>CM035147.1:47389272-48589272 GCA_020205605.1 Panax ginseng | reverse complement strand
TTATTTAATCTTCATGGATCACGGAACTTGAATGTGAATTGGTGGTAATGGACTCTTAAGCTTCTCCTCCAACTGTTTTCTCAAACCTCTTCCTCTTTGAACCTCGACTTTTCTAGATTTTCTTCTCGAGCAATCGATCTCGCTTTCGCTGTGATCGGCGTGCTCTCCTTAGTGCAATCTCGGCGGCATATCGACTTTGAGACTGACAAATCTTTCCCAGATCTCAATGTGATCGCTTGACACTGCTCCTTCCCGTCTCTTCTTGGATTTGTCTCTGTATTACTTGGCAATGAACCCTAGGGCCTATTAGTAATCATGTTCGCCATCTGCCCCATTTGAGTTTCCAGATTCTTTATAGCCACGGCTTGGCTCTTGATCATAACTTCTGTGTTTGCCATGTATTTCATCATCATCTCCTCCACTTCTGATTTCTTTTCTTGCTGAGGTGCAGCTGGAGTGTGATGTTGCTGTTGTTGTTGAGAAAATCTCGACGGAAAGGGTGGTCTAGGATTAAACCGTAGTCATGCTATTTGGTTGTGATCGAAATTGATTATTTAGTTGAAACCGATTCTCGCTAATTCCTTGATTAGTCGAACCAACTAAAGTTTGGATGATTTTGGTTGTTGGGGTGGTATGTGTTACGAAATTGACCTTGGTCTTTTCTCATAGTTACTCACATATCTTGACCGATTCTCAGTGATAGCACATTGATCCGTTGAGTGTGACCTCAAGACAAATCTCAAATCTGAAGGCAACCGTCTTTACTTTTCCTTCTGCCAAAGTATCTATCTTCTTTGCCATGGTTTCCATCTGTGCTGACAACTGAGTAATAGCATCAACCTCCAACACACCTGCAACTTTGGGTAGTGGCATCCGAGATATAGGATTCTGAAAATCGTTGGATGTCATTGTCTCAATAATGTTATAGTCTTCTTCATAGTTCTTTGCCCATAATGCCCCTCCTGCAGCTGCATCTACAATCGGTCTCGACTGCTATCCCAATCCATTTCTTTGTATCTCTCCCATGCTATATAAAAGGACTCGCCCTGTTGTTGGTCAAACTGAGAGATAGTTGTCCTCATCTTTGCAGTCTTAGCCATAGGGAAGAACTTAGCTAAGAACTTCTGTGCTAAGTCCTCCCATGTAGTTATAGATCTTGCTGGCAAAGAATGAAGCCAACTTTTTGCTTTATCCCTCAATGAGAATGGAAACAACCTTAGTCTAATAGCATCTTCCGTCACACCGTTGTATCTGAATCTATCATAAATTTCGATGAAACTTAATAGGTGTTCATTTGGATCATCTGTAGCAGCACCCCCAAACTGAACTGTATTCTGCACAATTTGAATAGTGCCAGTTTTTATCTCGAATGTATTGGCTGATATCGCTGGTCTGACTATGCTATACTGTAGTCCATTAATATTGGGCATGGAATACTCCTTCAGAGTCCTATGCTCCTCTCTTTGCTCTTCTCCTTGGGCCTCGGCTGCCATATTAGCTGTCGTAGTTTCTAACTGTGCTTGTAAATTTCTACGAACACCCGTTTTCCAACCTCTCCCATTTATGTTATCCTGAACAGGTGTTAAATCAGGGTTGGATGACCGCGTGTGCATAAAAATTTATCCAAATTCCTGAAACAAAAACAAAAACTGAAATGAGATAAGACTATAATTGACTAAGTCATATAATATAGCTTAAAACTAATGATAGTAATACTAAATTAAACGCCTTTCCCCGGCAATGGCGCCAAAAACTTGTTGCCTCTTTTTAGTCTTAACAAAAGAGCTCTAACTCATGCAAGCATACATGCGTCAACAAGCAATACAGAGCAAGTAAAGTATCGATCTCACAGATAAAGTTGTTTAATTCAAATCACTATGCATTAATTAATTCACTATATTTATATGCTCAAACTAATGACTAAGATTGGTTGGTTCTCGAGTTGCAAATAGCAACTAAACTAATAATAACACGGAATATATCAAATCTGGAAATAATGGGATCCTAACTTCATTTAATACTTCATTCAATCGCCACTATCATGCATGACTTGTTCACATATCACAGGAAAGTAGCCAAGAGCACTAAAAGAGTATTAGCCATTTTTCAATGCACTAAGACCTACTTACACAGCATCCACAGATGATAGACTCTATATAATCATCAATATAACCAAAATCACTATATGTTTATGTGAAATTGCAACTATATTGACTTTAAGTTCAAGCCCTTATTCTTACTTATACGGTGAAACAAAGATATGTCTATCCAGTTCACAAAATACATAAGCCATATAACATGTACCTATATATACGATACTATCATGATTACAATCCATATTTCCATGTTCATTGTCAATTCCATACAAATACTGAAACGAATGGTGATCAAGCATTCATACATGCAAAACAATCATAATAGACATCCCATATGATATGTAAAACAATCCAGCATTTAATCATGCAATCAAACTACATATTAAAATCCGTTGGAATCCTGTAATGGAGTTTAGTTCATGTCTGAACCAAAAGCCATTATGGGATCAAATCTAAGCATGATTAATAAACAAACAATTTAAAGATAAAAGGTAGAAACAAGCAAACCCAATTGCTGAATATAGATCAATATTCAAATCCTCATAATATTCTAACAAAATAATAATAATAATAATAATAATAAACCCACTCTGGTAGAAAATCCCAAGAAGTAGTAGAAAAGTAGAGTTTTGGCCTTCTTCTATGTTGGAATCTCTCCTAGAGAGTAAACCCTATTTACAATGTAAAGAATACGACTAAAGTTGAATAATTTGTTAAGTGATACCCCTGACACCAGTCAGAAATCGTTTTAAATCAATTACAACTGTTAAAAATTGAGAATAAAATAAAACAAGTCAATGACTTAAGGCCTTGCATGTGCATGTTGCGTTCCTCCGACCTATTATTACTCATGGCGCGAGACTTTGCGAGAAGTCCCGATGTCCACTGGCTCTCACGCTACTGATGGGTTCCAAGGTCCTGGTTGGTACTCATGTGCAGCTGCCGCTTTAAGCTCTTCCGCCGCCAATAACTTACTTTGTAAGTGAGATCCTGGTTCTTGTTCTGATTCTGTCATGCTACTGTTGTTGCTACTTGTTCATTCCTGCTTAATCTCCTTCCATGCTTGGTCTCCTTGCTCCATTGCACCTTCATGCCATGTGTATCCTGTTTTTGCCTTGCCTTCACACATCCATTAGCCCCGTGCCCTATAACACCACCAAAATAGGCCGATTCCTGTACTTATTCACCAAAAGGAGTTTTAAGTATGCGAAATACAAATTAACAAGAAATGCAGCTAAAACCTACTAAAAAGTACTTGACATGGGCACAATTCGCATGAATTGGTACTCCATAAGTAGGTGTAAAACCTACTTATCAGAACGTTCTAAATTTCAGAAACCTTATTGATTTATCCAAACCAAACTTCCTTTGGTACGGACTCTAATGTCAAACTGAGATGAACAACCATGTATAGGGATTACTTATGTGTTAGCGTTAAGATATTATGCACAATATGGTACTAAGGGTTGATCCCTCTAAGTATGAGTAGAAGAGTCCGTAGTCTTATGACTGTTAAAGGTTTCAAGTATAACCCTTGATAACCTAGGATATAGTTCAAGGTCTTATGACACTCAAAAATCTTTTGATTCTTATTATTCATTATTGATTCAAAAGTTGAGTTTTACTCCAGAAGTCTTTGATTCACTCGCATGTTATTATATATTGTTATTTCATTTTTATACTTGTGGGCAATCGTGCTCACTCTTGCGTAATAATAACATTGCAGTTAAGAACGAAAGGTCCGACGAGCCTTCAATTAGCAAAGGCAAAGGCAAGATTAACAAGTGATGAAGACTTGTTATTTTATGTGATATTGAATTTATGTTTTAGACTTATATTGATGTTGTGTAAGACTATAAATTATTTATGTTTTCGCAGTTAAGAATTAAGGTTAGAATGACCTGGGATCTATGTAATTATTTCAGTTGATGTAACTCCTTAAGGAGAGGATTTATTTCTATCTATTTATGCTTTCAATTATTATGGGTAGATAGATATATGAAGTTTGAATAGTGACACTACTAGAAAATCGGCCTATAGCGACGGTCGGCGACCGTCGCCATAGAAGCCATCGCTATAGGTTTTAGCGACGGTCTTTTGACCTATAGCGATGGTCATCGACCATCGCTATAGGTCATGACAAAATAGTGTATTAACTGTCTATAGCGACACTTGGAGACCGTCGCTATAGGTCTGTGTTTTATATAACACTATAGCTACGGTCGATGACCGTCGCTATAGCCTTTTTATATTTAAAAAAAAATTAATTAATAATGCACATTTATTCAACAAACACAAATACAATATAAGTCAGTGTTCAAAAGTTGACATTACTAACTTTACGGAAAGTTTTGGTCTTCTACCAGTTAATTCCAAAAAACTTTTAACATAACTCAATCTATAGCCTAGAATGTATCAGCTCATAGTTCAACAATTAACAATGATATAGAAGCAAAAAAAAAAAAACACAGCCAATTAACATTTGAACTGTTACAACAATCAGTAACTTAACAGTTACAACAATCAAAACTTAGTTGGTAACAAATTTGTATCTCTCAAAACACAAAAACAACAATGATCGTTACTGTATTGAAGGTACTGAACTCAGCTGTCCCTGCAACAAAATCAGCACAATTTAAATTAATTATTGTCAACTAAAAGATGAAGAACATAGGAAATATCAAAGCTATTTTCTCTCTCTTTCAATAGCTCCTGAAATCACAAAATGAGCATCATATTTAAAATTTAAGAACAATAAATGTTAAATATTTTTGCAAAAGAATCGGTTAAATTAGAATCAAGAGATAACAAACCATTTGTTGGTTATTGACTTGCCTCCAAATTGATATTAATTTAGTTTCACCTTGTACCTACAGAGTAGATGTACATTCAAAACACAGAGTATATTGAATAAAATGCCCAACAAAAAAAGGTCTAACAAGCACTAGGGAGCAAAGTAGAAACCTATCATATAAGGATACTTATCAATGCATTAAGAGATGCATTAAGAGGAAATTAAGAACGTAAAAACTTTCTATTTTCTTTCATTGTAGTTGGGTTCATAACTTACCAACTTCTCCTTGCCAAGAGATTAAGATTTCAGTTTCTTTTCGTTATCTTTGAGTGAGAGATTAAGAAAAGGAAAAGATTTTTAAACCCTAACATAGGGTTATTGTCTGTACTGAACTCATCTCAATAGGTTCAAATTAAGTGCATGTGTGTGTGGAGAGAGCTATATATACTTTTGATCAGCCTATCTCAAGATATGCATTCAAAATTACTTAAAAGTTGAGCAGTTTCTACAGCCACAAAATTGTTAACTGACTTCAGCTTAGACAATTTAAAGGAACCCCTACTAAGGGTATAAGATACCGATAAAATTACGATAGATATAATAGAAGTGATAAAAAGATGAAGAGAGATCAAGCCTCATTTTGTTGGACTCAGTTTAGCAAAACTACCAACATGACTATCAAGCCTTCTTTCGTTGGACTCGGTTTAGCAAAACGGCAGCCAAAACTATTAAATAGTGCTTGTGTATGCATCTTCCTCTACCCTTGCATAAAAGAGCAAATCACATTAAACTCAGTATTCAGCTTGTATATTGAAGATGGCAACAGATGTGTGCAAAAGAAAATCTTCCCATGGAAATAACAATATGGAACAATGGCTTGGAAATTGGAATAGTAAATTTATTTGCTATATTAACAAGGAGTGACAAAAAGAAAATTTCCACTGTACATAAATGTTATATGAGAGAAACCATATCATTGTAAGTAATGCAGTCCAAGCTGCAACATATTTTACAACAACAAGAATTGACCAGACAAACTGATACAGTAGTTATTGCTTGCTTACAGAAAATTCAGCAATTTAAGAAAATTAAATAAACCTCAACATTTGGAGCTATTTTTTTTATTACTAATAAACATTACAGAATCAGTAGATTGGTTCCAATCATAGGGCTCTCTAATTAGGATGTGACATTTGTATTTTGTCAAATGATAGCGCTACTGTTACAACTTACAATAGATTTTATAACATATAGCTTGTAAGTGCCTCGTTCCGAATTAATGAGAAGTAGGAGTTTGAACTTGGTGCTTTCTGGTTAAGAAACTACAATGAAAAGGATAAACCAAAGTGGCATTGCCTTGCAGAGAGAACCAAAACACTCTTCTATCTCCACAACCATCTATAATGTCTCAATTGAAGAGGGATGCCTAGACCAAAAGGTCAAAATATTGAACATTGATCACCACAAACTTCATATTAGTAATGTACAATCATAAATTGAATCCACCACTCATTGCAATCTACTTCCAGGTAAACCTTAGCAACCTGAAAGGCCAATAAACTCTAGAATTGCACCAATTATTCACTCAGTTGTCCAGAATTTAAAAGTATCTATCTTTATATAAGTTGTCCCGAAAAACTCAAAAAAAAACTCTCAGCAATCTTTTAAAAAACACCTAAAAAGCTTCTACTGCAATCAAGTTTCTATCTTCCTAATATAAATGCAATAAAAACAGCACTATCAAAAAGCAAACAAATAAGAGCATGTGGATTACATATATTGCAGGTTCTAAATATATAATTTAAAGCTAGGGTTTTTACACTACCTCTGTAAACCTATGAAATAACTCATGAGCCGCCGCAGTACACAACCAGAGCAGTACCATGAGCCGCCGCAGCCACCGATCCAATCGCCATTAAAACCCAATCCAACCGGTCTGCGCAAGCAAATAGCCCCGAAAACGGCACTGCAGCTGGCGGCGGCTCGAAATCCTCGGTATCCTCCATTTCCTCCTCCATTTCAACAGGCATCGCATCCGTGCTGTTGTCCAAGTACGACGACGGAGATTTCGGCGGCTCCGACACCTCGGACACCGGCGTTAACGGCTATATGTGGGGCGGTGACCACCCGAACAAACCTCTGGATGTCATCATTTCTGGAGCGAAATCCCCAAAGCCATATTGGCTGGTCCAACAAGAATCTGCTTCACCATATTAGCTGGTCTCCATCCCTAGATCTAATGAGAACAATTGCAGAATAAGTTATCCCACACTATAACCCTTTTTTGAACCCCAGAAAGTGATTTAGATCGTTTAGAAAAGGACGATATAGTTCAATATGAGCAAAGATGAGCAAAGAGATGCACCCGAGATGGCTCGAGAGGAAATAAGATAATTTGGGGGAAAAAATTGGAGTCAAGATACAGAAATGATTTGGGGGAGACGGGGAGGGGTATTTTCTATATAAAAAAAACCACTATACCGACGGTTCCGTGTCGACCGTCGCTATAGATGCTCTATAGCGACAGTTCCATGCCGACCGTCGCTATATGTCGTCGCTATATATCGAATTTCTAGTAGTGTGAACACCAAATCATGTAGAAATTGAAGTACCCGGATTTGGGGGTGTCACAAGTTGGTATCAGAGTCGTAGGTTATGAACCTTAGGTGGGGGGAACAACCTTAGGAATTAGCCTTATAGTAAGAATATAGTGATGGAAAACTCTTATCGAGTTCTAAGAAATGAATTTCTTAATTCATTGAAGATAATAAAAGACTTTATGTGTTTATGTGTTAAATTATGTGCTCACTAGTACAACTTAGTAACTAAAACTTGAAACTGTGTTGTTAGGATGTCGGATGTTGGAGGAGCTAGTCGAGCTGGGGAGGAGGAACCCCGAGTACCTACACAGGAGGAACCCCAAGACATTCATGTCGTTAGGGAGAAGTTGGTATAGAGAGAGCCATCTCCATTGATCACTGTTGTTGGTTAGGAGAATGAGCCTGAGACTGATCCAGAGGAGGATCCTGAGGAGGAAGAGGAAGAAGAGGAGTTCCCACTGAACTCCCTTGATGCTGGGATGTACGACAAGTTACGTGACACCGTCCAGGATCTGACTGAGCGGGCGATTATTCAGCCGATTACCATCGAACAGAAGGATAGAGAGGTTGTGACTCTTCACACACGTCTAGGAAACGTGGAGTGGGATTTGGTTCACGAGAAGGGTCAAGCCGAGGAGAAGTCCAAAGAAATAGAGAAGTTGAAGAAGGAACTGAAAGAGAGCTCAGAAAGACTGATCATAGTAGAGGAGGGCTGGGTAAGAGAATCACATTGTGCTGATCTTGCAGAAGAGGATTGTCGTGCGAAGAAGGCTAATCTTGGGGAGACGTACTCTACACTCCAAAATGGAATGGATGAGGCCCAGGATCGAGTTTTGACATACCCAATCCAGTTCGAAGGACTACCATCGTACATGCTAGATCACCGGACGATGTCCCGTATCATGGAAGAGGAACGTAGCAAGGCTATTCAGCGTCTTAACAGGCAGTGATAGGATTTGTTTAATTATGTGAACAACTTATCTGTTATTTAGATGTAAATTCTGATGTGTTTATAAACAAAGGAATATTTTAATGTTTTAAATCCTGTAGATTCTTTATCTTGGGATAGTTGATGTAAATAGCAGTGATGCTATCGTTTGATGTTAAAACTTTCAATTTGAATAAATATATCAAGTTATTTGAGAAAATGTGTTAAGTGATTATGTTACATTATTGAGTTAAACCTTGACTATTTAGAGAATTGAATAAAACCTAATAAACATATATTTGTAATAGAAATATGCCTCCAAGAAAAAGACAGAACCGTCAACAAGCTCAAGAAGAACCGATGAATAATAACAACAACAACGCCAATGCTAACTCCGTTCAATAATTGGTGACCTTACTAGCTGGAGCGATGAATAATCAACCTCAAGCTCCACCGAATACGACGTTTAAAGATTTCAAGGCGGTGGGACTGCCAGAGTTTAAAGGCTCCATGAACCTGATTGAGGCTCAAATGTGGGTTATGGAGATGGAAAAGGTTTTTGATGTTGCAAGAGTCAAGGAGGATCAGAAAACCAATTTTGCAACGTTCATGCTAAAATCCGAAGCCAGTTACTAGTGGCAAGTAAACAAGGTTCGTGGAGGAGAAGGTGTGATTACATGGGAGAGATTCAAATAGATGTTTTTCGAGATGTATTTCCCGACCAGCTCGCAGAACCAAATGGAGGTTCAGTTTCTGGAGTTGAAACAGGGGAATATGTCTGTACCAGACTATGCAGCAAGATTCAAATGAGTTGGCTAGGTTCACCACATATCAAGTGCACACAGATGAGAGGAAAGCGGGAAGATTTGAACAAAGATTAAAGCCCTTGTTGTATAGTAAGGTGTCGTTGTTTCAGTTGAAGACATTCGCTGGAGTACTGGAAAAATCCATACTCGCTGAAGGTGGAAGCGATGCGATAACCAAATATAATCAAGATCAGAAGAGGAAGAAGAATAAAAGTGAAGGAAATAACATGCCTAGTGGAAGTAACACGGGAGGTGGTAATAATAATCAGAAGAGAAGGTGGTCTAATAACTCGTCCACTAGAAATCAGCCGGGAGGTCAGAAAAAGAGGATCGAAACGTGCTCGACCTGCGGGGAAGCTCATTTGGGAGTGTGTATGAAGGGTAAATGAGTGTGCTACAATTGTGGTCAGGAAGGCCACATAGCACCTAACTGTCCTAACCCAAAGAAGGGTGCATGTTTCACTTGTGGCTCAAAGGATCATCTTGCAAGGGACTGTCCTAAGAAGGGATCTAGAGGGGCAGGATCAGGAGGAAATAGGGGATGCAATAGTGGAAGCACTCTAACTATCGCAGGACCAACCGCAACTAACCGACCGACCGCCATGACATTCAACATGACAGCGCAGGATGCAGTTCAGTCTCGTGATGTGGTGTCAGGTATCATTCCGATGAATAAAGTTAATGCTTATGTATTATTTGATTCGAGTGCTACTTGTTCATTTATATCCGATGACTTTGCTAAAAATTTAGAGTTGCCTAAGGATGAGTTAGAATACCCCATGAACATAGAAATTGCGAATAGAGAAATAATCCCTATTAAGTACATACATAAGAACTGTAGAGTGGATATTAAGGGTAATATCATGAACGTATATCTTATCCCTATTCAACTTGGGGAATTTGACGTTATCTTGGGAATGGACTGGTTATTCAATTACGGGGCTGTAATTGATTGTCAAAAGAAGCGTATTAACCTTATGACTCCGTCAAAGGTTGTGTTTTATGGTAGCAAGTCCCCTAGACAAGAGAGTTGTCTGACGATGATGCAGGCCAGGAAGTTGTTAAGACAATGCTGTGTAGGATATTTAGCTTACATAGTCGATAATCGTAAAGAAAATCCGAAAGTAGAGGAGATACCAGTAGTGAAGGACTTCGTAGACATATTTCTGGACGATTTTCCAGGACTTCTGCCAGATAGAGAGGTTGAATTTGTGATCAATTTAGCGCCAGGAACGGCTCCAATATCGAAAGCACCGTATCGTATGGCACCAGTAGAGATGAAAGAATTGATGGTACAACTACAGGAATTACTGGACAAGAAGTACATTCAACCAAGCGTATCACCTTGGGGAGTGCCAGTGTTATTTGTGAAGAAGAAGGACTGGACGATGCGACTCTGCATTGATTACAGAGAACTGAATAAGGTCACAATTAAGAACAAATATCAATTACCGAGGATCGATGATCTATTTGATCAATTGAAGGGTGCGAAATACTTTTCCAAGATAGACTTGAGGAATGGTTATCATCAATTGAAGGTGAGACTAGAGGACATACCGAAGACAGTGTTCAGAACACGATATGATCACTATGAATTTTTGGTAATGTCATTTGGTCTATTAAATGCTCCTGCAGCATTTATTGGCTTAATGAATGGAGTGTTCAAGCCATTTTTGGACAAATTCGTGGTGGTATTTATAGATGACATTTTGGTATATTCAAAAACCAAGGAAGAACATGAAGAGCATTTGAAATTAACGTTAAAGGCGTTGAGAAGGGAAAAGTTGTATGCCAAGTTTTCAAAATACAAATTTTGGATCGAGCGGGTACAATTTCTAGGTCATGTGACTGATAAAGACAGAATTTTGGTAGATCCATCCAAAGTCAAAGTCATGATCAACTGGGATCAGTCGAGAACGCCGTCGGAAGTACGAAGTTTTCTTGGATTGACAGGATATTACAGAAGATTAATTCAAGACTTTTCCAAGATCGCAACTCCGTTAACAAATTTAACTCAAAAAGCTGTTAAATTTGTTTGGACGGAGAAATGTGAGGAAAACTTTCAAGAATTAAAGAAGAGGTTGAGTACAACACCTGTTGTAAGACCCCGAATTTTATGAAATGAAAGTATTCAATTTTCTTATAATTATTATTTTATTTCGTAAATGGTTAAATTGATAAAAGGTTAAAGTTAATGGTGATATGTGAAAATTTTGCAAAGTATGCAAGTTGATATAAAATATTTGTTTGGTCGGGGAATATCCGTACGATGGCACAATCATTGGTGTACCCCACAACAGAAGTATTGTCGTAGTAAGAAAACGATAAAATTATCTTTTTATAAAAATAACGGCAAAAGTATTTCTGAATTAAAAAGCTTGAACTACCCGGTAGTAAAAAAATACAAGATGTCTGAGTGGTTGCATAGTAGCACACGATATTGATTATTGATGTTTACGTAAGAAGTCACTCAGTTATACTCAATTATTACTACAGTAATTGCTACATCATATCTCTCATATTATTGATTCAATTATTGTCACAGTATCATCTGCATAATATTTATTATTATTAAATCAATAATTGAGACGACAAAATTATTCATATTATTATTTACAATATTGATAATGTCTAGAAGTTTTGTCAATGAGAGGTTTGGTCATCTAATTGCGCGCCAATAAGGAGAAATCCTTATCGAAAAGCCCATTCTTTCCTGGGAACGACCTGGTTGTTACATATTATGAGTTATAATATTAATGATGAATAAGTTCGTGTTGATTAAAGATGAAATTGATAGTTCCAATGTGTGGGAATTATTAGTGTTAGTGGAAATTGACATTTATTTCGATAATAATTGATGTCTGGAGGTTATATTGACCAATCGGGTAATTAACCGGATAAATGAGTAATTAATTGTTATTAATTCACATGCTTATAACTATGTGTTCACATGTGTACTATTGATTCACATGATTTACTATTAGGGTAGTTGGTGCAAGATTGATAATATTTGCATGACTAAATTAAAAATGGAGGTAGAGATGAAGGTATTATACCGTAATATTTCAAGCTCCAAAATGTGCAATTATTAAAACTATATTTTCCTATAAATAGAAGCTCATTCTTCCTTCATTTCTCACCAATTCACTAAAGCTATAGAGGAATTATTATAGAGAGAAAGAAGAAGAGAAGTCTGCTACCTCAATATTCCAGTATCCAGTTTTCTTCTAAGGTAAGGGGTATTATTTCTTTCGTATTCATGAAGAGAGTTATTTTCTTTCAATACTCGTAAGGGTTGTTATTCCATTCTTTATTATTCTGTTGGAATAACCTGTATGTTCGGTCTATCGCATGCTTGGTGAATTCTTTTATTATTCCATTCTTTATTATTCTGTTGGAATAACATGTCTGTGCGGTCTATTGCATGCATGGTGAATTCTTCTATTATTCCATTCTTTATTATTCTGTTGGAATAACCTGTCTATGTGGACTATCGCATGCATGGTGAATGATCCTTTGTATTAATTCCTTATTAAATTGTGGAAATGATGCGCTCGTGGATTTCTGCATACGGGCAAAAATCCTTTTGCGTAGATTTCATATATTCTATTATACTCGGTTGGTTAAAGTTTTGGCTTCTATACTCCATGAAATTAGTAGAATATCCACGGATATTTGCGCTTCATCCAAAGATCTTTTCATGGAAATATTCTTACGAGAATTCTTGAATTTTACTCCACAAAACAAAGATCATGTTGACAATTTGGGCGTTATTGATTTACGGATAAATTAAATTATAAATCTTTAAAAATTTATCCTTGAACTTGTTTTATTGAATTCTTATATCATTGTCATCATCCTCATGTTTATAATATGTTGAAAGTCATTTGTATTTTGTAGTGCATAGATGGACTTGGTATGATTATGACCGAGGATTATTCTAAGATAAACATGACCGTAATGTTACAAATGATGTGGTAAAAGTCCTCATGGGCTGTAGTGCATTGATGGACAGTTGTTGGCATGATCATGACCATTGATGAATACACGAATATCCTTGGCCCGTAGTGCATGGATAATTTGTGGTCGTGATACAAATGAATATCCTTGGCCGTAGTGCATGGATGATGTGGTTTATTTATTAAGCTGAGTCTCAGCGATAAAAGTGATGAAAAGCCTTTTAAATCATAGAAGATAATAGATTTAATTCTCTACTTGACTCTTCTAATGGATTGTTTGTTCCGTTGTAGTTAAACTTGATGTTTGTTATATTTTATCAGTTTAACACTATTGAAGGCTAACGATAAATTATTATGCATTATCTTAGTCATAATATTTCTTACTAGGCTACTTGAGCTCACCCACTGTTCTCTTCAGGAAATGAGAATACAGCTGAGATGAGTCGGGGAACGGATTGATGGTCCAGATGGTTGTTTTAGTAGTCTCACTATTCTATAAAATAGTGTGACAATAAATGTAATGAGGACTCCATTGAGTTTGGATATTGTCTAGATGACAATATTCTTATTAAAACTCTTAGATTATGTTTTGTCGTATTTTACATGACTGTTGTATAATTAAGTTGTATTTTAATTTTGTACCATGTATTTGGTGACTCAAGATGGGTGATGTATACCTATTTTAGGGGCGTCACACCTGTGTTATCTCTTCCGGATGATACAGGAAATTTTGTTGTTTTTAGTGATGCGTCACATAAAGGACTTGGTTGTGTGCTTATGCAAAATGGCAGAGTCATTTCGTGTGTCACGACAATTGAAGGATTATGAGAAGGGGTAACCGACCCACAACTTGGAGTTAGCTGCAGTGGTTTTTGCGTTGAAAATCTGGAGGCACTATCTCTATGGGGAGAAGTGTGAAATATATACAGACCACAAGAGTCTGAAATATATTTTTACATAGAAGGACTTGAATATGCGCCAAAGAAGGTGGTTGGAATTAATTAAGGACTATGATTGTGAGATTTTATACCATCCGGGTAAGGCAAATGTGGTTGTCGATGCCTTAAGTAGAAAGGGTCGAGAGAAATTGATGATGTTGACTGCTCAGAAGGAGTTAATTTCAGCCATGGAGAAGTTAGAATTGGAATTAAAGTATCCTATGGAAATTGATGATAAGCTATTTTAGATGCAATCTGGTACAACCTTACTGGATAAAGTTAAGGAGGATTAACTTCAGGACGAAGAATGTAAAAAGGTGAAAAGAAGATATCCAAAGGAACTGAACCGAGATTCAAGATGGATAAGGAAGGAATACTGAGATTCGAGAGCAGAATTTGGGTACCGCCAGTAACAGAGATTAAGGAAGACATTTTGAGCGAGGCTCATAGCTCAAGATATTCGATTCACCCTGGTAGTACCAAGATGTACCAAGATCTTCGACAACATTTTTGGTGGCCAAATCTGAAACGAGATGTTGCAGAGTGTGTTGCCAAGTGTCTGACTTGTCAGAAAGTGAAAGCAGAACATCAGAGGTTGAGTGGGTTTCTACAACCGTTGGAGATCCCAGGATGGAGATAGGAACATATTACGATGGACTTCATGGTTGGCCTTCCGACAACTCAGAAAGGCTATGACGCAGTATGGGTTATCGTTGACTGACTGACAAAATCCGCACACTTCCTTCCGATCAAAATCAGATTCAACTTAGATCAATTGGCAAGGTTGTATGTGAAAGAGATTGTTTCGAGGCACGGAGTTCCGGTGTCAATTGTTTCCGATAGGGATCTGCGCTTTACATCAAACTTCTAGAAACGTCTACAGGAATGCATGGGTACGCAATTGCGAATGAGTACGACATATCACCCTCAAACTGATGGGCAGAGTGAAAGAACGATTCAGACATTGGAAGATATGTTAAGAGCTTGTGTTATGGACTCTAAACGAAATTGGGATGATCATCTACCGCTCGTAGAGTTCGGCTACAACAATAGTTACCACGCTAGTATTGGCATGCCACCTTATGAAGCATTATATGTTAGAAAGTGCAAAACTCTACTATACTGGGATGAAGTTGGCAAAACACAATTACTAGGTCCAGAATTTGTACAACAAATAGCAGAATAGTCAAAGTGATTCGAACAAAGACTGGTAGCAGCTTAAGATAGGCAGAAGAAATACGCCGATCCACACCATAAAAATGTTGAGTTTGAATTGGGTAGTTATGTGTTCTTGAAGGTCTCTCCTTGGAAGGGAAAGATCAGGTTCGGAAAGAAAGGGAAATTAAGCCCAAGATTCATTGGTCCCTTTGAGGTACTGCGAAAAAATCGTAGAAGTTGCGTATGAGGTAGCCTTACCTCCAGCACTCGAGAATGTCCACAACGTCTTGCATGTTTCAATTTTACGACCATACAAACCCGATTACAAACATGTAATTGGATACGAACCCCTACATTTTGAAAAAGACTTATCTTACGAAGAAATCCCTGTTCAAATCGTCGACAGAAAAGAACAAGTTCTCAGAAATAAAGTAATACCTTCTGTTAAGGTAATTTGGAGGAACCACGACGCTGAAGAAGCAACGTGGGAACTCGAAGAGCATATGATGAAGAATTATCCTCATTTATTTATTTAAATTAAGTGTAAGCGATTACGGGGATGAGAATCTTTGTAAGTGGGGAGAATGTAGCGAATTGAATTGATTGAGTCGTGATTACGGGGATGAGAATCCTTTTAAGGGGAAAGATGATTTAACGAGATTTTTGTGATTTAATTTTAATATTTATTGAATGAAATAAATATTCTCGATGATTTAATTATTGTTATTCCACTACACCAAAAATGGCCTATAGCGAAGGAAATTTTGTGAATGAATCTATTCCTTCACATGAGGAGTTGTTTAGTGAAGGAACAGTGAAGAAAAAAAGTATAGTGACAATATAGTTATTAGCGAAAGAAACATCCTTCACAATTTATGTTTTTTTCCTCACAAAATTAGGGTGATAGAAAGATTTTTGGAGCCAATTTATGATGAAAATTTACGAGGAAAAAATCTATTTAGTGAATATAAATACCTTAAATTTTTTACAATAGTAAATTTAATTTTAATAACACATTTTAAGTAACTTACAATATCAACTATTTATTTTAATAAACTATAAAATAAATAACTTTACACTATGTTAAATTTTAAAATTTCTCCATAAAAGTTTATTTTATAATCATAATTAAATAAAGTTAAAGTTAAATAAAAATAAATTAAATAATCCAAAAGACTTTAAATTTTATTTTAAGTATATAATATTAATCTAAAAAAGTCTTTTGGAGATTAATTTAAAGTAGTTTTATTTTTTGGTAATTTATTTAAAGTAGCTTCATCATCAGCCGCATCGGACAAAGTTAGGGCTTCTCACATACTCATAAAGCACCAAGGCTCTTGGACGTAAGGCTTCTGGAAAGATCCGGAAGGTTGAGTTATTAGCAACACCACTAGAGAAAGCGTAAATGCATGTCTTGCTCAAATCCTTCGTGAAGACATTGTTCCCGTAAGGCTAAGTTCAAGGATGTCGCATCTCGTTACTCCAATTGCAGCTCCGCCAAGCACGGTGGTGATCTCGGTCAGTATATTTACCTCCAGTTAGGGTTTCATTGTGGGACTTCTCAGTGTACGATTTTGGGGAAAATTTGCTACAAATTCGGTGATCGCTTTGGAAATAGTGTGTTCTTTGGTGGTGATATAAAGGTGCCTTGGCTTCCTTTTGATGTCTTACATTTTTATTATTTAGCTCATGCTTTGAAGTGGGTCATTCCCATTTGCTTGTTCTCCGAGTAAATAGATTGATTGGTGGTACCACCGCTTTTTTCTATTTTTTTTTTGCGGGGAGGAAGAGTAGGGACACGTGTAATAACTATTTACTCTGGTTTTGTTTCTCTCCCTTTCTTTGAGTTTCGATTTTTTGAAGAAAAAATTGATTGAAACTGGTCTTTAAGAGTTGTTTAGATTTTTGGACTAGGTTTCCAAGTAAAATTTGGCTTTCATATCTTATGCGACTTTAATCTTTATCTATTTGTTTTGAGCAATTAGAGTTTCTTAGGGGCTGTAGTTCCTGTAATTTTAATTCTCCTTAGGTTATTTGTTGAATGTTGCAAGGAAAATGTAAGATAGACATATTTGGTGTTGGTTCTTTTTATAATCTTGTAAAGGAGATATGGATATGGCTAGCCAGGATAAATTTGGACAAGAAAAAAGGAATGAGGATTCTCAAAGAATACTTGATATCTTCTCAGATTGGCGATTTAGCGGTATTGATTCCCCATGAAAATCCTATGGCAGTATGTATAGGAGATATAATGGAGTCTTCTTCCTGTTAGCATGTATCTATGGTTGAGTCATCTTTGCCTCCTTTATTTGGGACCAAACCCACAGTTCACGAAATTGGCTTTTTTGTGATATCGATTGTTCAAAACAATACTAGCTCTTCAAGCACACTTGTATTTAGGAAAGCTAGTCTGGGCCCTCCAAGAACTGGTATGGATGGAAACTTTGACGAATGTCACTAGTACAAAACAGTAAATAGACAACACTTAAACAAAAACGTTTTTATAAAAAACGTTGTGGTATTTTTTTTCACAACGTTTTTTAACAAAACGTTGTAGATACGTATGAAAAAACGTTATCTATTTATAAGGGAAATTTTTGGTTTTAAATAGATAACGTTTTTTAAAAAAAAACGTTATCTATGTCAAAAACACGGAGCGGACTTGAAATTAAAAATCCTTCCATTGCCTCCCAACCTTCCAACAACTGAAGCGGCTCTCCCAAATCCTAATCTACACCCTCCCCTTGCTAATTTCACCACCACCCACTACTAGAAATCTCATAAGACAAAATCATCTTTACCCAACCCCTAAATGGCCAGCAATGATCCAGGGCAAAGAAAAGAGGAAGAAACTGATTCTTACAATGATGAAGATACCGGAGCACAAGTCGCTCCGATTGTAAGGCCAAAAACATTCGTCATCACTACCGGTGAAGAAGATGAAGACACAATCCTCAATCTATACTTTCTCTCAATCTTTTATGTGTTAATCGATATGTCAGAGTAAATTTTGGGTTTTCCTTTTTGTTTAATTATTTTGAATTTTTGTGTAGTAAATCATACCTTTATAGATTTGTTAAAGATGGAAATCGGTGGAAGGAGAGAGCTTGGTACTGTGAAGTTTTTGAAGCACAAGGAGACTGGAAAAAATTATCAGGTTATGCGCCATTCCAAAACTCTTAAGATCTGTGCTAATAATCTCGGTATTTAGTAGGATTGTCCTGTGATTCAATCCAATATACTAAAAAAAAGCATGTATATATTTGCAGCAAATCTTGCCTCCAAACCTCAGTACATTAATCCATTTGATTCCATAGCTGATATCTTATTCTATTTCTATAATTAGTTAATTTGAAGTTTCAATCAATGACGATCTTAGGCTTATCACGTATCAGTCTATTTATATTTAGTTAAGCAACTGTTCTCTTAGTGTAGATTGTGTTTTTGAATTCATAAGATTGGATTATTATTTTTCAGAAACAAAGTCCCCTTCTGATTGTTGTTGAAGATGTAAAAGGTGAAGCACTTGCAACACTCATCCTCAATAAGCTTCGTGTAGGAGTCAAGGTTCTTTGTTTGTACATATGTGGCAGTTTGATTTCTTCTATAAATTAATTTCTCACGTAAGTCGTTATTTGATTATTTTGTCAGTTATTTTGGTTGTTAATTATTTGATGGCATCTCCGTAGGTCTGTGCAATCAAAGCTCCTGGGTTTTGAGAGAACATAAAGGCTAATCTTTAGGATCTTGCTGTTCTTACTAGAGGCTAGGTGGGTATATTCTGCTAATTATATTTTATAGACTAGTTTTATGTTTTATATTATCCTTTTGAGTTTAATAAAAACATTAGCTAATGGTTCTCCCTTTTTTTATAGGTTATAATCAAGAACTTGGTATGAACCTTGATAATGTAGAGTTAGATATGCTTGGTTAGATGCGAAAGAGGTAAGATGGATCGCGCAAATTGAGGAAAGTACATATTTGATATTTGATTAGTACTATTAAAATGATTACGGAAATATTAATTTCCATGATGTACTACGATTTGGAATTTGCAATTTTGTTCTAACAATAACATTTCTCTTTTAACCATGTTTACGAGTAATAAAAGTATGACTAAACTATTTTATACATAAAATATTTTCTTTTGAATATACAATGGCTAAAGAATAACATCTTTATGTTTCCTAGTGCATTCTAGTGGTTTACTAATAGAGGTTTTGATTTAGGTTACAATATCCAAAGATGACACGATTGTTCTTGATGGTCTTTGGTGACAAAAAGGCTATAGAAGAAAGGTGTGAACATGTTTGTATAACTTCATTTGTTTGTTTGTATACTCCAAATATCATTTAATTATAATTTAAAATGACAAAGAATTGGTTATTGTTCAATACCTTAAAAGCAACTCTCACACCTTTGTTTGCATTTCTTGAGATCATAATGTAATTTCTTACGAACTTTTGTTTGTAATAATGAGATAAGGTCAACAATCGAGTGAGCACTTACGATTATGCCAAGGAGAAGTTTCAAGAAAGATTAGCAAAGCTTTACTGGCGGTGTTGTTGTATTGAAGGTAAGTATAATTTTCTGAAAGAGGTTTTGCTATTTGAGCTAATTTTTCTTTGCTCAAATATTTGAAAGCTATAGTTAATATGTCCAACTTTAGTATTATAATAGGTGAATATCGATGAGTTAAAGTATTGCTATTCTTTGTAGATTGGAGAAGCTAGTGAAGCTGAAGTAGGTGAGAAGAAAGATATAGTAATAGATGCTCTGAATGCCACAAAGGCGGTACCGTAGAAGAAGGAATTGTGCCGGGTAATTTTGTTACGTCTCTTTTCTGCATAATTATTAAAAAGAACCATTGAGCATGGTCAATTAAGTTAAGTTTTATGTAGGTGGTGGTGGTGTTGTTGCTCTTTTTTATGCAACTCTTAGAACAACAAAGGATTTATCTGTCTTTGAATTTTTGCTTCATAATGAGCATAGACTCCAAAATCTAACTAGTGTTCTTGGATCTTTGAAACATCACTACAACATGATAGCCCCAAAGGGAGCAACATGCCATATAAATTTGAAAGTAAAATTCAAGTATATCAAATTCTTTCACGTCTGAGTCCAATTACATGTCCTCTATATGCGCACACAGAATGGGAAACCGGATGTGTTATGTTATGCATGATTGCTTTATCGCAATTCTTGTGTCGACCTCTTTCTTTGAATCCAGTAAATTACGAAAGGAAAGAGATACTTACGTGAAATAGAAGATGTTTTACTTGGTAAAAAGCTTTATAGTATTCAGCATGCATTCCATCAATTCCTTGACATTTTTCTTCTTTGTCAAAGGTAGGCCTGTGGTGCGCCATGATCCTTTTGATGTGTTTCTAAATTTCTGGGGAAACCTAAGACATTTTTAACATTTTCTAAACAGGAATCTTTATACCTAGTGATGACCTGGCAAAGGAGGTACTTGCAGCTTCAGAAGTTGCTGGAGAAAAACTTGGGAGGTTGCCTTTGGAAGAAAGTTATTGGGTCTCCATGAATCTGGAGTTAGGTGATATGGTCAACACCGGTGGTTGTCAGGGTGGTTCCATTACTGTAGCTCTTTTCCTGAAGCAGGTGACGTACACATTGATCAGTACACATTCAACACACTAGAGCATAAGTTCATCAGGCTCATTTTTTTCTTATTCATCATCTTATTGAAATTGAATTTTGGTGTTTCTTTTGCAGCAGGAAATTTACATGTCCAACCTTGATTTCCTTGAAGAAAATGATGATGAAGTGGACCTAACATGATGTACACTTCATTTTATCTAGTTCGTTGTTGTTATTTCAATTTTCTTGTGTTAGTTATTAAATATTGTAAGTACTATGATCTTTGGGAGATCAAGACATAATAACAAATTTTGTACTTATCCTGACTTGAGCATTATCTATTTATATATGGAGTATTAGTTTGAAATAGGTATGATATTTATATTAACTTGAAATATTAATTTAATATTTATTATAGCAATTACTAAAAATAATAGTAATAATAATAAATATGAAATCATTGATTTGAAAATTAATTATAATTTTCAATGAATTTTGATTATTTAGCAATTAATTTTTATTTACAAATTTATAATTTGTGAAGGAAATTTCTCTCTCACTAATTTGGAAAAGATTTTCAATTTATAATTAGTGAAGGAAAATATTCTCCAGTTAAATAAATTTGTTCTTCACAATATATTATTTGTGAGGGAATCAAGTTATTCACTAATTTCAAATAGTCCTTCTTAAAATATTATTTGTGAAGGAAACCAATCTTTCACTAAATAACAATATTCCATTACTTAAATACAATTTGTGAAGGAATAAGTTATTCACAATATATCCTTTCAAAAAACATTTAGTTACTACTTAGCGAAGGATACCCAATTGCGAGGAGGTCTAATGCGAGCACTCGTGTGAAGGAAATATTTCTTCGCAATAAATCACTTGTGAGAGATATATGGCCTCTAGTGAAGGATTTGTCCTTCACTAGAGGCCATTTTTGGTGTAGTGTTCTCGATAATTTAATTATTGGATTAAATAATTAATTGATGAAATTGTGATAGATTAATTTAATTATATGTGTTATATTTATTAAATTAATGTGGAGAATTTTATTATTCAAATTATGTAATTATGTGAGCTTCTTTGAATTAAATGAAATGTTTAATAAGCATAATGTTATTTTAATTAATTTAATAATTAATTAGAGATTTAATAATTTGACATAATTAATAAATGATTAAATTAATTATGTGACTATGTGAATTAATGAGAAATTATCATATTTTAAATGAATTAAAGTAAATGAGATATTTGATTTATTTTATAAAGGGGTGTGACACTATTAAACTATAGTATAAAAATTTATTAAATTAAATGGTTATAATTCTTTTAAGGTTAGCCAAACAAGGCATTATGGGAGGTTGAAGGCAGTTAACCCATGATCGGTTAACTGACCACAACTGCATCAGTTTCAAAATATTATATACGTCTTCTATTATTGTTAAGTCTTCTAGTTTTGTTAAGTCTGGAAAAGGAGAATCAGAGAGAATTTCAGAGAATTAGAGAGAAACAATGTGAGTTATTGTGATATTGTAGAAGAGCGTGAAAGTCAGTAGAATTGTTTAAGGGTAATCTCTTCAACCCAATTTCTATTTTTATGATTGTTAAAGTTTTCATGAAAATGGCTTTAAGTTTTGTAAAAACTTCTGTAATTGGAAAATGGTAGTGATTATGTGTTATATATGTGGTAAGATGTTATTATAACATGTGTTACTGTATATTGTATATTTCTATATCATCAGTTTCATAAAAATTATTTCGTACGTTGTTCTTCAAAATTACAGAGTATGAAAATATGGCCATATGGCCTTACATACCAAATTTAACACGATAATCATAAGTTGTATCATAAATTTATACATGTATGTGTTAATATGTTAACGTAGTATGTTTTTACTATGTTGTATGAACCATAACATCAGTTTCATAAAAATATATGTCGTAGATTGTTTCTTCAAAAATTACAGAGTATGAAAATATGGCCATATGGCCTTACATACCAATTTTAACACGATAATCATAAGTGGTATCATAAATTTACACTTGTATATAATTATGCATATTAAAACGAAGGAATCAAACTCCAAATGAACAGATTCAGTGTTATAATGAACCTGTAATATTGATTTTCATGTTTTGTGTTGAAAACTTTCAAGAAAATCAAGATTATATGTTTTGATTCTGAAAAATTATGTATTTTAACATGTTAAAATTATGCTAGAAGGCTTAAATAATAGTTATATGTGTATGATAATGTTTGGGTATGTCTAAATTCGTGTAGAAATAATTTAATTGGAGGTTTTGGCCATGTTCTGCAATTTTTTGCGAATTGCAGAATCGACATCGGTTCATGCATGTGCATGAACAGTACACACCTATAAGTCAGTACAGCATGATGTTAAAAGCCAAGTGCGGCGCCACCTTACCGAAGTCTTAAGTTTATAGGTGGTTGCCAATTTCAGCTCTGAAGAATGTCCAGAAATAAAATTTTTAAATTGTTCAAGTCTAAGAATGTGATAGTAACCTAATCTAATGAACATAAAAATATGTTAAAAGTATAACGAGACGTTAAAACAAGTTATTAACATGACAATAACACAGTTACGTGTGGATTGAATGATTAAAAACATAATTAACTTATTGTTTGTGAAGTGTAACATTATGTGACAATAAGTGTGGTAATTTGGCTAAGTATAGTCATAATCCGAGTTAGACGAAAAAATGAACTTGTAATGACTAGTTACGTTATAGTTGACTAGTATTGTGAACATGAATGGTATGTATGATTAAATCGAGGAACAAGTATAATTAATGTGTAATCTACGCACGAGGCAAGTTTCTCAACCCTACTTGTTATCATTATTCAAGTTTATAATTTACGTCGAGTAAATTCTCATTATTATTAACTAAGTTCAATTTGTTATGTTAAAGATTATTTATCTTTTCAAAGTATGATTCCGTTATACAATACTTGTTCTATTGTAAACTTCTTGAAAATGGTATTCGATTTAAATATCCGTTATACAATACTTGTTCTATTGTATACTTCTTGAAAATGGTATTCGATTTAAATATCATTTATTGTTGAACCTTGCTAGACTAGTGAACCCTTATTGATTCGATTAGTCCATAGTTGATGAACATTCTAAATTTCAGAAACCCTATTGATTTATCCAAACCAAACTTCCTTTGGTGCGGACTCTAATATCAAACTGAGATGAACAACCCTGTATAGGGATTACTTATGCGTTAAGCGTTAAGATATTTTTACAAGTATGGTACTAAGAAATTTGATCCCCCTAAAATGCAGTAGAAGAGTCCATAGTCTTAGGATTGTTAAAGGTTTCAAGTATAACCCTTGATAACCTAGGATATAGTTCAAGGTCTTATGACCCTCAGAAATCTTTTGATTCTTATTATTCATTATTGATTCAAAAGTTGAGTTTTATTCGAAGTCTTTGATTCACTCGCATGTTATTATATATTATTATTTCATTTTTATACTTATGGGCAATTGTGCTCACTCTTCCATAATAATAACATTGCAGTTAAGAATGAAAGGTCCGACGAGCCTTCGACTAGCAAAGGCAAGGGAAAAATTAACAAGTGACGAAGACTTGTTGTTTTATGTGATATTGAATTTATGTTTTAGACTTATATTGATGTTGTATAAGACTATAAATTGTTTATGTTTCCGCAGTTAAGAATTAAGGTGTATGACCTGGGATCTATGTAATTATTTCAGTTGATGTAACTCCTTAAGGAGAGATTTATTTCTATCTATTTATGCTTTCAATTATTATGGGTAGATAGATATATGAAGTTTGAATAGTGAACACCAAATCATGTGGAAATTGAAGTACCCAGATTTGCTGGTGTCACAGTTAACGACACATGAGGAACTTATCTCTGCGATGGCAGGGCTAGAGTTGGAAATAAAATTTCTAAAAGAATCCGATGAACGACTATTCCAGATAGAAGCTAGTCCATTTTTGTTGGACAAGGTAAAGAATGCTCAACTACAAGATTAAGAATGTGGAAAAATCAAATAGAAAGTGGTTGAGGGTAGTGAAGTGAAATACAAGATCGATACCGAAGGACTACTAAGATTAAAGGGAAGAATTTGGGTTCTAGCAGTACCAGATATTAAAGACAAAATCTTTACCGAAACTCATAACTAAAGATACTCGATTCATCCGGGATATATGAAAATGTATCAAGATTTGCGGTGACATTTTTGGTGGCCAAACATGAAAAGAGATGTTGCAGAATGTGTCACGAAATGCTTGACATGTCAAAGAGTCAAAGACGAGCATCAAAGACCAAGCGGATTACTACAACCATTGAAAATTCCAGAATGGAAGTGGGAACATATCACAATGGATTTTGTGGTAGGTCTTCCAACTACTCAGAGAGGATACGATGCAATTTGGGTGATAGTAGACAGGCTGACGAAATTAGCATACTTTTTTCCAATAAAGATTAGATTCAATCTTGATCAGTTGGCAAAGTTATACGTTAAAGAGATTATTTTGAGATATGGAGTTCCAATGTCAATTGTGTCAGATAGAGATCTGCGATTCACATCAAACTTCTGGAAGAGACTACAAGAATGCATGGGAACATAATTGAGAATGAGTACGGCATACCATCCGCAAATAGACGACCAAAGTGAACGAACAATCTAGACATTTGAAGATATGCCCAGAGCATGAATCATGGATTTCAAAGGGAACTGGGATGAACATTTACCATTGGTAGAATTCGCCTAAAACAATAGTTACCACGCAAGCATCGACATACCGCCTTACGAAGCATTGTACTATAGAAAGTGCAGAACTCCACTATGCTGGGATGAAGTCGGTGAACGTCAACTATTAGGACCGGAACTGGTACAGCAAATCGCTGAGGTTGTCAAACTCATCAGGACAAGATTGGTAGCTGCTCAAGATAGGCAGGAGAAGTATGCTAACAACACAAACAAGATCGTGAGTTCGATGTAGGAAATTTCGTGTTCTTAAAAGTTTCTCCTTGGAAGGGGAAAATCCATTTTGGTAAAAAGGGAAAGTTAAGCCAAAGGTTTATTGGACCCTTCGTGGTTCTGCGAAGAGTAGGAGAAATGGCTTACGAGGTAGCTCTACCTCTAGAGTTGGAACACGTTCACAATGATTTTCATGTTTCGGTGTTACGACCGTATAAACCCGATTACAAGCATGTGATCGAGTACGAACCATTACAGTTCGATAAGGACATGTCTTATGAGGAAATTCCTATCTAGATAGTTGACAGGAAAGAACAAGTGCTCATGAATAATGTAATACCTTCCGTAAAGGTGATATGGAGGAACCACAATGCTGAAGAAACTACGTGGGAACTCGAAGATAAAATGATGAAAGATTAGCTTGAATTATTTGTTTAATTGTGTCTTCGATTCTGGGGACAGAATCCTTGTAAGAAGGGAAGAATGTGACGAATGATTTGTTTGAGTTATGATTCTGGGGGCAGAATCCTTGTAAGGAGGGAAGGATGTAACAATCCAGAATTTTAAATTGTAATTCCAAATATTTATTGAATTATATAAATATTTTAATTGATGTGTTTATTGTTGAATAAATATTTGATAATTAAATTAGAGAGTTGATAGGGATTAAATGAATTATTATAATGTTATTCTAATTTTATTTTGTAATTAAAGTGGTATGTTAATTTATTAAATAAAATTTTAATTATAAGGAAAATTATAATTTTGTTTTATTGGTTTATGTGGTAAATTGATTTAATAAATTATTATTCGATTTAATTAAATTGAATATTAGAATTTGTTTAAATAAATTGTGACAATAAAACTATATGATAAATGAGTTATTAATATAAATTAAAAGAGTTTTAAATTTGGTTTTACCAAACAAAGCTTTAGAGATTTTGAAATTCTTATTTTAATCTTGTTTTGCCAAACAAGGCTTAAGGAATGATTAAGTCATTATTTTAATTGGTTTTGCCAAACAAGGCCTTATGGCTTTTAAATTTAAAATAAAAATAACTGATATGTATTTAGTAACCTTATTATTATACGTCAGTTTTATTTTTATGTTAGCGTCTGTTTTAGTTTTACGTTAAGTGTTGGCTTAAGCCTAAGAGAGAACAAAAAGAGAGAAAGAATAGAGAAGAAGAGAAAGAAGAGAAAAGAGAGAAGAAAGAAAGAAAGAAAAGAGAGAAAGAAGAAGAGAAGATTTTCTATGAGTTGAGAATTTAGAAGAAGAAGTAGTTGTATTCATCTTCTAGCAAATGTATAACCCTACTTTTCTTATTTTAGTTTTCTTCTAAAAGTTCTAGTTTTTATATACATGAAAAGTTATCTGCAAAATTGGTGTGAAGGAGTAATTGTTTAGTATGTGATTTTATATGATAATTGTTGATATAAATTGTTTTTATGTGGTTTATAGATGATTTAGAGTAAATTGATTCATG
Organism: Panax ginseng; assembly: GCA_020205605.1. NCBI lineage: Eukaryota > Viridiplantae > Streptophyta > Magnoliopsida > Apiales > Araliaceae > Panax > Panax ginseng. The sequence continues at coordinate 48,561,918 of CM035147.1, read as the reverse complement.
TAATATATTTTGTTATGGATGAAATCATATTACAGTAAGTTTACATTGACATATGTTGAATATGGCTTAAATTAGAATTAAAACTGGTACTCAATTCATAGTATAAGTGTAAATTGTTGATTGATTGTGAAAATATATGAAGAAACGAAAACAAAGTAATTGAAACTAATTGTTTTGGTTGTAAAACGTATTCATAGTGAAGAATTTCGCTATGAATGTCAAAAGAAGAGAAAATAATAGAAATAGTTAAATTAAAGGTTGTAATTTTGATGTTTATGTGGTTAGAAACGTGTTTGAAACATTAGTTTATGTTTCTGTAAACATATTACTCCTTGGGTAGGTTGGTATGGTTGTTAGAACGGAGTTTTTAAGCCTAATTTGGCTTTTCTGTAGTGTTCGTGGTGTTCATTCGTGAAATTGCAGATGGTACCCCTGCCCCGGTGGGCTATCATAGTGCAAAAAAACCCCGCCCCGGGGGAGGGGGGTAGTCTGTCTTTCCAAATTTTGAAAAAAAACTGACCGGACATGTTTTACTAAAATGAGCATAACCTTTTCATACAAACTCCGATTGATGCGATTCAAGATGATTCGGAACGAGGACGAGTAGACCTATAACTTTTATTCTTTAAGGTTTTTAATTTTATGTCGTTATTAGGGAAAAAATGGCCATCTTTAGGACTATTGTGCATTTGGAGGCCGTCGGAGGGCGTCGGGATGTACGAATGCAAATGAAGTCCTTTGTGTGTTAGTATAACCTAATCTAAATAGAATGATAACATGTTGAACATTTGATAGGATGTTGTATCAAGTTGTTATGTGTATATGGTGCAATGGCATGATAATTTAATTAGTTGTGATGCTCATGAAAAGATGTGATGTTGTTTAAACTTAAACTTAGTTAGCGAGATATACTAAAAGTGGGAAAGAAACTCATGAAGCTAATATTAGTGTAACTAATGAGTATTGTCAATACATATGGTATGAGGAGGACTTTTGGTGAACGTGAGTAGTGATTGTTTAACCTACGCACAAGATAAGTTCTCTAACTCTACTTTTACGATTGTGCAAGTGCTTAAACCTTATTGATGCATTGAGCAAGTTTCTAAACCTACTTATATATCTATTCTAACTTGATTATGTTCATGCAAACTCTTCAATCTATCTCTTACTTTGAGAAGGGTTCCTATCTTTAATTTTGTTTCTTATTACGCAAGTTTCTAAATTTGTTGTTCTTATGTTGAGAAAGTTTTATTCCTCAACTTGTTATTAATTATGCACGTTCATTAACTCACTTCTTTTATTGAGTAAGACTAATAGCCTTAGCTTATTATTGTTCAAGCAAGGCTTGTTACAATATTCAATGCCTATGCTTTCTAGTTCATTTCTAAATCATGATTTCGATGTATAATGTTGATTCACTTATAATTCATGACTATTTCATATCATATTGTTATCGAGCACTTGAAGTGATATCAAACTATATTGATTCAACTAATCCTTAGTTGATGTTCGTTGAACTCTAAATTACTCTTGAAGCGTATCCAAACCAGACTTCCTTCGGTGCATACTCGTATATTAAAACTGAGATGAACAACCCTATTATAGGGATTACTTACGCGTAAGTGTTTAGATGTTTGTGAAAAATACATTGTACGAAGGGCTGATCCCCCTAAGTACGAGAAGTCCCTATAGTCTTATGACTGTTCAAGTTTAAGTTGAAAGAATACTTATAACTTTGGATATAGTTCATGGTCTTGTGGCCCTCAGATACATATATTTCAAATTCTATTACTGACTATCATTGATAGAGAATACTATTCAGTTCTATTGAGCATATTCATTTGGCAGTTGTTATGATATTTTTATTCATTGTTACTTCAAGTGAGCATTTGTTTTCTCACTCTTGTTTATATAACATTTACAGCTAAAGTTGAGAAGGTCGATGAACCTACCACCAGTAAAGGAAAAGGAAAGATGAATAAGTGTGGAAGACTTGTAAATCTGTTGATTTCTATATTATCAGACTTTGTTTTAATTGTTGAGATGCAATTATTTAATTTTACGCACTTGATGTTTGTATTTAAAGGTTAGATAACCTGGGAGATTTTATTGAACTTATTGATGTAATCCTTTAATGGGAAGGTTTATTATTAAATTTTATTTTATTTAGGTAGTTAGAAATGAATGTTTAGACAGTGAACACCAAATCTTGTGGGAATGAAGTACCCAGATTTGGGGGTGTCACAATGACACCAAAGGCTATCCCGGACAAGTGAAAGTCGGTGGTTCAAGGAAGAGCGTTTGTCGTGACTTCCCAAAAAGCGAGAAACCTGAACGAAGTTACCACGAGTAAGCTAATCATAAACTCTTGCAAAGTCTATACCTTATTAGATACCGGTTCTACCCATTCTTTTATTTCACCTGCTTATGCTCAACGTTTAAATTTGACTCCAAAAAAATTAGACTTTGACTAATCTGTTGAAACTCCATTGAGAGAAACCTTCATTACATCCACAATTTATAAATCTTGTTTGATTCAAATTGACACTTTCACATTACCTGTTGATCTCATCTATTTGAAAATATTTGCATTTGATGTGATTTTAGGGATTGATTGGTTAACTACTCATCATGTTAAAATTGATTATTTTCGTAAAGTTGTTAGTTTTCCTATTCTTAATCAATCTATTATGCTAATTTAAGCAACCAAACCACTAATGTCAATCACTGTCATATCAAGCCATAAAGTTATTCGTTTATTGAAAATGGATGTCAAGCTTTCTTAGCCCATGTCACGAATTTAAACAAAAATACGTCAGATTTGAATGATATTTCTAATATTAATAAATTTCCTGACGTATTCCCCGAAAACTTCCTAGCCTACCCCTAGAGCGTGAAATTGAATTTTGTATTGACCTTAAACCCGGTACAAAACCCATTTCCAAAATCCCATATCAAATGGCTCCTATTGAACTTCAGGAGTTAAAAACTCAACTACAGGAACTGTTAGACATCTGTTTCATTCGTCCTAATACATCTCTTTGGGGTGCTCCTATTTTTTTCTTAAAGAAGAAAGATGGGAGTATGCGACTTTGCATTGACTATCGTGAGTTGAACCATGTCACCATCAAAAATAGGTACCCGTTACCTCGCATTGATGACCTATTTGACCAGTTGCAAGATGCTAAATTCTTCTTAAAGATAGATCTTTGTTCCGGATATCATCAATTAAAGATTAAAATTGATGACATTCCAAAGAATGCTTTCAGAACTAAATACGGGCATTACGAATTTCTAGTTATTTCTTTAGGATTGACCAATGCCCATGTTTCCTTCATGGACATGATGAACCGAATATTTATTGATGACATCCTAATATACTCCAAAAGCCTCAAATATTTCTTTACCCAAAACGAACGTAACATGCGCCAAAGACGTTTGTAAGACTCCAACTTATTATAAATAAAATCAAATTTCCTCTATTTAATATTTTGAATAATAAAGTGTTAATTTGAAATAATATTGTAGTTATGAGTGAAATGTGCAAAATTTGCAAAATAAGCAAGTGGTTATAAAGTATTCATTTTGTCGAGGAATATTCGTTTGGTCGTGGAATATTCTTTCTATCGGGGAATATTCGTACGACGGCGCATCCATTTGTGGGCCCCATAACGGATAACTGTCGGATGAAGAAAACGACAAGTTTGAATTTTTATAAATAACGGTGTAATGGTTACCATTAACACTGTTGGAATACCCGGTGGTAAAAATACGATGTCTGGCGTGGTGGTTGACACGATAGCTTTACGGTATTGCACGATATTTTGAATTATTGATTCTACGTGAAGTCACTACTCAATAATTGTTATAGTAATTCTTTATTCAATATTTTATTTTATTGGTTCAATAATTCTTTGCGTTGATATTTTATATTATTGTTGTTGATAATTGTCCTTTGCACAATATCTCCTTTATCGGATCAATAATTCATATTATTTGAATAATATTATTAGATAGCATTATTGGCAATGTCTAAGGAAGTTCTGTCTAGGAAAGGGGTTTGGTCACCTAATTGCACGCCAATAAGGAGAAATCCTTATCAGAAAGCCCCCTCTTTCCTGGGAACGACCTGGTTGTCATAATTGTGATTCTGTAATATTATTTGTGAATAATTAATTATTGATTTATATGATAAGGAAATTTTTATTTTATGTAGATATAAATGATGTATATATTTATTCTATGTGGTTATAAATGTAGGAATAAATGCTGAGGTGTTTTATCAGTATTTTGTCGGAATAAGAGGTGTTGAAAATTGTCCGTATGTGGATTTCAGGTATTTTCTAATTAGAATTTGGAAGAACTTTCTTCTACAAAGTTGTAGATAATTAAATTTCCTATAGAAAGCACATGAGATTCAAATTTTTTGAATAAAAGGACTATTTATTATGAATTATTGAAGTTTCGGTGATTTAATGTTTTTATTAAAATTAAGAGTGGGACCCACTTTTGATTTTTAAAACATGTGGGATGCTGAAATTTTTTCAGAATTGGCATACTAGCTTAATCAACAAAGGATGCGTAGAATTGATTTTAGAAATAATATTATTTTATTATTTTAGTCTCCTTTGGCTTTTTAGCATTTTTCTATAAATAGGGTGCTTAGTTAGAATTTAAAATCACACCAGAAACAAGTTTTCTTTCTCTCTGTGTTATCGAGCGTATTTTGTGAGTATTTAGATACTTTGAGAGTTGCTATTTAGTGCAAGTTCCTTCGGTTTTACACCCGATATTCCGATCAGAAATACTGTTATTTTGAGGTAAGGGATGTTATTTTCTTCTTAATGATGTTAATCTTTCAATATCATTATACCGAAATATTGGTATGGATTTTATTGTGGAATTTTTACCTTTTTATGTCAGAGTTACTATTCACGTATATGACACTATTTATGTATACAGTACTATTCACGAATACGGCACTATTCACATAAAAAATGAAATTTTCTTTTCTTTGTCAAAGTTGTCTATTATGGTTACTATCTTTGATTGTATCCATGTTTTGATCTTTATTTTTGAATTCCGCTTCACAATTGGTTATTATGGAGTATTGTTGAACTTGGATAAACTGTGATACGAATCCCTAATATTTGTTCTTTTATCTCACTGAATTCGTTTTCTTTAAGATATTTTTCATCATCCCCAGTCCTAAATGATGATACAAATGAATATCTTTGGCCTGTAGTGCAAAGATGAATGATTAATTGATGAATATCTTTGGCCCGTAGTGCAAAGATGAATAGATGTTGAGATGAACAGGACCAACTGGTGATACAAATGAATATCTTTGGCCTGTAGTGCAAAGATGAATATTTGATTCAAGGTGTATATTGATTGATGTTACAGGGATAAAATATTGATGATGGACTTTTAAATCTTAGAGGATAGTAGAATTCTTTCTCTACTTGACTCTTCTAATGGATTGTTGTTTCTGCTGCAGTTGTTGATCTAAAACTTGTTGTCTATTATATTTTATCAGATTTTTCCATGTTGAAGACTAATGATAATTTGTTATATATTATCTTAGTCATAATATTCTTTACTGGGCTAGTTGAGCTCACCCTTTTTCTTTTTGTTCCATTATTCTTCTTAAGAGGAGAGAATTTAGCAGGAACTAGCTGGGGTATGGAGTGATGATTCAAGATAGTTGTTTTAGTAGTCCTCACTATTTTATAAAATAGTGTATCAATAATTGTAATGAGGACTCCTTTTGAGTTTGTATACTGTCTATTAGACAATATTTGTATTCAAACTCACAGTATATGTGTTGTCGTATTTTGCACGACAATTGTATTACTGAAGTTGTATTTGTTTCTGTACCATGTATTTGGCAACTCAGAATGGGTGATGTATACCTATTTTGGGGGTATCACAACGTTGGCTTGAGCTGTTGAAAGATTACAACCAAAATATTCAATACCATCTTGGAAAAGAGAACGTGGTAGCTGACGCGTTGAGTAGAAGATCATATGCGAGTACAAGTGCGATGTTGTTAACGCAAAGATCCATTTTTTATGTCTTATAATGGATGGAGATAGAGTTAAAAACTTCAGGGACCCAAATGAAGATGGAAAATATACGAGTAGAACTGACTTTAATCGATAAAGTTAAGGTTGCTCAAGCTACAGACCTAGAGCTGATGAATATTAAGAAGAAGGTGCAAGAAGGTGTTATTCCAGAAGCAAGAATCGACGAATACAGGAAATCTCAACCCTCAATTTATTGGTCCATTTGATATCCTCGACTGAGTAGGAACTGTGGTCTATAGATTCGCCTTACCGCCAAGTATGTCTCGTGTTCATAACATTTTTCACATATCTATGTTACGTAAATATGTGGAAGACCCAAAGCACATTATTCAATTAGAACCAGATGAGATAGCGGAAGATTTAACGTAAGAAGAGGTACCTGTTAAAATCTTGGATATGAAAGAACATATTCTACGCTTAAAGGTTATACCTCAAGTCAAAGTTTTATGGAGAAACCATGAAATTGAGGAAATGACCTGGGAGTTAGAATATAAAATGAAAACAAGGTATTCTCACCTCTTCGACATACCAGGTACATGAATCAATTTCGAGGACGAAATTTCATAAGAAGGGTAGGTTGTAAGACCCCAACTTTTTATGAATAAAGATTTAATTTTCTCTAAATATTATTTTGAATAATAAGGTGTGATTTGATATAATGATATAGTTATGGGTGATATGTGCAAATTTTGCAAGTAAGCAGTTGTCATAAAATATTTGTTTGGTTAGGGAATATTCGTACGACGCCACAATCATTGGTGGACCTTACAACGGAATGACTATCAGATATAGAAAGCGACATAAATAACATTTTTATAAAAATAACGACAAAACTTTTACCGTTAACTGTTGAAATACCGGTGATAAAAGAACAGTAATACGCGTGGTTGCACAATAACACACTGTATTGTGCAGTATCTCTGATTATTGATGCTTACGTAAGAAGTCACTCAGTTCATTTAATAAATGCCACAGTTGTTGCTGCATAGTATCTCATATTATTGATTCAATTATTGTCACAGTATCATTTGCACAATATTTTATATTATTAAATCAATAATTGAGATGACACAATTATTCATATTATTATTTGCATTATTGACAATGTCTAGAAAGTTCTGTCGAGGAAAGGGGTTAGGTTATTTAATTGCGCGCCAATAAGGAGAAATCCTTATCAGAAAGCCCCTCTTTCCTGGGAATGATCTGGTTGTCAATATTGTGAGTTGTAATATTAATGATAAATAAGTGTTGAAAGATTAAAAATGGGTTTGAAGATAAGTGATTTGTGGTAGATATTTATGAAGCGTTTGTTGTAAGTTTGACTTATTATTCCATGGACCCCTATGTGCCAATTTGTCAAACTGTCAGTAGAAAGTTGTCTCAGTTTTATTTTATTATTATTATAATAGTAATAAAATAGAAAACTTTTTATATAAAACATAATACTTTTTTATATTATATATAAAGTTATTTGTTTTATTAGATTATAATTAGAATATATTATATTTTATATAAAATATTTGCTTTATTAGAATATTTTATTGCACAATGATAAATAGTAAAATCAAATTTTCAGCGAATTCATCCGTGACTTCACCAGTTAATTTTTTTTTGTGCATCCGTTATTTTCTTAAATAGTGCCCTGCCTATAAATAGGATGCTTAGTTAAGAAATAAAAATCACACTAAAATCAGAGAATTCTTTTTTCTATAATATTGTGCGTATTTCTTTTGAGTATAAGGATACTTTGAGTGTAGCAAATAGTGCAAGTTTCCCTCAAGAATATCTTCGCTATACCAGTCAGATTTAGTCTCCTACTAAGGTAAGGGATATTAATTTCGTTTAATATTCGTAAGAAAAATTATTTTCTTCCATGCTCTGTAGTATGTAAGTAATATTATTTCATTTCATTTCATTAGAATATTAGTTTGAACTTTCTTATTAAATTTCAATATTTTTATTCGGGGTATTACTCTGATAAGCAGGTTTTATACCTACTTATTGGATGTCAACTTACTTGAATTATGCTCATCTCAAGTAGTTTTTACTATGTATTAGTTGCATTTTATGTTTATTTTGCAGTACCTGTAGTGGAACTCCTAAGGCTAGGAAAGGCATGGAAAAAGCAAGAATGGCATGGAATGGCATTAGCATGGATAAACATGGTGGCATGAATATAGCAAAGACTAGGCAAGATGGACATGTGTAGATGAAGAACATGAGCAGAAGGAGAATGAATGCAGTGAATAAGAGACGGGATGAAGAAATAATGACAACAAACAAGAAGTGGCAGAGAATGAGAACATCGAGAGACGAATCACGAAGCATTCATGGCCTTGTTGCCGCTAAACAAGCCAAATCTCGTATATGCATGATACATGCATACAAAAGCTAAAATTGCAACATTGCGCGACCGCAACCCAGCAAAGAAGGAATCTTGCGCGCCCGCGCGAAGACCTCGACAGATACACATATCGCACGCTTGCGCCCATTTTACACTGTGATCTCGCGCGGCCGCATGAGTCCTCTGCAGTCTGTTTTGTTGACTTTTTGTAATTTGAATTTTGAGCGCTTTAGGCTCAACCGAACAATACTGGTTGGTACCAGACGTGTTTTAGTGGGTCTTTTATCAGTTTTCATATCAGTAATTAGGGTTCTTAAGCTAAAACTAGGAAGAGGGGTTTTTGATCAATTTTTGATACATTTTATATCCTCTCTTCACTTTGTTCATTCAATAATCGTTAGTTTCATTTTCTGGAAATTATTGGTGCTTTGGAACAAACACTGGAACAGATTCTGCAACTGGGTTTAATCATTTCTCTTTCATCTCTTATTTGCATTATTTAATTCTATGTGTTGCTTTAATCTCATAATGGCTTTTGGTTCAGGAATGAACTAAACTCCATTATGAGATTCTAATGGATTTTGATATGTATTCTAAACTTACATGTCTAATTGTTGGTTATATGTTATCATTCGATTACCTATTATGATTGAGCGGAATGAATGAATGTTTGATCACCATTCATCTTGTATGCTTATATGGATTTGAAAAATGAAATATGAGTATGGATATAATCATAATAGCATATGTTTATGAGGCTGAGTTGTTTAGCTTTGTAAGTCGTGAACCAGATAGAAATATACCGTTTTACCGTGTGTAATACTAAAAGAGCATGTGCTTTAATTCATTATTGTTGCAATTTCACATAGACATATAGTGATTTTGGCAATAATGCCGCTTACATGATTTATATCTTATGTGGATGTTATGTAAGTAAGTTATAGTTCATTGAAAAATGGTTATGTCCACTTTTGTGCTCTTGACTAGTTTTCCATGATAAGTATATAATCATTACATGATGGTTACAAGTTAGATGAAGTATGAAATGAAGTTAGAATCTCATTCTTTCCAAATTTGAGTATAATATTTTAGTATCCTATTTTTATTCATTAATTGAATTTAGAATTAATTATAATTGGGAGTTATTCGTTAGAACATATGAAAATAGTGACAGAGTTGATGTATGGTTATTAAAATTTAAAACCTTTCTCCATGGATCGATACTTTTCTTACTCTGTACTACTTGTTGACTCGTGTGTGCTTGCATGAGTTAGAGTCCTTTTTGTTTAACTGAAAAGGAGGCAACAAGTTTTTGGCGCCATTACCGGGGATTGGCGTTTATTTTTAATATTATCATCATCAATTTTAAGCTAAATTTGTATGACTTAGACAATTCCTATTTCTATTTTATTTTTGTTTGAATTTCAGGTACTTGCGCATAGTATATGTGCACTCGATCATCCAATTCCGAGTTAACACCTGCACAGGACAACATCAACGGCAGAGGTTGGAAATCGAGAGCGCGTAGAAATATACAAGCAGAGTTAGAGACCACAACATCCAACATGGCAGCAGAAGAGCCAAGAGAGGAACACAGGGCCTTGAGAGATTATTCAATGCCAAATATCAATGGATTATAGTTGAGTATAGTCAGACCAGCTATAGCAGCCAATACTTTCGAGATAAAGCCGGGCACTATTCAAAAGGTGCAGAATTCGATACAGTTTGGGGGTGCTGCTACAGATGACCCGAATGAGCATCTATTGAGTTTTATAGAAATATGTGACACCTTCAGGTACAACAAGGTGACAGAGGATGCAATCAGACTTAGACTATTTCCATTTTCGTTATGAGATAAGGTAAGAAGTTGGCTTCACTCTCTACCTTTAGGATCTATTACAACATGGGAGGACCTAGCACAAAAGTTTTTAGCCAAAATTTTCCCAATGGCTAAGACTTCTAAAATGAGGACAACAATCTCCCAGTTCAAGCAATAACAAGGTGAATCTCTGTATGAAGCTTGGGAAAGATACAAGGAGATGCTAAGGAAGTTTCCACACCATGGTATGCCAGATTGGATAGTAATTAATACATTCTATAATGGATTGGGATGGCAGTCGAGGCCAATTGTAGATGCAGCTGCAGGAGGAGCTTTATGGGGAAAGAGCTATGAAGAGGCCTACAACCTTATTGAGACTATGTCAGCTAATGATTTCTAAAATCCTATAGCCAGAATGCCACAGACCAAAGTTACAGGATTGTTAGAGGTGGATACTATCACTCAGTTGTCAGCTCAGATGGAATCGATGGCAAAGAAGATTGACTCTTTGACAGAAAGTAAGGCAAAGACAGTTGTTTTCATGTGTGAGATATGTGCAGGGTTGCATTCAACAGACCAATGTGCTATTAGTTCAGAGTCTGTACAGTATGTGAGCAACTAGCAGAAGAATCAAAGTCAGTTTCAGAATACATACAACTCCAACAACCGCAACCATCCAAATTTTAGTTGGTCCAATAATCAACAAAGTCAGTTTCAACGACAACAATAGTTTCAGGCACAACCATCTCAGCAACAGTTTGCACCAAGACTACCCTACCCACCTGAAGTTTCTCAGCAAAAACAACATCATCCACCACTTGCACCTCAGCAAGAGAAGAAGTCAGAGATGGAGGAGATGATGATGAAGTATATGGCAAATACCGAGGTGATGATTAAGAGTCAAGCAATGTCAATCAAAAATTTGGAAACTCAAATGGGACAGATGGCTAGCATGCTTAACAACAGACCCCAGGGTTCATTGCCAAGTACAATGGAGTCTAATTCAAGAAGGGAAGGTAAGGAACAATGTCAGGCAATTACACTTCGGTCTGGGAAGCAAACTATAGAAAATCAGCATGGCGCGCCCGCGCCACTTTTGCAAGGGGAAACCGTGCGGCCATAAATATTTTTCTGAGGATAGTTTGAATAAAGAAGGTTCAGAACAGCAGGAAGTGAATATGAGTAAAGAAGATTCTTTGAGAAGCCCGTGAACAAGATACTAATCATTCACCCTTATGTTCCTTTTCCACAAAGATTACATAAGCAGAGGGAAGACAAACAGTTCAGTAAATTTTTGGAGGTCTTTAAAAAGTTGTAGATCAACATACCTTTCGTTAAGGCATTAGAACAGATGCCTAGTTATGCAAAGTTTATGAAAGGTATATTGACAAGAAAGAGAAGGCTAGAAGATTTCGAGACAGTAGCCTTAACTGAAGAATGTAGTGCAGTTCTTCAACGCAAGTTACCTGCAAAGCTGAAGGATCCGGGTAGCTTCATGATACCTTGTACAATTGGAAAGATGAGCTTCAGCAAATGCTTGTGCGATCTTGGGGAAAGTATAAATTTGATGCCCTTGTCAGTGTTCAATCAATTAGGATTGCCGGCTCCAAGGCCTACAAAATTTTTTTACAGCTAGCTGACAGGTCTATCACTTATCCACGAGGTATTGTGGAAGATGTACTGGTGAAAGTGGATAAATTCATCTTCCCGACTGATTTCATCATTTTAGACTATGAAGAGGACAAAAGTATTCCGATCATTCCTGGAAGGCCATTTCTAGCCACAGGAAGAACCTTGATAGACATGCAGAAAGGGAAACTAAAAATGCGAGTACATGATTAGGAAGTTACTTTCAATGTATTCAAGGCAATGAAATTTCAGACAGATGAAGAGGAATGCTTCAGGGTTGATTTGGTGGAAAAGGTACTAAATGATGAAGTAGAGAACTTGGTGGTACATGAACCTTTGAGAAATGCTATTATGGGAAGTTCAGAAATAGATGATGAGGAAACTGAAGAAATTATTCAAATGCTTGACACAACTCCACAGTTCAGGAAGTTCAAGACTCCTGTTGAGCCATTAAAGAAAGCTGGAGAGTCATCATTAAAAGTAAAGCCATCTCTTGAAAAACCTCCATAACTTGAGTTGAAACCACTTCCAGACCATTTGAGGTATGCTTTTTTAAATGAAAATTCAAAATTACCTGTGATTATTTCTTCTGCACTAATATCTTTTCAAGAAGAAAAACTGCTAAGAGTTCTCAAAGAGTTCAAGTCAGCAATTGGGTGGACTATAGCAGATATAAAAGGGATCAGCCCATCTTTCTATATGCATAAGATCCTACTGGAAGATGATAGCAAACCTTCAGTGGAGCAGCAAAGAAGATTTAATCCAATCATGAAGGAAGTGGTCAAGAATGAAGTGTTGAAATGGCTAGATGCAGGCATTATATATCCGATTTCAGATAGCTTGTGGGTGATCCTGGTATAGTGTGTACCGAAGAAGGGTGGTATAACCGTAGTCTCTAATGAAAATAATGAGTTGATTCCGACGAGAACAGTAATGGGGTGGAGAGTTTGCATGGATTACCGCAGACTTAACAAAGCTACAAGGAAAGATCACTTCCCATTGTCGTTTATCGATCAGATGTTGGATAGACTAGCAGGTCATGGGTTTTATTGCCTTCTGGATGGGTATTCAGTCTACAATCAGATTGTTATAGCTCTAGAAGACCAGGAAAATACAACCTTTACATGTCCGTAAGGTTCGTTTGCCTTCAGAAGGATGTCTTTTGGTCTGTGCAATGCCCCACCACTTTTCAGAGATGTATGATGGCTATCTTTTCGGATATGGTGGAGCATAATGTGGAGGTGTTTATGGATGAATTTTCAGTATTTGGTGATTCTTTTGATTTGTGTCTGGAAAATTTAGTGATGGTTTTGAGAAGATGTGTTGAGACGAACTTGGTGTTGAATTGGGAAAAGTGCCATTTTATGGCACAAGAAGGAATAATTCTGGGACATAAGGTGTCGAAGAAAGGACTTGAAGTGGACATAGCCAAATTATAGACTATTGAGAATTTGCCACCGCCGACTTCAGTAAAAGGTGTTCGAAGTTTTCTAGGACATGTAGGCTTTTACCGCAGATTCTTTAAAGATTTCTCGAAGATAACAAAGCCACTTTGTAGCTTATTGGAGAAGGATGCACAATTCAAGTTTGATGAGGATTGTGTGTCTGTATTTGAGCATTTAAAGAGGAGGTTAACTTCAGCACCAATAATTACAGCACCGGATTGGGACCTACCATTCGAGTTGATGTGTGATGCCAGTGATTATGATGTGGGGGTTGTTTTGGGCTAGAGAAGGGAAAATATTTTTCATACGATATACTATGCGAGCAAGACCCTTACTGATGCTCAGTTGAACTATACCACCACAGAGAATGAATTACTGGTAGTTGTGTATGCTTTTGACAAGTTTCGAGCTTATCTGATTGGGACAAGGGTGATAATGTACACGGATCATGCGGCAATTCGATATTTCATGGAAAAGAAGGATGCAAAGCCTCGTTTGATCAGGTGGATACTTCTATTGTAGGAATTTGATTTGGAGATTAAGGACAGAAAAGGAACTGAGGACCAAGTGGCGGACCACTTATCTCGACTTGAAAATCCTAGAAGGAAGGTATATGACAAGACTGTGATTAATGAGTCTTTTCCAGATGAACAATTATTTGTGGTGAAAGGGGAAGTGCCATGGTTTGTAGACTATGCAAAATACTTGGTGAGCAGAATGATCCCTTCTGACTTAGTTGTTCATCAAAAGAAGATCTTAAATAGTTGTAGTTTGCTTATTCAGATTGTAGAATATATGTCTTGGAGGTTGATATAGTGATAAAGAGATCTTAGTAGTATATGGGATGAACCATTTTTGTTCAAACAATGTGCTATTCAGATGATAAGGAGATGTATCCCATATAGTGAGACATAGGGGATTTTGCAAGATAGCCACGCTTCATTATATGGAGGTCACTACAATGGAGATAGGACAGCAGCCCGAGTGTTATAAGCTGGATTCTACTCGCCGACAATTTTTAAGGATGCTTACAGTTTTGTCCAAAGATGTGACAAATGTCAAAGAGTTGGGAATATATCTAAAAGGAATGAGATGCCATTGAACACGATCCTTGAGGTTGAAATTTTTGATGTTTGGGGGATAGATTTCATGGGCCCATTCGTTTCTTCATGTGGAAATCTATACATCTTGTTAGCAGCCGACTATGTTTTGAAGTGGGTGGAAGTGGTAGCTCTTCCAACTAATGATGCCAAGGTGGTCCTAAGATTTTTACAAAGAAGTATTTTTACAAGGTTTATGACTCCAAGGGCTATCATTAGTGATGAAGGCAGTCATTTTTGTAATAGGCAGTTCACAGCTCTGTTGGCCAAGTATGGGGTAAATCATCGCATTGCTACAACTTATCATCCCCAAACTAATTGCCAAGCAGAGGTTTCAAATCGTGAAGTAAAAAGAATTTTGGAGAAAGTAGTGAACCCCACAAGAAAGGATTGGTCATTAAAGCTTGATGATGCTGTATGGGCGTATAGGACTGCTTACAAGACTCTGTTGGGCATGTAACCTTTTCAACTGGTTTATGGAAAGGCTTGTCACCTTCCCATGGAGCTGGAGCATAAGGAATATTGGGCAATTCGGAAGCTCAATTTTGATTTGAAGGATGCAAGTGAAAAACGCCTACTCCAACTCAATGAGTTGGATGAATTCAGATTACAGGCGTATGAAAACTCCAAGTTGTATAAAGAAAAGGTGAAGAAATGGCATGATCACAAGATTATAAAGAGAGTATTCGAGCCGGGACAAAGAGTTCTGTTGTTTAATTATATGCTTAAACTCTTTCCTGGTAAGCTCAAATCAAGGTGGTCAGGGCCATTCACAGTGAAGATAGTTTTTCCACATGGTGCAGTAGAAGTATTCGACAAATTCCTAGATAAGCCGTTCAAAGTGAATGGACAGCGGCTAAAGCATTATTTTGGTGGAGAGCTTGACAGGCAGAAAGTCACCTCCATTCTTTTTTCAACATAATTGAGTCAGAGATAGTCAAGCTAATTGACTGTAACTTAGCGCTTGATGGGAGGCACCCCATTGTTTCTATCCTTACCTCTTGTTAATTCTATTTTTGATTGTATTTGATATTTCATTTTCATGATTAGTTTGTTTATAGAAAGATAAGTATGGTATGAGTTTTGTGGAACTGATTGTGCATATAGTGATGATTAGGATTTGCATATAAGGCAGTGTGTTGGGATAGTAATTTATGCATATTAACTAGTTCAAATTTTGATATTGGAGACTTGATTTCTCATAATGATATTTGTTGATTGAACAGGTGTATTGGAGATGATTCGTAGCTGCTTGAGTATGTTTAAGATGCATAATAATATGGCAGGATGCGGGCAGCAGCGATGATGGCGTAAGGAATTGATGTAAAATGGGCCTTGACGCCATATTTCTGTCTTGTGAAAGCCAATCACGCGGCCACGTCACTTTTCAGTTCAAAAATCACGCGCCCGCGCCCGAGACCGGAGTTTGATTTTTTTTTTTTCAGTTTTAAAGACGTGTCTTTGCCCATTTCTTATATCAGTTACAATAGAATTATGTGTATCCCTTTCTCTCCACAGACGCACGACTCCTCTCCCAACCGTTCCATTTCAAATTTGTAACTTCTCATCGCACTATGATTATCTCGTATCCGTTTCCTACCCAAGTTCAAATTATTCAACTGATAAAGTTAGGGTTTTTCAGAGGGTGCGTGAAAAACAACAAGTTTGGGGGTGTTCATTGTGTGTTAGAAAATACAACCTTTGTTCCATCAGTAAAGTTTTTCTTCTTCATCATCGACATCATGGGACCAAAATGTGCTCGTTCTCGCACTCCAAAGTCATCTTCTGCAAGTAGCCAGAGTGGTAACAATGTTGATTTTTCCAAGTTTGTCAGTCTTGATCCCCAATTAGAGCATTACAGAATCGTGGCTAAATCTTTTGATAGAGAAAGAGGGTTCAAACTAGAGGCACAAGATGGACAATTGAAAGACATGATCAGGGAAAGATGTTGGCATGGAGTCTGCTCTACACCCATAGCTGCACCCATGGCCATTGTATGGGAGTTTTATACAAATGCAAACGAGACATTGAATGGATTTTATTTTTTCAAGGGGGTTCAAGTAGATTATCGCCCAAAAGCAATTTGTGGCGTCTTCAATTTACCCGACCCTCCAACTAGACGTATAAATTGGGTTGAGGCGGAACGAATGGAGACAGACTTAGATGAGGTTATCACTGATTTGTGTATACCGGGTACACAATTGACTTACAAGCCCGGCACTAATCAACCCATGATCTTTCCGCCTCAACTCTCAATCATTTTGCAAAGGCTTGGAATCTCTTTATTTGTGCAAAACTCATGCCATCATCCCAAAACCATGAGATTACAACTGAGAGAGCAATCATTCTTTGGGGGATTGTTAAAGGGAAATACATTGACATTAGTCATCTCATTAATTAGAACATGTTACGTTATATGTGGGGGAGCACTACAGGAAGTATACCACATGCCTCGATTGTTACTCATTTATGTGCTCGAGCGGGAATTAGGTGGTCTGATGAACAACTTCAATTCCCAAGTCAGGATATCACTCACGCCACAATAGCAAAATTTGAAGATTGGGCATGAGGTACCCCGCACCCAAGGGGTAGGGTTTCATCCTTCGTCCCACATCATCTGCACCATCACCACAACCTTCAAGGACAAATGAAGCAGTCACTTCAATTCAAGCCACTACTACAACTGACGATCGACATCTCTGAAGGTTAGAGAGGAAGGTCGACACTATGTACGACAACTTTGCAGCATTTGCCAATAGTTTGACGAGGTCTCTAGCAGAAGCTTTCGCACAGCAGGGAACCATGCTTGAGTGACCTCAGTTTGGGACAACCATGCCATATCCACCGCCGGATTCACCGCCCGAAGAGTGTGACAACCCCAAATCCGGGTACTTCAATTCCACGGGATTTGGTGTTCACTGTACAAATATCATCTATCTATCTACCCATAATAAATGCAAACCATGCAATAGATAAAAATAAAATCTTCCCCTTAAGGGTTACAACATCCGAATAATAATACAATCCCAGGTTAAACTAACCTTAAACATCTGTGCAGAAATATAAACAATAAGTCTTAAGTAACATCAATTCTAATTACATCACATAAATAATTAGTCTTCATTACTTGCTAAGCTTGGCCTTGCCTTTACTAGTGGAAGGTTCGTCTGCCCTTTTGTTCTTAACTACAATGTTATTATTATGCAAGAATGAGCACGATTGCCCATAAGTATAACAATATAACAATGAATAATAACATGCGAGAGGAATAATAACTTCTGAAATAAAAGCTCAACTTTTGAATCAAGAATTAATAACAAGAATCAAAAGATTTCGGAGGGTCATAAGACCTTGAACTATGTCCTAGGTTATCAAGGGTTATACATGAAACCTTTAACAGTCATAAGACTATGGACCTTTCTACTCGTACTTAGGGGGATCAGCCCTTAGTACCATATTGTGCACAATATCTTAACGCTAACGCATAAGTAAATCCCTTTGCAGGGTTGTTCATCTCAGTTTGATATTCGAGTCCGCACCAAAGGAAGTTTGGTTTGGATAATTCAATAAGGGTTCTGAAATTTAGAACGTTCATCAACTAAGGACTAGTTGAATCAATAAAGTTCACTAGTCTAATAAGTTTCAACAATAATGATATTTGATTTGAATAATAATATCAAGAAGTATACAATAGGACAATTATTGTATAACTGAATCATGCTTTGAAAAGATAATCAATCTTTAATATAACATTTGAACTTGAATAATAGTAATGATAATTTACTCGAGGTAAATATTAAACTTGAACAATAATGACAAGTAGGGTTAGGAAACTTGCCTCGTGCGTAGATTACACTTTAACTAAGCACGTTCTTTAAATTTAATCCTACATACCATTCACATTTAAAATACCAGTTAATTATAACTTAACTAATCATCATAAACTCATTCTTTTGTTTAATTCGAATATTGGCTATACTTAGTCAAATTACCACTTTGTCACATAATTTACACATCATGAATAACAAGTTAATTATGTATTCAATAATTCAATCCACATGTAATTATGTTATTTACATGCTAAGTATCTATTTTAACATCTCATTATACTTATAACATAATTTTATGTTCATTACATTAAGTTAACATCACATTCATGGACTTAAACACTTTAATATTTTTGTTTACGAACTTTGAGAGAAAGTGGCTACTGCTATTTCACTTTTAATATAAGGCTTCATATTTGCAATGTATGAGAAAAGGTAGGCGGCAAATGACGTGCTATTGCCATGATGTACCGATTCTTGAGAAATGGCGGTTCTAGAAAAAATCGCAGAACATGTCAATTTCTATCAATTTCTTAATTTCTACACGAATTTAGACATAACCACATGATATAATTCATACATAATCATTACCCATCATTTAGATAATGATTTTAACCAATTTAAACACTTAATTACAGAAATAAAATCTATAATTTTCACTATTCTTGATGTTCTTGAAGGTTTTGAACATAAATCATAAAAATTAATACCACGGATTCGTTATAACATCGAATCCGTTCGTTTAAGGTTTGGTCTCTTCGTAATAACATGCATAATAATATACAAGTATAAATTTTACAAAATCATTTATGTTTGACACACTAAAATTACGTATAAGGGCCATAAGGCCAAAACCCATACTCTGTAATTTTGTAGCAATCATATACTACGTATTTTCATGAAACTGATGACATGGTTTACATAATATATATAATTAAATACGATTTGATACATATTAATACATATATAACCCATAAACATTACTCCTTTCTCAATTACAGAGGCTTTACAAAAGGTTTGAAAGCCATATTTATAAAAACTTAAACAACGTGAAATTTAGAATTTGGGAAGGAGAGATTACCCTGAGAATAAAGTATATATTTGTAGGCTTAGATTCTTTCTTCAATCACTGAGTTTCTCACAAAATTCTCTGAAATCTCTCTGGCTTTCTCTCTGATTAGTTTTATCAGACTTAGTAAAAGGAAGGAAAAATAAGACGTCGTATTCAAATAGACCGATGCGTGGTGGAGGTCAGTTACCCATCATGGGTTAACTGCTCTCAACCTTCACTAGTGCCATGTTTGGCTAGCCTTAAAAGGTTATACCCAATTAATTTAATAAAACTTTTATCATATAGTTTAAATAATGCCATGCCCACTTGCACAATAAATCAAATATCTTATTTAATTTAATTAAATAACATATAATAATCTATCATAAATTCACATAATCATATAATTAATTTTCTCATTAATTAATTATATCAAATTATTAAATCTCTAATTAATTATTACATTAATTAAAATAACATCATGCTTAATTAAATAATTCACTTAATTGATAAGCTCACATAAATACATACTTGAATAATAAATATTCTCTACATTAATTTAATAAATGTAACACATATAATTAAAATAATCTATCACAATTGCATCAATTAATTATTTAATCTAATATTTAAATCATCGAAAATATTTATTTAATTTAATAAATATTAAAATTCAATTACAAAAATCTCGTTCGTCACATCTTTCCCCCCTTAAAAGGATTCTGTCCCCAGAATCACGACTTAATAAATTCAACCCGTTACATTCTCCCCTCCTTACAAAGATTCTATCCCCAGAATCGCTTACACATAAATTAAGTAAATAAATGAGGGTAGTTCTTCATCATATTCTCTTCGAGTTCCCACGTAGCTTCTTCAGCATTGTGGTTCCTCCAAATTACCTTAACAGAAGGTATTACTTTATTTCTCATAACTTGTTCTTTTCTATCGACAATTTGAACAGGAATTTCTTCGTAAGATAAGTCTTTTTCAAAATGTAGGGGTTCGTATTCAATTACATGCTTCTAATCGGGTTTGTAGGGTCGTAAAATAGAAACATGGAAGACGTTATGGACATTCTCGAGTGCTGAAGGTAGGGCTACCTCGTATGCAACTTTTTCGATTCTTCTCAGTATCAAATGGTCCAATGAATCTTGGGCTCAATTTCCCTTTCTTCCTGAACCTGATCTTTCCCTTCCAAGGAGAGACCTTCAAGAAAAAGATAACTACCTTATTCAAATTCGATATTTTTACGATGTGGATCAGCGTATTTCTTCTGTCTATCTTGAGCTGCTACCAGTCGTGCTCGGATAACTTTGACTATTTCTGCTGTTTGTTGTACCAATTCTGGCCCTAGCAATTTCTTTTCACCAACTTCATTCCAGTAAAGTGGAGTTCTGCATTTTCTACCGTATAACGCTTCGTAAGGCGGCATACCAATACTAGTGTGGTAACTGTTGTTGTAACCAAACTCTATGAGCGATAGATGATCATCCCAATTTCCTTTAAAGTCCATTACACAGGCTCTTAACATATCTTCTAATGTCTGAATCATTCTTTCGCTCTGTCCGTCTGTTTGAGGGTGGTATGCCGTACTCATTCGCAATTGCGTACCCATGCATTCCTGAAGACGTTTCTAGAAATTCGATGTGAAGCGCGGATCTCTATCAGAAACAATTGACACCGGCACTCCGTGTCTTGAAATAACTTCTTTTACATATAACATTTCCAACTGATCTAAGTTGAATCTGATTTTGATCGGAAGGAAGTGTGAGGATTTCGTCAGTCGGTCAACGATAACCCATACTGCGTCGTAGCCTTTATAAGTCGTCGGAAGGCCAACCACGAAGTCCATTGTAATATGTTCCCATTTCCATTCTGGGATCTCTAACGGTTGTAGCAATCCACTCGGTCTCTGATGTTCTGCCTTCACTTTCTAACAGGTCAGACATTTGGCAACACACTCTGTAACATCTCGTTTTAAATTCGGCCACCAGAAATGTTGTCGAAGATCTTGATACATCTTGGTACTACCAAGGTGAATCGAATATCGTGAACTATGAGCCTCGCTCAAAATGTCTTCCTTAATCTCTATGACTGGTGGTACCCAAATTCTACTCTCGAACCTCAGTATTCCTTCCTTATCCATTTTGAATCTTGGTTCAGTTCCTTCATATATCTTCTTTGTCACCTTTTTGCATTCATCGTCCTGAAGTTGAGCCTCTTTAACTTTATCCAGTAGGGTTGTACCAGATTGCATCTGAAATAGCTTCTCATCAATTTCCATGGGTGAATCGAATATCGTGAACTATGAGCCTCGCTCAAAATGTCTTCCTTAATCTCTGTGACTGGTGGTACCCAAATTCTACTCTCGAACCTCAGTATTCCTTCCTTATCCATTTTGAATCTTGGTTCAATTCCTTCAGATATCTTCTTTGTCACCTTTTTGCATTCATCGTCCTGAAGTTGAGCCTCTTTAACTTTATCCAGTAGGGTTGTACCAGATTGCATCTGAAATAGCTTCTCATCAATTTCCATAGGATACTTCACTTCCAATTCCAGTTTCTCCATTTCTGCAATTAGCTCCTCCTGAGCAGTCAACATCATCAACTTCTCACGACCCTTTCTACTTAAGGCGTCGGCAACTACATTTGCTTTACCCGGATGGTATAAAATCTCACAGTCATAATCCTTAATTAATTCCAACAATCTTCTTTGACGCATATTCAAATCCTTCTGTGTAAAAATATATTTCAGACTCTTGTGGTCCGTATATATTTCACACTTCTCCCCATAGAGATAGTGCCTCCAAATTTTCAAAGCAAAAACAACTGCAGCTAACTCCAAGTCATGGGTCGGATATCCCTTCTCGTAATCCTTCAATTATCATGATGCATACGCAATGACTTTGCCGTTTTGCATCAGCACACAACCAAGTCCTTTATGCGACGCATCACTATAAACAACAAAATTTCCTGTATCATCCGGAAGAGATAACACAGGGGTCGTACTCAACCTCTTCTTCAATTCTTGAAAACTTTCCTCACACTTATCCGTCCAAACAAATTTCACAGCTTTTCGAGTTAAATTCGTTAACGGAGTTGCGATCTTGGAAATGTCTTGTATGAACCTTCTATAATATCCCGCCAATCTAAGGAAACATCTTACTTCTGACGGCGTCCTCGGCTGATCCCAGTTAATCACGGCTTCGACTTTAGATGGATATACCAAAATTCGGTTTTCTATCGATCACGTGACCAAGAAATTGTACTCGTTAAATCCAAAATTCTCATTTTGAAAACTTGGCATACAACTTTTCCCTTCACAATACTTCCAATGTTAATCTCAAATGCTCTTCATGTTTTTCCTTGGTTTTCGAATAAACCAAAATGTCATCAATAAATACCACTACAAACTTGTCCAAAAATGGCTTGAACACACCATTCATTAGTCCCATAAATGCTGCAGGAGCATTTGTAAGACCAAACGACATTACTAAAAATTTGTAGTGACCATATCGCGTTACGAAGCAGCTGTCTTGATACATCCTCCGGCCTCACCTTGATTGATGATGATAACCGCTTCTCAAGTCTATCTTGGAAAAGTATCTCGCTCCCTTCAATTGATCAAACAGGTCATCGATCCTCGGTAATGGATATATGTTCTTAATCGTGACCTTATTCAGTTCTCTGTAGTCAATGTAAAGTCGCTTCGATCCATCCTTCTTTTCATAAACAACACCGGCGCTCCCCACGGCGATACACTCGGTTGAATGTATTTCTTGTCCAACAATTCTTGTAGTTGTACCATTAATTCCTTCATCTCCACTGGTGCCATTCGGTATGGTGCCTTCGATATTGGAGCAGTTCCTGGTGCCAAATCGATCACAAAATCTACCTCTCTATCTGGTGGAAGTCCTAGTAAATCGTCTGGAAATACATCGACGAAGTCCCTAACAATCGGTATCTCTTCTACCTTCGGATTCTCTTTTCGACTGTCGACTATGTAAGCTAAATATCCTACATAGCCTTGTCTTAATAAATGTCTGCCCTGCATCATCGTCAGACAACTTGCTTGTCTAGGCGACTTGCTACCATAAAATACAACCTTTGACGGGGTCATAAGGTTAATACGCTTCTTTTGGCAATCAATTACAGCCCCGTAATTGAATAACCAGTCCATTCCCAAAATAACGTCAAATTCCCCAAGTCCAATAGGGATAAGATCTACGTTCAAGATATTACCCTTAATATCTACTCTACAGTTCTTATACACGTACTTAACAGGGATTATCTCTTTATTCGCAATTTCTATGTTTTTGGGATATTCCAACTCATCCTTAAGCATATCTAAACTATTAACAAAGTCATCGGAAATAAAGGAACAAGTAGCACCCGAATCAAATAAAACATAAGCATTAATATTATTGATCGGAATGATACCTGACACCACATCCCGAGACTTAACTGCATCCTACATCGTCATGTTGAAAGTCCTAGCAGTCGGTCGGTTTGTAGCGGTTGGTCTGGTGATAGTTAAGGCATTTCCACTATTTTTTCCCCAGTTTCCTCCTGATCCTGACCCTCCCGATCCCTTCTTAGGACAATCTCTTGCCAGATGGTCCTTTGAACCACAAGTAAAGCAAGCACCCTTGTTTGGGTTAGGACAGTTGTGAGACCTCGAATTTTATGAAATAAAAGTATTCAATTTTTTTTATTTTGGTAAATAGTTAAATTGATAAAAGTTTAAAGTTAAGGATAATATGTGAATATTTTTTTTTGCAAAGTAAACAAGTTGATATAAAATATTCGTTTTGTCGGGGAATATTCGATTGGTCGAGGAATATTCTTTTTGTCGGGGAATATCCGTACGACGGTACAATCATTGGTGGACCCCGCAATGGAATTATTGTCGGATTGAGAAAATGACAAAAATATTTTTATGAAAATAACGGCGGAAGTTTTACCGTTAAAACTGTTGAACTACTCAGTAGTAAAAGTACAGTAATACGCGTGGTTGCATAGTAGCACACGGTATTGATTATTGATGCTTACGTGAGAAGTCACTTCGATTATACTCAATTATTTGCTACGATGAATTGCCGTGCATCATATTTCTTTTATTATTGATTCAATTATTATCATAGTATCATCTGTATAATATGTTATATTATTAAATCAATAATTGAGACGACAAGTTATAATATTACTGATTAATAATTGTTGAAAGATTAAATATGTATTGATTAAAAATAAAATAATTTGTGGTAATATTTATTCAATCCTTGATGTATATAAAGAGTCTATTATGAAATGTTTGTGGTAAATTTGGTTATTCTATGGGGGCCCATATGTCATCATCTAAGAGTCTCTTTCGCCAATAGTAATTACCTTTACCAGACGTCAAACCACTTGCTGTTTCATATTACAGGCGTTGAACCAATTGTCGTTTCACATTACAGGTGTCGAACCACTTGCCGTTTCATATTACAGGCGTTGAACCAATTTTCGTTTCAAATTATAGGCGTCGAACCAATTGTCGTTTCACATTACAGGCGTCAAACCACTTTTCTTTTCACATCACCAGTCGTCAAGCCGCTTACCTTTTCACATTGCAAGTGCTAAGCTAGAAATCTTCTATAAATAGAGGCCTAGTTCTTTATTATTTTTCACGAATTCATTCAAGCTATAGAGAGAGAAAGTATAGTGAGAATAAGAGAGAAAGAAGAAGAGTATTCTGTTACTACACTACTGTAGTATTCAATCTCCTACTAATGTAAGGGGTTTTATTTCTTTTGTATTCATGAAGAGAACTTCTGTTATTCCATTATTTATTATTCTGTTGGAATAACCTGTATATGCGGGCTACCCTATACTTGGTGAAATTCTTCTGTTATTCCATTCTTTATTATTACGTCGTAATATCTCGCAATGCGTTTACGCCTGGGACTGGGTTCCATTATTTGTTATTATGTTGGAATAACCTGTTTATGCGAAGTACCACATACATGGTGAAATTCTTATGTTATTTCATTCTTTATTATTCTGTTGGAACATCCTGTCTATGCTTTACGAATGACCTGGTTCCATTATTTATTATTCTATTGGAATAACCTGTCTGTGCGATCTATCGCATGCTTGGTGAATTCTTTTATTATTTCATTACTTATTATTCTGTTGGAATATCCTATCTGTGCGTTTACGCATGACCTGGTTCCATTCTTTATTATTCTGTTGAAATAACCTGTTTATGTGGATCACCGCATGCATTGTAAATGATCCTTCGTATTAATACGAATAGTATTTTCATTAAAAAGGGTTTACGCGAGGCGGTTTCGTAATTTTTCTCGACCCTCAAAAATTGCGGAAAAATTTGAAATGATAATTTGATGAGTTTTCTAGATTGTGTCCAAAAATGGCGATTTTTGGATGTATAGATTAATAGTTATGGATTTTATGGGAAAAAACTATTTTAAAAGTAAACCCTTATAACGCCTTGTGGTTAACATAATTAATTTATACATATAATAATCTATCATAAATTCACATAATCATATAATTAATTTTCTCATTAATTAATTATATCAAATTATTAAATCTCTAATTAATTATTACATTAATTAAAATAACATCATGCTTAAGTAAAGAATTCACTTAATTCAATAAGCTCACATAAATACATACTTGAATAATAAATATTCTCTACATTAATTTAATAAATGTAACACATATAATTAAATTAATCTATCACAATTGCATCAATTAATTATTTAATCTAATAATTAAATCATCAAAAATATTTATTTAATTCAATAAATATTAAAATTCAATTACAAAAATCTCGTTAAATCACTGAAAAGAGGGTGGTATAAATTTGATAACTAGGGGAGTTCCTTTAAACCCTTTACCTTCATTCATTGGGATAATGAATAGTTTAAGTTTGGGGGTATTGGCTAGTAGTGTAGTTGCATATAGTTAATTTGCATATTTTTGCATGTTTATTTAATTTTTGCATGTTTCATTGTTTAGTATGTGTTTAATTAATAATTAAAGATTTTTTTTCTATTTTTAGTAGTTATTATATGTTTTAGTATGTGTTTAGTTGCATGTCCCAAATATCTAGCTTTATGGAGTTTTAGTCTAGCCAATGATGAAATAGAATTTTGAAGGATTTTTGAATTTAGTGGATAACATGAGCCTAGCTATAATGTTTTACATGATGTAAGCCATATTTGTTGTTTATATGTTTTCGGTTAGCATATATGTGGTCACATATGCTTGTTGGTATAAGAATCACGTGTTTTTATTGCTTAGTAGAAAATGTTATTTTTAAAAATAGAATTGTGTAGAAAGTGAACCTAGGCTGTGACAACCCGAGAAATTAGAAAATTATTAAAATCTTAAATGATTGGTTTAAGGTCAAATAATAGACCTAGACAGAGAATAAGTGTATGTGTTTGATGTTTTCAGAAAGGAATTTTGAGGATTTAAAATTTCTTTTAGTGAATTATTAAGGATTAAAGGTATATGAGTATATGTTCAGGATTACGGTATCATGTATACGGAATGTGGTTAAGGGTCAAGTGTTGACCAGATAAATTATATATGTGTCAAACCCTAATATTATTAGAACGTCAACGTTCATTTATAAAATTATTACGTTTGACAAGAAACCCTAGAAATCGGTTCTGGAAACCCTAATTTTAATACCGGGAATCCGAAACCCTAATTTCAAATTATCGAACTTAAACTTTTCCGTCAGGAACCCTGATGACGGATTTGAAAACCCTAATTTCTAATTAGGGAAAACGAAAGTGTTAATTTAATATTTTAATGTTAATTAGGATATATTAATTCTAATTTCAAGTTAAGTAATTAGAAAACCTTAATCTAATTACGAGATTTAATTCCTAAATTAGAAAATTTATTTTCTATTAGAAACCCTAGTTAGTGGGTTATAAACCCTAAGGGTTAAAAAGTTGTGTGTATGGAATATGAACATTATGTGATGGTTTATATTTATTTATTATATAAACAAACAAAAGAAATTAAATTGTAAACCTAATTATATATTAGGAATGAAGGATTTAATAACTTAAGGGTTATGGAAAAGAGAATTGTGGTATTTAGAATACTTACTAATTATAGGAGATTTATTTTATATATCTCAAATGATTAATTTTATAACCTAATTTTAGCAAGTCTAATTGGGTTAAGGAAATAAATGTGCATGAGTAAGGATTTAAGTTATAATTGAGGAAATGAAAACCCTAATTAAATGATTTGGGTTGGATAAAAATTAAGAGTGTTTGACTATGTTAATTTACATGGCCCAAAGAATTAAATTTTAAGTCCAATATATTATTTATTGATAGCCAAAAGATGGAAATGGTGGCCCAAATTTAAGCCCAATTAAGGAGGGACATATTGGACATTTGGTATGCTAAATAAGAATTAAAAAGAAATCAATTAATAATATGGAAATGTCCATTTTACCCTTTTTGTATTATTTGTAAATTATTGAAACAAATCTTGCAAATCTAGCAATAATGGAGTGGGGAATAAATCTAGCCATGTGCTCTATATTAATTAGCATCCAATGTTGGTACATAACAATTAACTAAGCTATGCATTATTATCAATTCATTAGAAAAGAGAGAGAGAATGAGTGGAGGTATTACTAGGTCACATGGCCGGATGATCTAGGGAAGAGAAAGGGAGGAGCTTGTGATATATCTAGCTCACTAAAGTAAAGTCATCTTATTTTCTTTTACTTCTTTCTCTTTCATTTTACTACCAAAGTTAGCTAAGAAGACAAGAGAGAGAGAGAGAGAGAAGAGAAGGCCATTTTCGGCCACTCTAAGGGAAGAAGAAGGGGAGATTTAGACTTTCATAAAATCAAGATCCATCTACAATTGTGAAGGAGAAAGAAGATAGAGCTAAGGTATAACAAAGATTTCTTCTTATGTAGTTTATTTTCCTAGGTAGTTTGATTTGATTTTTGACAACTTGAAGTTGTGATCTTGAGGTTTAAAACCTTAGATCTATGTATATATAAGTGTTTCATGTTTAGATCTAACAATATTGGGTGTTGATTTTGGTTGGAATCAAAGGTATAAAATTTCCTAAACTCAAAACTCTAGTTAGTTTATGTGTTTTGTGATGGTTGTTTTTCATCAAGTGTTGAACTTATGATCCATATGAGGGAAAATCTACATGATATATGATATTTTATGGTTAGATCTTGCCATTTTTAAGGGTTGATAAGCTTGAACAAAGAAGATGAACCAAAACAGTTTTTTTTTGTTTTAAATGAATTAGTGAACTACTGCTCTAAACAGAAAATTTCGGATTTGTTAAGGTGCTCTAAAAATTCTGGACTTGTGATATGTTATAGTACACTCAATAAGCTTTCCATAGACTCCGAAACGGACTAAATCCGATATCGGAGGAGCAAGTTATGGGATTTTTACCAAACTACACAAAGTTAAGAAAAACTGCTAGAAGGACAGTTTTTACCAGCCACTTCCGGGCTAAATTCCGAGAGCTAAACATATCCAAATATGGATTGTGATATATGAAAACTATAGTTCGGAAAGATATGAATCCAAAAAAATTGACGGATCATTAATCGGAGTTACAGATTTCGTTTTATTTAAGTTTTGGTGAAGGACTCCAAAACTGCCAAAGTGCAAAAAGTTTCTGGCCAAAATTTTCCGAGGGCTGTTTTCGACATTTAGTTAATGAGAAAAATTACAGGCTTTTGGGAAATGAAAATATATGGTAATATGTAACTCGTGTCCAAAAATGAGCTAATTCCGGCTTAAAAGCGACCAAGTTATGACCATTTCAATTTTTGTGATTTTTCCGAGCGGAAATCGTTATAACAGGAGTTCTACAACTCCGATTGCCACGAAATTTAAAATGGAGCATCACGTTAACATATATAAGGTTATGTCAAAAGATGGACATCTTTGGAGTTAAGCACGAGGTAGCTAATTTTCTTAAGTCACACACTAATTATGATTTTTGAAAAATAGTAAAAGAAATTGAAAAATTACGGAAAAATATTTTTTTATGTATGAAGTACATGTATATATGTTTGACCAAAGGATAAAAAAAAAAAAGTTGATTTGGTATTTTTCATGAAAAAGAATAGTGATTTCGGGATACTGAAATAAAATCTGCCTTACTGAAATGGTATTTCGGTTTACTAAGATGTTATCTAATTTACTTGGATAACATATAAAAATGAATAACTTATAAGTATAAGTTATGATGTGATTAAAAGAATATCAAAGTATAATAATAATATTAAGACTTAAAACTAATGTCTAATACTTAACTATATGTTATGACTAGCAAGAAAGATCTATTATAGGTTTTATATCTTTTATATAGTGATAGGAGTATGTGGAAATATGTTTAAGTTATTTTATAACAATGATGATATTATTATAATATTGGAGATCTATATTATTAATATTAGGTCTTCAGGAGAAGCGTATTATATTGCGTTACGGTAATCAACGGTTCAGGCAAGTTTTTTTTCAAGTTCTTTTTTACTTAAACTCTTTTAAGAGTGTTTTCAGACAGATATGCTTATGAATTGTACTCTGTACAAATTGCATGTATTCATCAGGTATGAAAGGCTGATCACCTTCATTACCAGTCAGTTCAGATATAATTGTTATGTTCATTTTCAATGTTCATTCAACTTTGAAATTTTGTTCGTGCTAATTCACAACTACATTGTGAAGGATAGCCAGCTTATTATTCAAACTCTTTCAATATCTTTACCTTGTTTTTTTAAACTTGCTGGGCAACTTTCATGCTCACCCTTGCTATATCATGATAAAACATTGCGAGATAAAGCGAATCTACCGATTCTGAGGAAAAGGAAAATGCCAAGTTCAAACTTGGGATAGAATGTCTGACTAATTTGTAAAAGTATGGTTGAAGAATAGTATTGTCATGTGTTAGATAGTTTATGATTGTGTATTAGTTAAGGTTACTCGATTTTGGGGAAATAGTGTATAAAGTTTAATGTATAAACAATTTATGTTTATATCTTCCGCAATAGTGATAGAATTAGTATACCGGATCCGCGGCGATTTGGGACCCGGATTCGGGGACGCCACATAGGCTATGAAAACAGTGATACTCAAGCTATGGGAACACATGTGTATGCTTATTGTGTATAAAAAAAGAAGAGAAAAAGGAAAGAAAAATCTCTCTTGGAACCTTCCTGAGCTGAATTATTTAATCCTTGGAAGGGGCGAGATGGAGCGTAAAATGCACTCGCTGCATATAGCAATAAACACCACGGGAAAGTGCAAAAATCGCCCTCGTTAGTAAAAATAAAGCATATTAAACCCATTGTTGAACCTTAGTTTGTTTTGATGTGTTGGGGTAGTTTTTGTGCATTAGTATACATGGTTCTTGACTTCGACTTAAATTTTCTGTTTTTAGCAGTATAACATGTTTAGTCTTTGCCTTGGTCAAGTATATTTGTGAACACAACACACACACACACAACATCTTTATAGTGAGTTTGGGTTATTTGATTGTAGGATATTATGTCTACAACTTAGTTTTAAATTTTATTCTTTAATCTAGATAATTCACTAAGGCACATTGGATTAGAATTCCATTTTAGCTGGAAAAACTTGGGACTCTTTGCATAGTAGTTTAGTTTCCATATCATGTAGTTGCATTGCATTGTTATTGTCATATGCATTGCTTGAGGGCAAACAATAGTTCAAGTTTGGGGGTATTTGATAAGTAGGTTTTATACCTACTTATTGGATGTCAACTTACTTGAATTATGCTCATCTCAAGTAGTTTTTACTATGTTTTAGTTGCATTTTATGTTTAGTTTGCAGTACTTAATTCAAACAGAATTATAAAACTCATCTTCACAATTTCTTTAACAAAACGTTGTTTTCGTTTTTAACGTAGCTCCTTCGTTACATGTCTGTTTTTGTTCCTTCTTATATAGAATTAACCATTACTCAGTGTACTACAACCTCATCTAGGCCTTAAAGTCAGACCCTTATCCATCTAAAACAGATTCTGCAATTCATCAACTAATCCAGAAAATTTCATTTTCTGGACAGCCTTACTAAACAATTTATTTCGGACATGATCCGGTCCATAAAATGGCTCAATCACGCGTGTCTGGCTAGTAAACTTCTATATCTACAACTTTTCAGTTTAAAGTTTCGTCAGATTCAAAACACACGAATTTATATGAATTTTTCAAAGTCAGAAATTGTAACAATATTGATTTTCTGGGCAGATTATTTTCCCTTCAGACCAGCCTTACTAAAACAGACACTACAAGAAATCTATAAAGAGTTTTCATGTGATTCTACTTTCAGAATATAGCTTACTTCCATATCTTCGATTTGATATATAGCTCACTTTCTAACTCATTATACCCAAAGAGGTACGAATTTCACAAGATCTGTCCACAATTACTCAAAATCTACGAATTTTGTTCTTCAAATTTTCTTTCAATTTCATTTTCTTTCTTGAATTCTCTTGTTTGATTTTTGATAATCCAAGATTAAACCAATACAAACAAGATTAAGCATGATCTACTATCCTAGAACATAAATCTACCCCAAGAAATCAAAGATTAAACA
This sequence comes from Panax ginseng, assembly GCA_020205605.1. Lineage (NCBI taxonomy): Eukaryota > Viridiplantae > Streptophyta > Magnoliopsida > Apiales > Araliaceae > Panax > Panax ginseng. The sequence goes on along the minus strand of CM035147.1, from coordinate 48,529,968 downwards.
AGAGTTTAGAAGTTACCTTCTTCTAGCTTTTTCTTCTTCTTCTTCTAGTTCCTCTCAATTCCTCTATTTCTCTCTATCTCTTTCAATTTCTCTATTTCTCTCTTCCACCAAGACTCTTGCTCTAAAAAACTCTAGGATTTCTTCTTGTGTAACTCCTCATTTGGGTAATAGTTACGTTAATAATTAATATAATAGTAACCCCCACTAATAACATAAGGCTTATGTTACAAAACTCTTACATGCATGGCCAATATCACATTAAGCCATCTTAGTAGCATAACCTCACTTTTCCATCATTAGTTAAGCAACCCAATGGTTAGACTATTCATTATATACTATTATTACTTTACTATGACATATAGCATATTTCTAATGTCACACTTAAATAATTACTTATTTTAGTAAGAAACTTAATTAAACCTTACTACTTATAATTCCTATTTAACCAAAATAATTGCAATTTTATTTAACCCATTACAAACCTTCTAATTTAATTATTTAATTAAATTAGAATATTTCCATAACATTAAAGTAATAAAATACACATCAATTAAAGAATTATTTAACATACACTTAATTAATAAAATCACACTTAAATAATTTAAAGTTATTTTATTAGTAAAATTAATTAAACTTTAATAATAAAATGCACATCAATTATTAAATTATCTATCAAATTATAACGCTTAATTAAATTAAGCCATAACAACCACCATCAAATATTTATTATTCAATAAATAAATCAACTAAAATATTTATCTAACTCAAATAAATATTTTAATTAATTATAAAAATCACATTCATTACATTTTTCCCTTGTTATTAGGATTCCGTCATTGGAATCAACGAAATCTCCCTTACCTAGTTTTCATCTCGTCTCTTTTAGAAGTCTATTGTAGAACAACTTCAACGCATTACCTTAACATAGGTTCTATATTTTCTGTTCATCTCAACAATTCTTGAAAGTTTTTATTCCATTAACAAACGAATATTCCCCGATAATAATGAGTATTTTATATAACCACTTGCTTAATTAAAATATTTGCACATTTTACCCATAACTAACCACATTAATCAAATCAACCCCTTACTATATCAAAATAATAAATAGAGGAAATTCAATTTTATTCATAAAAAGTTGGGGTCTTACAACCTCCCCTCCTTATGAAATTTCGTCCTCGAAATTGACGTACGTATCTGGTGTTTCAAAAAGGTGAGGATACCTCACTTTTATTTCCAATTCCAACTCCCAAGTCATTTCCTCAATATCATGATTCTCCACAAAACTTTGACTTATGGTATAACCTTTGTGTGTAGGACATGCTCCTTCCTATCCAAGATCTTGACAGGTACCTCCTCGTACATTAAATCTTCGGTTATCTCGTCTGGTTCTAACTCAATAATGTGGTTTGGGTCTTTCACATATTTACGAAGCACAGATAAATGAAAAAAATTATGAACACGAGACATGCTTGGAGGTAATGCGAGTCTATAGGCCACATTTCCTACTCGGTCAAGAATCTCAAATGGATTAACATATCGTGGATTGAGCTTTCCTCTCTTCCCAAAATCTTGTAACTCTTTTCCATGGAGCAACACTTAACACTACATGATCCTCAATATTAAATTCCATGTCCTTTCGATGAAGATCCGCATAACTCTTTTGTCGATCATGTTCCGTTTGTATACGTTGTCGGATCATTTGGATATTCTCTGTAGTCATACGTACCAACTCTTGTCCCAACAATATTGCTTCACCCACCTCATCCCTACATACTGGAGAGAGACACTTCCGTCCATACAATGCTTTGAATGGAGCCACACCTATACTTGCTTGATAACTGTTGTTGTAAGAGAATTCCACCAATGGTAAGTACTTATCCCATCTCCCTTTGAAGTCTAGAACACAAAGTCTCAATAGATCTTCAAGAGTTTGAATAGTCCTTTCCGATTGCCCGTCCGTTTGAGGATGATATGCCGAACTGAATCGTAAATCCGTGCCCATAGCTTTCTACAAACTAACCCAAAATTGTGAAGTGAATCTTGGGTCACAATTTGAAACTATGGATACTGGTATGCCATGCAATCTCACAATCTCATTCCCGTACATACGAGCAAGACATTCAATGGAATAAGTCTCCTATATCGGCAAGAAATGAGCAGACTTAGTTAATCTATCAACAATAACCCAAATCACATCTATGCCTTGAGAAACCTTGGGAAGACCCGTAACGAAATCCATGGTAATGTGTTCCCACTTCCATTTCAGAATCTCAAGTGGTTGCAATGGACCTTTTGGCACTTGATGTTCCACCTTTACACGTTGATAAGTTAAACACCTCGAGATAAACTCCGCGATCTCTCTCTTCGTATTGCTCCACCAAAATGTATGTCGAAGATCATGATACATTTTGGTACTCTCAGGATGGATTACAGACGGTGTGTTGTGTGCCTCCATCCTGATTCTATGCTTCAAGTCAGAATCGTTAGGAATGCAAAGTTTGGAGTTGACTCGAAGTATTCCTTCTTCATCTATTCTTGCTTCTAGAATAATACCTTCTTATACTTTCTTCTTCATACGCATCAGCTCTGGGTCTGTGGCTTGAGAAACTTTAACTTTATCGATTAAAGTCGGTTCTACTCGTATATTTGATAGCATCACGTGGGTACTTGGAGCCTTTAACTCTATCTCCATTCTTTGTAAGTCATACAAAATGGGTCTTTCTGTTAACAACATCACACTCGTACCCGCATACAATCTTCTACTCAATGCGTCAGCTACCACATTTGCTTTTCTAAGATGATATTGAATGGTATGGTCGTAATCTTTAAATAACTCAAGCCAACGTCATTTCCGCATGTTGAGTTCCTTTTGGGTGAAAAAATATGTGAGGCTTTTATGATCTGTATAAATCTCCACGTTTTCCCCATACAGGTAGTGCCTCCATATCTTTAACGCTAAAATGACTGTTGCCAACTCTAGATCATGAGTAGGATAATTCCTCTCATATTCTTTGAGTTGTCGCGAGGCATAGGCTATGACTTTCCCATGTTACATGAGAATACATCCTAACCTTTTTCCCAAAGTATCGCTGTAGATAACAAATCCATCCGAACCAGATGGTATTGTCAGAACAGGTGCCAAAATGAGTCTCCTCTTGAACTCTTAGAAACTCCTCTTACATTCCTCGCTCCATACAAATTTTGTATCTTTTTGAGTCAGCTGAGTTAATGGAATAGCGATTCGAGAAAATCCTTCCACAAATCTCCGATAATAACCAGCTAAGCCCAGAAAGCTACGTACTTCGGTCACTGACTTCGATTGCTCCCAACTTTGTATTGCTTCAATCTTCGCCGGGTCAATAGATACTCCATGTTTTGACACCACGTGCCCAAGGAATGCTACTTCCTCAAGCCAAAACTCGCATTTCTTCAGCTTAGCATATATCTTGTTACCACGAAGCCTTTGAAGTACCAGCTTCAAATGGTGCTCATGATCTTCACGTCATTTGGAATAGATAAGGATGTCATCAATAAAGACAACATCAAACTGATCCAAATATTCCTTGAACACACGGTTCATCATATCTATGAAAGTAGCAGGAGCATTAGTCAATCCAAAAACATGACTAAGAATTCATAATGCCCGTACCGAGTTCTGAAGGCAGTCTTCGGAATATCCTCAGTTTTAATCTTCCGCTGATGATACCCAGAACGAAGATCGATCTTTGAAAAGAATTGTTCTCCTTGCAACTGGTCAAACAGGTCATCAATGCGAGGTAGCGGATACCTATTCTTGATGGTGACATGGTTCAATTCCCGGTAGTCAATACAAAGTCACATACTCCCGTCTTTCTTCTTTACGAATAAAACAGGAGCACCCCTAGGAGATGTACTAGGATGAATGAAACCGATGTCTAACAACTCCTGTAGTTGGACCTTTAACTATCGAAGTTCAATCGGATCCAGTCGATATGAGGTTTTAGAAATGAGTTTTGTACCAGGTTTAAGGTCAATAAAGAATTCAACTTCACGTTCTTGGGATAGATGTTGGGTAAAATTTATATACGCAAAACACACAAGTATATGTGGTCAGCAAGTAATATAGTAATGAATATAGTATCATTCCCACGGAGACAAATTAGTAAGAAATTTAACTTCACAATTACCAATTTCCTATTAATCCTAATTCTATTAAACTATTCAATCCAATGATTTAAATTTATAGAAACTAAATTAATAAATAAATAAATAAACTATCACAAAACAATCACAAATATCAAAATCTAAAATTTTCAAACAAATAATGGAGAATTAGACTTATGATTTCACCCTAAGCTTCACTCTGATTTTCACACCTTTATTCCAATTCAACTCACTATCTCAGTTTATTAATCAAGAACACGAATGTAGTACTAGCCACCTCTCGATGCACTAATACCGTATTAACTTAAATCCATAATTTAAATAGAAACAAGTTAAACACCTTAATCAACCAACTCACTATATCTCTATGTGAACTGAAATTAAAGAAGTTTTAAGATTAAGTTCTCTATCTGATTACATGCGATGTCAAGCATATCTCTACCTTAACATTAATCAAGATTCTACTATTCACAAAATTCATGAACATATGTTATATTAACTAAGTCTAGATTCGAATATCCTCTCTCGATTCCATACAAATCCATAACGAATTATTGATCAGGCAATTCATAAATTCAAGCTCAAATTATTATAGATAAACTGGGAAATACTCTATTGAACTGGAAATCAAAGCTACAAAATCATCGTTTCACCTAAGGATCCATCATAAGCCTAAAAAGTGAATTAGTTCATAATGAATGAAATAAAAACTGAACAATTTAAAGGAAACATCCTTTCAATTACAAATATAGAACTAAGATGAAGAATAATGCAAAACCACCCTTCATGTAGCCTTAATTTGCAATCGTCATGAAAGTCTCTTCAAAATACTCCTCCAATGCTTGCTACGAAAAACTGGAATTGATCTTCGTAATATGCCTTGTGTCTTCCTTAATTCGTTGTTTTTAGTGCAATATATATCTCCCCCTCTGTTCTAGCCGAAGTCCCTTGCTATTTAGAGTCCAAGTGACATGCCAAGTCCCAACAATCCATGTCCCAGCAGTCTTATGATCAAACCAGGACTACAGATTTTGCGACCCCCTGCCCCGGCGGGGGTCTATAGGCCAAACAAGCCCGCCCCGGTGGGCACCCTTTCTGCTAAGCAATTTTACTTCCTTCAAGAATTCTTCCAGAAATGCTCCCAATTTACTCCAAATCTTATTTAATCCCACAACGGCCACCCTACACATAAAAGTACATAAAAACAAAAAAAAAGGAACATGATAACAAGAAAATAGCTACGATTAAGCATGAAATGGACAACGATTCATGGATATAAAATCCACTTATCAAAATCCCCCAAACTTAAACCGTGCTAGTCCTCAAGCACAAAACAAACTACATGTTATGCAATGGGATGGAGTGAATATGATCTAACCTATATGTTTTCGAATCAAACAGTATCGCATAATCAAAATTATCCCATCGGCCTCAGAGATAACAAGCAAACTCTACAATATGAATCACCAAAACCAATCCACAATTCCGTATTAATTCTCAAATCTTAAACCATCATCACTAGTATAATGTGCGTGTGTGTTCAACATCTATGATAACTTATACGAACTCAAATTCAATACATAATCAATTTCTTAGAAGGAATCATACAGTGCAAACTTAAAAATTCCAAAATAGGCATATTCCAACTAAAACTAAGCAATACCAAATTCAAGGGTTCATGCATGGTACTTATACTTTTTTAATCTCATTGTTTTTTTCACGGGGGCTTTTTGCTCTTTTCCCGTTTTTTTTTCTTTATTTTTCTCTTTTTTTTAGATAGATGGTTGGTGAATGCGTTTTACGCTCCATCTCACGCTTGTGTTTATGGGGAATATTTCTCCTCAACCCACCACAAGACTCAACTTGTTTCATTTTTTTTTCTTTAAGCTTATACACCCTACATTTTCCCCCCAGACTTGGCTTCTTGCCTAAATTGTTGTCTTCACTGCCTATTCGTGTCATTCTCATATCTATACTAGCATTATCCTTTAGAAATTATTTATGTATCAATTTGAACTGACCAGTCAATAAAGATGTTATTAACATGCTAACTTTTTTATAACAGTTTCAAACAAGCGCAAGATTCGATTCATAACAGAAATTATATCATAGTTCTAATAATCAATATTGTATTGCTTAACTTATTTTCAATCTCTTCATTGGCCCACAAATAACATGAACTGCAACACTGTTGGACATATGCAAACACAATATTTAACTATAATTTTTTTATAACATAACAAAATGCGATAATAACAGGATGCAATAACAAAAATATGCGATAACAAAAATAACCTATATGCAACATCATAATTCCTAATTAAGATGCAAAACTAGACTGCAATGACAAATTTAAACATAACTACTACATATGCATGCAAACAAGAATTTAAATCCCCCAAACTTAAGTAATACAATGCCCTCGTTGGATGAATAATAAAAATTAAGTGTGTGAGGACTTCCCTGCAATCGCCTAAGTCTTGGGACGTGGTGGTTGATCTTCTTCTTCTGAATCACTTGGTAGAAACCTCAAAAGTGGCATCGGCTGCTGATATGGAAATTGCGCAGCTGGATTGAAACTCTGAAGCGTCATGTTGAGAGAAGCAAACGACGTGTTCATAGCATCAAAGATATGGTATTGCCTTACAGCGAGTCTCCGTAACTCCTGACGTGCTGCTTTGTTGTGCTCCTCCATTTGTTGTTGGAATGCAAGAAACTGAGGGTTAGGTATAGCGTCGGATGTTGGGTGTGCCTCAGTTCCTTCATCTCCCATAGTAGCATCCTCACCATCCGAGGTGTCTTCAGCGTCAGCTTCGTCCTCCGAAGCTGATGGAAATACAAATCCTAAACCTTTAGGATGAGATTTGCCCCCAGCCCACACTGAGTACCGCATTATCATTTTGTTATCTAGTAGCTACAGCGACATCTGAGTGTGTTCATCATCAGACCATCCAACTCTGGCTTGACGACACAACCCACAAATGAGCGATGGGTGTGGCAAGCCACCCAAAAAGTTGTCCTGTAGACATCGGCGAATAGAAAAACTGATTATGGCCCCGCCGTCTATGATGAAGTCTTGCACAATGGCATACAAGAGTAGTGCCTTCTCCTTGGTCACGTCCGAGGTGTGCGTGGATGGCAACAGTTTTGTACATAAGAAGGCATACCAAATTTTCCCATACCGACTGAGATCTTTGCTGTGAAACACCGTGCCTCCCTTCCGACCCATTATCCACGTTGTACTCGGCTTGTTCATATTCGTGATAACCTCCTCATAGTCATGGTCAAAATCCCTCAACTGAGCATACTAACACTGTCGAGGCACCCGCAACTGATAATATGTATTGATGGCATCAGCACTGAACGGGACCATTCAACCCCGCACAAATCCATTGAACGGTGCCTTGTCCTCAACGTTCGCATAGAACTCCTTGACCATATTAACGGCTGCGGGCTCGGGTTCCGCAGTGAACTTGACCCACCCTTTCTGATAAATTTGTTGCATCATTTCACCGTCGTGGGCATCCGGTGCCAACCCCCGCTCTAGTGTAAGAGCCTTAATGACCATGTAATCGTACCAGTTCGCGGCGGTGACACTTTTGAACTTTCGGCGGTCGAATGGTCGTGTCGGTTGTGCGTGCCTTGAACTCTCTCCCCTTTGGCATTTCGGTGGGGGTTGCGAAGCCCTTGATTGCTTTAGACACAATAATTCCCCGCAAACTTGGTTCACATAAACTGTCGAATACTTGGTGTGCACAGTGGTTTATCCTTCCTAAATTGAAACCTTGATCTATTATGGTACTTGGAAGTGATGAATTGCTCTTAAGTAGCCTCTATGAAAGCCCTAATTCGAAAATAGTTGAAGAGTTCGATGAAGAATTTGGGATGAGATGTGGCAATATATAGAGGTGGTGTGATGGGGTAAATTGGTGGATTGAAAAGGTGGGGAGAAGTAACGGAGTATAGGAAATAGTGGGGTAGAAGTGGGTGTAGTGGGTGGTAGTTGGAGTTATGATGGAGGAGGAATAGGATTAAGTGATGAAGTAGTGGGGAGGTTATGTAGTTGAGGCACAAACGTGTATAACTATCGACATTAGTACCCAAATTTAAGGACCCCGCCCCGACGGGGGGTACACGACCAATTGAGCCCGCCCCGGCGGGGGTGTCCCCTGACTTCAATTTTTTGTGACTTCAAATTTGGCCTTGGAACTTGCTCTTTTCTCTTCTTTTCTTACATGTTGCTCCTCTTACTCACTTTTGACACCTGCAAATCACAACACATATACATGAGTAGATTGTTGATCGATTTGAGCATGATTGAGATATTTCTAAGAATCATAGAACGAAAAAGACTACCTAATGATACTAATATCCTAAGCTATAATATAACTAGTACAAAAATCAATAGGCAATTGAAATAAAAATAAAAATAAAAATAAAATAAACTAAAAAGAAATGATTGGGTTGCCTCCCAATTGCGCTTTATTTTAAGTCATTCAGCTTGACTACTCCCTGTTTCATCCAGGATCGGTTAGGCTATCCGCAACATGATTTTTATTTGTCGCATAACACCAACACCGTTGTAATGCGTGTCCGTTCACTTGAATATCAGGTGATGAATTTGAAATTATATCCTGGATTAACGCCTTTAGACTATTATCCTCCTTGTAATCCCTGAACTTGACGCGTGTAAATTTTTCGAGCAACTCGCACTCTTCTTTTTAAGTCAGGATTGGGATTTCTTTCAACACCTTCACCGTTACTACTTGATCAAACACTTTCATTATCAGTTCTCCATTAGGTACGTCAATCAGTGTTCGTCCTGTCGCCAGAAATGGTCGTCCCAAAATAATGGGGATGTTCTTATCGTCCTCAAAGTCTAGTACCACGAAATCAGCCAAAAAAATCAATGAGTCAACCTTAACCAATACATCTTCAACTATTCCTAATGGATATGTTAATGATCTATCTGCAAGCTGTAGGCTAATGTTGGTTGGTTTTGCTTCCTTTAACCCCAACTTTCGGTAAATGGACAGTGGCGTAAGATTTATACTTGCTCCTAGATTGCATAGTGCTCTCCCCATATCTTGATTTCCAATTGCACACGGGATTGTGAAACTCCCCAGATCTTTTAATTTAGGAGGGACTTCTGCTGTAACATTGCACTACACTCCTCTGTTAATGCCACTATTTCGAAATCCTGGAGCTTGCGTTTCTTCGATAGAATGTCTTTCATGAACAAAATGTAACTCGTCATCTGCTCCAGTGCTTTGGCAAATGGAATATTGATATGTAATTGTTTGAATATATCCATGAACCTCGAAAACTGCTTCTTCATCTTTGCACTTTCTGGCCTTTGAGGAAAGGGTACAGGTGGTGTAATTTTAATTTAGTTGTCTTTCTTTCCTTTTTCCACCGCTTTCTCTGTAGATTTCGTGTTTTAGTCATTCCCAACATCCTCACATTCATCTCTTGTACTGGTTTTCTCATCAAAATTAGGACCCAACTCCTTACCACTCCTGACCGTGATTGCATTACATTGTTCATGATTTCCCTTCGGATTCCTTTCGATGTCACTAGGTAGAGTCCCTTGTGGTCTGTTGTTCAATGTTAAGGCAATTTGTCCCATATAATTTTCCAAATTCTTGATGGTCATTGCTTGGTTTTTCATCGCTGCCTCATTACTTGTTACATACTTCGTGAACATTTTCTCTAAGTCTGATTTCCTCTCCTGATGTTGAGCCGGTTGTTGGTGATTCTGAAAACCTGGGGGATATGATGGTCGTGGAGCTTGATTTTACTGGTTATTGCTTCACGAGAAATTTGGGTGATTCCTATTCCCCTGGTTATAAGTGTTTTGGTACATATTCTGTGGACCCCTGTTGTAGCTACCTATGAACGCAGACATATTTGGATTGATTAAGACCGATCCGTAGGATGGTCACCCGCGCACAATTCACACACTACTGCAACCTGCTGTACTTGAGCCCATGTCATGGCATCCAACTTCTTGGACATCGCAGAAATTTGTACTTGTATTACTGTCACCCCATCTACTTCTAACACCCCAACTGCCTTTGCCTGTGTCATTCTTGTTGTGGGCCACTGGTAGTTGTTAGCCGCCATGGTCTCAATCAAATTGTAGGCTTCCTCATAACTCTTAGCCATGAACGCTCCACCCGAAGCTACATCAATACTGGTTCTGAGATTCCCATGTAGTCCGTTATAAAAAGTATTCATTTGCAACCACTTAGGAAATCCATGATGCGGGCAATTTCTGAGTAACTCCTTGTATCTCTCCAATGCCTCATATAGTGACTCCCCATGTTGCTGCTCAAACATTGTTATGTCATTCCTCATTTTGGCAGTTTTTGCCCGTGGGAAAAATTTGGCAAGGAATTTCTGAGCTAAGTCTTCCCACGTAGTTATCGATCCTGGTGGTAGAGAGTGTAACCAACTCTTCTCCTTATGCCGTAAGGTGAATGGGAACAAGCAAAGTTTCACCGCATCATCCGACACCCCATTATACCTGAAGGTGCAAATCTCCAGAAAGCTGACTAGATGTTCATTCGGATCGTCATTAGCCAATCCCCGAAACTGAACTGAATTCTGGATCATCTGAATCGTCCCAGACTTGATTTCGAATGTTTTTGCAGCAATTGTGGGCCTGGTTATGCTCGACTGCAGTTTAGTCACCGTGGGTGTGGCGAAGTCCCTTAACGCTTTCTGATCTTCAGCTGCCATTGCTTCTTCTATATCAGAGTTTTTGAATTCGTTCCTTGTTTCCTTGATTCACTTAATTAACCTCTGAAATCTTCTTTCAATGTCGTCCTCAAAAGGAAGCAAGTCTGGATTTTTGGATCATGTTTGTATAAACCAATGTCAAAAACCTAAAATAAGAAATTCAAAAATAAAAAGTGTTTAAGTAAAACTGGACTAATTAAACTGATATTGTAAAAATATTAAAATCTAAACTAAATTGTCCCCGACAACGACGCCAAAAACTTGTTGGGTAAAATCTATATACGCAAAACACGCAAGTATACGTGGTCAACAAGTAATATAGTAATGAATAGAGTATCGTTCCCACGGAGACAAATTAGTAAGAAATTTAACTTCACAATTACCAATTTCCTATTAATCCTAATTCTATTAAACTATTCAATCCAATGATTTAAATTTATAGAAACTAAATTAATAAATAAATAAATAAACTATCACAAAACAATCACAAATATCAAAATCTAAAATTTTCAAGCAAATAATGGAGAATTAGACTTATGATTTCACACTAAACTTCACTCTGATTTTCTCACCTTTATTCCAATTCAACTCATTATCCCAGTTTATTAATTAAGAACACGAATGTAGTACTAGCCACCTCTCGATGCTGTAACATTCCAGAATTTTAAAGTGTAATATTAAATATTTATTGATTTATATAAATATTTAATGGATATGTTTATTATTGAATAAATAATTGTTCAATTTGAGTTGATGTGATTTAGTTAATTATTTGTTGAATAAATAATTAAATATTATATATTAAATATTTATTTACAATATTAAATATTTATTGAATTATATGGCAATTTGAGTTGATGTGGTTTAATTAATTATTTGTTGAATAAATAATTAAGGAGCTAAGTAAATTAATTGTTATGAGATTATATACCAATGTAATTTAATAAGTAAGCTAGAGAGCTTATAGTGATTTAAATAAATTATAATATTTTAAATGGGAAATTATAATTTAAAATATTAGTTGGTTAAATAAAATTATAATTATAAAGAAATTATAGTTTTGTGATAATGATTTATGTATTAAAGTAATTTAATAGATTAATATTTGAATTGATTAAATTGATTATTTAATTAAATAGAAGTGTGACAAATAATCTTGCTATAAAGGAGTTATTAAAATAAATTAAGGAGTTTAATTTAGTTTTGCCAAACATGTCTTATTGCATAATAAGTCTTTAATCTAATAGTGTTTTATCAAACAAGGTATAAGGATTAATCCATTTGTTTTAATTCAGTTTACCAAACAAGGTGTAAGGATTAAAGGGTTATTTTATTAGCTTAGCCAAACAAGCCTTATGGCTTTTGATTTTCAAACAAAATATAACTGATATAATTATATATATATTTATATTATATCATTAATAGATATTATATCATATACGTTATATTTTTATTACGTAGTTAGAGTTAGGAAGAGAAGAAGGCTCAGTTGAAGAAAAAGAAGAAGAAGAAAAATACAGAGAGAAAAGTTGAGATAAACTTAGAGAAAATTGAGAAAAGAATTGGGGAAAAGAAGATTTTAATCATAACCATTTTCTTCTAAACTCTAGAGTATCATCTTCTTAATCAAAGGTAGGATATTAATCCTTGTATTTTATTTTTTAAAGTTTAGTTTTCTTCTCCAAAGAGTTCTCTATAAATAATTATGGATGATGAATTCTTGTGTATATAGCTTTAGATGATGATTGTTGTTGTAAAACTATTTTGTTGAGATTATGTATGATTATAATTAATTACTTTATGTATGTATGTAAATTGTGAAGAAATATATCACAGTGAGCTCATATGAAATATATATATATATATATATATATATATATATATATATATATATATATATATACGGCTTAGTTTAAAGTAGAAATTAAGATTTTATTTGTTGTTAAATTGATAAATTGATTGTTAGAATTGATAGAGTGTGTAAAATCATAATCATGATGTTTTGAATTTACTGTTTTGGTTGAAAAATAAAATCACAGTGTTGATTTTCATTGAAAGTATAAAAAAATTAGAGTTTTTGCCAAGAACATTGAAATTGGGTGTTGTATATTTGATGTTTATGTTATTTTATGAGTATAAACATGTTAGAAGTCTTCACAATATGTTTATATGAAGTCTATATGTAAATTACATGATAATCAGTCTATTAGATTTGAGCTTTTAGGCCAATTTGGCTTTTTTAAATGCATTGTCAAGTCAAGGCAATCGATCGAGGCTAGTCAGAAGTGCATGGCTTACCAAAGAAGATGATCGTTAAATGGCAAATATTCATCACCATCCTGCAATAAAAGCGCCAACCCGTAGTATAATCACTGCACCATCATCACCATCATCATTACGTCATGATCGACCCACATTATAAAATGTGGCGCCATGTGCGAAGTTAGCGAGAATCGGTTCCGACGATTGTACTTTTTGTACACGTAAATTTTAAGAAAACATTTTTGTGATGATAGTAGGATTTGTAAAATATAGATTTTAGTATTTCTATACTATGAATAATTATGTTATTAAGGATTAACTTGTGTTATAAGTTGGTTATGTGATTAAATATTCAAACCTATGTGATGAATGTATTAGTTATGTGATAATGACTAACTATGTCACGATGACATATGTATATAGGATATTGTGATTCAAATTGATTCGGTTTAGTCTACGAGCAAGGCAAGTTTTCTAACTCAAAACTTCATTGTGCGAGTTTAATTTCATTTGGTACATTATTGTTTTAAAATTCAATTACAATTGTTGTAAGTTGCTACTTCTAAACTTTCGTAGAGCTAGATTTCCTATGATTGAGTAAGTCATTGTATGTAGTTACTCATGACGATGCAAGTTTTCTAATCCTTTGTCTTATTGAGCTAATTATTATTTTCAATTCGATTATCTTATAATGATGTAAGTGGTCTAAACTTGGTTTGATGTTGAACAAGTTATTCTTGTATTTCAATTATTGATTAACATGCATAACTGAATTGCCATGCATGTTTAGTATTCAATCCTAATTAACCTTGGCTTAGTATTGTTCAAGTAAGGTATGCTATATTTATTCAAATTGTATGCTATTAGATTATTCCTAATGCATGACTTTAGTTACTATGATTGATTCAATCACTATTATTCTGTAGTATAGTGTTATTGGTCTCATTGAACTACTCCTTAGTTGATGTTCGTTAAATTCCAAATTTCCTTGAAAGCTTATCCAAACCAAACTTACTTTGGTGCGGACTTGTATTCTAAATACTGAGATGAACAACTCTTCTAATAGAGGTTTACGCTTAGCGTTGAAATGGTTGTGCACAATACATTGTACGAAGGGTTGATCCCCTAAGTACGTGGAGTCCTTATAGTCTTATATTTGTTAAAGTTAAAGTTGAAAGATTACTTATAATCAGTAGACATGATTCGTGGTCATTAGACCCTCGTTGAATGTTATAATTTTCGGAAAGTTAATAGAATATATTGTTTCGGTTCTATTGAGCCTAGTATTGGCAATTGATGTAAAAGTTTAAAGATTTATTTATTGTTATTTCAAGTGGGCCTTGTTTGCTCACTCTTGCTCGTAAAATTTCTTACAATTAAAGTTGAAAGCGGTGACGTACTCTAGCACGAGAAAGGAAAAAGGAAAGATGAACAAATCTTGAAGACTTGTAATAGATTTGATAGTATTATTATTAGACTTTGGTTTAAAGATTGTAATGAAGTTTATTTAATTTCCGCATTTGAATGATTGTTGTTAAAGGTTTGACAACCGGGGAGATTTTAATTGAGTTTAACTCGTATGTAAAGGTGTTTTTATTATTCAATTTTATTATAATTGGGTAGTTATAACTGAATGTTTTGATTAAGTGAACACTGAATCCTGTGGAAACGAAGTACCAGGATTTGGGGGTGTCACAGATGCACTAATACCGTATTAACTTAAATCCACAATTTAGATAGAAACAAGTGAAACATCTTAATCAACCAACTCACTATATCTCTATGTGAACTGAAATTAAAGAAGGTTTAAGATTAAGTTCTCTATCCAATTATATGCGATGTCAAACATATCTCTACCTTAACATTAATCATGATTCTGCTATTCACAAAATTTATGAACACATGCTATATTAACTAAGTCTAGATTCGAATATCTTCTCTCGATTCCATACAAATCCACAACGAATTGTTGATCAGGCAATTCATAAATTTAAGCTCAAATTAATATAGATAAATTGGGAAATACTCTATTGAACTGGAAATCAAAGCTAGAAAATCATAGTTTCACCTAAGGATCCATCATAAGCCTAAAAAGTGAATTAGTTCTGAATGAAATAAGAAATGAATAATTTAAAGGAAACATCCTTTCAATTACAAATATAGAACAAAGATGAAGAATAATGCAAAACCACCCTTCACGTAGCCTTAATCTGCAATCGTCACGAAAATTCTCTTCAAAATACTCCTCCAATGCTTGCTATGAAAAAAATGGAATCAATCTTTGTAATATTCCTTATGTCTTCTTTGATTCGTTGTTTTTAGTGCAATATATATCTCCCCCTCTGTTCTAGCCGAAGTCCCTTGCTATTTAGAGTCCAAGTAACATGCCAAGTCCCAATAATCCATGTCCCAGCAGTCTTATGATCAAACCAAGACTCCAGATTTTGCGACCCCTCGCCCTGGCGGGGGTCTATAGGCCAAACAAGCCTGCCCCGACGGGCACCCTTTCTGCTAAGTAATTTTGCTTCCTTCAAGAATTCTTCCAGAAATGCTCCCAATTGACTCCAAATCTTGTTTAATGCCACAATGACCAACCTACACATAAAAGTACACAAAAACAAATAAAAATGAACATGAAAACAAGAAAATAGCTACGATTAAGCATGAAATGGACAACGATTCGTGGATATAAAATCCACTTATCAATAGACCGGGAAGTTCTTTAGGAAATACGTCAGGAAATTCACTAACAACAGAAATATTATTTAAATCTGATGTATTTTTGTTCAAGTCCATGACATGGGTTAAGAAAGCTTGACATCCATTTTTCAATAAACGAATGGCTTTATGGCTTTATATGATAATGATTGAATTTAGTGGTTTGATTGCTTGAATTCGCATAACAGGTTGGTTAGGAATATGAAAACTAACAACCTTATGAAAATAATCAATTTTGGCATGATGAGTAGTTAACTAATCAATCCCTAAAATAACATCAAATGCTAGTATTTTCAAAGAAATAAGATCGATAGGTAATGTGATGGTCCCAACTTGAATCAAGCAAGATTTATAAACCATGGATGTAACGAAAGTTTCTCCTAATGGAGTTTCAACAGATAAGTCAAAGTCTAATTTCTCTGGGGTCAAGTTCAAACGTTGAGCACAAGCAGGAGAAATAAAATAATGGGTAGAATCGGTATCTAATAAGGTATAAACTGCGTAAGAGTTTATGATTAGCTTACCCGTGATCACCTCGTTCGGGTTCGTCGCATTTTGGGCAGTCACGACAAACGCTCTTCCAAGAACCAACGACTTTGACTTGTCCGGGACAACCTTTGGAGTCACCATCCCCACTGGACTTGGTTTCTCTACAGGACAATCTCGAGCTATATGACCTTCCTTTCCATAGTTATAACACCCCTTGAATTATTGTGCACAGTTTGGGTTGATGTGTCCCTCTTTCCCACATTTATAACATACGACCGGTTGTCGTTCTTCTCCCCTAGAAATAGTCGATGCTAGTGCTGACGTCTTCATGTTGTCATTGGTGTACCTTCTCTTTTTGAAATCTCCCCTCGACTCGTTTATTCTACTATCATGGCGACGATTACCACCAGAGTGGTTACCGCTTTTTTCCGGATATTTTCCTCCCCGCCAGTTATCATTGGTCCGATGACTGTTGCCACCGGAATGACCCTTGTTATGGTCCCTCAGTTGAATAGACTCATTATCTCGCTCTAATAATTGAGTCCTGTTCACAACATCTGAATATAGAGAAAATTTGTGAGAAATGAGGTATTGACGAATTTCGAGTTTCAAACCTCTCAGAAACATCCGCGTCATATGTTCCTCATTCTCTACCAAATAAGGTGCAAACCTAGAAAAATCCACGAACTTAGCCTCGTACTGGGATACAGTCATGTTGTTCTGTTCTAGTATGATAAACTTTACCTCCTTCATATGATGAATACTTTTAGGAAAGTACTTGTTATTGAACAGTTTTTGGAACGCTTCCCAAGACATATTGAATGTTGTTGGCTGAGTACGCTTCACAGATTCCCACCAGTAATCTGCCTCACCACGGAACATAAAGGTGGCGAATGGAACCTTCTGTTCCTCTGTGCATCCCAAGACATCAAATATCTTGGTAATTTGTTTAACCCACGTTTCCGCCTTGATCGGATTCGGCTTTCCCAAAAACTCTGGTGGTCCCAACTCTTTGAACTGCTTAGCTGGGACAAGCCGCACGTTGCTATTATGTCCACCCGTATGTTGTACACGAGTCTCCCTCGTCTGATTTTGCATGAACTGCTAAAAGCTTCTAAACATCCCATCATTCATCATTTGGTCGGTGGTGTTGTTTACAGAAAGAACATTGTCGTCCTGTTGAACATTTTCCTAGTTAGTGATTAAAGGTGTCTCCATGGTCTCATTCACTCCATTGTTAACATTTTCAACCGCCATTCTCAAATACTGCCATAAAACAAGGATTAATTAAAGAAATTGACATTCCACATATTATCCCTATATCCTGACCGACCAATTAAATAACTAATAAGCTTATGTAGGACACACTAGCGAAGGATTTACTCGTCTCTCCCATTCTAGTTCTATTCCCCGATCTCCGCTAGAGACCATATCCCTAAGCTCTGATACCAACTGTGACGCCCCCAAAATAGGTCCACACAACCCATTCTGAGTCGCCAAATACATGATACAAAAAATAACTATAACTTCATTATTACAATTATCGTGCAAAATACGACAACACATATACTGTGAGTTTAAATACAAATATTATCTTCTAGACAATATCCAAACTCAAATAAGTCCTCGTCACAATTATTGATAAACTATTTTACAAAATAGTGAGGACTGCTAAAACAACTGCCCTGAAACATCACTCCACACCCCGACTAGTTCCCGCTATATTCTCGCCTTTTAAGAAGAAAAATGGAACAAAAAGGAAAAGTGTGCACTCAACTAGCCCAGTGAAAAATATTATAACTAAGATAATGTAGAACAATTTTTCATTAGTCTTCAATAAATCAGATAAAATATAATGGATAACAAGTTTTAAATCAATATTCGCAGTGGAAATAACAATTCATTAGAAGAGTTAAGTTGAGAATGAAATCTACTATCTTCTACGATTTAAAAGTCCATCATCAATATTTTATCCCTGTAACATCAATCAATATACATCTTGAATCAAATATTCATCTTTGCACTACGGGCCAAAGATATTCATTCGTATCACCAATTGGTCATGTTCATCTCAACACCTATTTATCTTTCAACTACATGTCAAAGATATTCATCAAGTAATCATTCATCTTTGCAGTACATCCAAACATATTCAGTTATATCACTATTTAGGACTGAAGATGATAAAACATATTTTATAGAAAACGAATCTAGTGAGATAAAAGAACAAAGATTAGGGATTCGTAAATCAGTTTATCCATGTTCAAAAATATTCCATAATAATCAATTGTGGAGCAAAATTCAAGAATGAAGATCAAAATATGGATACAATCAAAGATAGTAACCATAAAAGATAACTTGGACAAAGAAAAGAAAACTTAATTTTTCTGTGAATAGTGTCGTGTTCATGAATAATGTCATATATGTGAATAAAAACCCCGACACAAAAAGGTAAAAATTTCATAAGAAAAATCATACTTCGTGAATAGTACTCGTGAATAATGCCGTAAACGTGAATAGTGTTGTATATGTGAATAGTAACCTTGACATGAAAATGTAAAAATTTCATAATAAAATTCATACCAATATTTCGGTATAATGATATTGAAAGAATAACATCATTTACCTCAAAAGAATAGTACTTCTGACTAAAATATAGGATATAATGCTGAAGGAAACTTGCACCGTATAGCAACACTCAAAGTATCTAAATACTCACAAAAATATGCTCGATATTATAGAGAGAAAGCTTCAGATTCTGGTGTGATTTTCAATTCTAACCTAAACACCCTATTTATAGGAAAATGCTTAGAACACCAAAGTAAAAAATTTAATAAAATATTAACATTTTCAAAAAGATTCCTACGCACACCACATCATCATCTCAGCACTCCACAAGTGGGGCCCACCTCACAAAAAATGTTTTTCTTAAAAAAAATATTTATAACTCCAAAAATAAATTATTTCGGAAAAATTCAAATCTTATGTCCATTCCATAGGAAATTTAATTCTCTATAACTTTGTAGAAGAAAGTTTTTCCAAATTCTAAACAGAAAATGACCGAAATCCACAAGCGGATGATTTTCAACACCTCTATTCTTACAAAATACTGATAAAATATCTCAGTATTAATCCCTTCATTTATCCACATAAAATAAATATTTCCTTATCATTTTTATCAATAATTAATTATTTACAAATAATATTATAGAATCACAATAATGACAACCAGGTCGTTCCCAGGAAAGATGGGGCTTTCCGATAAGAATTTCTCCTTACTGGCGCGCAATTAGGTGATCTAACCCCTTTCCTAGACAGAACTTTCTTAGACATTGCTAATAATGTTATCTAAAAATATTATTCAAATAATATGAATTATTGATCTGATAATGAGAAATATTGTGCAGTGACAATTATTGAAACAACAATAATATAAAATATCAACGTAACAATTATTGAATAAAAAATATATTGAACAGTAATTACTATAACAATTATTGAGTAGTGTCTTCTTACGTAAGAACCAATAATTTGAATTATTGTGCAATACCGTGTGCTAATGTGCAACATCAGCAGACATCGTATTTTAACCATCGAGTATTCCAAAAGTTGTTATTCAGAATAACTATGCCGTTATTTATAAAAAACTCATACTTGTCGTTTTCTTCATCCGACAGTTTTTCGTTACAGGGCCCATAATTGGCTGCGCCGTCGTACGAATATTCCCTAACAACAAGAATATTCCACGACCAAATGAATATTCCCTGACATCAATGAGTATTTTATAACCACTTTCTTATTTAAAATATTTGCGCATTTTACCCATAACTAACCACATTAATCAAATCAACCCCTTACTATTTCAAAATAAAAATAGAGGAAATTCTATTTTATTCATAAAAGTTGGGGTCTTACAAAGTATGTAGTTGTTTATTAGAGAATAAGTTCACTGAACGTGACTCGCTAAAGAATACCTAATGGAGTTTTACTTGCTTGTCAATAGGAATTCCTGTAGTGATAGTAGTACAAGTGATCCTTGGACTTGAGATCATCATAGTATCTTGTCTATGATGAGTTATACTTTGACTTATTCCTGAAGACCATTAGGGTATATCAAAGGGTATGATTGGGTATAATAAGTTGTACATAGAGATAATGTATAATCAATAAAGAATCCACCACTTCTAGTAAAAGAAGAGAAATGTCCTATGTGATTCGATAAATAACAACCCAATAGTCATTGGCCAAGGCATAATGAAATTAGAAAGGAGTTTCTAATTTGCATTATTTGGAGTTGTGCATTTAAGAGTCGAAATATATATACTTCAATAAAATAAGACTTGACAGTAATTCCATATCTTATATTTAATTGGGACATTGTACGGTGGAGGGACTGAATTGTACGGTAACTATTTACTCAAGGGTTCTTTTATGATTAATGTTGAAATCTATATTATCTGGAAAGTCGTTAATCGCTAGGGAGGCTTATCCCTATTGTAGAATAAATATTATTTATTTAAATAAATAAATAGTTTAATTTATTTATTTAAATAAGATTAGAATTGTTCTAATTGATTTATTTACACCCGGTTTAATATGGAGAACCTAAAGGTCACATCATAAAAGGAAGAATAATTATTTATGAAGTTAATGACATAATCGTAATAATAAGTTAAATATATTTAATTTAATGTATGGTGATAGAATAAATTAAATAGCTTAATATTTATTATTTAATATTTTGGAAATATTAAATATAAATTAATAAGAGGAGTCTTATTATTATTATTACTATTATTATTATTTAATTCCTAAAGGAGTTTGAGAATTAATTAATAAAAGTACTCTCATATATTTCTAAAAAGATTAGGAGGTTAAATTAATTAAAAGAGTTTAATTAATTATCCCTAATAAGATTAGAGAGCTTAATTAATTAAATAATACCTTATTTTAATAATATTAAAAGGGTAACTAATATCTATATAATAGGAGTCTTATATCAGATATCATATGACGTGATTCTAATTGTTGGAGAGTACACCTTTTTCTATAGAGATAGAAAACTAGGGTTTAACCAACCACTCTTCTTCTTGAATATTTCTTCTTCATTGGTTGATCATCTCTAGAGGCCAAACATTTGGGTGGCTAACATTGATCAAAGGAAGGAACCAAACCCGATGGATTCAAGTTGAAGGCGAAAAGGATTGGAGGTGAACTTGTACCCGAGGAAGCTCAAATCTTCAAGGTTATAATTCTTGTTCTTTATCTTTTCGTTTAATTAATAATTGTGCATATAAGATGATCCGGGTATATGGTTTGTAAAATTTTTAAACTCTAATTTTTCATGCTTCCGCTTACTTTGTGTAATTTGATTGCGTTCATGAATATTACAAACCTAACACCTGCAGGGATGCACGTTTGTCAATCTTAATTATATCTCCAAAGTTGTCTTTATATGAATATTAGTATTAAGAGCCCATGACAAGTAATTTTTTCTCGATATATATCAAGGATAATAAATTTAAGTTTTGTAATATTCGATATTTATATAAATATATAATTAAATAACTAAATATAAATATCAAATCAACAAAAATAGTAGCAAAACTTAAGTGTGATAACAATAATAAACATGTCATTTCCTGTTTAGTCCAAGACAAAAGTCTCTCTTAATTAATACTAGTAGTTTACTTTACTATGCCATGCTATGTTAATCAAATAGAAAATGGTTGTGTTTCTCAAAAGTAAAAAGATAGGTGTAACGTGTTAGACATGATAATGAATGCCTTTTGAATAATTAGGAGTATATGAATGCATGTTCAAGCATATCATAATGCAAATTGACAATAAAGAATCATTGACAAACAAGTCTGGTTTTCAAAAAAATGTTTTCATCCGAGAGTGATATGACCTTGATTTATGGTATTTCTTTCAATTTTATATGGACTACCAAGAGTCATCAATATGTCTATATATAAATATACCAGTCAGTACTAGTAATATTTTACTACAAACAATTTTAACTACACTAGTATGTATAATAATATATTATCATATAGTATTACATATACGTAATCAGATTTAATTATAATGAAACAATACTCACGGTAAGTTGATAGAACTTCCTTTCTAAAATTCGGTAGAAACTCGTGCTGATAACGTGTTATAAAATATTATATTAAATATTAAGAACAATGATGATTAGTAGAGAGAGAGAGCATTCTCCTTATATTTTCATGTCTCATTCTCTTTACAATACATCTATTTATACGTACATCAACATCAATATTTAGAGGTTTCAAAACTCAAAGGTCATGAGTTTAAAACCTTAAAGGATATGAGAGTTACAAAGCTCAAAGGTCATTACAATAAAGAGGGGTAGGAATGTATCTAGACATGGGTATGAATGTATCTAGACATCTAAACACTATGTATAATTTTATAACATGTGAAAGTTATTTTATTCTTTTGTCTACTTTGGTAATTCTTGATTTAATATGTGCTTAAATCATGGGACACAAAAATTGTGGAAAAAATAAATAAAAAAAGTCCATCTATTGAAAATATCTAAGAATCGATAAAAGTACTCCAAAAATATATTTTAGTGTACGACGATTTTATATTAATCAATAACAAAAAATATGACAATTTTATGGTGGCAAGTAAAAATATTAGACATAAGAGGATAAAATATACTCGACGTATTTTTTCCCTCTCCAATCAAATCATTAGAAGCCAAAGACATGAAGGAAATATCCACCTTATACCCCCCAACTTTTCTCCCTCTTCCCAACAAATTCGAACAAATTAAAATTATAAAACCTCCCCTAATTCTCTAAATGGACAAGCCATGAGCACCAAACCACCACCCTCTTCTGCCCCACTCACTGTAACCCACTATATCACCACCGCCATCCATTAGATCTTGCCACCTCTTTACTCATCCACATCATTCAAAACCAAAAACTTATTTAGGGTGCAAACCATAACTAAACCCTCCAACCTTTCTCCCACCACCTCCATAAACCCACCATCAAATTCCCAAGACCAAACACTTTTACTACTCCTCTGCCAAAGAAAAACTGAGGAAGCCTGGCTGGCATACACCCAATCTATACTCCTCTCAAATCCCACCTACCTTAGCCGCGTAGTCTCCCAATTATCCTACCAAAGCACTCACTCTAGCATCACCCGTGCCCAGTCCATCAGTCAACGCCTCCGTGATGAGCGCCAGCTCCATCGCCTCGACGTCAATTCCCTTGGAATTTGTAAGGCTGCAATATAAGGCTTGGTGGTTTATTCAGTAGAGTCCAGTAATAAGTGCATTAGGATATGTGTATTTCCTTCATTCTAGAATCTGTTGCAAGATGCTATTTATATTGGGTCACAGTGTAAGAAGGCATTTTGAATTCCCAAAATTTGTTGCGAAAAATTCTAGATCCTGGATCAGGAAATGTAACAAGTTGTTTTCATATCATATGGTGCCTGAACCACATAAGGTTTATTTAGCAACCATGAGTTTGGAGGGAGAAACTGAGGATTGGTATTCCAACTATGTGCATGAAGGGCAAGAGTTATCATGGAAAGTTCTGATAGAGGAGATTATGGCTAGATTTAGTCCCGAGGCTAGTGATAACTGTGAGGGCCCCGAATCCGAGGTCCCGAATCACCGCGGATCCTGTTCGATCATTCTATCACTATTAATATATTTGCGGAAGATATAAACATAAATTGTTTATACAATACATTTTACATTATTCCCCAAGGTCGAGTAACCTTAACTTATACACAATACATAACTTAATTGACTTACAATAACATTAATATCATACAATACTATTACAAATCTAATCGCACACATTAACTTTAAGCTGGAACTGTCTTTAACCTTTCCTTGTATCCGACGTATTCGCCTTAATCTGCAATGTTTATCATGATATAGCAAAGGTGAACATAAGATTGCCCAGCAAGTTTAAGTTCAATAATTTAACGATATATCGTGATTGAAATAATCTGAATAATAAGCTGGCTAGAATTCAACAATATAATTGTGAACTAGCAGGAACAAACTTTTGACTGAACAAGTATTGAACATGAACAAATATATCTGAACCGAATGGTAATGAAGGTGATCAGCCTTTCATACCTGACTTATACATGCAATATGTATAGAGTACAATTCTACAATGGTAATCAGCAATGATTATCCATAAGCATATCTGAAGTAAAACTTGCCTGAACTGTTGATTACCGTTACACAATTTATAACGCTTTATCCGAAGAGCTAATATTAGTAATATAGATCTCCAATATTAGAATAATATCATCACAATATAATACTATTATATATATATATATATATATATATAAATATATACATAGAATAACCTAAACACATAACCCTATCAGTCTATAACACAAATAAGACTCGGTATCAAGTTAAACTATTGTAGTCTGAGTTGAACCTGACACAAATCTAACACCCCAACGGTCTAGTCAGACTTTTATCGAGTCTAAGTTCAATTAAACTATGTATAAACGCTTAAAAATTATCTAAGATAATTATATTATTAGTCAACATATTTTTCAAAGTCTCGTAATAATTTTTAAATAATTATTACTCCCTCCGTCCCAAATTAATTGCTCAGTTTTGACTTTTTAAAGTCAAATTGACCATTTTTAAAACTAATCTTTTTACTATTTTTGCTAAAATATAGGTGAAGAGATTATAACCAAAAAAAAGTATATACAATTTATTACTAATCCCAATTTTTAGAATTTTAGAAATATATTTATATATGCTTAATTATTAATTCTAAAAATAGTCAATTTGACTTAAAAAAGTCAAAACTGAGCAATTAATATGGGACGGAGGAAGTATCATTTATTATGATTTCTCAATATTTACTATCATATTTATATGATTTAAATACTTTAATATTATATATAATAAGTTCTTAATATAACTTGCTAAATTATTTATGACTTTAAAAAAATTAATATATCATTTCAATTTCTATTTCAGCAAGCTAAAACAAAACTGACATCTCTTCTTACATTTTTGTTTCCCATTTCAGTAACCTGAAATGTTCATTTCAGGAAGCTGAAATGTTCATTTCACAAAAATATGAAATCAGCTTATTATTTTTCAATCTTTTGGCCAATCCTATACACATGTATTCCATACACAAAAAATATTTTTCTGGAATTTTTCAACTCTCATAAGTATTTTTCAAAAATCAATTTTAGTTAATTCCTTTAGAAATTAGCTACCTCATACTTAACTCCAGAAATTCCCAACTCCTAGCGGGATCTTACACATGTTAACGTGAGCGTCCAGTTTAAATTTCGTGGCTATTGGAGTTATAGAACTCCAGTTATAGCGATTTTCGTCCAAAAATTACAGAAATAAAAATAGTCATAACTTGGTCATTTTAAGTCGGAATGAGCTCATTTTTAGATAGTAGGTACTTTATACCATATATTTTAATTTCCCAAAAGTCCGGAATTTTTCTCACAAACTAAGTGGCCGAAAAGGCCCTTTTAAATTTCTAGGCAGTAGCTTTTTAGTGTTTTGCAGTTTTTGACTCCTTTTCTAAAATCAGTTCATACGAAAATCTACAACATCTTTTTCAGTGATTCCACATGGAGCAGTTAGAAAACTCATAGATTTAACTCTAGGACTTGACCACACTCAAAAATTCAAAATATAATAGGAGATATGGTCATTTGAATTTCTTGTTTCGTTTTCATGAAAATCTAATTTTCAACCCTTTGTGATTTCTAAGAAAACTTCTATGTTCTCACATAATAACCAACATAACTCATCATAACACTTACTAATATAACATATACCCATTATTCTACCATGACACAAGATCTATTTCATCAAACAATCATCAAACACAAGATTTAACAATATCAAGACTAAGAAAATTAGCATTTTCTACACTTTGAAAACCTAGCTTCACTTTTCTTGCTTTTGATCTAACTTTTGACACTTAAAATGGATAGATCCACACATAAAACACTCTAAATCATGTTGATCTAAGATTTTTGAGTTTGAAACCTTAGATCTTTATTCCGTCAAAATAACTTAAAAAGGATAACTTAGGTTTGGTTTTATACCTTTAATTTCTTGACATATCTTTTTCTTCCAAACTATGTAATAGATCTTGGATGGCATGGATAATCAAAATCCTCTTCTCTCTTGGGAGTTGCCGAATATGACTCTCTCTCTCTCTCTCTTTCTAGTTTTGGCTATTTTATTAGCTAACTAGGAAGTAATAGAATGAAAGAGAAATAAAATAGCTTTTGTGGTTTAGTAAAAAAAAACAAATGTGTAGATATATTAGTATATATCACATTAATCTCCCAATAACTCTAGCTCTTCTCTGTCCCACTTAATCATTTAATGTTGCTTGCAAGAATGTTCAAGAATGTTGGATAAATAAAAAGATGACACATGGAGAGTTACTGAAGAGTTGGTGACCAACTTAGACAAATATTAGACCAAAATAATTTTAGTCACATGCAATATAACACCCACAAAGGGGCCGAGTACTCCCCCCTTTCTTTGCTCCATTTTAGTTTATTTTTATTGTTAAAATTGATTAATCCAATGACCAAAAAGTCCCTCCTCAATTGGGGTAAAAGTTGGGCTTTTCATTAAATTCTTTTGGGCTTCTAAATTAATTTCTTGTGCCATATAAAATTAACATAATCCAATACTTTTAAATTATTATCCAACCCAAATCATTTAATTAGGGTTTTCATTTCCTCAATTATATTTTAAATTCTTACTCATGTACATTTATTTCCTTAATCCAATTAGACTTGCTATGATTAGGTTATAAAATTAATTAACTGAGATGTATAAAATAAATCTCTTAAAATTAGTATATATTTTAAATACCATCATTCTCCGATACCATAACATTTAAGTTATTAATTTTTCATTCCTAATATATAATTAGATTACCCTTGTTTCTTTTATTTGTTTATATAATAAACAAATAAACAAATACATTATATTCATATTCATTACACACATACGTTTAACCCTTAGGGTTTTATACATAGCATTAGGGTTTCTAATTTAGCAATTAGGGGTATCCATAATATATAATCAAAAATACTTAAGCCATTATATTTAGCCTTTGATTTCCCAAATTAGGGTTTTCTAGCTGAACATTGACGTTCTTAATTAACCATATTCTGAACACATAAATGACCATATACACAGAACATATACACGTATACACTTAATCCTGAATAATTCACCAAAATCCTTTACAAAATTTTGAAATCCTAAAAATTCCTTCCCAAAAATATCAAACGCATACACTTATTTTCTGTCTAGGTTCTAATATTGAGCCTTAAATCAATTCATTATGATTTTAAAAATTTTCTAAATTCTCGGGTTGTCACAATAACCCAATAGGGGAGCTTAAGAAGCTGCAGTTACTAGGGTTAGTAGATTAGTATCGAAGGAAATTCAAAGAATTGAGAGCTTGGGCATTGTGCAAAAATCCGACCTTTAATAAAGAATTTTTCATGGATTGTGTTAGTTCCCAAAGGCACAATGGTTATCTAGAAGGGGGGGGGGGTTGTTGAATAGATAATTTAAATATTATCTTTTTCAAAATTACTTGTCAGATTTGTTAATAAATTAACCACAACGGAATATAAGATTTGATTGTTCCCCCTTTAAGATAAACCAAGTCAATAGGAGATAAACATTTATAATAGATATAACAGTTATATCATGAATATAGAAGACGCAATGTTTTTAAGTGGTTCAGAGCACTCAAAGCTCTTAGTCCACTCTTCTACTCCTCGAGTAGGAAATCCACTAAGGATATCTTTACAAACTGTGAATCACTTAGATTCCTTCAAGACCAACAATCTTAGCTTGGAACTTCTTAGTTCACTTAGAACTCTTCAAGTCCAGCAGACTTGGTATACAATTAATGAGAGTTGAGTTCTTGGGTGGTGCTACTCAGTTGTTATTAAACATGTGTTCGAAAGAACTGTGTACCTGAGTAAGCTTTCTTTTCTTTAATCGTAGAGTTGAGCGTTGAGTGTTCTTCATATTTTTTGTTCTGTTCTTGCTTGTTTGTATCTGTGTCTGATGATTTGTATAAAAGGAGCCTTTGAAATATATCTGTTTGAAGGCATCCATTGAAGCACTAAATGCATCAAACATTTCTGAGCACTGATGGTGACTTCATGGAAATTTGATGTTCAGCCGTTTGACTTACTGACACGCCAGACTGCTATCTCACCTAACACCTGAAAAAGATTTTTTAGCAGGTATGTAGTCATTTTCCTTAGCTTCTTCAATACGCTTCTTTGATACATATTAAGGATGAGCATTGGGATTCCCAAAAGCCTCCATGTCTATAATCAATTCTTCATTTGTAGAATTTCCTTCTTCAGGTAATGGACATAGTTTGATATTTTTTATGCTGACATGAGATATACTACGATCATGATCGTGGTGTCTTGTCATATTCGTGCTTGATTCAGCCTGATAGAAGAGAACACTACGATTTCTCTTAAGCACTGGTAGACTACGATCTTTAACTTTCTTGTTTTTGCAGACTCTACGCTTTCGAGAGCAGACTATAATTCTTGACTTGGCTCAACAAGCGCTTGGACCAACTTTACAATTCTGAGTGAGGCCCTCCAAAGCAGACTATGATTCTGCAACAATTTTCTCGATACTCTACGATTCTTCCTTGGCTTCTGCAATCCCACGGCTGGCTCAACAGACTATGATTATGTTGATGCTTATCTATTACATCTCAAAATAGATCAACCTAACAGTTTTGATCTTTTCATCTATACATTAATTTATACAGTGATAAACATTAAGCACATATTAACTTAACAATTTTTATCTTTCACCTAAGTCCTTGTACATATGTTCTTTGAAGGACTTTAGACATAAGCATGTTTATTTACTTTCAACATCAAATTTGAATATGCAATTCCCAACAATCTCCCCCTATTTGATGTTGACATAACCAAGGAGATTTGTATCATAATCATAAATTTCTAAATACAGGATGCTAGAAAGTAAATATGACTTAGTGTATCAATGAGCAGCTGAAATCTCTAGAGAATAACCATGAATTTATTGATGTTTGTAAAAATAGATATTATAATAAAGCATAGTCACATCAATAAGAAATACATTTCAACTTATCTCTATTTTTTCTGCCTTTTGCTTCTTGGAGGATTGACATGCTCTGTAGCTCTCCTTCTTCTGTTGGCTTCATCTCTCCATGCAATGTCTTCCAACTCTCTTTGAGTTAGCCATTCTCCATGATCATGTTTGTTCATAAAGGCAGGGTCTCCAGTTGGCATGTTTAGGCCAGTAGAAGTTACTCCTTGTGAGCTAGGAGATGGCCCTTTACTCCTTAACAGTTGCGCCATGAGAATTGGTTAGTATGACTGATATTCAGGTTGTGGAGTCTAATAGCAAGGTTATCTTGTGGGAGGACTCCTTGAAGATTGAGAAATTTGTTTTCCTCTTCCTTTGCCTTTATCTCCTTCCCCTTTATTATCCCCCTTTATATCAGCATCAAAGGTTCGAATGTCTTCAGACAGACGATTAGTGCCTTGGACAAGTTCATGGAGCTGATTCCTGGATTGAGCAATGTCTTCATGATTTACCAGAGAATCAGTTTGAGACTTGTGCTTTTGTAGAATGGCCAAGACAGTGTCTGTTTGTTGCATTTGACTTATAGAGTATTCTTGGAAGTCTTTCAGGGAAGATCACAGGCTTAAGAGGCTCTCCATAACAAGTTTATTTTGAGTCTCCTGAGTCTGTTGTAGAAGGATAACTGCTTCCTTGTGCTTTCGGGTAGATTGAAAGTGAATTTGATCCCTTTCATTTATGCTTTGGATCATTTCCTTGATGATCTCCCGAACCTTCTTTGTGAGCTCAGAACTCAGACTGTGAGGAATAGTGTTGGCAGCATCTATCAAGTGGTTCAGCCTTGTATGAACAAGCAGAGAGTGAGTTTCAAGATCTTCTTGAATATCTGTAGTTACTTTTTATGATGCACTAGTCAACTCAGATTTGGTAGGAAGATCTGAGAGAAGCTCTAGAATATGTTGGGTGTCTGGATGAGAGGCTGTTGTATTTTAGTTTTGCAGGTTTGAGAGAGCAAGAGCAAGATCAAAATAATTGTTGTTTAAGGAGGAAGGAATGTCCGAAGGAGGTTCAAGTATGGGGGTTTGAGTTATGGGAGGAGAGGCTGTTGAAGTTGGTGAAGTAGGTGACTCTACGATTTGAGTAGGAGTGATATTCGTAGAGTGAGAAATGGTTGAAGGCTGTATTAATATGAAATTAGGCATATTTAGTTCATCGATTCTGTAATCTTTGAGATTACAGAGTGGAAATTGGTTTAGTGGATGAAGAGTCACTTCCAACCATCTTGGCAATTCATAGAATTTGTTGAAGTTTGATGGAGGACAATGATTAACTTTGAAAGAGATGGGAATTGATTGTACCTCACGCCCATTTTCTGAAGAAGGATAGTTAGTGATATGCTTCTTAGCAAACGTGAGGTTGCTTGGAAATCCATGAGCTAGAACCGAAATTGTTGGATAATCTTAGAAGGTCTAGAACATGTGATCCTAGGAGTTAAGAATTTGGGCTCTGTGATAGGGCATCATTGGTAAGTAGGAGAACAACTGATTGTAGTTAGCTCTCCTATATCCATCCCAGCCCACAACTATAATCTTAACTTCATCATCCTCTTCTTCTTCCGATCTTCATTAGAAATTTACACTACTTCCTCATTTCTTATTTGTCTTTCAGTTCTTTCTACCTCCATAGCTTCTATACCTTCTATTTCAACATCTTCTTACATCTCCTCCTTAGTAGTAGCTATTTCGGGCATATGGACTTCGAGATGCTCCCCCTCAATCTGATCATTTATTTGTCCTTTAGGTAGCTCCCCCTCAGTTGGAGCACTTATCTGTACAGGGGCTTCAAGAAGCTCCTTCCTGTAGCTATTTTTCTTTCTTCTTCCTTCAGGGCTTTCTTATTATCAAGAACATATTTCTTGACAAACCTTCCCTTTGTTCTACTGGGCTAAGCCACAGCCTCAACACTCTCTTCAGCTTCAACTTTTACAGTTTGTTTCAGGCTGAGATGCAGCTGCAGTATCCACCTCTTGAGTGATTGTAAGTCTGGACTATACGATCGGTAATGACTCTACGATTGAGGAGAGTGAAGACTTCTTTGTCTTGTGGCTGTGTTTTCCCTTCTTAAGCAGCTGAGAGATTATGGATATGTCATCTTCCTCTTCAGACTACTGCTCTTTCTTCTTCATTTCCTTTAGAATTTCAGTGCCCGAACTCTCTTGGGGCGCATTAGTGGTTGAGCCTTGAGGTTTTTCTGTTGCTTGAAATTACATTTTCCTCTTACCCTTTCTGTTTCTGATCAAAGCAATGGGTTCCTCTTGATTAATTTCTTCTTCTTCAACTTCTTTCACAACAGACATGTTTCTTGGTGGCCTAGATACCTTCACTTCACCAGTCCTTCCACTGGATTCAAACATCATCCTTACAATTTCTATAGGGTTTCTTTTTCAGTTTTGAAATAGCTGTTGGGTTATTCTTCTGTTAGGTTTGATGGGTTCTCCATCCTTTTCCCCAATTTTGTCACCCAAAGCCGATTGCAGAATTATGCTTATGTACCTCCCATAGAGCATTTTTCCATAGCTCTTCGTCTTCTTAGAGCTAAGCATTCACTTCCCGATCCAATCTATGAGCAGAGCACCATAGTTGAGTTAAATTCTAAAGCAGATAGCTGTCATGAGTTTTAGTTGAACTTCATTTACAAAGTCGTGGCCATAGCTTTTACAACATATACACTTCCCAATAATGTCAGTCAAAAATTCATATTTCTGGGGAAACTCTTTCTCCTTGTACCCCTTGACATTTTGAGACTTTATGTGGTGCATCTTCTTCAGACCTTCATGGAAGTCGTTGACACTCATAGATACGAGTCCCTTTGATTTGAAACCTAGGGCTAGGTTTATATCTTTAGCTTTGAGTCTAATTTGCTCACCCTTGACCCTTGTAGTGATAATGTTGTCTTCAAAGACTCCATTGTTGTAGAACTCTTTCACCATCTTCTGATAGATCCTTGATCTGATGCTTAGAGCTTCTTCAAGACCAGCTTTATTAAGAAGAGATAGAATTTTGTGGAACTGTGGGTTAGCTGTTGTCGACGTTGGGATTTTTATTTGTCCCTTTTCTGTTCTTGTTCTTTGGTGTTCTCATGTTAGGTGAGATTTGTTTGAAAAAACAATTTATGAAAAGGTCCGACATTTATATGTCGACGAATGGACTATAAGAGTCGCCAATTGGTTTTTTATATGGTTGTACCAACACAACCGGGAAAAGGTTTGTACATTGACCCAGTGATGTGACACTGCTAAACGGGTCTGTGAAACTGAGATTCTTTAGGGTTCGGGGGCTTGATTATGCGGATGGAAGGTGTTAGGCACCCCCCGACATCTGTGTTACTACGGTGACCGCCACTTTTCAAGAAACTGTTATATGAATGTGTGTGTATGGGTCAATGTGCTGTTATTGGGAAGTAGTGCGAGGCCTCGTTCGCACCTATATACACAGGGTTTGAATTTGTGTAAAAATTCAGTTTTAAACAAGATATGGCAGTGATGTTTGATAAAAGAGGTTTTTCAAACCCTTATGCTCAATAGTAATTGAGACCTTTTAAACTTCCATTTTTATTAAATGTTCGGCTTGGTTACTTTTATTTTTGAGATGCGAAGCATCTTCGAGAAAATAATGTACAAAGCAGTGCCGAACTCCTCATGGGTATGAAAACCATCTGAGGAAATCCAAGCAATGTGAATAAATTTACAAGCTGCTTAAAGCTGAAAATGTCCATCACGGGAACCGAATCTAGATCCAGTAGACTGAATATGTGATCACATGATTCTTAGGCTCAAATGATGCCGCAATTGATATTAAAGTAGTAAGGAGTAGTATATATATATATATATATATATATATATATATATATATATATATATATATATAGAGAGAGAGAGAGACATGATGACCACCACCACGAAGCACCTCCATTGGGGGATCGGAAATGTAAATAAAGTCATAAAAGCTATCAACCACCACGAAATAAATTCCAAAGTGATTGAAAATTTAATATATATATATATATATATATATATGTGTGTGTGTGTGTATATATAAAAGCGATGAAGCTTGTATTTGGATGTAAAATTGGGCTCATCGAACAAAGTCCGTATAAGTTAATATATATAAGTATATATATATATATATATATATATATATATATATATATATATATATATATATATATATATATATATATTAAAGCGAAGAACGCTCGGGATGTAAAATCTGGGCTCATCGAACAAAATTTGACACATAGTTATATATATATATATATATATATATATATATATATATATAAAAGAAATTAAACGCTCCAGACGTAAATCTAGGCTCATATATATAAGTATATATATATATACGAAAGAAAATAAACACTCCAGGCATAAGTCTAGGCTCAATAGAGGCATAACTCGATAATGTTAGTCCATATATAAATATATGTATATACAAACTGAAATGAAACCACGGACCGAAGTCTGGGTAAACACATGCAACACGACTCTCAATGTGAAGAATGTTGTGTGCAAAGAAGAAGAGAAAGGCTTCAAAGTGTGTATGAAGGCTTATAGTGGGCTGCCAAAGAAGACTTCTATAACTATAAGTGGATGAACACTCGGCTCTCGCCGGTACAAATAGTAGCTATATGTGAGCTCACAAGTATTTGAAATGAGAAAGCACACAGTTTAGGGTGTGTACAGAGCAAGTTTGACAGTGCTTCCTCGCCTTTTTCTCTTACAAAATGGCCACCCTAAGCCCTCTATTTATAGAGGGGGGAGCCGCAGGTGTACCTGTGGCTAGCCGGGGTGCCCCGGTCTTCGCGAGTTCTGTCGTCTCGAGGTACGTGCACTCGTGTACTATAATATCCGCTCGAACTTTCACAATTACAATCTGGGCATCCGACTGAGGTATGTAAGACCTATTTCGGACCACCGTTGTTGAGAGTTACACAATGACATGGGATTAGAGGTTGTACGAAGTCAGGAAGATGGGACCATGCCATCCGGTCTTCAAGCTTCAAATTCTATCTGTTGCCCTGCGCAATAGTCACTCGGGATTGGACCTCCTTGGTTCTTGTGGGACATTGTATTATAGAAATGTATGTATGAGATGTTGAGACGATGCGATGTGGCATCAAGGTGGCAAGATGACGACTTTTCCCCTCACCGGGGTTATCTCCGGCTTAGGCTGATAAAGCAGACGTTGCTCAGGGTTATCTTTGAGATTGGACTACTACAAGTATTTGAAGGTCCTCAATGTCATCTCTGAGGTGTGCCTGTCTTCCCGGTGTTATCTCCGGGTCTTGTACTGAGTGCCTCGGTGTAAGTGCCGAGGTTGAAACTGATTGCATTCATTTGAAACAAGCATTTTAGGGGTTGTCTCCGAAACTACAACTGCACTCCTTGGGGTTTTCTCCATGGTTGGAACTGCTACTCCCAGTGTTATTTCTGGGACTGAGACTGAATATCTTGGGGTTATCTTCGAGATGAATTGGCCTTCTCCGGTGGAATTTCTGGTATTTGAACTGTATGCCTTAGGGTTATCTCCGAGGTTGGAACTACTACTCCCAGTGTGTGTTTCAGGGTTGAGACTGAACTTCCAATAGTATCTGGATTGGATATGAGCTATCTTCCAGGGTTATCTCTGAAAGACGAATTTGCCCTCGTGCAATGTTAGTGACAGGTGTGCAGAAAATTTTGAGTGTCTACAGATGCCCCTCTTTATCATATTCATGCAATGCAATGGCATGGATAGGATAAAGAATCCTAGACACTTGAAATGCAACAAGAAAAACATGATGACATGTGTAGTAACATGATGCAAATGTATGATGCAGGTGTGTTGTTGGATTATTTTCCAACATGTTGGGATGATTGTCGGCTCCCTTTTGCTTCTGCCTGGAATTTTTAATGATGTCTTTGCCGACAAGATTGGACGTGTGATCCAAATCTTTTAAGATATTGATGTTGGGGCTATCACCAAAGTCCTTAATCCTTGATACAGAATTTATTCCGAAGATGTGCCTCTCGTGTACAACATATTCCATCATCGATCCTCCTGGACGATGTTGATCCTTCCTGGTTTGTATCGCCAGGACATATCAATGTTTTGTTGGATTTACTGCAAACAATATATGTTGTTAGGGCTTCCTGACCTTCGCTGACACGTACGACACTGGATAAAACCCTGGTTGGGCAGACTATCATGCATGCTTCACCTTCGATGACGTGTGAATCAACGGATAAACACGCGTTGTAACCCCCGCATCTACTTGATCCTCGTTGGCGTATTCGTCAATAGATAAACACGCGTTGTAACCCCCGCCGAGGATCTGCTTGATCCTCACTGACGTGTGCATCAACGAAAAATGCATTGTAACCCCCACCGGGGATCTGCTTGATCCTCGCTGACGTGTGCATCAACAAAAAATGTGTTGTAACCCCTGTCGGGGATCTGTTTGATCCTCGCTAACGTGTGCATCAATGGAAAATGCGTTGTAATCCCCGCCGGGGATATGTACTTCGACATATGCAAACGTGTGATGCCCCCGCCGGGGATATGTTTGAGAATGTGTGATGCCCCCGCCGGGGATTTACTTGAGAATTAGGGTGACGACCCTAAATTGGCGGCATTGGATTGGCATAAGATATTGCCGAGTGTGACTTGTAACATCTAAGATCATCGGCATAGTATACCCTATGCTCGGGCGAATACCAATGAGTGATGTGCAGACCCACAGTTTAGTCTGAGAAAACCAGGATTGTAAGCTATTCTGCTAAATTGTGTAACGTTTTTATTCCTGATTTGGCCTTTTCAGCTTATGAGAACTCCTTTGCAACTCGAACTAGACCGAGTTGGAGGGGTGGGATCCACGTAGGGGTGCCGCAGGTACACCTGTAGGAGCCGCAGGTGGACTTGTGGCCAGCCGTGGCTATTAAATGCATGCAGGTTGCTTTCATAAGTCATTTTCAAGTTATGCCGCGAAGGAAATCTGAGAGCTCTTCTTCAAATTTGCTGAGTTCTGGCGACTTTCTGCAAATTTTGTCACCGTACAAGTGTTCTACACTGTCTTGGTAATGTATGCATGTCTTCTTTTCAAGTTTTTATCTGTTGGAAAATGACTTATCACATGAAATGCATCTAAACACATAGTAGTGAATATGCATGCTCAAATGACTTGATAAAAAATATTCAACACAATAAATGTTAGTATTAAACCATGCTGAACATAATGATGTGTAAACTTTTAACTTTTGAGACAGTCAAATTGGCACCTTTTTTCTTCTATTTCGTATCCTATTCGAGGACAAATGAGCAAAAGGTAAAAATGTAAAGTAATCCTGGTAATTAAACTACCCTTGTGGATTGATGACTTTGACTTTTTAATGCATATAGTATGTATACGATTGTGGGCAGCTGTGCAACTGAATGGCCACCTAATCATGCCTATGTGCATGTGGATAGTCCTATTTACAAAGGGGACTATGGATAAAAATTTCAAAATGTGGGAATTGAATAGTCATGCATTTTTAACTCTACTATAGCCGTATGTTAAAGTAATGCATGCATGCATGTAGTCATAAAAATGCATTTTGAAAAGAAAGGACCAGGTTAAAATTACCACACCCTTTTTGAGGTGATTTGGAGACTTTTGTCCAGATATTATGGATCCAGATCAGCCGAGTAGTTCCCGCAGGACCACTTCTGGTATATAGAGGAGGGCTTCTGAAGTTCTTTTCGACCCCGTTCTGTTAGACAGCCTCGTCGGTTGGTGGAGGCGGTGATACGTCCAGTCCAGGTTGATGTGCCGGACGTCGAGGACGAAGAGGAGGATGTTCCGGTTGCGAAGTCTACTCTTGCTGCACATGTTCCCCGTAGGGTCCTCTTGAGTATTTAGGTGGCAAACCCAGAGCTTCTGGGTGATTTGAGTCGACATCCCTCGATGTACTTGCACGCCAATGAGGTACCAAGTTAGATCTTTAATTTTCCTTCTTTCCTATTGATGAGGAGTAAAGGATTTGAATGCAGATCTGCATATCATGTAGGTTCCTGGCTTTACACAGCCTTGAAGGAACTGGTTCAGCATTCACTCCATGTACCAGGCTCTGCATCCTGACTATAGAGCGATTGTGCAGGACTAGGGATTTGTGGCGTTCTTTTTCATCCTTCCATGCCGCCACGTCCCCTCGGGTTACCTCGTGGAATTGTCGAAAGCTTTGGTTTCACTGGACTTCGATCACTCCATTCTTTGGATCGTGAGGTGATGATGACGCCAATGGATTGGCGGTTTATCACAGGTATGGAGTTTGGAGGGACACTAGTGCCTTGTATGGAGGATATTACCCCGACTATTGTCAGATTCTTGTTAGGAGTTCCGGCGGAGGCGCTCAAGGGTAGGACCATCCGTACGGGTCCTTTAAGCGTAGATGCTATGAGTGGGATGTTTAGTGAGCCCATACCAGTTGATGTCAGAGTCAGGGATCACATTCTTTGGTGATTGTTCCTGATGGTCATTAGGGGCTGCTTTATAGCAGATAACTCTTCTACGTTGTCGTTCTCTTTGATCAGCACCACGTGACATGTGGACCATATAGGAGAGTATGATTGGGGTTCCTATACCTTTGCCTATTTCCTCAGGGGCATGCGTATACGTTCGCAGGGCTTAACCGAGGTTTGGTTAGGATTCTACCCATTTCTGCTGGTGAGTATTTCTCTTATTATTTCCCATGTATAGGTGAAGAGTGTTTATGACAGCAGATGTTTGCCTTTGTGTTGGCAGTTTTGGGCCTATGAGAGGCTTCCATGTTTGCGTCCTGTGAGTGTGTTAAGTTTAGATACCTATCCACGAGGACGGCGATGGGATCATTCTATACTGGCGGAGGTCCCTGTAGCTAAGGGTTTTACTCACTACCGCCTACAGCTGGAGTTGTTGACAGCTGACGTCATCACATGGATTCCCTATTCTAGGGAGCATTTGGCCATTGGATTTGAGGATGGGTACCCGACTTGTGTCGAATACGTGATTTCCACCCGTAGGGATCCTCTCTTCACAGATGGAGGATCAGAGCTCTATTTAGGAGAGCGTGCTATCAGGAGCACCACATGAGAGATCCGTATACCGATCTTGCCTCCTGCCAGGCATTATTGGCATGTGTCCTAGTCACCCGTCATTGATATCCCATTGTTGGGTGTTGACAGTTTTGCACTATCAGAGGGTCCCTGCACTCAGGAGATATTATAGCATTGGTGGTCCCCTCGTACTATTGGAGCCCAGACCCGCGCCACTCAGTTCATCGGGGATATGATTCCAGGATCCGTGACGATGACGGATTGGCTAGCCTGTGTCTGAGATCCGACTCATTTGACATAGATTGACAGTTTGACCCAGCGATTGGACCGGGCACATTTCTTTATACGGCATTTGGGCAGAGATCCGGCAGAGGCAGATTTGTTTGATCCTTCCAACTCAGGCGTTGGCCCCTTAGATGACCCATTTGGCTTTGCCGACGCAGATCCTCCTTTGTATAGGTCTGACATCCCTGTTGAAAGAGATCAAGTGACTCAGGAGGAGTTACATCAGGTGGACAGGATTGTTGATGTAGATATTGACACCATTGTCTTCTTCTGATGTGTATTCTCGTTATCTCTTTTGATATGCCGCTGTTAGATATTGGGTGGCTGTGCCCCATTCTCGCTATATCTTTTGATAGACCTCTGTTAGTAGTAGGGCGTCTGTGCCCCATTTCCCTGTATTTTTAGTTGTACAGAGATGATGTATGTAGATGATGATATACTTAGGAATGTATGTACAGTTTTTCATTCCCTATATCATATTTCCATCTATTATCTGTAATGCATGTATCATGTTATGCATATGAATGTATGTCTAGAGATATTCAGCATTGACCCCTGGATGGTCTTATGATACGTCCCATACAGATGTCTTCTTCGATAGTCAGCCGCATAGATCACACCCCACCATTATTGGTGGCTTCTCGTCTTAGATCGTGGTATGATAGTATGTCACCATCAGACAGGGTGACTGTAGATCAGCTGTTGTAGCATACTATGACCCTCTTGATATTTCAAGTTCCCATAGGATTTGTGGAGGGCATGATGGATCACTGGGTACCGGAGAGGCAGGTTTTCCAGTTTGGGACCCAGGAGTTGACTTCGACTTTAGAGGAGTATGCACGTTTGACGATACTGCCACTTGACAAACCTTGCGTGCATATGGCTATTGGGGACATGAGTCGACAGTTCATAACCCTCACCAGACTGAGGCGTATGGTAATTGTAGACACTCGCAATTCTCTGTACTACTGTCACTAACATTGCAAGAGGACATATTCGTCTTTTAAGAGGGAACCCTGAAAGACAATCCAAATCCATACCGGATACTACCAGAAGTTCAGCATCAACCCCGGATCGCAATCTGGGAGTAACAATTCCAACCTCGGATGTAACCCCGAGGCCTGCAGATACAATACCGGAACACACCCAGAGAAGACCGATTAATCTCGGAGATAACCCCGAGATATCCAGTCTCAGTCCCAACCATGGGAATAGCCACCAACCATGGTGATAACCCCAAGGAATGCAGTTTCGGTGATAACCCCAGAAATGCTTGTTTCAAATGCGACCAGCTTCAATCTCGGCGCTCATAACGAGATGCACTGTACCAACCCAAAAATAACATCGGGAAGACAGGCACACCTCAAAGGTGACAATGAGGACCTTCAACAATTGCAGCAGCCCAATCTCAGCGAAGTCTGAGCAACATCTGCTTTATCAGCCTAATCCGGCGATAACACCGGTGAAGGGCACAATCGTCATCTCGTCAACACGATGCCACGTCACGTCATCTTAACATCTCTATGCAACAATGTCCCACAAGACTAACCAATCCCGAGTGACTATTGTACGGGGTAACGGATGAAAGTTGAAGCTTGAAGACCGGAGGGCATCGCCCCATCTTCAATGACTTCGTACAAACTCTAATCCCATGCCATTGTACAACTCTCGGCAAAGGCGGTCCAAAATAGGTCCTGTATACCTCAAACGAATGCCCGGATTGCACTTCTGAAAGTTCGAGTGGACATTACAGTGCCTAAGTGCACGTACTTTGAGATGACCCGACCCGCAAAACTCGGGCCCACCCGGGTTGCCTCTGGTACACCTGCGGATAAATTGCCTATAAATAGAGGGCTTGGGCTGCCTATTTTGCAAGAGAAAAAGGCGAGGAAGCCCTGCCCAATTTGCTCTGCACTCACCCCATGCAGTGTACTTTCCCCTTTTAAACACCTGTGAGCTCATATATAGCCCTTTTGTATCTACAAAAGTCAGTGTTTACCCACTCTAAAGATATAGAAGTCTTCTTTGACAGTCAGCTGTAAGCCTTCTCACACACTTTAGAGTCTTTCTCTTCATCTCTGCACACACCCTTCTTCACGTTGAGAGTCGTGTTGCCCCGACTTTGGTCCGTGATTTTATTTCAGCTTGTATATATATATATATATATATATATAATATTTATATATATTGACTAACATTATCGAGTTATGTCTCGATTGAGCCTAGACTTCGGTCTGGAGCGTTTATTTGTTTAATATATATATATATATATATATACATTTATATATATTAACTGTGTGTCGAACTTTGTTCGATGAGCGTAGACTTCGGTTTGGTGCGTTTACTGCTTTAATATATATATATATATATATATATATATATATATTAACTGTGTGTCGGACTCTGTTCGATGAGCCTGGATTTTGTATCCGGTGCGTTTATTCGCTTATATATATATACATACTTATATATATGAACTGTGGTCGAACCCTGTTTCGATGAGCCTAGATTTTACATCCGGTGCGTTTATTGCTTATATATATATATATATATATATATATATTCATCTTGCCTGGAGTTTCCTTCTTGGTAGTTAATCGCTTTTACAGCTTTATTTACAATTCGTCCCACCTGGAGTTTCCTTCGTGGCGGTTGGATCAGTATTCTGACTTTATTTACGTTTCATCCCTTTGGAGTTTCCTCCGTGTATGGTTGATAGCTTTTACTGACTTTATTTACATTTCGATCCCCATGGAGGTGCTTCGTGGTTGGTGATATTATCGTATATATATTCACGACTTTTATATATATACCGCTTATTGCTTTCATACAAATTGCGGTATCATCTCAATGCTTTAGGAATCATGTGATCACAGATTGACCTATTGGATCTAGATTCGGTTCTCGTGATGGACATTTTCAAGCTGTAGCGACTTTTAAATTATTCTCAGAGTGTCCGAATTTCCTCAGATGGTTTCCATACCCATGAGGAAGTCGGCATTATTTTGTACATTATTTTTGTACGGATGCCTCACATCTGTCAAATAAAATTAATCAATCCGAACACTTAATAAAATGGGAGTGTAAAAGGTCTTAATTACTATTGAGCATCAGGGTTTGAAAACCTCTTTTATAAAACATCATCGCTTATATATCTTGCTTAAAATTGAAT
The DNA here is from genome assembly GCA_020205605.1 of Panax ginseng. Classification (NCBI taxonomy): domain Eukaryota; kingdom Viridiplantae; phylum Streptophyta; class Magnoliopsida; order Apiales; family Araliaceae; genus Panax; species Panax ginseng. Next base: position 48,487,874 of record CM035147.1, on the reverse strand, counting down.
TTTACATAAATTCAACCCACGTGTATATAGGTGCGACGAGGCCTCGACTACTTCCAAATAACAACCACATTGACCCCACACACACACATTCAGATAATAGTTTCTTGAAAAGAGGCGGTCACCGTGGTAACACGGATGTCGGGGGGTGCCTAACACCTTCCCTCCGCATAACCAAGTCCCCGGACCCTAATGAATCTCGGTTTCATCGACCCGTTTAGCAGTGTCACATCATTGGGTTAATGTGCAAACCTTTTCTCGGTTGTGTTGGTACAACCATTTAAAAAACTAACTGGCGACTCTTAACAGTCCATCGTCGACATTATACATGTCGGACCTTTTTCATTTGTTTTTTCAAACAAATCTCACCTAAAAATGAGAACACCAAAGAACAAGTAACGGAAAGGGACATCTAAAAATCCCGACGTCGACAGGTGGCGACTCTGCTGGGGAATTCCAATAAGAGGACTTAAGCCGCTATTACAATCTTGTCAAAATTGTTATTTGCTTATGTGTGGATGTTGCATTTACATTTAATGAATGTGTACGAATGCATTTCCTTATTGCACTTAGTGCTTCGCACCATAACTGCTTGTGATATTAGTGCTTCACACCATATCTGCTTGTGATATTAGTGCTTCGTACATGTCATCATTTTCATACGGTGAGACGCGATGATTTGGGAACCTTCATGCCAAAAAAGCCGCGAGAGTAACCTAAGATAGGCCAGCCTCTGATAAAGCCAAAACGGAGGAAAGTCTCTTCAAGCTCTCATTTCAAATTACTTGTAAACACAATTACTTATAATTACATTCCATATCTATCTCCATGTAATGAGAAATATGAAGAAATGTGTACATATACATATTTTAAAACATGTTACAAACAGCTGACATCCGTTTTGCAGGATAAAATTCCTAAAAAAGACACATCACATAGCATGTTATTATACACATTCCCTAAAGACTAAACTATGCAAGTCTTTCGCAGGGAATCAATCGGACCTACTACCCGTTCATAGTCCAAAAAGGAAACAGGCCTATAGTCAATCATGTCGTCATCCGACCAGACTGAACTTAATCCATTTTCTCGCAAAGAATTCAACGGATTAAGCAAACAAATTACAGATTTGGCTGTTCTACTCAAAGAATTACACCAGTCTAATCAGGGTCCAAAAATACCCGTACATGCTGAATCCTCCACACAAGGAGGAATCCCGGTCATTACCATACCTGAACTACAGTTGGATACGACCAACAAAACTCATGATGCTAAGCATCCCACTGGAGATCCAAACACTGGTGACATAAAAAAGAAAGTCCTCCAAATGGAAGAGATCCTTCGCGCTATCAAAGGAATTGGAACACACAGGAGTGTTTCATATACTGATCTGTGTATTTTTCCTGGTGTTCATTATCCAAAAAATTTAAAACTCCTGACTTTGAAAAATATGATGGGTTAGGAGATCCTTACACACATTTAAAGGTGTTTATTGGAAAACTTGGATCTTATGCAGAGGATGAAAAGCTTAGAATGCAATTGTTCCAAAAGAGTCTAACTGGAGAAGCCCGGTCGTGGTACACAAGATTAGACAACTCTAAGATCCATAGCTAGGAAGAGCTAGCACATGCTTTCCTCACTCAATACAGCTTTCAAACTTAGATGGCTCCTGATCGGTATCAAATTACCAAGATCAAGAAACAGTCTAATGAGTCTTTCAGAGAGTATGCTCAAAGGTGGAGACGCCTAGCTACCCAAGTTAGTCCTTCCATGATGTAATCGAGAGATGGTCATGACTTTCATGAACATACAAGAAGCGCCTTTCTATGAAAGAGTTTTAGCCGGCATCGGCAAACCATTTTCTGAAATGGTCAAACATGGGGAGATGGCTGAGATGGGATTGAAGTCCGGAAAGATTCAAGATCTATTTGCACTCAAAGCTGTTGCTGATAACATCCAATCTAGAAATTATGGGAACAACCCCCGGAGGGTCCATAAAAAGAAAGAAAAAGATGTTTCCCTGATACTACAGGGGCAAAAAGGCAATCAGAACATGCATATTCAAAGGAGAAACTACACTCCCTTTCAAGCACAGTCTGTAAACCCTCTAATACCAAAAGGTGGAGAAGTCAAACGCCCTCGAGTGTTTACACCCTTAGGGGATACCCTCGAGAATATTTTAAATCTTCTGACAACACAGAAGAAAATTAGGCATCTTCTTCCACCAGCCAGCCCTAATGGACGGGGTTTCAATGCTGCTAGGAAATGTGCTTATCATGCCGGGGCACCTGGACATGATACTCAAGATTGTTGGGCCTTGAAACACAAGATCAAGGACCTGATAGACAACGGAGAGATCGTGGTCACCAAACCAGATCAACCTCATGTTCAAGATAACCCTCTTCCTCAACACAAAGAAGAAGATGTCAACATGATTAATTGGAGCAATGGACAGAGTTCCAATTTCAGCTATGAATCTTCCTAGACCCTCAAAGACGATGATGACAGATGGGATTATGCCAAGTTCCAGTTCACAATGGAACGAAAGATGAAAGCTCTCTGCATGCAAATTGAGCAATTAGCGGAATTGGTGACTTATCAGCATCAAATGACTCGTCAGTTAATCAGCCAGGAGCATGCCGGTCTCCTACCTATTGTCATGAATATTCCCTCGTCACTTTTAGAAAATGAAATGCTGGAAGACAAAGTGACAAAGAGAGCAAATGCCAAAGCCCGTTGGGATTTCACCAACAAAAGGGAATTCACCTATCTGGGCCAACCTATGGAGGAAATACTTCATATGTTAATCAATGAAGGAAGGATCAGTTCCCTTCTACCTCCAATCAACCCCCGTTCAGGACGGTACAACTCTGATGGAGTGTGTCAATATCATTCCCAGTCTCGCGGTCACAACACAGAAGAATGTTGGGCACTCCACCACCTTATTCAAAATCTAATCGACAGTGGTATCCTGCGCCTAGCGGACGACGATACTGTGTTACGTGCAAGTGAGAATGCAGGCCCTACTAAGTGGAAAAGTGTGGTAGCAGCCATATCCATTAAAACTGATGGGATTAATACATTACTCACAACGCCAACAATTCAACTCAAGGGAGGCAACAATCCTTTGAAAGTGGGCGCCCCGAGCAATCAACTTAAATGCGAGCACAATATCCTATTGTTAGCTTGCGCACAGTTCCGTGAAATTATGGAGAAGGTGAAGGATCCACCTCACATACAACTGCTACAGTGTCGAAGGAAAATCCACTATATGTTCCCCACCGGGTAATGAAGCCCACCACCAAATCAAAGGGGAAAATACCCATGGAGAAGATTGAGAAATTCCTCCGCGCTATGGGTCATAATGAAGCTACAGTGGTTTTAAGCTTGAAAGAAGCTCCACAACAAATATCAATTTTGTACTTGGTCCTAACTTCTGAGAATCACCGGAAGGTCATGTTAAAGGTTTTAGAAGAAGCCTATCTCCCGACATCAGTGGATACGGAAAAGTTTCAACATCTAGTTGATCACATTTTCAACAACAATGTGATATCCTTCACTAATGATGACATACCGACCGAAGGGACTGGTCATTGCAAGCCGTTGCACATTGCAGTCTTGTCCTCCGGATATATGGTAGCTGCAGTCTTAATAGATGGAGGTTCCTCTCTAAATATCCGCCTCTACGCTACCTTGGTGAAGATGAATATCAATCTCAACCGAATTCAGAGTATCCATACTTTCATCAAAGCTTTTTGATGGAGCCCAGCGAAATTTGGTCCGAGTAATTGAGCTGCCAATCGAAATTGGTCCTCACACATTCTGCGTATCTTTCCATGTGTTCAAGATAGATTCGGGATACAACCTACTCTTGGGACGACCATGGATTCACATGGCTGGGGCAGTCCCCTCCACCCTTCATCAACAATTGAAATACATTATCAACAATAGCCTGGCCACGGTCAACGTTGAACCATAGTATCCTCAACACAGGGATATACCGTTCATCAATGCTAATGCGGATGTTGAACCAGTCAGTTTTAATGCTTTGGAAGTAAGCAATACCCAATACCATGCTATTGGAGCGCCATTGCCCGAACCCAAGATTTCTGCCGAAGTATTGTCGGCTACTCAAGAAATGTTGTCATTGGGTCATAAACCGGGACAAGGGTTGGGTAAAGATTGCCAGAGTATCAAATATCCAATTCGATTAACCAAGCAAACTAGAACAGCTGGGCTAGGCTATTTTTCCAGTTCTAGTCACAGGAATCCTCATAAGCATCAGCAGATTCCTTCAGCTTCAACTATGCGGCGTTCATCTTCGCCTTCAAACTCTGGGTCCGCACAACCTCCTGTAAAGGTACCAGCCAATGTAATGGCTATGTTATTTCCCAAGCCGATACCGATGAAAGAGAAAGAAATCTTTGTTCCAAATCCCGCAGTGGAAGAAGAGGAACAAAGAATCAAGCAAGACGTCATACGGATGATGTCCGGTATACGCATCATCGTTCATGATGAACATACCAACAGATACACCCCAGACGATGATTGCCCAGACATAATGGCCATCATTCGGGATAGGGAGGATGATGACAATCCCTCCATCACTGCGGTCCACCTGGACTTTTCCCTTGCATTGGTCGTCAAGGGTAAAGCGGTCAGAAACTCTTTCTGCCCTATTGATATAATAAGCATTTACTTTTACATGCAAAGATTAGCAGTTTATTTTGCCAATATATGCTAACACTGTGTATGATCAACACATTTCATATATACTAAGTGAAAGCATATCTTGTTTCGGGACTCTAAATTTAGATGTGCATGTACTTAGCGATCTGATGCCTCTTCTCCACAAGGATTGTACCTTTGATGTAGAGATGAATTCAGCCTTGATGGATATACCGGATGACACTGAGGTGCCTCCAGAAATTCAATAATGGGTCAAAGACAAACCTAAACCCAACCTTGATCAAACCACTTCTTTCAATCTCAGAACCATAGAAAGCCCTAAGTTAATCCAGATTGGTTCAGACCTTACCCCAAACCAACGAAATGACATGGTTATGCTATTAACCCAATTCCAGGATGTGTTTGCATACTTTCATGAAGACATGGTGGGTTTGTCCACTGACATTGTCCTTCATCGCCTTCCCATTAAAGAGGGATTTAAGCCAGTCAAGCAAAAGCTCAGGCGATTGAAACCTCAATGGATTTTAAAGGTGAAAGAAGAAATTGTGAAACAATTTCAAGCTGGCATCATAATGGTGTCTAATTATCCTTAATGGATATCCAACATTGTGCCCGTGCCTAAACCTGGAGGGAAGGTGCGAGTTTGCATGGATTACCGGGACTTGAACAAAGCTTGCTTAAAAGATAGCTTTCACGTGCCATTTATCCACATTCTCATTGACAATACTGCGCAATACGACATGTACTCCTTTGTTGATTGCTTTGCGGGGTATCATCAGATCATGGTTGCTGAGGAAGATCGTGAGAAAACTGCTTTCATCATGCCTTGGGGAACTTTTTGCTATAGACGATTGTCATTCGGCCTCATCAATGCCGGAGCCACCTATCAACGAGCTATGATGGCTCTTTTCCATGACTTAATGCATAAAGAGATCAAGATCTACGTGGATGACATCATTGTCAAGTCCCGGAAGGAGGATGACCATATAGACCATCTCAGAAAGTTGTTCAACAGGTTGCGTAAGTACAACTTGAAGTTGAATCCAGCTAAATGCGCCTTTGGTGTTATATCAGGCAAGTTGCTAGGAATTCTAGTCAACCACAAAGGGATTGAGCTGGATCCTGCCAAAATCCAAGCTATCACGAAAATGCCCATTCCTCAGACAGAGAAGGAAATACAAGGATTTTTGGGAAGAATCAACTTCATTAGCAGGTTTATCTCCTAACTCACAACAACCTGTGAGCCAATCTTCAAGTTATTAAGGAAGAACTCCACCATGAAATGGAATGATGAGTGTCAGAAGGCCTTCCTTACAATCAAGAAACAGCTAATCAAAACTCCCATCTTGGTACCACCCAGGGATAATGTTCCCCTGTTCATGTACCTGTCTATAAGTGACAATGCCATGGGCTGCATGCTAGGACAGAAAGACGATAGAGGCCAAGAACGAGCTATCTATTACCTCGTCAAAAGGTTCAGCACAATGAACACAAATACACTCTGATCGAAAAGACGTGTTGTACTTTAGCATGGGCTTACATGAGGTTACAACATTACCTCCATGGTCACACAACCCATCTCATATCTCGCGTGGATCCTCTCAAGTACATGTTCAACAAACCTATGTTAAATTGTCGGCTGTCCAGATGGCAGTTGATCCTACAACAATTTGACATCGTATATGTGACTCAAAAGTCCATCAAAGGTCAAGGAATTGCAGATTAACTGGCCGCCGCACCTTCAGGGGATTTCAAACCCTTGGAAACATATTTCCCTGATGAAGGAGTATTGACAGTGCAGCAACACCATCAGTTCGATACGCGCTAATCATGGAAGATGTATTTTGATGGAGCTATTAATATGGAAGGTTCTGGAGCAGGAGCAGTTCTAGTATCTGGTACGGGGGAGCAGTATCCTGTTACCGTCAAATTATAGTTTGTCAGCACCAACAATACGGCTGAGTATGAAGGCTGTCTCATGGGGCTAAAACTTGCCCATTCAATGGGCATCAGGCAGTTAACTGTCTTTGGAGATTCAGAGTTGGTAATCAGACAATCCACCGGAATCTATCAAACCAAGGAACTACATTTGCTGCTTTACCATCGGCAGGTTTTGAAGATGGCTTTGGAGTTCGAAGAAATCTCCTTTCTACGCATTCCTCGTAATAGGAATGACTTTGCGGACGCATTAACAACTTTGGCCTCTTTGATTCGCATATCAAACAAGGAACACTTGTCGGGCATCATAATTTCCCTGCACAAGGCCCCATCTTATGGGAATTACATTGGAGAAGTAACGGATGAGCTACCTCCCATCCAACATCCTTGGTATCAGCATATCAAGGAATATCTACAAGATGGATATACACCCACTGAGGCGAGCCCGACTGAGAAAAGGCAGATCCATAGACTTGCTATGAAATTCTACCTGAGTGGAGATGCACTCTACAAAAGAGATGCAGGACTAGGTCTCCTCAGATGTTTAGACAAAGATCAAGCCCAAAGGCTTATGGATGAAATCCATGGTGGAGTCTGTGGCCCCCACATGAGTGGCTCCCTCCTTGTCAAAAAAGTCCTCAGGACGGGACTTTATTGGCTATCTCTCAAAGCTGATTGCAATAACCACGTCAGGAGATGCTATCAGTGCCAGATTCATGGGAATGTTATACACGCCCCTCTACAGGAACTCCACAATATGAGTTCACCTTGGCCCTTCTCAATGTGGGGAATGGACATTATCGGGCCCATCGCTCTTAAAGCCAGTAATGGTCACCGATTTATCTTCATCATGATCGACTACTTCACCAAGTGGGTAGAAGCAGCCTCCTTCCCCAGGGTTACTAAAGAAGTCATCATTGCTATCATCAGAAACAATGTCGTTTGTCGATATGGACAACCAGAGGTGATTGTGTTAGACAATGCCAAGAACCTCAACAACAAAATGATGGAGGAATTATGCAGTAGAATCCACATCAAACATATCAACTTTGTCATCTATCGTCCAAAGATGAATGGTGCGGTTGAAGCGGCTAACAAAAACATCAAGAAGATTATGCAAAAGATATCCGCCAACCACAAAGATTGGCCTGACCTATTGCCTCTGACTCTGTTAGCCTACAAAACCTCAATGCGTACTTCCACTGGGGCAACCCCCTACGCTTTAACCTATGGGATGGAAGCATTACTCCCCATAGAAGTTGAAATGGAATCCCTCAGAGTGTTGATAGACGCTCAGCTGGATGAAGACCAATGGGTACAAGACAGATATCACCAATTGTCTCTAATAGACGAAAGGCGAACCGCGGCTATCTTCCATGGTCAGTTATATCAACAAAGGATCACCCGATCCTACAATAAAAAGGTCTGGCTACGACAGTTTAAACAACATGACTGGGTTTTGAAGAAGATTCTTGACAACCAAGATCAAGCTAAAGGAAAATTCGCTCCTAACTGGGAAGGCCCGTTTATTGTCAAGGAAGTATTAACAGGAGGCGCTCTCAGATTGCAAGAAATGGACGGCGATGAATTTCCATAACTCATCAACTCGGACGCCGTGAAACGGTACTATGTCTGAAGTAATTCGCAAACACCCTGGTGTCGGACCCTCAGATCACTAGTCATTCTAGTTCTTTAACCCTTTACCATCTACAACTTTCTTACACTTTGCCCCTCAGGGAAACATACATTTCAAGCCAGCAGCCTGGCTCTCCTTTGCGTTCCTACGACTTAGGTCATCCCACCATGGATTGAACCTCTCGCACTCATAATTTGGCTACCCATACATGGGATCAAACTTCTCATACCTGCAGTTTATCCTCAACCTAGGATTAAATTTTCTCCTCCCCGCACTCTGACCTGCACATGGGATTACGCTTTTCTTCGCATACGAGGCGAACTACATCGATTGATCTCCTCTTCAATAGAGATGCGTGAGGCAACCATGTCATATGGCCCGGTCCGTAATAAAACAAAAACAACAAAATATTTCTACCATCTTCTCCTCACAAAAACAACAAAAACATTCCTCTGACATTTCAACCCATATACACGTTGAACCTCTTACACCAGGTTCGAACTACGCAGACCTGATCTCCATTTCAACAGGAGTACGTAGGCAGCCATTCATGGTGCGGTCTCACCCCTACCAAAACATAAACCATTGTCAACTGGTACTGGGATCATCCTTCAATCCACTACATTTCATTTGGCTTCAGACCAAAGGGATGAAATTACCTGAACCCATCCCAAATAGGAGATTCGGCGACCATCTAAGCTGCGGTCATACCTTGAAGAGCAATGCCAATCCATAAGAGATGGAATTAACTAGGCTTCTCCTAAATAGAAGTATTGGTGACCATCTGTGGTGCGGTCAATCTCAGAGAGGAAAGCCACACTCCTCTCCACATTTTCATTTAGAAACCAGTTCCAAGACACCAAAGATTGTAGGGATACACATAGATTGATGATCCATTCTGAACTATCCAGAGACAACTCAATGCCCATCCACCCAGGAGGAATTCAGAATACATCAAGACCACAAGCCCTGAAGCAGCAGGCAAAATATAAATCAAATAACAAGACATATCTAAAAGGGAAGTGATCCAAAAATATATTTCCCTGTCATATATATAATGCTTTTTGATATATATACAATGTAACTGTACATGACAAAATGGCTAAGCTAGTCTATGCAGGTAAATACAAGCTCATCTACAAGTCAAGGTATATGTGAGCTAACAAGCCCAACATGGCGTCCCTCTCAGCAGATGGAGGCGAGGCTGTGGTCTCCTGTACGAGAATATCCACATGACCCAATAGATCTGCAGCCATCTGCATGGTGACCATATGATCATCAATATATGCGCTCATCTCTGCAATCATGCTAGTGGTAAGGGATCTCACGACAGTACTATCTGTGACGACTACATCCCGGGCAGATATGGCACTATCTCGCTCAACTATCACTGCGTCTCTTGCTGATCTAGCCTCATCCCGCTCAACAACAGCAATATCTCTGAGAGCTAATGCCTCGTCTCTCTCTAATAGAGCTGCATCTCTCCCATCAAGGGCAGTCAACATCATAGATCGAGCCTGATCTCTCTCAAAGGTCATCAAATGAAGACTTCGCTCTAAATCATTGTGATGAGTCTTTGAATCACAACAAGATCTTGGCACTAGGAGAATCCGTAGGAAATGCTGGCAACCCAGCAGCGGGCTCCTCCTCGATATAGGAATCGATGTCCTCCATGGGCTCTACATCATCTGACTCATTATCCCAGATCAGTGAATCTGCTGCGGTGATAAAATCTTTGTCTCCATCCATGCGAAATACTCTATAGAACAACCCAGATGGCTCATAGAAAAAGCATCTATCTCATGTTAATACCAGCAAGCGTACACACGAGATCAGTCCTGTGCTGAGAGATATCGAGAAGCTAAACGCTGACCTATTGCCCCATCGAAAGGATGAAAATCCTGGAACTGGTCAAACTGCGACATCATGGCCAGTGGGTGATAAGTAGTCACGCCCATCAAGCCAGCCAGAGGGAGGAAGTCCATGCCCGGAGTGTGAGTAATAAATTTGTATGGTGAGCAAAGCCCCAAGCACGACAATATGCTAAATGGATCTCTGATATCTGCCAAAAATGCGGACCAAGACAGAGCATCTATACACTCCGACGGCTGAAAGGAGTATGACATGCCGTCTAAGGGTACCAACCGGTCTCAAGTGTGACATAAACCACATATACAGCATGACCGAACTCCGAGTGAACACTCCTATAGAATAAGTGCAACAATAGGACGCTGACCGCAGGGTCTCTGCTACAATCATAGGTACAATGGTACGACCCTCTCTAAGAGCTCTCACAGCCATGATGACACCAATTTCTATCTCGTCCATATATCATGGCATATAGACATATGACAGTACACACAGCAACAGTACATCAACTCTGGCCAAATGCCAGTGGTCCTCCGGTGCGGTGAAATCCACAGAATGTCGTGAATAGCTATCCTCCGAGCCAAAACTGTCGTACAGAAAATGCTGGGATATAACATGGCTAGATGTCAGCTCGTCCTGCACTACTCTGTGCCACATTTCTGTGAGAGTCATGAATCGTCTACTCATGTCTCCCAAAGCCAGATGCACGTAAGGTCTGTCTAAAGCAGCATTATCAAACGTGCATTCTCCTCCAGAGTAGGAGTCAACTCATGGGTACCAAATCGTAATACCTCGCCTTATCAGGTGCACCCAATGCTCTAGCATCCCATCTACAAACCCTCGCGGAACTCAAACAATAATAAAGTCATGGTATCTTGCAAAGAATCGATCTCTGATCACCTCGTGCGGTGGTGACATGCTATCATACCACGATCGCGATACCCAATACCACCACCGACGGTGGGGTATGATCTATCTGACTAATCTGTCAAAGATGACATACATGACGGCGTGTCATAAGACCATCTAGGGGTCAATGTTGAATATCTCTGGACATACATACATATGCATATCATGATATATGCATAACAGATAATGGATGGCAATATGATATAGGGAATTGAAAAAATGGTGCATACATTCCTAAGTATATCATCATCTAATACATCAGCTCTGTACAGCTACAAATACAGGGAAATGGGGCACAGCCGCCCTATTACTAGCAGAGGCCTATCAAAAGATATAGCGATAATGGGGAACAGCCACCCAATATCTAACAGAGGTCAATCAAAAGATATAACAAGAATACACATCAGAAGAAGACCATGGTGTCGATGTTCACATCATTAAACCTGTCCACCTGATGTAACTCATCCTGAATCACTGGATCTCTATCAACAGGGATGTCAAGCCTATAAAGAGGAGGATCTGCGCCGACAAAACCGAATGGGTCGTCTGAGGGGCCAGCGCAGGAGCTGGAAGGAATAAATGACTTCGCCTCTGCCGGATCTCTGCCCAAATGCCGGATAAATATATGTGTTTGGTCCAACTGCCTGGTCAAACTATCAATCTAGGTCATATGAGTCGGAGCTCGGACACAAGCTACCCAATCGGTCATCATCAAGGATCCTGGAACCATATCCCCCATAAACTATGTGGTGCGGGACTGGGCTCCGATAGTACGAGGGAAGTACAATCGCTGGAACTTCTCCTGAGTACATGGACCCTCTGATAATGAAAAACCATCAACCCCCAACAATGGGATAGCAGTGGTGGGTAACTGTGATATGGGCCAATGACGCCTGGCAGGAGGCGAGATCGGTATACGGATCTCCCATGTGGTGCTCCTAATAGCACGCTCTCCTAAATAGAGCTCCCAGCCTCCATCTGTGAAGAGAGGAACTCTCCTGGTGGAAATCAAATACTCGACTCCAGTCGGATGTCCATCCTCAAAGCCGATGGTCAAATGTTCCCCTGAATAGGGAATCCATGTGATGGTATCCGCTGTCAGCAATTCCATCTGCATACGGCAGTGAGTGAATCCCTCAGCTATAGGGACCTCCGACAAAATAGAATGGTGCCATCGTCGTCCTCGTGGATAGGTATCCAAACCTAACACACTCATATGACGCAAACATGGGAGCCTCTCATAGGCCCAAAACTGCCAACACAATGGCAAAATATCTGCTATCAGTAAACACTCTTATCCTATGAATGGGAAAAGATAAGAAAAATACTCACCAGCAGAAATGGGTAAAATCCTAGCCAAGCCTCGGTCAAACCCTGTGAGCGTAAAGGCATGCCCCGAAGGAAATATACAAAGGTATAGGAGCCCCAATCATACGGTCCACATCACGTGTGGCACTGATCAAAGTAAAGGATACTGTAGAAGAGTTATCTGCTATGAAGCAGCCTCGAATGATCATCAAGAACAATCGCCGTAGAACGCGTTCCCTGATTCTGACATCATCAGGCATGGGCTAACTCAAAAGCCCACTCATAGCATCTACGCTCAAAGGACCTGAACGGACAGTCCTGCCTTTGAGCGCCTCCGCTAGAACTCCTAATAAGGATCTGACGGCAGTAGGGGTAATATTCGCCATGCAAGGCACTGGCTCCCCTCCAAACTCCATACATGTGATAAATCGCCAATCCATAGGCGTCATCATCACCTTGCAATCTAGTAAATGGAGTGACTGAGTCTGATGAAACCATCGCTCAGACAATGCCCTGAGATAACCCCAGGGACAACGACGGGGAAGGATGAAGAAGAATGCCCCAAATCCCCACTCATGCACTACTGATCTATAGTCAGGATGAAGCGCCTGGTACATGGAGTGAATGCTGAACCAATTCCCTCGAGGTTGTGTAAAACCAGGAACCTGCATGAAATGCAGATCAACATCAAAACCCTTTACTCCTCATCAATAGGAAAGAAGGATGATCAAAATCTAACGCCATACCTCATTAGCATGCAAATACATCGATAGATGTTTGCTCAAATCACCCAGCAACTCTGGGTTTGCCACCTGAATACTTGGAAGCTCCCTACGAGGGAGATGTGCAGAAGGAACGGGATCCTAAATTGGAATATTCGCCTCCTCGTCATCAACGTCTGGCACATCTTCCCGGACAGGGCGAATCACGACTTCCACCAACCGACAAGGCTGTCTGACATAACGGGGACGAGGCACTTCGGAAGCCCTCCGCCGTATGCCAGAAGTGGTCCTGTGAGAACTGCTCGGTTGATCCGGATCCATGATATCTGGACAATAAGTCTCCAAATCACCTCAGAAAGGGTGTGGTATTTCCTTACCTGGAGCTTTCCAAAATGCATTTATGACTATATGCATACATGCATTTACTTTAACATATACTAGAGTTAAAATGCATGACTACCCAATGCCTACATTTGAAAATTTTTGCCATAGGCCCCTTTGGAAATAGGACTATCCATATGCACATAGGCATGTCTAGGTGGCCATTCAGTAACACACCTGCCCCAAAGTCATATACATAATATATGCATTAAAAATCAAAATCATCATGCATAAGGTCAACCTCAATACTAGGAGTACTTTGCCTTGCTACGTTTTGCTCATTGGACCTCAAATAGGACAAAAAATAGCAGAAAAAGGTGCCAATTTGACTGTCTCAAAAGTCAAATTTTTTCACATTATTATGTTCAGCATGGTTTAATACTAACATTTACTATGTTGAATATTTTTTATCAAGTCATTTGTGCATACATAATCACTACTATGTGTTTAGATGCATTTCATGCAATAACTCATAATCCAATGAATAAAAACTGGAAAAAATACATGCATACGGTACCAGGATAGTGTAGAACACTTGTACGGTGACAGAATTTACAGAAAGTAGCCCAAACTCAGCAGATCTGAAAGGGGCTCACGGATTTTCCTTTGTGTGATAAGATGAAAATGACTTGTGAGACCAACCTGCTGGAATTTATCATCCTCGATTGGCCGCAGGCCCACCTACGGCTGCAGTAGGTGCACCTGCGGCACCCCTATATGGGTCCCAGCCCTCTGGCTCGGTCCAATTCGAGTTGGAAAGGAGTTCTTGTGGACTAGAAAGGTTAAATCGGGAATAAAAATGCCACGCGATTGAGCAAAACAGCATGCAATCCGTGTCTTCTCAGATGAAACTTTGAGTTTGTACATCGCTCATTGGTAGTCACCCGAACATGAGGTATACCCTGCCAATGATCTCATTTTTCACAAATCATATCCGGCAATACCTTATACAGGTCCAATGCCTCCAACTCCGGGTCATTACCCTAAATGAGTCCCCGACGGGGGTTACAACGTGAGTCCCCGACGGGGGTTACAACGTATATCTCCGGCGGGAGTAACAATGCATGCTCATCCGTTGACACACAAATAAGCGAAGGTCAAGTAGGCTTGACGTTATTTCAGCCGATAGCGATTAAACCTATCAGAGCTCTAGAGCTATTCGAGGTTTTCACACCCGACTGCTCGTATTCCCCAGCATATCCCCGACGGGGGTCACAACGCAATGTTCTGGTGATCTACACGACAACGGATGTCAAGAAACCTTGACAATCTACCCACAGAGTTTCAGCCGTTGATTCACACGTCGACGAAGGTTAGGCATCCCTGACGACATTCGCTGTTGGCAGTAAATCCAACAGAATCTTGACATACTCTGGCGATACTTACCAGAAAAAGTCAATGTTATCAAAGAGGATAGATGATGGAATATGTTATACACATCCTCAAACAGATCAAGCTTTATCCCCACAGATCTCTTACACATAAGAGGTACATCTTCAGGATCAAGGCATAATCAAAGACCCAGGAATTTGGTGATTACTCCAACATCAACATCCTAAAAGATTCGAATTACACATCAAATCTGGTCATCATTGCCAATCCCCAGTTGAAGCAACAGGGAGCCAGCAATCATCCCCAGTGTGTTGGGCTACAACCCCGTAAACATGCATCATACATTTGCATCATGTACTATCCATAGTACCATGTTTTTCTTGTTATGTTTCAAGTGTCTAGGATTCTTTATCCTACCCAATGCATCGCCATGCATGAGTATGATAAAGAGGGGCATCTGCAGACACTCAAAATTTTATGTACTACTGTCACTAACATTGCAGGAGGACAGATTCGTCTTTTAAGAGGGAACCCTGAAAGACAATCCAAATCCATACCGGATACTACTGGAAGTTCAGCATCAACCCCGAATCGCAATCTGGGAGTAATAATTCCAACCTCGGATGTAACCCCGAGGCCTGCAGATACAATACCGGAACACACCCCGGAGAAGACCGATTAATCTCGGAGATAACCCCGAGATATCCAGTCTCAGTCCCAACCATGGGAATAGCCACCAACCTTTGTGATAACCCCAAGGAATGCAGTTTCGGCGATAACCCCGGAAATGCTTGTTTCAAATGCGACCAGCTTCAATCTCGCGCTCACAACAAGATGCATTGTACCAACCCGGCAATAACATCGGGAAGACAGGCACACCTCAAAGGTGACAATGAGGACCTTCAACAATTTACATGCGGCCCCAATCTCGGTGAAGTCCGAGTAACGTCTGCATTTATCATTAATCTGGCGATAACACCGGTGAAGGGAAACATCGTCATCTCGTCAACACGATGCCACATCACGTAGTCTTAACATCTCTTCGCAACAATGTCCAACAAGACTAACGAATCTCGAGTGACTATTGTGCGGGGGTAACGGATGAAAGTTGAAGCTTGAAGACCGGAGGGCATCGTCCCATCTTCAATGACTTTCATAAACTTAATCCCATGTCATCGTACAACTCTCTCACGAAACAGCGGTCCAAAATAGGTCCCCAGATACCTCAAACGGATGCGGATTGCACTTACGAATGTTCGAGTGGACATTACGAGGCTCGAGTGCACGCATCTTGAGACAACCCGAACTGAAAAACTCGGGCCCTCCCGGGTTGCCTCTGGTACACCTGCGGCTCAGCCGTAAGAACACCTGTAGCTAAATTTCCTATAAATAGAGGGCTTGGGCTGCCCATTTTGTAAGAGAAAAGCGAGGAAGCCCCTTAATTTAATTTGCTCAAGACTCACCCCATGCAAAGATTGTACTTTCCCTTTTTAAACACATGTGAGCTCATATATAGCCCTTTTGTATCTACAAAAGTCGGTGTTTACCCACTCTAAAGATATAGAAGTCTTCTTTGGCGGTCGGTTGTAAGCCTTGTCACACTTTTTAGAGTCTTTCTCTTCATCTCGCACACACCCTTCTTCACGTTGAGAGTCGTGGTTAAGGTGCATTTGCCCGAACTTTGGTCCGTGGTTTTATTTCAAAGATATATATATATATATATATATATATATATATATATATATATATATATATATATATATATATATATTGATTAACATTATCGAGTTATGTCTCGATTGAGCCTGAACTTGATGCCGGAGCATTTATTTGCTTTAATATATATATATATATATATATATATATATATATATATATATTAACTGTATGTCGGACTACATTACGATGAGCCCTGGATTTTATATCCGTTGCGTTTACTTCTTTAATATATATATATATATATATATATATATATATATATATATATATATATATATATATATTAGCGTGTAGGACTGCTCGATGAGAGCACGATTTTATATCCCATATGCGTTTATTCGCTTATATATATATATATATATATACTTATATATATGAACTGTGTTCGAACCCTGTTCGATGAGCCTAGATTTTACATCCGGTGCATTTATTGCTTTTATATATATATATATATATATATATATTCATCCTGTCTGGAGTTTCCTCCATGGCGGTTGATAGCTTTTACAGCTTTATTTACATTTCTGATCCCCCATGGAGGTGCTTCATGGTTGGTGATCTTATCTCGTATATATATATTCACGACTTTTATATATATACTAACTATCGCTTTCATACAAATTGCGCATAAAGATATCACATGCGCCTAGGAATCATGTGATCATAGATTCAGCCTATTGGATCTAGATTCGGTTCCCATGATGTTTCAGCTGTAAGCAGCTTGTAAATTATTCTGCAGTGTCTGAATTTCTTCAGATGGTTTCCATACCCATGAGGAAGTCGGCAATATTTTATACATTATTTTTGTACGGATGTCTCGCATCTGTCAAATAACATCAATCGAGCAGAACACTTAATAAAATGGGAGTGTAAAAGGTCTCAATTACTATTGAGCATCAGGGTTTGAAAAACCTCTTTTATAAAACATCACTGCCATATCTTGATTAAAATTAAATTTTAACTTAAATTCAAACCCTGTGTATATAGGTGAGAACGAGGCCTCGCACTACTTCCAAATAACAGCAAATTGACCCACACACACACATTCAGATAATAGTTTCTTGAAAAGAGGCGGTCACCGTGGTAACACGGATGTCGGGGGGTGCCTAACACCTTCCCTTCGCATAACCAAGTCCCCGGACCCTAATGAATCTCGGTTTCACCGACCCGTTTAGCAGTGTCATATCACTGGGTCAATGTGCAAACTTTTTTCTCGATTGTGTTGGTACAACCATTTAAAAAACCAACTGGCAACTCTTAACAGTCCATCGTCGACATTATACATGTCGGACCTTTTTCACTTATTTTTTCAAACAAATCTCACCTAAAAATGAGAACACCAAAGAACAAGTAACGGAAAGGGACATCTAAAAATCCCGATGTCGACAGTTGTGCAGGATGAGATCACATCCGGCCATATGATATCCCAACATTTTCTGACTGACAGATTTGGCTCTGAGGACAACTATGCTCGACATTCTGGGGATTTCACCATACTAGAGGACTAATGGCATTTGGCCAGAGTGGATGCATTCTTGATGTGCATAGTGTCATATGTGTACATGCCACGATATATGGATGAGATGGATATCAGTGTTATCATACAGTGAGAGCTCTCAGGGAGGGTCGTACCATCATTCCGATGATTATGGTGAAGACGCTGAGGTCGACCACGTTTTGCAGTACTTACCGTGCAGGGGTATTCACAAGCAGTTCGGTCACGTTTTACGTGTGGTTTATGTCACACTTGAGACCGATTTGCACTTTCTGCTAACACGGGTACTGCTTTACCCATGATATAGCTATGTCTTACTCCTTTCAGCCATTAGATTGTACATACGCTATGTCTTGGTTGGTATTCTTGGCGGAGATCAGTGATCCGTTTAATATCTTGCAGTGTACAGGGCCCAACTCACCTTATAGCTTCATTACTCATGCTCCAAGCATGGATTATCTCCCTCTGGATAGTTTGAGGAACATTACTACCTACCACCCACTGGCCGTGATGTCGCAGTTTGACCAGTTCCAGGACTTCAATCCTTTTGAGGGGGCGCTAGGTCAGCATTTAGCTTCTCGCCATCTTTCAGCAGAGGACCGATCTAGGGTGTATGCATATTGGGATTAACGTGAGATAGTTGCTTTCTCTGTTAGCCATCTGGGTTGTTCGCTAGAGTATTCTGCGTGGATGGAGAGAGAAACTTCATCGGCCGCGGCAGTATCCACAGTGCCGAGTAGTGATTTAGACAATGGAAAGCCCATGGAGGACATTGATTCCCACATCAAGGAGGAGCCATTTATTGGGTTGCCAGCATCTCCTTTAGATTCTCCCAAAGATCTAAGATTTGTTGTGATCCAACATTCATTTCGAAGACTTGAGCGAGTCTTCATCTGATGACCTTCGAGAGAGATCAGGCTAGAGCCTTGATGTTGACAACCCTTGATGGGAGAGATGCAGCTTTATCAGAGAGAGACAAGGCCTTAGCTCGTAAAGATGCCGCTGTTGTTGAGCGGGATGAGGCCAGATCAACTAGAGATGTCGTGACAGTTGAGAGGGATAGCGCCATATCTGCCCGGGACGTAGCCGTTACAGGTAGTACTATAGTGAGGTCCCTTACCACTGGCATGATTGCAGAGATGAGCATGTATATTGATGAGCATAGAGTCACCATGTAGATGGCTGTAGATCTGTTGGCTCGTGTGGATACCTTTGTACATGAGACCACAACTTTACCTCCTTCTTCTGAGAGGGATGTCATGTTGGGCTTGATAGCTCGCATATACACCGATTTGTAGATGGGCTTGTATTTTCCTGCACAGACTAGCTTAGCCATTTTGTCACGTACAATTTACATTGTGTATATCAAACATCATTATATATAGCAGGGAAATATATTTTTGATCACTTCCCTTTTAGATATGCATGGATACTTGCTTGATATTTTGCCTGCTTCTTCAGGGCTTGTGATCTTGATGTATTCTGAATTCCTCCTTGAGGGATGGACATTGAGTTGTCTTTGGAAAGTTCAGAATGGATCATTGATCTGTGTGTATCCCTACCATCTTTGGTGTCTTGGGACTGGTTTCTGTATGGGAATGTGGAGAGGAGTGTGGCTTTCCTCTCTAAGATTGACCGTACCATAGATGGCCGCAAGTACTCCTATTTAGGAGGAGCCTAATTAATTCCATCTCTTATGGATTGGTATTTCTCTTTAAGGTACAACCACAGCTTAGATGGTCGCCGAATCTCCTATTTAGGAGGAGGTCAGGTAGTTCCATCCCTTTGGTTTGAAGCCAATGAAATGTAGTGGATTGAAGGATGATCCCAGTACCGTTGACAAGTGTTTGTGTTTTGGTAGGGGGTTAGACCAAACCATGAATGGCTGCCTACGTACTCCTATTGAAGAGGAGATTAGGTCTGCGTAGTTCGAACCTGGTGTAAGAGGTTCAATGTTGTATGTGGTAGAAAGGGTGTAGGAATGTCATTGTTGTTTTTGTTTTTGTAATGAGAATGGTATAGAAATGTTTTTGTTGTTTTTATTTTATTGCGACTGGGCCATGTAAAATGGTTGCCTACGTACTCCCGTGTATCAAGGAGATCAGGTCGATGTAGTTCACCCCTCAAGACGATTTGTAGCCAACAAAAAGGTTGATCCCATGTGCAGGACGAGCTGCGGGGAAAATAAAGTTTGATCCTAAGTTCAGGATAAAATGCAGGTGTGCAAAGTATGATCTCATGTTTGAGACAAATTGCAAGTGTGAAAGGTTCAATCCCTAGTGGGATAATCGAAGTTATATGAACGGAGTAAAGCCAGGCTGCTGGCTTGAAGAGTATGTTTCCCCGAGGGGCAAAGTGTGGAAAAGAGTTGTATGTAGTGAAGGGTTAAAGAACTGGAATGACTGGTGATCTAATGATCCAACACAGGGATGTTTGCTTGATGGTAACTCCAGACATAGTACCGTTTCACGGCGTCCGAGTTGATGAGTTACGAAAATTCATCGCCGTCCATTTCATGCAATCTGAGAGCGCCTCCTGTCAATACCTCCTTGACAACAAACGGGCCTTCCCAGTTAGGGGCGAATTTCCCTTTGGACTGATCTTGGTTGTCAATGATCTTCTTTAAAACCAAATCTTATTGTTTAAACTGCCGTAGCTGGACTTTTCTGTTGTAGGATCTGGAGATCCTTTGTAGGTATAACTGACCATGGAAGATAGTCGCGGTTCGCCTTTCGTCTATTAGAGACAATTGGTGATACATGTCTTGTACCAATTGGTCTTCATCCAGCTGAGCGTCTATCAACACTCTGAGGGATTCCATTTCAACTTCTATGGGGAGCACTGCTTCCATCCCATAGGTTAATGCGTAGGGTGTTACCCCAGTGAAGTGTGCATTGATGTTCTGTAGGCTAACAGAGTTGAGGCAATAATTCAGGCCATCCTTTGTGATTGGAGGACTTCTTTTGCATGATCTTCTTGATATTTTTGTTAGCCGCTTCAACAGCACCATTCATCTTTGGATGGTAGATGACGGAGTTAAGGTGTTTGATGTGGAATTTACTGAATAATTCCTCCATCATTTTGTTGTTGAGGTTCTTAGCATTGTCTGATACAATTACCTCTGGTTGTCCATATCGACAAATGACGTTGTTTCTGATGAAAGCAATGATGACTTCTTTGGTAACCCTGGGGAAGGAGGCTGCTTCTACCCACTTGGTAAAGTAGTCGATCCTGGTGAAGATAATCTGATGCCCATTACTGGCTTTGGGCTTGACGGGCCCGATCACGTCCATTCCCCACATTGAGAAGGGCCAAGGTGAACTCATATTGTGGAGCTCCCTCGAAGGGGCATGGATGGCATTTCCATGAATTTGGCATTGATAGCACCTCTTGACGTGATCATCGCAGTCAGCCTTGAGGGTAAGCCAGTAATGTCCTGTTCTCAGGATCTTCTTAACAAGTAGTGGGGCGCTCATGTGTGGGCCACATACTCCACCATGGATCTCATCCATGAGCCTCTGAGCTTGGTTCTGGTCCAGACATCTAAGGAGACCTAATCATGCATCCCTTTTAAAGAGTGCATCTCCGCTTAGGTACAACTTTATAGCAAGTTGATGGATCCGCCTTTTCTTAGTTGGGCTTACCTCAGCGGGTGTAGATCCATCTCATAAGTACTCCTTGATGTGCTTATACCAAGGATGCTGGATAAGAGGTATCTCATCCAATACTTCTCCAACATAGTTCCAATAGGTTGGTGCCTTGTGCAGGGCAAATGTGACGCTAGACATGTGTTCCTTGTCAGGCATATGAATTAAAGAGGCCAAAGTTGTTAACGCGTCTGCAAAGTCATTCATATTACGAGGAATATGTAGAAATGAGATCTCTTCGAACTCCAAAGCCATCTGTAAAACTTGCCGATGGTAAGGCAGCAAATGCAGCTCTTTGGTTTGATAGATTCCCGTGGATTGTTTAACTACCAACTCCGAATCCCCAAAGACAGTTAACCGCCTGATACCCATTGAACGGGCAAGTTTAAGCCCCATGATACAGCCTTCATACTCAGCTATGTTGTTGGTGCTGACAAACTATAATTTGACAGCGACGGGATACTACTCCCCCGTAACGGATACTAGAACTGCTCCAGCTCCAGAACCTTCCATATTAATAGCTCCATTGAAATACATTTTCCATGTTTGGCGTGTATCGTACTGATGGTGTTGCTGAACTGCCATTACCCCTTCATCGGAAAAGTATGTTTCTAAGGGTTTGAAGTCCCCTGAAGGTGCGGTAGTCAGTTGATCCGCAATTCCTGACCTTTGATGGACTTTTTCATCACGTATATGATGTCAAATTGTTGTGATCAACTATCATCTGGACAGCCGACAATTTAACATGGGTTTATTGAACACGTACTTGAGAGGATCCACGCGGGATATGAGATGGGTTGTGTGACTATGGAGGTAATGTTGTAACCTCATGGAAGCCCACACTAAAGCACAACAAGTCTTCTCAATCAGAGTGTACTTGTGTTCACTACTGCTAAATCTTTTGTTGAGATAATAGATAGCTCGCTCTTGGCCTCTATCGTCTTTCTATCAGCATGCAGCCCATGGAATTGTCACTTATGGACAGGTACATGAACAGGGGAACATCATCCCTGGGTGGTACCAAAACGGGAGCTTTAACTAGCTGCTTTTTAATTGTAAGGAAGGCTTTTTAACGCTCATCATTCCATTTCATAGAGGAGTTCTTCCTTAATAACTTGAATATAGGCTCGCAGGTTGCTGTTAGTTGAGAAATGAACCTGCTAATGAAGTTGATTCTTCCCAAAAATCCCCGTATTTCCTTCTCTGTCTAAGGAGTGGGCATTTCCGTGATGGCCTAAATTTTGGTGGGATCCAGCTCAATCCCTTTGTGGCTGACTAGGAATCCTAGGAACTTTCCTGATTTAATGCCAAAGGCGCACTTGGCTGGATTCAACTTCAAGTTGTACTTACGCAACCTGTTGAAGAGTTTTTTGAGATGGTCTAAGTGGTCTTCCTCCCTTCGGGACTTGACAATGATGTCATCCACATAGATCTATATCTCTCTGTGCATTAAGTCATGGAAAAGAGCTATCATAACACGCTGATAGGTGGCTCCAACATTGATGAGGTCGAATGACAACCGCCTATAGCAAAAGGTTCCCCGTAGCGTGATGAATGCAGTTTTCTCATGATCCTCCTCAGCAACCATAATTTGATGGTACCCCACAAAGCAATCAGCGAATGAGTACATACCGTATTGAGCAGTATTGTCAATGAGAATATGGATAAATGGCATGGAAAAGCTATCTTTAAGGCAAGCTTTGTTCAGATCCCGGTAATCCACGCAAACTCGCACCTTTCCTCTAGGTTTAGGTATGGTAATGATGTTGGATATCCATTCAGGATATGTGGACACCATGATAATACCAGCTTAAAATTATTTCACAATTTCTTCTTTCACCTTTAAACTCCACTCAGGTTTCAATCGCCTGAGCTTCTGCTTGACTGGCTTGAATCCCTCTTTAATGGGAAGGCGATGAAGAACAATGTCCGTGGACAAACCCACCATGTCTTCATGAGACCATGCAAATACATCCTAGAATTGTATTAGTAGTGTAATTATGTCATTCCTCTGGTTTGGAGTAAGGTCTGAACCAATCTAGATTAACTTAGGGCTTTCTAAGATTCCGAGATTGAAGGAAGTGGTTTGATCAAGGTTGGGTTTAGGTTTATCTTCAACCCATTCTTTGATCTCCTGAGGCACCTCAATGTCCTCTTGTATTTCCATCAAGTCTGAGTCCAACTTTTCATCAAAGTTACAATCCTTGTGGAGAAGAGGCATCTTATCAGCAAGTACAGGCATATCTAAGTTCAGAGTCCTGAAACAAAATATACTTTCACTTAGTATATATGAAATTGTTTAATCATACAAAGTGTTAGCATGTACTAACAAAATAACTGCTAATATTGTATAAAAAAGTAAGCAGTTATGAAATCTACAGGGAAGAAAGAGTTCCTGCCCGTTTTACCCTTGTCGACCAATGAAAGGAGTGCTGCTCCAATTATCGAGGGCAAAGTCCTGGTGGACTGCAGTGATGGAGGGGCTGTCATTGTCCTCCTTTTCCGGAATGATAACCATTATGTCTGGGCAATCATCGTCTAGGGTGTATCTGTTTGTATGTTCATCATGGACAATGATGCGTATGCCTGACATCATTCTGACGATGTCTTGTTTAATTCTTCGTTTCTCTTCTTCCACTTTGGGATTTAGAACAAAGACTTCCATCTCCTTTACCGGTATCGGCTTGGGAAATAACATAGTCATTACGTTGGCTGACACCTTTACCGGAGATTGTGCGGATTCATAATTTACAGGTGGATATGATAGTCGTGTGGCTGAAAATAAAGGATTCTGATGATGCTTATGAGGATTCCTATGGCTAGAACTGGCAGAATAGCCTAGTCTGACTTTCCCGGTTTGACTGGACACTTGAATTGGGCGCTTAATACCCTGATGACTTTTACCCAACCCTTGTCCAAGCTGGTGACCCAATGACATCATTTCTTGAGTAGCTGCCATCACTTCGGCAAAAATCTTGGGTACGGGAAATGGCATCCCGATGGAATGGTATTGAATGTTGCTCACTTCCAAGGCATGAAAACTGACCAGCTCAACATCCGAATTGACATTAATAAGTGGTATATAACCATATTTAGGACATTCCGGTTCAGCGTTGACCGTGACTAGGCTATTGTTGATAACGTATTCAAGTTGTTGATGAAGGGTGGAGGGGACTGCCCCGGCCATATGAATCCACGGTCTTCCCAAGTGCAGGTTGTATCCTGAATCTATCTTGAGCACGTGAAAAGATACACAAAATGTGTGGGGACCAATCTCGATTGGCAGCTCAATCTCTCCGACTGAATTCCGGCGGGATCCATCAAAAGTTTTAATAATCGTATGGCTGCTTCGTATCCATTTGATATTAACGTTCATCTTCACCAATGTAGTGTAAGGACAAATAATTAGAGACGAACCTCCATCTATCAAGACTCCAGCTAACATGTATCCGGAGGACAAAACCGCAATGTACAACGGCTTGCAATGACCGGTCCCTTCGGGCGGTATGTCATCATTAGTGAAAGATATCACATTGTTGTTAAAAATGTGATCAACCAAATGTTGAAATTTCTCCACATCAACTGATTTCGGCAAGTAGGCTTCTTCCAAAACCTTCAGTAAGATCTTCTTGTGATCCTCGGAAGTTAAAACCAAGTACATTATTGAAATTTGATGTGGAGCTTCTCTTAAGCTTAAAACCACCTTGACTTCATTATGACCCATAGTACGGAGGAACTTTTTAATTTTCTCCATGGAAACTTTCCCTTTTGATTTGATGGCAGACTTTATCACCCATTGGGGAAGATACAGTGGATTCTCCTTCGACACTGCAATAGTTGTATGAGAGGTGAATCCTTCAGCTTCTCCATAATTCCATGGGACTTTTTGTAAGCTGATAACAAGATATTGTGGTTTGAATGGTAAGTTGATTGGCTTTGGAGCAACCACTTTTAAAGGATTGTCAACTCCTTTGAGTTGAATTGCTTGTATTGTGAATGGTTTGACAGTCCCATTAGCCTCAACGGATATAACTGCTACCAGTCCCTTCCAGTTAGTAGGACATGTATTCTCACTCTCAAATAGCACAGTATCGTCGTCTGCCAATTGTAGGACACCGCTGTCAATTAGATTCTGAATAAGGTGGTTGAGTGCCCATCATTCTTCCGTACTATGACCGCGAGAATGGGAGTGATATTGACATAATCCACCATAATTAAACTGTCCTGAGCGGGGATTAATTAGAGGTAGAAGGGAAGTGATCCTTCCTTCATTGATTAGCATCTGAAGTATCTCCTCCATAGGTTGGCCCAGATATGTAAATTCCCTTCTATTGGCAAAATCCCGACGGGCTTTGGCACCTGCTCTCTTCGTCACTTTGTCTTCCAGTGTTTCACTCTCTAAAGGTGACGAGGGAGTATTCATGACAAAAGGGAGGAGACTAGCATGCTCCTAGCTCACTCTCTAAAGGTCACCAGTTTTGCCAATTGCTCAAGCTTCTTACATAGAGCTTTCATCTTGCGTTCCATAACAAATTGGAACTTTGCATAATCACATTTGTCAACAACGTCTTTGATGGTCTGGGATGATTCACCGATAAAATTAGAACTCTGTCCACTGCTCTAATTAATTATGTTGACCTCTTCCTCTTTGTGTTGAGGAAGAAGGTTGTCTTGTACGTGAGGTTGATCTGGTTTGGTAAACATGACCTCACCATTGTCTATTAAATCTTGGATCTTGTGTTTCAAGGCCCAACAATCTTGAGTATCATGTCCAGGTGCCCCGACATTATAAACACACTTCCGAGTAGCATTGAAACCCCTCCCATTAGGGTTGGCTGGTGGAAGAAGATGTGTAATTTTCTTCTGAGTTGTCAGAAGATTGAGAATGTTCTTGAGTGAGTCCCCTAAGGGTGTGAACACTCGAGGGCATTTAACTTCTCCACCCTTTGGCAATGGAGGATTTGAAGACTGTGCTTGAAAGGGAATGTAATTTCTCCTATGGATAGGTATATTTTGATTGCCTTTTTTACCTTGTAGTATCAAGGAAACATCCTCCTCTTTCTTTTTATGGACCCTCCGGGGGTTATTTTCATAAGTTAGGATGAATGAATGTTCAAAGAATGACTTTAAGAAGGCGACTAGGTCTTGCATCTTTCATGACTTTAATCCCATCTCAGTCATCTCTTCGTGTTTAATCATTTCAAAAAATGGTGTACTGTGACGCCCCCAAATCCGAGTACTTAAAACCCGAACTCGGTGCTTCACGATACCATTTCTATAAGCTGAATAATACAATAGTAATATTACATTCAAACTTAATTTACATACATCAAAGTTTAATTCCAGTCATGAGACCTTCAAATACATTCCTTACAATACTTGAATAGATACCAATACAACTATAACCATTAACTCATAATATAAACTCATTCGAACGACTTTTCTTTCCCTTGTTAGGTACTCGAGCCTTCAGGTTGCTCATACATAATCGAAAACATTTAATTTAAGCAAGGATGAGCATTTGAGTGCCCAACAAGTAATAGCAATTATATATATAATTTGAAAGAATATAAGTATTCTCTTTACATAACACTTCTACAATGAATTGAAAGTTGTGAAGTAATCACATCTTGATAAAAATTCACATAACAACTCTCTTTCAAATTCTTTAAATTTGGCTCTGCTTTCTACCCATGAATAGGGTTTAAGAAACATACTATGAACATTCTTTTCATTTTGAAAAGGTTTAGCGAAATCCATCCGCAAACCATCATAACTTACAGTACGCGGAGGGTGATCGACCCAGTTGTACCACTGTATTGATCAATACTACATAACTGAGCGAAATTCATTGCTCACTTTATCCGCCTTGAAGTAAAATTTTCCATATAGGGATGTTCATACATATCCGGTTCCAAACCAGAAGGTTTTAATCTTCTTTGAACAATAATATGTAATTCAACATATATATATATATATATATATATGGGTAATTGACAAAAGTGTATCAACATGTGAATAGATGTCATGATTATCCAAGTGGGGACACTTGTATAACCATTTAGAAATTTACGAACAGAATATATATATCTGAATTAACATGTTGATAATCAAAGCGTACATAATTTGTACAGGAATAGAATAATTCTGAAACTTCTTACTCATGTCCATTGCATAAAGGAAATGCAAAGGTAAGATACTTGCCTGATTCGCTGATTACAAATCTCAACTTAGGTTCTATCTCTTTATATCACAACCTATCATTAATCAGATCATTCGTTCGATTAGAACAATATATCATAACACATAATACTGTCTATTACAGTCAGCACATAGTCTAATCAAATTATCACACATCTCTAACAGTCATTACATCATAAACGATCATTAATACGATCAAATATCTAAGTTCGGATAAATTTCGACATTTGTTTGTACGTCATAAGCGACTTTATTCGGGTAAATCTTGAGTCTAAGACTCTTATTCTCATACCTCAACATACGTAAATATCGGTCATTTTATTTTAAATGACTTAAAATAATTTTAAAACATTTATTAAAATTTATCACGCATTTTCAAACTTTGAATCATAATTAAATGATTTAAACATCAAACAATACTATTATTAATAATATTGTATTATTTATCCAAATATTAAAAGTCATTAATTATAACTTAAAATATTTTTAAATCCTTAATATCCTTTTTAATGATTTTTAAATAAATAAAACAATTTTAAACTATTTATTTAATATAAATATTAAATAAACTTAATATAAATAAATCTTTAAATAAATATCATTAATATATAATTATTAATGAAATTATCTTCTAAATATTAAAAGTTATATTTTACAACTCAAAATATCTTTAAACACTTTATTTTCATTTAAAATGATTTTTAAAATAATAAATTTTTTTAAACTAATTATTTAATATAATCAATAAATAACTTTAATATCATTAATAATACTTAATTAATGAAATTCATCCCAAAATATTAAAAGTTATGGAAAATAACTTAAAATATTTTCTTATACCATAATATAATTTTTCAGACTTTAATAAGTATTTTTAATAATTAAAATATAATTTTTTCTAATTTTTAAATCATTTTCGGAAATTACAGAAAATAAAAAGAAATTAAAACCGTCGCTAAAGCCTTTAGCGACAGACAACCGTCGCCTTAGGTGTTCTTGAGCCTCAAGAACACTGACAAGGCAGTTTCAAGGTGCCTAGTTTGACCATGAATAACTCTTTTATCTTAACGTTTCTGGGCAAGCTATAACTTGGACCTTGTAGTACTCATGTATACTACAATTACCAACAAACATCATGGCTAAAAAACATCAAATATATGAGTTATTAGCCATCAAAAAGTCAGACAAGGTTGTTCTTCAACTGAAGAACAGTCGAGGTGCCTACTTTGGATCCTTATAACTTGTAATCTGTGTATTGTTTGTGTGATCTATAAGTTTTAGATTGTATACGACATGTAGGACTACAGACCTATCACTTAACACTATCATAAAAACAAGAAATAAAGCAGCTAAAGTATGGTCAAACCTTGTCAGAAAAATCAACACTTAGAAAATTCTGGGCTGCCCAGAAATTTTCCGGTCAATGTCGGTCAACCCACTTTGACCTTAAATAACTTTTGATCCACAATAGATATGGACCTGATTCTTTTTGGAGATTACAGAATACATAACATGCTACACATAAAAACTTAAAAACAACAAAAATCATGATCGATCAAAGATCTATAAGCTCTGACATTTGACGAAAAATCACAGAAATGAAATTTTCCAGATTTCTTAAATCTTCAAATTTGTGTACTTTGATGTTATGGGTCTTTGATTTATCAACCCATATCATCAATTAACATCCTATTACACAACTTTAAACAATCAATTGCAACAAATAACATATAATCAAAGGATTTGTAGGTTTAGGATTTTATACCTTTTATGTTTCAAAAATTCTTGATTCTTGCTTCTGATTTGTTATGGGTGATGGTTGGGCTTTGTTTAGGGACTGATATGCTATATAATTTCGTAGCTAAGAGCTTTAGAGAGTAAAGCTAGGTGTTTGCTATAATTTTAGTGTACAAATGAGCTTAATCTCTCCCTAATTTATAGAATTGATTGAATCAATCAATGTAAGGGCTGATAATTGATGGTGTAATGACATAGTAACATGGGTAACTTCTAGATGAAAGTGATTAGCTAGCATGTGTAAAGATTCTTATCAACAATGCTACTAATAATACACTAAAATGGACAAAAAGGGTATTTTGGTAATTTCGCATATAATTTCAAGGGCATTCTTGTACATAGCAATTAAATATAATATTTAATCACTAGATGGTAATTTTTACCATTTACCAATTACTTCTATCCTTTGGTAAATTAAAACTTTATACAATAACATCGTAATTAAACCCGGTAATTTAAATTAGGGTTTTCTATAGAAAAATTAGGGTTCTATAATTAGGGTTTCTTAACGTCATCAATTAGAGTTTCTAATTGACCATTAGGGTTCTCTAATTATCTGTGTGTGTTACTAACACATTCATTAGAGTTTCTAACTTCAACCGATTAGGGTTATTCATGCAATAATTAGGGTTTTTCCTAATTATCGGCGTAAAAATAGTAATTATGATTTCTTCTAATTACCAACATTCTTATACACAGTAACTTCATATAACACATTCACTACTCAGTCATATCTCATAACTGAGTTTAATAATTAGGGTTTCACAGCACAGTACTATGTTATGACCTAATTGACCGTAATTGCTCATCTTTATCTGTCCGCACATACACAGTACATATTTATGGTACTGCAAAATCATTATATAAATAATATAATATTATTATTCTCATCTCTTGATTACAATCCCAATCCAGGGTTTGGATCTCATATCTGAATTCTCTTTCTTACACAACATCAATAATCAAGTTAAAATAATTAACTTAAATATTCTGAACAAATCATATAATAAAATATTTATTATATAATTCTAATTATCACTTCATATATTATTTTTCAATCATGTTGTCATGGAAAATAATTAATAAAAACATTTCGGCTTACAGAAATTAATTACCATAACAATATAATTTGTGGTAATTAATAATTCCAAAATTATTTCTAATTTTTCAAGTAATAAATATATTCGCATTTATCGTTCACATTACTAGACACTTATTCTTGTCATTAAATAAAAAAAAAAATTATACGCAAAATTTCTTATTTATTTTATATAGAAAATCTCGGGTTATTACATGTACTAATGCCAGCTAAGACTCTCTCATAGAAATGAGCTTCTTGTATGTCTATGAAGGTCATAACCATTTCTGACTCTGTCAAAGAAGGAATAACTTGGGCAGCAAGGCGCCTCCACCTTTGAGCATACTTTTTGAAAGACTCATTGGACTATTTCTTGACCTTGGTAATCTGGTACCGGGCAGGAGTTATATTAGATTGGAAGCTATATTGAGTGAGGAAGGCATGAGCTAGCGCTTCCCAACTATGGATCTTTGAGTTGCCTAAACTGGTATACCAAGAACGAGCTTCTCCAGTCAGACTCTTTTTGAAAAGCTGTATTCTAAGCTTCTCGTCCTCTACATAAGATCCAAGTTCTCCAATGAACACCTTCAAATGTGTGTAAGGATCTCCTAACCCATCGTATTTTTTGAAGTCGGGAGTTTTGAACTTCTCTGGATAATGAACACCAAGGAATATTCAAAGGTCACAGGGAGGAATCTAAGTTTCTTTGTTATATCCGAAACTTAGATTCCTCCCTGTGTAGAGGATTCTGTATGTGTGGACATTTTTGGGCCCTGAGTAGACTGATGTAGTTCATTAAGTAGAACAATCAGATCTATAATTTGTTTACCTAATCCGTCGAATTCTTCGCGGGAAACAGGATTAGGCTGGTCAGATGAAGACATGATTAGCTGTAAGCTCGTGGCCTTTTTGGACTTTGAACGGGTAATAGGTCCGATTTATTCCCTGCGAAAGACTTGCATAGTTTAGTCTTAGGGAATGTGTAAAGGTTTACATAGTATGTGATGTATCCATTTTAGGAATATTATCCTGCAAGACGGATGCTAGTTGTTTGTAATACAGGATAGCATGTGAATTTTAAATATATATGTAAACACATTTCTACATATTTCTCATTACATGGAGATGAATATGGAATGAAATTACAAGTAATTGACTTTACGAGTAATTTGAAATGAGAAAGCATGAAGAGACTTTCCTTCGCGTTTGGTTTATCAGAGGTTGACCTATCTTAGGTTACTATTGCGGCTTTTTGGCATGAAGGTTCCCAAATCATCACAATTTACTCGATGAGAAGTTAATCTGGTCTTTCAACTGGAGCAACTGGTTTATAATATTATTACAAAATATTAATACTTATTATTATAAGAATTAATATTATAATATTATTACAAAATATTAATATTATAATAAAATATTGTATTACTAATATTACAAAATATTATAATATTATTACAAAATATTAATACTTATTATTATAAGTATTAATATTTTGTAATAATGTTATAATATTTTGTAATATTAATATTAATACAATATTTTATAATATTAATATTAATACAATATTTTATAATATTAATATTAATACAATATTTTAGAATATTAATATTAATACAATACTTTATAATATTAATATTAATACAATACTTTTTATAATATTAATATTAATACAATATTTTGTAATATTAATATTAGTAATACAATATTTTATAATAATATTATAATGTTTTGACTATTACAATATATATTATAATATTATAATATTGTATTAATGTTAATATATATTATAACCAATGTTGCATGCATCTTGCTAGTAGTAATCAGTAGTAATACATATTAGACTTGTTCAAAAAAACATACCCTACTTATAGATAAATGCTAAATTTGGAGTATTTTTTAATTTTTAATATGATTTTAATATCTTTGAGTCATCCCATAAAATGAAGAAATGTGTAAAAAAAACACCCGTCCAAGATAAGTCGTGTCTTACCGGAGATATTTTAATATTAAAAATCGTTTTAAAATTATTAAAATGACAACAGTTGACCATGCAATTCAATATATTAAAATAAAAACCTGTAAAGCTTGTGTCGGCTGGGCAATTATGACATTCAATCTAAGCTTTCCAATAAGTTGATCAACGGTCCAAAAGTGGGTTACTATAACAGTGTCCATGGCAACCGATTGCCATGGATGGATTCCCAATATATATATATATATATATATATATATATATATATATATATATATATATGAAAGCAAATAAACGCTCCAGACATAAGTATAGGCTTAATCGAGGCATAACTTGATAATGTTAGTCAATATATAAATATATGTATATACAAACTGAAATGAAATCACGGACCGAAGTCCGGGAAAACACACGTAACACGACTCTCAACGTGAAGAATGTTGTGATCAAAGATGAAGAGAAAGGCTTCAAAGTGTGTAAGAAAGCTTACAGTGGGCTGCCAAAGAAGACTTCTATAACTTTAAGTGGATGAACACTCGACTCCCGCCGGTGCAAATAGTAGCTATATGTTAGCTCACAAGTGTTTGAAATGAGAAAGCACTCAGTTTAGGGTGTGTACAGAGCAAATTTGATAGGGCTTTCTCGCCTTTTTCTCTTACAAAATGGCCACCCCAAGCCCTCTATTTATAGAGGGGGGAAGCTGCAGATGTACCTGCGGCTGCCCGGGGTGCCCCGGGCTTCGCGTGTCCCGCCGTCTCGAAGTTCGTGCACTCATGCACTGTAATATCCGCTCAAACTTTTTGAATTGCAATCCGGGCATCCGAGTGAGGTATGTAAGACCTATTTCGTACCTCTGTTGTCGAGAGTTACGCAATGACATGGGATTAGAGGTTGTACGAAGTCAGAAAGATGGGACCATGCCCTCTGGTCTTCAAGCTTCAAATTCTATCCATTGCCCTGCGTAATAGTCACTCGGGATTGTACCTCCTTGGTTCTTGTGGGACATTGTTGTGTAGAAATGTATGTATGAGATGTTGAGACGGTGCGATATGGCGTCAAGGTGGTAAGATGATGACTTTGCCCCTCACCGGGGTTATCTCCGGCTTGGGCTGATAAAGTAGACGTTGCTCAGGGTTATCTCTAAGATTGGACTCTTGTAAGTGTTTGAAGGTCCTCATTGTCATCTCTGAGGTGTGTCTGTCTTCCCGGTGTTATCTCCGGGTCTTGTACTGAGTGCCTCAGTATGAGTGACGAGGTTGAAGCTGATTATATGCATTTGAAACAAGCATTTTCGCGGTTATCTCTGGAACTTCAATTGCACTCCTTGGGGTTATCTCCAAGGTTGGAATTGCTACTCCCAGTGTTATATCTGGGACTGAAACTGAATATCTCAGGGTTATCTCCGAGATGAATCGGCTTTCTCCGGTGGAATTTATGGTATTTGAACTACATGCCTCGGGGTTATCTCTGAGGTTGGAAATGATACTCTCGGTGTGTGTTCCGGGGTTGAGACTGAACTTCCGGTAGTATCCAGATTGGATATGAGCTGTCTTCCAGGGTTATCTCTGAAAGACGAATCTGCCCTCCTACAATTTCAGTGACAGGTGTACAGAAAATTTCGAGTGTCTACAGCTGTCTTGAATTTATTAAAGCAGAGTTGGTAACTAGATATAACATTGGAAGTAGCCATTGATTTTCTGGAACAGAGGTTGGTTAATCATTCTAAAAGCTAGGGTTTCTGTTGAGAGAGAGGAATGAGCTTTTGAAATTCTGAGGTGAATTTTCAAAAAGGCATTTTCAAGCTGTATTTGTAACTTCCCTCCACACGATCTGCAGAGTCGGCCACGTGTCGAGTTCTGCCGAGCTCCACGAGTTTAAGTAATGTGGAAAGTACTGATCTGACATTGGCTCCCCTGAGCTAATGTATGCTTTGGGGAGACTACGATTGTTGAGTTTACTACTGATCTTACTCTACAATCATTGTCTTTCCTGGTCCTTGTGCTGAACTCTGACTTAGCATTCCTTATAGGTTAAGGTAGCTCAGGAAGGGCCAACCTCTTAGACTGATCTCAAGGTCAGGTTTGTCCCTGAGGCGCTTATTAGAAGGGTTGCTTGGATTTGATAGGAATTATGTCATCACATGATGTTTCTCTGTCATGTCGAGACTGTTGTACGATCGTGGTTTCTCTTTAGTCATCTCTACAATTTCAACATAGCCTTTTTATCTACATGGTTAGCATAAACTAGAGCATATAGTTTATGGTTGTGGATTTAGCATACCTAACTCACTTATCAATTTATTAAATCTGAATTCATCTAAAGGTTTTGTAAAAATATCAGCAAGTTGATTTTCAGTTGGGATGTATTGTAAGATATAGTTCCATTTTGAACATGATCCCTAATAAAATGATATCTTATTTCTATATGCTTAGTCATAGAATGCATGACAGGATTATGTGTTATTTCTATGGCACTTGTGTTATCACAATGAACAGGTATAAATTTGAAATCAAACCCATAGTCTGCTAGCTGGTTTTTCATCCATAAGATTTGAGCACAGCAGCTGCTAGCAACAATGTGAGACCCCGAATTTTATTAAATAAAAGTATTCAATTTTTCTATTTTGGTAAATACTTAAATTGATAAAAGTTTAAAGTTAAGGGTAATATGTAAAAAAAAAAAATTGCAAAGTAAGGAAGTTGATATAAAATATTCGTTTTGTCCGGAAATATTCGATTAGTCGGGGAATATTCTTTTTATCAGGGAATATTCGTACGATAGTACAATCATTGGTGGACCCCACAACAAAATTATTGTCGGATTGAGAAAACGACAAAAATACTTTATAAAAATAACGGCGGAAGATTTATTGTTAACTGTTGAAACACCTGGTGTTAAAAGTACAATAATACGCGTGGTTGCATAGTAGTACACGGTATTGATTATTGATGCTTATGTGAGAAGTCACTCAGTATTGTTCAATCGGGTATTTGGGACACTTTTCGTGTCGGAGTTACTATTCACGAGTTACTATTCACGGAGTACTATTCACCTGTAAAATATATTTCTTTTCGGTCCAAATTATTTTTGGGTACAATATTAGTCCATGAGGAGATGTGCTAATTTTTTAGACCGTTGGTTGAAGATATAATAGTAAATCAATATGGACCGCTGATGGATAGTTATAATAGTAAATCAATATGGATCGCTGGTTTACAGTTTTAATAGTAAATAATTATGGACCGTTACTTTAAGTTTTAATAGTAAAACAATATGGACCGTCCGTTTAAAAGTAAATCAATCTGGACCGTTCATGAATTAGTTACTATGCAGTCCATTCTTCTATAAATAGAAGCGCATTCCTTCATTATTTCTTACAAATTCACTGAAACTCTAGAGAGAGAAACTATAGAAAAGTATTCTGCTACTTCCCTACTCTTATATTCAGGTTTTTACTACGGTAAGGGTATTATTTCTTTTGTATTCATGAAGAGAACTTACATTATTCTATTATTTATTATTACATTTTGAATAACTTTTGTATCGTGGGCTACCCTATAATTGGTGAAATTCTTACATTATTTCATTCTTTATTATTCTCATTGGAATATCATATGCATGCGTTTTACTGTGGGACTGGTTCCATTCTTTATTATTCGTTGGAATATCACATGCATGCATTTACACGCGGACTTGGTTCCTTTCTTTATTATTATGTTGGAATATCACCGCTCTGTGTGTTTTACGCGAGGACACGGTTCCGTTATTCATTATTCGTTGGAATAACTTTTTGTCTGCGCGATCTATCGCATGCACGGTGATTTCTTTTGTTATTTCATTCTTTATTATACTCAATTGGTTAAAACTTTGACTTCTATACTCCATGAAATTAGTGGAATATCCTTGATATTTGCGCTTCATCTAGTATCTTTTCATGGAAATATTCTTCTGAGCATTCTTCAATTTTACTCCACAAAGTAGTATCATGTTGACAATT
Organism: Panax ginseng; assembly: GCA_020205605.1. Taxonomy (NCBI): domain Eukaryota; kingdom Viridiplantae; phylum Streptophyta; class Magnoliopsida; order Apiales; family Araliaceae; genus Panax; species Panax ginseng. The sequence goes on along the minus strand of CM035147.1, from coordinate 48,451,187 downwards.
TGGACATTATTGAGTTCAGGATAAATTAACTTATAAATCTTTAAAACTTATTCTTGAACTTGTTTTATTGAATTATTATGTCATTGTCATGATGAGTTATGTTGATTATTATTTGAAAACATGAAAGTTTCTTAGAAATCACAAAGGGTTGAAAATAAAATTTTGGTGAAAATGGAGTATGAAATTCAATTGACCATATCTCCTATTATAATTCGAATTTTGAATGTGGTCAAGTTCTAAAGTTAGATCTATGAGTTTTCTAACTTATCTAAGTGAAATCACTAGAAAGGTGTTGTAGATTTTCGTGTGGACTGATTTTAGTAAAGGAGTCAAAAACTGAAAAGTGCCAAAAAGCTACTGCCAAAAAATTTAAAAAGGGCATTTTCGGCCACTTAAATTGTGAGAAAAATTCCGACATTTTGGGACATGAAAATATATGGTATAAAGTACCTACTGTCCAAAAATGAGCTCATTCCGACTTAAAATGAGAAAGTTATGACTATTTCAATATTTAGATTTTTAAATTAAAAAACGCTATAACCGGAGTTCTATAACTCCGATGACCATGAAATTTAAACTGGAAGATCACGTTAACATGTGTAAGATCCTGCCAAGATTTGGGAATTTTTGGAGTTAACCTTGAGGTAGCTAATTTCTTAAGGAATTAATTAGAAATTGATTTTTGAAAAATAGTAAATTAATTTTAAAAATTCTGAGAAAAATATATGTTCAATATGGGACTATATTCTGCTTAATCCAAGAAAAGAATAATTTTTGGGACTGATTTGGTATTTTTCATGAAAATGATTTAGTTACGAATATATGAATTAAATATGTTATGTGAAGTTCAAAAATTGGTAAATAGGATGTTATAGCTTAAAAATCCTATATAAGGTATATGCAGATTTTTGATGAGTAATTTGATTATTGGTGACGAAATCTTATGAGTATGGCATTTTGAATAATTAAATGCATTATTTGGAAAAGTGTAAACAATTAAATTAAATTGTTTATAAGTTGAAGGAGTGATTAAAATATTGTTATAATATTAACAATATTAGATTATGATTTTATTAAGTGATTGATAATGTTTGGATAAATTTAAAATCTTTAATATTTATCCTTGATTTAGTTTGACTAATGCTTATAATATTGTCATCATCTTTATGCTTATATTATGTTGAAATTCATCTGTGGCCTGTAGTGCATAGATGGACTTGGTATGATTATGACCAGGGATTATTCGGTATAATCATAACCATAATGTTACAAATGATGTGGAAAAAGTCCTCATTGGCATGTAGTGCATTGATGGATAGTTTTTGGTATGATTATGGCTATGGATTCTCTTTGGCCGTAGTGCAAAGATGAATTATTTTATGGCATGATCGGGAATAGTTGATGAAAAACACGATTATCTTTGGTAGTAGTGCATGGATAATTCGTGGTCGTGATACTTAAAGAATATCCTTGGCTTGTAGTGCATGGATGATTCGATGATGTGGATTAATTATTTGGTGAGTCTCTCAAGAATGAAATATTAATTCATGGATGTGATAATAATGAATATCTTTGGTAGTAGTCAAAAAGATGATTTAATAGTCTGGCGGGAATTTTGATTTTGTATAACCATAATTTTTGATGTTTCAGGTGAAGGCAGGTGATGAAAATTATCTTCGTCCTGTGTGCGAAGAGGAATTTAGAATCACAATTGTGATTATGAGTTATTCACATGATCATGGATGGGAATTGTTGATTGATGTTACAGGGATAAAACATTATGGGTGGACTTTTAACATAGAGAAAATAATAGACCTTATGGTCTATTTGACTCTTCTAATGGATTGCTCGTTCCGCTGTAACTACGGTTGAAAACTTTTATCATCTACCATATGTTCTAAATCTCTGATTTATTAATGATGAAGGCTATTGATGATGTAAATTAGCTTTAGTCATAATATTCTTTACTGGGTTAGTTGTGCTCACCCTTTCTACTTCACAATTCCTTTCAGGTAATAAGAGTGTTGCCGGGTCGAGTGGGGATAACAGGGGAATAGAACGGTGGTCTCTAGCTATGGAGGTTATTCCTAAACAGTATAGAAAAGTGTGTTGTATTCTATACATCATTTTGTAGTTATATTTGGTGAATCAAATAGGGTGAGGCAAACCCAACTTTGGAAGGGTGTTTTGCCACTATCGTACAAGATGTCTAATCACATACAACCTCGTGTTCTCATAAGACATGGTTGTGCACATCCACTTCTTTGAATATATCTCTGACGAACCTTTGCACTGTATGATCTTGGAGTTTATTTGAAACAAAATTTTCACTTGGAGACAACGGAGATATTTATATGTGAAGAGAAGACTCACCATTGGAAAGAAGATGATAGTAATCTTGTTTTTCTTTGGGGACTTTTGGGTCAACCAAGGATAATTCTGTGGATATATGATAGCTATCATAACCTAGACGCATGGCGTCCCATGTACGAAGGTTTCCTTGAGCACTTCCCAAAGATTTTAATTTCTAAAATAGTTTTTAACTATACTTTTATGTAAAGTATCATTGTAAGGTTATGGTCGAGGTACCATGAGAGTTTCATATATTTGTATTAAAACTCATAGTTAACTGTGGTCGTATTCTATACGACAGCTCAACAGTTGTATTTGAATTTTGTACCATGTATCTGGTGACTTAGAATGGGTGATGTATACCTAATTTTAGGGGCGTCATAGTTGGTATCAGAGCCATAAGTGTGAAGAGCCCCGAGCCTCTCGCTGGTGACTTCCAAGTCCTGGAATACACCGAAGCTAGACTCTCCGTAGGGGACGCCGTCTTTCAGTGGCATGCTGATAGGTATCAATGTGAGGTGCTATCCAAGTAAAGGGATTAGAGTCATAGTTGGTATCAGTGCTTAGGGATATGGTCGCTAGCGGAGATAAGAGTCTAGAACTAGGAGGGGAGAGACGAGTTATATACTTCGCTAGTGTGTGACTTACCTAAGCTGAAATTGTTTACTTAATAAGTTGATAAATTATGATATGTCAATTAACCTTTGTTTTGAAGCTATATTCTAGAATGATATCTGAAATAAAGGAGATGAGAAATGGGAAAATCATGGTAGCGAGGAAATTACCGGGAAGGTACAATCTGAAAAAGAAGCAAGGTATTCTCATATCTTCGAATATCAGGTACGTACGTAAATTTCGAGGGCGAAATTTCATAAGGAGGGGTGATTGTGAGACCCCGAATTTTATGAAATAAAAGTATTCAATTTTTCTATTTTGGTAAATACTTAAATTGATAAAAGTTTAAAATATTCGATTAGTCGGGGAATATTCAATTAGTCGGGGAATAGTCTTTTTGTCGGGGAATATTCGTACGACGGTACAATAATTGGTGGACCCCACAACAAAATTATTGTCGGATTGAGAAAACGACAAAAATACTTTATGAAAATAACGGCGGAAGTTTTACCGTTAAATGTTGAAACACCCGGTGTTAAAAGTACAGTAATATGCGTGGTTGCATAGTAGTACACGGTATTGATTATTGATGCATATGTGAGAAGTCACTCAGTATTGTTCAATCGGGTATTCGGAACACTTTTTGTGTCAGAGTACTATTCACGAGTTACTATTCATGTGTTACTATTCACGAGTTACTATTCATGAGTTACTATTCATGAGTTACTATTTATGGAGTACTATTCACCCATAAAATATATTTCTTTTCGGTCCAAATTATTTTTGGGTGCAATATTAGTCCATGAGGAGATGTGCTAATTTTTCAGACCGTTGGTTGAAGATATAATAGTAAATCAATATGGACCGCTGGTGGATAGTTATAATAGTAAATCAATATGGATCGCTGGTTTAAAGTTTTAATAGTAAATCAGTATGGACCGTTACTTTAAGTTTTAATATTAACCAATATGGACCGTCCGTTTAAAAGTAAATCAATCTGGACCGTTCATGAATTAGTTACTATGCAGTCCATTCTTCTATAATTAGAAGCTCATTCCTTCATTATTTATTACGAATTCACTGAAACTCTAGAGAGAGAAATTATAGAGAAACTATAGAAAAGTATTCTGCTACTTCCCTACTCTTATATTCAGTTTTTTTACGGTAAGGGGTATTATTTCTTTTGTATTCATGAAGAGAACTTACATTATTCCATTATTTATTATTTTGTTGGAATAACTTGCGTATGCATGAGCTACCCTATACTTGGTGAAATTCTTATGTTATTTCATTCTTTATTATTACATTGGAATATCTTATCTCATGCGTTTTCTGGTGGGACACAGTTCCATTCTTTATTATTACTGTTGGAATATCCCATGCATGCGTTTTTTAATTGTGGGACTGATTCCGATTATTTATTATACTGTTGGAATAACTTTTGCTGTCTTGGTCTATCGCATGCCTGATGATTTCTTTTATTATTCCATTTTTATTATACTCAATTGGTTAAAACTTTGACTTCTATACTCCATGAAATTAGTGGAATATCTTTGATATTTGCGCTTCATCTAGTATCTTTTCATGGAAATATATTTTTCTGAGCATTCTTGAATTTTACTCCACAAAGTAGTATCATGTTGACAATTTGGACATTACTGAGTTTAGGATAAATTAACTTATAAATCTTTAAAACTTATTTTTGAACTTATTCTATTTAATTATTATGTCATTGTCATGATGAGTTATGTTGGTTATTATGTGAAAACATGAAAGTTTCTTAGAAATCACAAAGGGTTGAAAATCAGATTTTGGTAAAAATAGAGTATGAAATTCAATTGATCATATCTCCTATTATAATTCGAATTTTTGATTGTGGTCAAGTTCTAAAGTTAGATCTATGAGTTTTCTAACTTATCCAAGAAGAATCACTAGAAAAGGTGTTGTAGATTTTCGCGTGGACTAATTTTTAGTAAAGGAGTCAAAAACAGAAAAGTTCAAAAGCTCTTACGCTGAAAAATTTTAAAAGGGCATTTTCGGCCACTTAAATTGTGAGAAAAATTCCAGCCTTTTGGGACATGAAAATATATGGTATAAAGTACCTACTGTCCAAAAATGAGCTCATTCCGACTTAAAATGAGCAAGTTATAACTATTTCAATATTTAGGTTTTTTCGACGAAAAACGCTATAACCGAAGTTCTATAACTCCGATGACCATACAATTTAAACTGGAAGCTCACGTTAACATGTGTAAGATCCTGCCATGATTTGGGAATTTTTGGAGTTAACCTTGAGGTAGCTAATTTCTTAAGGAATTAATTAGAAATTAATTTTTGAAAAATAGTAAATGAATTTTAAAAATTCCGAGAAAAATATATGTTCAATATGGGACTATATTCTGCTTGAAAAGAATAATTTTTTGGACTGATTTGGTATTTTTCATGAAAATAATTTAGTTACGAACATATGAATTAAATATGTTATGTGACGTTGAAAAATTGGTAAATAGGATTTTATGGCTTAAAAATCCTATATAAGGTATATGCAGATTTTTTATGAGTAATTTGATTATTGGTGATGAAATCTTATGAGTATGGCATTTTGAATAATTAAATGCATTATTTGAAAAAGTGTAAACAATTAAATTAAATTGTTTATAAGTTGAAGGAGTGATTAAAATACTGTTATAATATTAACAATATTAGATTATGATTTTATTAAGTGATTGATAATATTTGGATAAATTTAAAGTCTTTAATATTTATCCTTGATTTAGTTTGACTAATGCTTATAATATTGTCATCATCCTTATGCTTATATTATGTTGAAATTCATCTGTGTCCTGTAGTGCATAGATGGACTTGGTATGATTATGACCAGGGATTATTCGGTATAATCATAACCGTAATGTTACAAATGATGTGGAAAAAGTCCTCATTGGCATGTAGTGCATTGATGGACAATTTTTGGTATGATTATGGCTATGGATTCTCTTTGGTCAGTAGTGCAAAAGATGAATTATTTTATGGCATGATCGGGGATGATTGATGAAAAACACGATTATCTTTGGCCAGTAGTGCATGGAAAATTCGTGGTCGTGATACTTAAAGAATATCCTTGGCTTTTGTAGTGCATGGATGATTCAATGATGTGGATTACTTATTGAAAAGTGAGTCTCGTGAATGAAATATTAATTCATGGATGTAATAATAATGAATATCTTTGGTAGTAGTGCAAAGATGATTTAATGATTCTGAAAGAGGAATTTTGATTTAGTATAACCATGATTTTGATGTTTTGGTGAAGGCGGTGATGAAAATTATCTTCGTCATGTGTACGAAGAGGAATTTAGAATCACAATTGTGATTATGAGTTATTCACATGATCGTGGATGGGAATTGTTGATTGATGTTACAGGGATAAAACATTATGAGTGGACTTTTAACATAGAGAAGATAATAGACCTTATGGTCTATTTGACTCTTCTAATGGATTGCTCGTTCCGCTACAACTATGGTTGAAAACTTTTATCATCTACCATACGTTCTAAATCTTTGATTTATTAATGATGAAGGCTATTGATGATGTAAATTAGCTTTAGTCATGATATTCTTTAATGGGCTAGTTGTGCTCACCCTTTCTGCTTCACAATTCCTTTCAGGTAATAAGATTGTTGCCGGGTCGAGTGGCGATAACAGGGGAATAGAACGGTGGTCTCCAGCTGTGGAGGTTCTCCCTAAACAGTATAGAAAAGTGTGTTGTATTTTATACATCATTTAATAGTTATATTTGGTGAATCAAATAGGGTGAGGCGAACCCAACTTTGGAAGGGTGTTTTGCCACTATCGTACAAGATGTCTAATCACATACAACCTCGTGTTCTCATAAGACATGGTTGTGTACATCCACTTTCTTGAATATATCTCTGAGCACTTTGCTGTATGATCTTGGAGTTTATTTGAAATAAAATTTTCACTTGGAGACAACAGAGATATTTATATGTCAAGAGAAGACTCACCATTGGAAAGAAGATGATAGTAATCTTCTTATTTTTCTTTGGGGACTTTTGGGTCAACCAAGGATAATTATGTGGACATATGATATCTATCATAACCTAGACGCATGGCCTCCCATGTACGAAGGTTTCCTTGAGCACTTCACAAAAATTTTAATTTCTAAAATAGTTTTTAACTATACTTTTATGTAAAGTATCATTGTAAGGTTGTGGTCGAGGTACCATGAGAGTTACATACATTTGTATTAAAACTCATAGTTAACTGTGGTCGTATTCTATACGACAGCTCAACAGTTGTATTTGAATTTTTTACCATGTAGCTGGCAACTTAGAATGAGTGATGTATACCTAATTTTGGGGGCATCACAAATAATGTATTCAACTTCTGATGTTGATGTTGATACTAAATTTTTCTTTTTGCTAAACTAGGACACAAGTTTGTTTCCTAGCAACTGAAAAGTGCCACTGGTACTTTTCATGTCGATCTTATAGCCTGTAAAATCAGCATTTGTATATCATGTTAGTTCAAAGGATGACTCCTAGGGATACGTGAGGTGTGCCTTTGAGATACCTGAAAATTCTCTTTACAACAGTTAAGTGTGATTCCTTAGGATTAGCTTGAAATCTAGCACATATACATATTGCAAACATTATGTCTGGTCTACTGGCGGTTAGATACAGAAGAGAGCTTATCATACCTCTGTATTGAGTAATATCAATACATTTGCCTTTCTCATCTTTGTCAAGCTTAGTTGCTTGAGCAATTGGTGTATTCATGGGAGAGGTTGATTTCATGCCACACTTCTTAAATAAGTCTTTAATGTACTTGGCTTGGTTAATGAAAATGCCTTCATCAGTCTACTTCACTTGTAGTCCAAGAAAGAAATTTATCTCACCCATCATACTCATTTCGAACTTGCTCTGCATAAGCTTGACAAATCTCTTGCATAGGTTTTCATCAGTAGAACCAAAGATAATATCATCTACATATATTTGAACTAGTAAGATTTTGTTTTTGTGCTTCCTAAGAAATAATGTGGTATCTACTCTACCTCTATTGAATCCATTTTCAATAAGAAAGTTATTTAGTGTTTTGTACCATGATCTAGGTGCTTGTTTAACTCCATATAAGGCTTTGTCTAATCTATAAACATAATTAGAGAGAGTTGGATTGATAAAACCTGGAGGTTTCTCCACATATACTTCTTCTTGAAGTTCACCATTCATAAATGCATTCTTGACATCCATCTGGAAGACTTTGAACTCCATGTGGGCAGCAAAGGCAAGGAATATCCTTATTGCTTCTAGTCTGGCAATGTGTGTGAAGGTTTCGTCGTAGTCAATGCCTTCTTCTTGAAAATAACCTTTGGCCACTAGTCTTGCCTTGTTCCTTGTGATTAGCCCATCTTCATCCATTTTGTTTCTGAAGACCCATTTGGTGCCAAAAACTGGGTGACTTCTTGGTCTTGGGACTAATCTCCAGACTTTGCTTCTTTAAAACTAATTCAGTTCCTCTTGCATGGCTTCTATCCAACTCGAATCTTTCATAGCATCTTCTATCTTCTTGGGTTCCATTAGAGACAAAAAGCTCAAATAGAAACACTTATTCTGAGTGGCAGATCTTGTCTTGACTCTTACATTTGGATCTCTAATGATCAAGTCTTGAGTGTGATCTTTTGCCCATCTATTTCCTGTTGGAACATCTGTTATGGTGCCTTCTTGTCTGAATTCTTCAAGATCAACCTCTGTCTCTTGACGTAGTGGTTCTTCGTCTGGTGTAGCTCTCTCTACGTTCTCTTCTTCAAGCTCGACGATTTCATCTTTTAGGGCTACGATCGTGGTGTTGAGTTCGGCCACTTCATTCGTAGTGTCTGAGTTGTCGATCGTAGTGTCCTGAGGGACAACTTTGTTTGAGTTTATTTCATCGAATATGATATGAATAGAGATTTCAACATTTAGCTTCTTTTTGTTAAACACTCTATAGGCCCTGCTATCTGTGGCATATCCAAGAAAGATTCCTTCATCTAACTTGGGTTGAAACTTAGTCAGATATTGTTTTCCATTGTTGAGAATGTAGCAAGCACAGCCGAACACATGGAAATAACTGACATTCAGCTTTCTTCATCTTCATAGTTCGTAGGGAGTCTTTTTTAATGTAGAGTGCACAAGAGACCTATTCTGAGTATAGCACACAGTATTGACAGCTTCTGCCCATAAGTATTCAGGCAGATGAGCTACTGTTATTAGAGTTCTTCCAGCCTCAATCAATGTTTTGTTCTTTCTTTCAACTACTCCATTTTGCTGTGGAGTTTGTGGAGCTGAGAAGTTGTGATTGATGCCATTATCTGTGCAAAACTGATCCATCTCAAAGAAGTCAAATTCTCTACCATGATCACTCCTTATAGCCTTGATTTTCTCCCCGTTTTCGTTCATCATCAGCTTGAACATTTTAATGAGTTGGGAGCTTGTCTCATCTTTAGAGTTTAGAAAGAACACCCATGTAAATCTGGTGTAGTCATCCACTACGACCAATGAGTATCTCTTCCCTTCAAGGCTTGTTGTTGGGATTGGCCCAAATAGATCCATGTGTAGTAATTATAAGGGCTTATCAATTGAGTTGATCGTCTTGCCTTTGAAGGAGCTCCTAGTCTGCTTTCCAAGCTGGCAGGCGTTGCATAGCCTTTCTTTGACAAAGTTGAGCTTGGATAATCCTGCTACTAGATCTTTGGAGGCTAGTTTTGACATACTCTTGAAGTTGAGATGAGATAACCTTCTATGCCATAGCCAGCTCATTTCTTTACAGGCTTAAACAAGAATGCATATTGTTTCATCAGAACTCAGTTGATCAAGATTAACAGTGTAGACGTTCCCTTCACTTGTTCCGATCAGCTTTATAGAAGAGGTCTTCAGATCTCTGACTTGACACTAATTATTGAGGAAGGTAACTTGGTAACCCTTGTCGCAGAGTTGGCTTGTGCTTAGAAGATTGTGCTTTAGTCCTTCCACATAGGCTACTTTGCTAAAGGACACTGCATCATTCCTAGCTGAGCCATATCCTTTTGTCTTGCTAGAGCTATTATCTCCAAAGATGACTGTTGGACCCTCCTTCTCCATGAAGTTAGACAGGCAGGCTTTGTTCCCGGTAATGTGTCATGAGCATCCACTGTCCAGATACCAAGTTGTGATCGTGGAGCTATGTTCTTGCAGTGAGGTTTAAGCTCTCATTTTGGTTCCCATACTTGCATGGGTCCTATCTTGTTAGTACCATTGGGACCCAAATCTGCTTGATTTTGGGTTTAATATGTAGAATATTATTGTAACATACTGCAGCCTTATGACCAATTTTATCACACATAAAACATCTAGCATGATGCATGCTTGTGTCTGTGTGTGGATTCTTTCTCCATTTGGACTTATGTGGATTCTTGGTAGTCCTTCCTTTATACTGATTCTTCTTTTTCCATATATCCTTCTGATTCATGATTTGTGAAGAGTGAAACTTAACTCGACTATTCTTACCTGGTTGGTTCGTGGAGTTGATTTTGCTCGACTTTACGATCCTTCGAGGTTGGAGAGTAGTGACGATGTTACTCTTCTCTTTTCTGAACACTAGGCCAACATGAGATCCGTTATGCCTTGGAGCATAGATTGGATCAGAAGAGCAGGGATGGACTGGTTCTTCCTTCTGTGAGGATTTCAGAAATGCAATGCTTCTATTGAAGTTTGAAACATTACTGGTGTTAGTTTCCTTTGAATTTTCCATATATGGTTCTGAGGTGGATTCCCCAAAACCTAAACTTGTTCTGTCAGATGCACTTCTCTGACTGGAGATCAGGGAGTCCATGGATGAAGAGGATCTATTCCACATTAAGATCGTCTTTTCTATTTCCTCAATCTTAGAGGTTAGATTTGACTCTCTTTGTGCATTAAGTTCATTTGTTTGTCTTAAGAGTTTATTCACAACCTCAAATTTAGAGAGAGAGTTAGCACTTAGAAGAGCTGTTTCTAGTTCTTCCTGAACCATTTTATGTATTGATGCAGATCAGTTATTATGCCATGTAGTGCAGTTCTTAAATCATCACTATCTACATCAGGAGAGTTAAAGTCAAATACCTCATCGATACTTGCTTTATGATGGTCAGCGCTTTTCTTGTCCTTTGCATTTTTGGCCATTAGACATAGATTTGCTACTTGAGGATCTTCATCATCTCTAGACTCAGGAGTTGTGTCGTTGTCTGAGTCACTCCATGATCCTCCGGCTACAAGACCTTTATCTTTCTTTTCGAGCCTTTTGTTGCCTTTGAATTCCTTCTTTGGATTTGTTCTCCTCTTGAGCTCTTCTCTAAGAGGTTTGTTGCAGTTTGCAATAAAATGGACATGCTTCTTGCAGTTGTAGCATAGGTCGTTGATCTGCCCCTAGCTGTTGTTGTTGAATTTCTTAGGTCTGTTGCTTCTGCCTTTACACATAAATCTCTCGAGTCTTCTTACTAGCATTGCAATATCCTCGTCATCATCTTCCTTAGAGTCAGAATCATTTTCAGCATAAGCTTTGGAGATGGTTTTTGTTACTTTGAGAGAAACTCCTTTTTCTTTCTTTCTTCCTTCATATAGAGTTTCTGCCCTTTGGGTCAGCTCCAGTTTGTAGATAAGAAGGTTTCCATAAAGTTGTTGAACAATCATTTCATAGAGATTCTTTGATTCTCTAATGGCAGTGGTTTTGGCATCCCACTTGCTTGGTAAAGCTCTCATGAATTTTATGATCAGATCTTTGTTTGGATAGATCTTTCCAAAAGCTCGAAGAGAGTTGAGCATCACATTGAATCTTTCATAGGTGGAGGTGATGTTTTCTCCTGAAACATGGTCTAACATTTCATATTGTTGAGTCAGAAGAAATTTCTTGTTTTCTCTGACTTCTTCAGTTCCTTCGTGCATAATGAGAAGTGCTTCCCAGAATTCCTTGGCAGTTTTACTATTGACCACATTTTTGAACAGATCATCTTCTAAAGATTGGAACAAAATGTTATTGGCCTTATTGTCTAGTTGGACAACTTTCTTTTCGTTGTCAGTCCATTCAGTTTTGACCTTGATTTGAACTCTATTTGGATCTTATGGAGTTGGTGCAAGCTTTGTTGGAATGTAAGGCCCATTCATAACAGTTTCAAATAGCTCTTCATCTATTGAGTCCATATAGGCTTGCATACGAACTTTCCAATTGGTAAATTTGTCTTTATTGCAAATTGGTGGCTTTCTACCTCCTCCAGTCTTCGATTCGCTTATCAGATGTGCCATTTGATCTACTCAAGCTTTGTAAGCTGATTGAGAGAACCTGTTCTAATACCAATTGTTAGTTCCCAGAGGCACAATGGTTATCTAGAAGGGGAAGGGGGGGGGGTTTGAATAGATAATTTAAATATTTTCTTTTTCAAAATTACTTGTCAGATTTGTTAATAAATTAACCACATCAGAATATAAGATTTGATTGTTCCTCTTTAAGATAAACCAAATCAATAGGAGATAAGCAGTTATAACAGATATAGAAGTTATAGCAAGAATATAGAAGACACAACATTTTTAAGCGGTTCAGAGCACTCAAAGCTCCTAGTCCACTCTTCTACTCCTCGAGTAGGAAGTCCACTAAGGATATCTTTACAAACTGTGAATCACTTAGATTCCTTCAAGACCAGCAGTCTTGGAACTTCTTAGTTCACTTAGAACTCTTCAAGTCCAGCAGACTTGGTATACACTTAATGAGAGTTGAGTTCTTGGGTGGTGCCACCGATTCTTGTCATTAAGCATGTGTTGAAAAAAGAATCGAGTAGTGAAAGCAAGCTTTCTTTTCTTTGATCGTAGAGTTGAGCGTTGAGTGTTCTTCAGCTTTTTTATTCTGTTCTTGCTTGTTTGTATCTGTGTCTGATAATTTGTATATAAAGGAGCCTTTGAAATATGTCCTCTTGAAGGCGTCCATTGAAGCATTCAATGCATCAAACATTTCTGAGCATTGATGGTGACTTCCTGGAAATTTTTTGTTCAGCCGTCTGACTTACTGACACGCCAGACTGCTACCTCACCTAACACCTGAAAAATCTTTTTCAGCAGGCATGTAGTCCTTTTCCTTAGCTTCTTCAATACGCTTCTTCGATACATACTAAGGATGAGAATTGGGATTCCCAAAAGCCTCAACGTCTATAATCCATTCTTTATTTGTAGAATTTCCTTCTTCAGCTAATAGACAGAGTTCGATGTTTTTAATGCTAACAAAAGATACACTACGATCATGATCGTGGTGTCTTGTAATATTCGTGCTTGATTCAACCTGATAGAAGAGAACACTACGATTTCTCTTAAGCATTGTGGACTACGATCTTTAACTTGTTTATTTTTGCAGACTCTACGCTTCTAAGAGCAGACTACGGTTCTTGACTTGGCTCGACAGGCGCTTGGACCAACTCTACGTTCTGAGTGAGGCCCTCCAAAGCAGAATACGATTATGTAGCAATTTTCTCGATACTCTACGATTCTGCCTTGGCTTCTGCAATCCCTCGGCTGGCTCAACAAACTACGATTTTGTTGATGCCTATCTATTACATCTCAAAATAGATCAACCTAACAGTTTTGATCTTTTCATCTATACATTCATTTAAATAGTGATAAACATTAAGTACATATCAACCTAACAATTTTTATCTTTCACCTAAGTCCTTGTACATATGTTCTTTGAAGGAATTTACACATAAGCATAATAATAATGTTTCTTAACATAATACAATATTTCTTAACATAATCATAATGTTTCTAATTAAAAAAATACGAAGCTACTCTGTAGCTTTGCCCTTGCCCTTATCAATGCCCGAGGGTCCGCCTTGCTCTGCCTTAACTGAAATGTTTTGAAGGAAAGCAAAAATGAACAACAAGTTTGCCCAGTAAATAATATAGCAATAAGGGTGGCTCAATATAGTTTTAGCTTCTCAAGGATACAACAATAATGATAGTTCAAAGATAGGAAGAAGTATCAAAAGTTCTCATCAATAGTCACTAAGGATAGAAAATATTAAAAAGATTCAACAGTTAATCAATTCAAGATTTCAAAGTAATGAATACTAAGTAGTCACTAAGGGCTATGAACTTCTCCTAAAATTAATAGTAATAAACTTATAATTCTATAAAATGAGTACAACAGGTGATCAGCCTAAAATACCCTATGGCATGCATAACATTTAAGCGTTCTCATATGCGCACGTCGGTTTCCCGACAAATATATAATTCCCCTACCAAGAGGGTTGTTCATCTCAGTTATAAGAGTCTGCACCAAGTTAATTTGGTTTGGATATTTCGATGAAATATCAATAGTCTAGCCGAAGCAATGGCTTGGATAGTTTCCTTTCACTATATATATATGAACAATTATTGTTCGAAATCAAGGTTTGAAAAAAATTCCATTTCTAAACTACGAAGTATTAAGTCATAAGATATGAATCATAATTTCAAGGATTTTCTTGTAAAACCAATAGTAGTAGAAGCTCAAATAATGCTATATAAAGAGTAGGGTTCGAGTACTTGCCTCAAGCGTAGTTTACTAAAGTATAGCTTATCAACACTTTTTGAATCCTAACATAATATAGTTATGCGTATAGAATATTCATTAGTTACGTATACTCATACATAATATGTAAGTTTAAAGGCATACATAAATGTCCAACTTAGTTGTATACTCATTATATACTCCATCACACATTGATAAGTGGATTTAATACCTACGAATTGGCTCCTAATGCAAGCTTAAAGTGTATTAATTTTTGGTTTTTATGTTTTGTTTTTACTCGTTTAGTGTTATTTTGTGTTTAGGTATGGTGGAGTGGCAATTGGATAAATGGGTGAAAGTATGGCGAAATATGGCAAGATTAGGAGCAAAACTAGACCATTAGCAGAATTGAGGCCAGCGGGAAAGCGGGTACAATTCAACTAACGGGTTAGTGCAGCACGCTCATCTAAGGGTCACGAGGATCGATTTCTGTTCTGTCTTGAAGTGCTGCAACAAACGTAAGGAATAGTGATTGGCTTGGATTGGAACTTGTTTTGGAAAGGAATTAGAGTCAGAATACATGTCCTAGTCATATATTTTACAACCAACAACAAGATTGAAGGATATACAAGCAATTAGATCATTAAAGACATTTTTCTGAGTAAGAGCATTGGAGTGTGTTTAACTTAATTCTATCTAATTTGTGGGTTTGAGTTAATACGGTATTAGTGCATCGAGAGGTGGCTAGTTCTACTTGAGTGTTCTTGATTAATAAACTGGGATAGTGAATTAAACTGGAATAAGGTGTAATAATCAGAGTGATGCCTAGAGTGAAGTTGGAAGCCTAATTCTCCAATATTTGTTTGAAAATTAAGTTCTTAGGGTTTGTTGATTGTTTGGTAATCTTAATATTTTTAATATTTTTTTTGTTATAATTCTTAATTTGGTTAGTTTAATAAAATTTGGATTAATAGGAAATTGGTAGTTGTGAGGGTTAATTTCTTACTAATCTCTATGGGAACAATACTTAACTTATCACTTTATTACTTGTTGACCACATATACTTGCGTGTTGTGCGTATATAGATTTTACCCAACAAGTTTTTGGCGCTGTTGCCGGGAACTAGTATAGATTTTAATAATTTTGCAATATCAGTTTAATTAGTTCAGTTTTACTTAAACATTTCTTTTTGTTTTGTTCTTTCTATTTCAGGTTCTCGAAGTCGGTTTATGCAAACTCGGTCCAAATTAAAACCCAGACTTGCTTCCTTTGGAGGACGACATCGAGAAACGGTTTCAACGGCTAAGTAAGCGGATCAAAGACACGAGAGAAGACTTTGAGAATTCTGAAAAAGAAGAAGTAATGGTTGCCGAAGACTAAAAAGCGTTGAGAGATTTTGCTATACCTAAGGTGGTGAGCTTTAGATTTAGTATCACCAAAGCCCAATGATTCTTTGTCAGAATACGTTTGAAATCAAGCTCGAGCGATTCAAATGATTGAGAACCCCAGACAGATTTGGGGGACTTGCAAAAGATGATCCGAATGAACACTTGATCAGCTTTTTGGAGATATGTGACACTTTCAGGTATAATGGGGTGTCAGATGAAGCAGTCAGGCTTTGCTTGTTCCCATTCACTCTGCGGGACAAGGCGAAGAGTTGGTTACACTCACTACCGTCGGGATCAGTAACTACATGGGAAGACCTCGCTCAGAAATTTCTAGCCAAATTCTTCCCACTAGCAAAGACTGTAAAAATGAAGAATGAGATTACTATGTTTGAACAGCAACACGGGGAATCATTATATGAGGCATGGGAGAGATACAAGGAGTTGTTTAGGAAATGCCCACATCACGGATTACCAAAATGGCTGCAGATGAACACATTCTACAACGGGTTAAATAGGAATCTCAGGACGAGTATCGATGCAACTTTGGGTGGAGCATTTATGGCTAAGAGATATGAGGAAGCGTATGAGTTAGTTGAGACAATTGCGGCTAACAACTACCAGTGGCCTACTTCGAGGATGACACAACCTAAGGTGGATGGGGTTTTAGAGGTAGATGGAGTGACCGCGTTGGTAGCTCAGATTGCTCTCTTATCAGAGAAAATGGATAATTTGACAGGGGCATAACCACATCAGGTGGCGTATGTGTGCGAGTTATGTGCTGGAGAACATCCTACAGAGTAGTGCGCCATCAACCCAACATCAGTTCAGTTTGTGGGAAGCTATAATAGGATTGCGCCATAGAATATGTATCAAAATTCCTACAACCAGGGGAATAGAAACCATCCCAATTTGTCATGGAGCAACAATCAAAATCAGCAGTCTCCACGATAATCTTTTCCCCTGGGTTTCCAGAATCAACATCAACAAACAACTCAACATCAAGAGAGAAAAATAGATTTAGAAGAGTTGTTGTCAAAGTATATAATAAGTAACAAGGCAGTTATGAAGTCACAAGCTGTAGCCGTCAAGAATCTAGAAAATTAGATGGGACAATAGGCATTAACATTGAACAATAGACCACAAGGGACTCTACCAAGTGACACCGAAAAGAATTTGAAGGGAAATCATGAACAGTGTCAGGATATCACTTTGAGAAGTGGAAAACATTTAGATGGGGAAATTGCAGAAAATTCAGTTACAAAAGATGACAAAGTGGATGATAACAAAGTGGTTGAAGAGAAACAGGGAGAGGAAAAGTAAGTTGAACAGACAAAGTCAGATGATAAGCCAGTTGTGTATCCTCCACCGTCGTTTCAGTAAAGAGTCCAAAAGCAGAAATTAGATAAGCAATTCGCTAAATTTTAGAAGTTTTTAAGAAACTTCAGATTAACATCCCTCTCGTAGAAGCCCTAGAGAAGATGCCTAGTTATGCTAAATTCATGAAGGGAATTCTGTCTAGGAAAAAGAAGTTGGAGAATTCTGTCTAGGAAAAAGAAGTTGTGAACCTTATGCCATTATCTATATATACTGAATTGGGTTTACCAGCTCCGAAATCGACCAATAGGCATTGTTGAGGATATTCTGGTTAAGGTAGACAAATTTATATTCCCCGCGGACTTCATAATTCTGGATTTAGAGGAAGATAAGAACATCCCAATCATCCTAGGGAGACCTTTTTTGGCTACGAGTAGGACGCTCATCGATGTGCAAAAAGGTGAACTAACTATGAGGGTCCAAGATCAGGAAGTAAAATTCAACGTATTTAAAGCCATGAAGTTTCCTACAGATGAAGAGGAGTGTTTCAGGATGGATGTCATTGATCAGATAATCAACGAAGACATGGTTAAAAGTTTGGCTAATGATCCATTGGAAACTACACTACTGGGGGATGAAGATTTAGATGATTCGGAGTTTGTGGATTATTTGCATATGCTAGATTCTTTGCCACGTGTTAGTAGATTCAAGGCACCATCTAAGCCATTACACATAAAAGAGAAACCCACGACAAGGATGAAACCTTCATTAGAGGAGCAACCTACACTTAAGCTAAAGCCACTTCCTAAACACCTTAGGTATGCATACTTACGTAATTCTAATACTTTACATGTTATTATTGCTTCTGCGCTTAACGAAATACAGGAAAATAAGTTGCCGAGAGTGCTAAGAGAATACAAATCGGCTATCGGATGGACAATCACAGATATCAAGGGAATCATTCCATCCTTCTATATACACAAAATTCTAATGGAGGAGGATTCAAAGCCAACTGTGGAACAGTAGAGACGGCTAAACCCGATAATGAAAAAAGTAGTAAAGAAAGAGATTCTGAAGTGACTGGATGCGAGAATCATCTACCCAATTTAAGATAGTGCTTGGGTCAGTCCCGTTCAATGTGTGCCAAAAAAGGGCAGAATGACCATAGTAAAGAATGACGACAACAGATTAATTTTGACGAGGACAGTGACCGGTTGGAGGGTTTGCATGGACTACAAAAAGTTGAATAAGGCAACCCGCAAAGACCACTTTCCTCTGACTTTTATCGATAAGATGTTGGATAGATTGGCAGGCCACGAATTTTACTACTTACTAGACGCGTATTCGGGATATAATCAGATAGTCATTGCTCCTGAAGATCAAGAGAAAACCACTTTCACGTGCCCATACGACACATTCGCATTCAGGAGAATGTCTTTTGGCTTGTGTAATGTGCCCGCTACCTTCCAACGGTGTATGATGGCCATCTTCTCAGACATGGTGGAGAAAAATGTGGAAGTCTTCATGGATGGCTTTTTGGTCTTTGGGGATAGTTTTGATGTCTTTTTGGAAAACTTAGTCATGGTGTTAAAGCGATGCATGGAGACAAATTTGGTACTAAACTAGGAAAAGTGCCACTTTATGGTCGAAGAAGGAATAATCTTGGGGCACAAGGTCTCCGCGAAGGGATTAGAGGTTGATAGAGCGAAGTTGGAAACCATTGAAAATCTACCACCACGAACTTGAGTAAAAGGAATTCGTAGTTTTCTGGGACATGCGGGATTCTACCGTAGATTCATAAAAGATTTCTCTAAGATTGCAAAACCATTGTGCAGTCTCTTAGAGAAAGACGCAATTTTCAAGTTTGATAAGGATTGTAAGTTAGCATTCGAGCAATTGAAGAAGAAATTGACTACAACTCCAGTTATTGTCGCACCGGACTGGAATTTACCTTTTTGAGTTAATGTACGATGCAAGCGACTATGCGGTAGGGGCTGTGCTGGGTAAATGCTAAGAGAAGACATTCCACGCCATATACTATGCAAGTAAAACCTTTATGCATGCCCAATTGAACTACACAACTACAGAAAAGGAGTTACTTGCAGTAGTATATGCCTTTGAAAAATTTCGGGCATATTTAATTAGGACAAAGGTTGTGGTTTATACGGATCACTCGGCAATCCGGTATTTAATTTCGAAGAAGGATGCTAAGCCTCGACTTATCAGATGGATCCTCCTTCTACAAGAATTTGATTTGGAAATAAAGGATAGAAAGACGACGAAGAATCAAGTTGCAGATGATTCGAAGGTGTGTACCCTACAGTGATGTGAAGAATATATTGCACGAGTGTCATGCATCTGTATATGGGGGATATTATGGAAGTGAGAGAACAGCAGCGAAAATTCTTCAAGCAGGGTTCTATTGGCCTACAATATTTAAAGACGCCCACCAATTCGTAAAAAGTTACGATAGATGTCAAAGGGTGGGCAACATATCGAAAAGGAATGAGATTCCACTATAAACTATCTTGGAAGTTGAAATTTTTAACGTTTGGGGCATTGCTTTTATGGGGCCATTTCCATCATCGTTCAGTAATCAGTACATCTTTCTTGCGGTTGACTATGTATCAAAATGGGTTGAAGCCGTAGCACTTCCCATTAACGATGCCAAAATGGTTCTTAAGTTCTTGTAAAAGTATATTTTTACAAGATTTGGCACGCCTAGAGCTATAATAAGTGATGAGGGTAGTTACTTCTATAATAGATCGTTCAGAACTCTTTTGGCAAAATATGGGGTCAACCATAAGGTGGCGACAACATATCATCCCCACACAAGTGGACAAGCTGAAGTTTCGAACAGGGAGGTGAAGAGAATTTTAGAGAAGGTAGTAAATCTGAGTAGAAAAGACTGGTCTCTCAGATTAGATGATGCATTATGGGCTTATAGAACTGCTTACAAGACACCAATTGGGATGTCACCATATCAGTTGCTCTACGAGAAAGCATGTCACCTACCTGTCGAGTTACAACATAAAGCCTATTGGGCAATTCAGAAACTCAACTTCGATCAAGCAGCAGCAGGTGAAAAGATGCTACTTAAATCAAATGAACTTAATGAATTCAGACTTCAAGCCTGTGAGAACTCAAAGTTGTACAAAGAAAAGGTAAAGAAATGGCACGATAAGAAAATCACGCAGAGAACGTTCAAATCGGGGCAATTAGTACTATTGTTTAACTCAAGATTGCGGTTGTTCCCAGGAAAGCTAAAATCGAGGTGGTTGGGTCCATTCATTATCAAGAGGGTTTTCCCATATGCCGTCGTTGAACTATACAATAGGAATCCATTGGAGACGTTCAAGGTCAACGGTCAACGGTTGAAGCATTATTGGGGTGGCAAATCCAATTGGGATGTCATAGCAATCACACTTGCCGACGTGCCATAAACAGGGAGTAGTCAGGCTGAACAACTTAAAATCAAGCACTAGTTGGGAGGCAACCCAATTTTACTACGAGTCTAATTTTTTTATTCATGTTAGTCGAATTGTAGTTTAGAATAATAATAAGTATAGAATAAGTTCATTAAGTAGTTATTTAAGTTATAATTTTTTAGATAATCTTACTTACCATGCTTAATTTACTTAATATTAACTTACGTTCATGTTTTAATGATGTTTCAGGTACGTATGAAGTGAATGGATATGAAAAAGATGCAAGGAATGAGAGAAACCAGTGAATTTGCAGAAGGTATGCCGGCCGGGGCAGGGGTCTTGAAACCAATAACAGACGACAAGCCAGTCGGGGCGGGCCTTCCACGCATATTACCCCCCATCGAGGCGGGGGTCTCGAACTATCAAAACAGTACACATGCCACGGAAATGAATAACCTCTATAGGTATAAACCCCGTCGTAATGGGTACCAATTAGAAGAGGCAATTTTGGTAGTTATAAATCTTGCAAGCCAGCTTCACTGCTCTTCCACTTCAACTTCCTACTACCCCACTACTCCTATACACTTTCAACACGATTTTGCAATCTAATCCCCACCATCCCACTCTATTAAGCCACTACTTCAACCCATAATTATTTACATCACCTCTCCTCTATAAAACCATCCATTGACAACACTCTCTAACCATCTCAATTCATAAGTTCAAGGTTAGGGTTTTTGGGCGAATTTCTGCAGTAATAAGGGAGAAGATAATCATCCAACTTGGGGATACACTGAAAGTAAGTGGTTCATTCGTGTAAAATCTTTACATCTATCATTATATTAGAAGCAAAATCACAAAGCTTGGGGGAATTACATGTCTTGTACACCAAGTGTTCGACGATTTACTTGAGTAGTGTTTTGGGGGAATTTGTTGTTGAAGCTCACCAATTCCAATTCAATGGCACCTAAATCGGCATTAAAATGACAAAGTGGAGAAAGTTTACGGTCCGTACCACCAACAAGGACCTTTAACAGGCGAAAATTCATAAGTATCGCCACCGCCGACCGTTACGACTACCTTATGACAAAGGCACTCACACCAGAGTGGGGGTTGGCACCCGTACACGTCGACGGTGAAATGATGCAACAAATCTACCAGAAAGGTTGGAATATGTTTATGGAAGAGCCTGAGCCAGTAATTGTGAGTGTGGTAAAGGAATTCTACGTAAACGTAGAAGATTAGGCCCCATTCACAGCATTTGTCTGGGCAGGTTAGTTCCTTTCAGTGCCAATGCCATCGACACGTACTATCAATTAGGAGTTACTAGACATTGCCAGTACGCTCACTTACGTGACCATGAACCTGATTATGAGGCTAGTTTAATGGAAATGACAAAGTCGGGTACCACATGGATCAAGGGCCGAAAAGGAGGCACTGTCTTCCATAGTAAGGATCTTAGCCGGTATGGAAAGATATGGTACGCGTTCATGTGCGCCAAGCTATTTCCATCCACACACACGTCAGATGTGACCAAGGAGAAAGCATTGCTTTTATATGTCGTTGTCCCAGATTTTATCATCGATGTGGGGGCTATAATTAATTTTTCCATCCAAAAATGCGTGCGAGAACCATTCTCTGGCGGCTTGCCACACCCATCACTCATTTGTGGGTTATGTAGACATGCAGGAGTACGATGGTCCGATGATGAGACCACCCAGATGCCGTTTCAGACGTTAGACACGAGGATGATTGTGCAGTACTCGGTGTGGCCTGGGGGCAAGTCGCACCCTAGAGGAGTCAGATTTATATTTCCATCAGCCTTGGAGGATGAGGTTGACGCTGAGGACACCTCGGATGACGATGAGTTTTAGGGGGATGCAAAGAAGGGAGAGCAAGGAACAGAGGAGACACCATAACCCGAAGCTATATCTAGCCCTCGGTTCTAGAGCATTCAGAGACAAATGGATGGGTATAACAAGGATGCCAGAAGAGAGATGCGAAGACTCGCAGCGAGGCAAGACCATATGTTTGAGGCCATAAATATGTCATTTACCTCATTGAACGCAATGCTCCAGAATTTCAATCCCAATGCACAATTCTCATACCAGCAGCCAACCCCGATGCCAATGTTTCCACCCAGTGATTCAGATGACGAACAACAGCCACCACCACCTCCAGCTTAGAAGCTTATAGGGAAGTTCTCATATATTTACTACTTTATTCTTTACAATGAGGACATTGTAATTTTCTAGTTTGGGGGAGTTAGTTAATTTTTATGTTTGCATGTTTAATTTATTTGGTTAGGTTTTCATATGTTAGTTTCATGTTTAGTTTTAGGATCATTAAATGTTATTCATTCATGTAGTGATTTAGTTGCATAGTAATATAGGATTGTAAATAGTTTTGTTTAGTGTTTAATCATGTTATGTTTACCTTATATATTAAAAAAAAACCAATTGTGTTATATTGCATATATGTCCGGCGGTTTGATATAGTTCATGTTATTTTGGGCAATGATGAGGTTGGGATTAAGTAGACAATTACGGTAGCAAATATTAGAACTTTGATGTAAATTCCTGTTATAAAGTGGATCTTTTGCATGTTTAAAACTCGTATAAAAAGGTTATCACGTTAATGACACTTATGTGGACTGATTAGTTCAAATTGATACATAAGGAATTTCTAAAGGATAATGCTAGTTTAAATGAAAGAATGATGAGGATAGACAGTGAAGACGAAAAAATAGGCAAGGACCTAAGTTTAGGGGGAAAAGTGGGGTATATAAGCTTACAAAAAAATGGGAACCTTCCCAAGTTGAATAATTGAGTCCCGTGGTGGGTCGAGGAGGAGCGTGAAATGCACTCTCCATAAACACAGGCGTGAGATGGAGCATAAAACGCACTCACTATCCATCTATCTAAAAAAATAAAATAATAAAATAAAACAGGAAATAAGAGCAAAGAGCCCCCGTGAATGAAAATGAAAGCATGAGTATTCTATTTGGACCCCTAAGTTTGGTGAATGTTGATTTTAGTTGAATCTTGTCTATTTTTGAAGTTCTTGAGTTTACACTATATGATGCCTTCTAAGAAGCTTGTTATGTATTAAATTTGAAAATTGCATCAGTTAACATGAATTTTGAGCACACACACACACTATACTAGTAATAACGATTTATGATTCGAGGATTGATAAGGAATTATTGATTTGTTTTGATATGAAGTATTGTTGAGTTTGCTTGATTTCTCTGAGGCCGGAGAAATAAATTTGATTATATGATAACTGTTGGATTCGTAGGCATATAGTTAGATGCATTACATATCACTGCATTGCATTGTATAACATGTTAGTTTTATTTCGTGCTCGAGGACTAGCACGGTTTAAGTTTGGAGAATTTTGATAAGTGGGTTTTATACCTATGAATCGGCTCCTAATGCAAGCTTAAAGTGTGTTAATTCTTGGTTTTTATGTTTCGTTTTTACTCATTTAGTGTTATTTTGTGTTTAGGTATGGTGGAGTGGCAATTGGACTAAACGGATGAAAGTATGGCGAAATGTGGCAAGATTAGGAGTAAAAATGGACCATTAGCAGAATTGAGGCCCGCCGGGGCGGGTTATTTACTATACAAAACCCCCGCCGGGGCAGGGGGGGTGCAATTCTACTAACAGGTTACACGCCGGCGGGGGCGGGCTCATTACACAGCAAAAACCCCATTGGGGCGGGGGTACGGGGATCAGTTTCTTGTTCTTTCTTGAAGTGCTGCAACAAACGTAAGGAATAGTGATTGGCTCGGGCTGGAACTTGTTTTGGAAAGGAATTAGAGTCAGAATACATGTCTTAGTCATATATTTTAAAACCAACAACAAGATTGAAGGATATACAAGTAATTAGATCATTGAAGACATTTTTCGGAGCAAGAGCATTGGAGGGAGACTTTGAAGGCGATTTCACAACAATTGCAAATTAAGGCTAGAGAGAAGGGTGGTTCTGGATTTATTCTTCTTCTTTAGTTTAATTTTTGTAATTGGGATGATGTTTACTTTATTTAATTTAGTTTTTATTTCATTGACGATGAACTAAATTCTTTATTAGGCTTATAACGGATCTTTTAAGTGGAACGATGATTATGTAACTTTGATTTTCAGTTTAATGAGTTATCTTTCAGTTTATCTATATTGATTTGTGATTGAATTTATGAATTGCCTGATCACCAATTTTATGTGGGCGTGTATTGATTCGAGAGAGGAAATACGAGTCTAGACTTAGTCAATATAGCATGTGTTCTTGAATTCTGTGAATGAATGGAATCTTGATGAATGTTAGGGTAGAGATATGTTTAACATCGCATGTAATCGGATAGAGAACTTGAACTTAAACTTTCTCTAATTGTAATTCACATAGAGATATAGTGAGTTGGTTAATTAAGGTGTTTAACTTAATCCTATCTAATTTGTGGATTTAAGTTAATATGGTATTTGTGCATCGAGAGGTGGCTAGTTCTACTTGAGTGTTCTTGATTAATAAACTGGGATAATGAATTAAACTGGAATACGATGTAATAATCAGAGTGATGCCTAGAGTGAAGTTGGAAGCCTAATTCTCCAATATTTGTTTGATAATTCAGTTCTTAGGGTTTGTTGATTGTTTGGTAATCTTAATATTTTTAATATTTTTTTAGTTATAATTCTTAATTTGGTTAGTTTAATAAAATTTGGATTAAGAGTAAATTGGTAGTTGTGAGGGTTAATTTCTTGCTAATCTCTATGTGAACGATACTTGACTTATCACTTTATTACTTGTTAACCACGTATACTTGCGTGTTGTGCGTATATAGATTTTACCCAACACAAACCTTGCATACTTATAACACAAAGTCAGTTTATAAGTCACCATGAAGTCAAATAACATTGTTTCTAATCATTGCTTTATAGTTCGCAAACACCTTTTGGTCTTAACATTATAATCACCCATTAAACATTTGATTCTATTATCTAGCATGCTTCTTAACACATTGGATTGTGTATTGGTCATATAATACATGGTAAAGTAACAATATAAGCATGTCTCGAACCTCACTACAGAGTGGCGCAGTTGCACCCTAATTTGGCTTAGGGACGGCGCAGTTGCGTTGTCCTCTAGCCTGACCAGAGTTGAGCTTCTACCCTCCTGGTTTCAGTCAAATCTTTAGCATACCTAGACACTTACACTTAACATGCATACATGCTATAGGTCTTTACATACTTGTATGACCACTTCAAGATTAACTTTATATGTTAGAGACTTTGGTTTAGGATTTCCATGGAATTAACACCAAATAGGGTCATGTAATCATCATGCGCACTAATTAGCCATATGTTCACATAAAGACATCACATAATCTGTACTACGCATGCTCATATGTGTTCTCGTCATTTATTCATAACTAGCATTGTTTATCACTTTAGAACATACTTAAACTCATATTTGGTATAGTTGTTATTATATCTAACACATAAGAATCATGTTTAGAGAGACAATGAACGTAAACATGTCCTCTTCCATCTTCAGTACTTAACTACTCACACTAAGGCAACTTGGTTTAATAACATATCCAAGTTTGCTTTTGAAATTATTTTAAACTTAAACAATGTAATTTAACACATACAAGACATCTTTAAAGTTCGTATCATGTGTTGTTAAGTCATATTAACATCTTCACAAGGTCAGAACATACATAATCTAATATTCATTCATATTTGCTTTGATATGTCAAGCTTTTCTTTGAAAAAGTTCTCTAACACCAAGCTTAACAAGTTGGTCATGAACAAAGGAACTACAAATCATAAATCATGCTCATTATGTTCAGAAATCAATCATGGGTGTATACTATCAAGCTTAGAATTTGTAGAACATGAGTTCCATTAAAGTTCATTTACAAAACTTTAAGTTTTTGTTATAAATCTCCCACTAAATCATGTTGAACAATTCATATCTCTTAAGGAAGCTTTAAACAACATGTTATACTTTTTTTGATGCATGTTTCGGTGTTAATGTCAAGTTAGAAACAACACGATCCAATGTAAACCAGATTACAGTTCAGGGAAGAATCTTGTTGCACTACACCCCAATATAAAGCTGGTATAATGCGCCCTTCCTGGACCAACTCCAGTAACATACTGTGTTTTGTAGAGCATCAACCAACATTGATTTTTCTCGGTTTAAACATGCTCAAGTCCATCACTATATGTTACTTATATGTATACACACTTCCTAAATGTTTGACAATATGATAATTCATACTAATTGACAGAGAATTCAATGAATTTGATAAAACTCAAGATTAAGAACAAAAGTTAGAATTTATACCTTTTGAAGCTTAGTTTGCTTAATTTCTCCCTTCAGAGATTGCTAGACTCCTCTATGAACCACAAACACTATGACGCCCCCAAATCCGGGTCTCTTCCAACCCGACATATGGTGCTCCATGGTGCTATAGTTCACACAAGCATTTAATTGAAATGCCTCAAAAGAATGAATATGTCTTATATATATTCCAAAACAATACTACCATTTCACAGGTTCTTTATAACCGTTACATTTGTTCTTGTCATAATATCAAATATTATCATTAAAAACCTATACTATTACATAAGTAATCTACAAGTTTGCTTTAGCCTTCTCTTTATCCTTGTTGAATCCTTCGGTCCATTCAGTCTAAGCTGCATTCATATGGTTCAAGCAAGAGTGAGCATAACAAGTTCAGCAAGTACAACAATTTCATTTATAAAGCATGCTTGAAACATAGGAATCGTATATCTTCAATAACTGGATAATAGTTATGAAGTACTATTAATAATTAAAAATAACATTTCTTTTCCTTTAAAACATTTTACAATGACAATATTCAGTAAAAACATCAATTCTGGTCCAAGACCATGAGCGTTTCATAATTTCTTTGAAAAGGACAACCCGTCACTAAGTCCGTAAGTCCGGCATAGCTTACGAGCACTTCTAGGTGATCAGTATATAGTACTCTATGTTGATCAACACTACATCCATTAAACGTGTGTATGTTTAAGTTGTGGCAACCTCACGTGCCCATCGAATACTCGATGAAAATATATTTTTTTATTCATATCCAGGCTTACCTTGAATCCGTACCAAACAATTGGCGTAGGATAGCGTTAGCAATTCTATATTGAAAGACTTGTAAATAAATCGATCAATCTATCAAGATTAGTCTAGCCGAGTTAAAACTGGCATCGACTCTTTCTTTAAAACCATACATGCATCTCATAACTTTAATCATTTTGAAAACCTAGATAACACGAAGGTTAGATAAGCGTTTAAGAAAAACTTGCCTTCAGCGTCTGCTACAGTATAATTACTTTTCCTTTGAGTCTTTACGGTTTCTACAACACATAATCACATAACATACCACATTAGGTCATGAATGAACATATATGGTTCCTAATGAATCTTACCCTTCTTCTCAATCTAATCATATATTAGATTTGCTATTTATTTTTTCCTGCTTTTCGTCGTTCTTTTACATCGTTCTTACCAACTTATTTCCTTTCTATAACTTAACTGAAATTATTTCATTAATATAACTCGTTTCGAGTTAATCATCCTTCCTCACAACTTACTAACGTCCCTACGTTATTAATCGACACTTAATTGTCATTGGTTAAGTACACTTATTGTACACCGTTCCCATTCACATTCCATTAACTTATTTTTAACCTTAAGTGATCATACTTGGGGTTTAATCCTAACTTAATAAGGTTTTATTAAGTTCCTTAGTTCATTGATAACAATTTCCATTCATGATCTACTTGTGTCCATTTTTTACTATCTAGATTTCAAGGTTGGTAGCCATGACGCTTGATGTTATTTTGTTATCTGTCATACTTGGCATCACCGTTAGGGATTGGAGACCAGACTCGGTGCTGCGACGCGAGTCCCTTCGTTATGAGTCGCGCTGCAGCATGACTCTCTATGGGATGAGGCTCACTTTGGCGCTACGGCGTCGACTATTTGGCTTGGAGTCACGCCGCGGCGCGGACTCTGTGCCACAGATAATTTTGACATACTTTTTGAATTGTGAGATTCCCGGACTCGTAACTTCTTCGTTATAAGTCCGAATTGGCTCGTTCAAGAGCCTACGGTTCACAAACCACATACTCTATGTGTTCATGCAAGAATTTTATCTATTAAACTTTGTTTGCTAAAATTTCACCTATTAGTTCATTTTTAACGAAAAACGATAAATGTTCGTGAACGTTTAACGCTCGTTTCTTTGTTCTAAGTCGAAATCCGGCGATTTCCGAGTCCGCGACTCTATAATGCCAAATAAGACTTGTCTCCATTGAAAACCAACGTTTCCAAGCTCAATATCAAAATTCGACTTCCATTCCGAGAATTTCACGAATTCGACGATTATCGTCTAATCGTGTGAATTCCGCCAAAACTTCGTTACTTAAGATTTGTTCATCGTTCTAAATGAATTCAATCCATTATATAGACATCTCCACTTATATATTACAACATCTTATTTTCATGTGAAGTCATTACATGTTCTTCATGAACTTATTTACTTATTAAAGTATAACATACTTGATTTCATTGCTTATGACTTATTAATGAGTTAAGTCCTTTAATCAAAATTCTTATATCTCATTAATCATACTAACTTCTTAAGTTAAACATAAGACAATATCATCATTGTTCTTCATAAGTTCATAACTTCTTTAAGATTGAGTTACTTATTCATGACTTATACAGCTTATTAAGACTTAAGCCCTTTGATTTATCATTCCTTAGCATACTAGTTCTACCAATACTCACTTCTCTATCAATGGAAGAGAAAGAGAATCATGGTTCAAGATTGCTTACCCTTTGGTGATCACTTGCTAAACCTTAATCTTCTTCTTGTTTCTTGAAAATCTAACAAAGGAAGTCTAACTTTATATGTGCTTATTCTCTCTACCATTTAAGTTGCTTAGCTTGGAAGAAATTAACAACCAAATAATGAAATTTGAGCTTGCTATTTATAGGAGTTTCTAGGTTAGGGTAGTTTAGTCTTTTAGGCCCTTCCACCTCCTTACTATTCCTTACTTAGGCATTAAGTTAACTTGTTCCCCACCTTATTTACTTGACCATCACAACACTTAAGCATTAAGTTTACTTTGTCATTAAGTTTTCTTTGTTACCACACTTACTTAGCCTTTAAGTTTGTTTGATCCCTACTTGGATCATCCATGGGTTGCCCCATGGGTTTAAACCATCCCATAACCATTGGTTACTTACTTTGGGCCTTTAACTTAATTGATCTTAACTTATTCATTGGGCTTGCAATAAAACAATACTTGGGCTTGTTCATTAATTCATTTTGGACTTTACAATAACCAATATTTGGTTTTAATATTAGTTCACATTGGGCTTAACCCAATCCCAATTAAACTATACACTTCATACATAATCCTACAATTATAATTACATATGGCTTAAAGCCTTATAACGTATTCTATACGTATAATTCTTGTATTCTAACTCATATACTAATTCATGATATACGATATACCATCATTCATACATACTCATACAATACCTATGTATCATACAATCATTACCCTAACTTCTTAACGCTTGATTTTCCTAACGTTCTCAAATTAAGTCCACAGGCGAAATATTACGTTTTCCATAACTGAAATATTATTGGATATTCCATCTCACATTGATATTCTATCGTTACGTATTTCTCGAAAGTTCAAAAATAATTTCCGAGCAGAAATGCGTGATGAGTAGGTTTTTAACCTATGAATTCTGTTTATTTGGCTTGTTATTGTTAGTTTTTGGGTACTTCTATGTTACTTTTGATGGGGTTTATGTTTGTTGTAGGTAATTCAAACTCATCCAGCGAATGGGAGCATTGGAGGACGTTTTGAGCGACATTGCAAGTTTCTGTTGGCTAAGCGCGGACCACCTTTGTGATGGCGAAAGCGATGAAGCGTGGAGTCTTGTTTGAGCAGACGGTGTCGATCTTGATGGCAGTAGCGCGCTTCTGGAGACGCTTAAGGCTAGTAGTGCGAGCACTTATTTGGTGCGGGAACTTGTTTTGGGAAGTCTTTGAGAATTAGTGGAGTCTATCTTGGGCAGAAATTAGAAGTGGATTAGGAGTCATGGTATAAGGGGAGAGAAGATATATTCTGATCTAGGCATACTTAGAGCGTATTATTCAATCAATCAATCGAGACTTACAAGAGAAGGATTGTGAAGAGCAAGGGCTTGGAGGAACGAAGAAGAGGAATAATTTCACGAAGATTTCAGAATCGAAGGGCGAGAAGGGTGTTGTATTACTATTATTTTCTAATTTATATCTTCTGTAATTGGGATGATGTTTTTTTTATTTATTCAGTGTTTAATTCATTAGTTATGGGCTAAATTAATTATTAGGCTTATAATGTATCTCTAAGTGGAACGATGATTATGTAACCTTGGTTTTCAATTTAATTAAGCTATTATGCAGTTTATCTATCTTAATTGAAGCTTGAATTTATGAATTGCTTGATCAACAATTTTATGTGGATTTATATGAATTCGAGAGATGAAATATAAATCTAAACTTAGTTAATATAGCATGTGTCATAAATTTTGTGAATAACAGATTCTTGATTATTGTTGAGGTAGAGATATGCTTGAGATCACATGTAATCGTGACGAGAACTTGAACTTAACTTTACTTAATTAGAATTCACATAGAGATATAGTGAGTTGATTAATTAAGGTGTTTGACTTAATTCTATCTTAATTGTGGATTTGGGTTAATACGGTGTTAATATATCGAGAGGTGGTTAATACTATTTGTGTGTTCTTGATTAATAAACTGGGATAGTGAGTTAAACTGGAATAAGGTGATAATAATCAGAGGGATGCTTAGAGTGAAGTTACGAGCCCAATTCTCCAATATTTGTTTGAAAATCTAGATTTAGGGTTTGTTGGTATTGAGTTGAATTTTGATAATTTTAATATTTTCAATATAAACTTGAAATTGGTTTGTTTAATAAAATTTGGATTAATAGAAGATTGGTAGTTGCAAGGTAAATTTGTGCTAAATCTCTGAGGGAACGATACTTTACTTACTATTATATTACTTGTTAACCATGTATACTTGCGTGTTGTGTGTATATAGATTTTACCCAACAAGTTTTTGGCGCCGTTGCCGGGGATTTCAGTACAGATTTTATTATTTTTGCAATATCAGTTTAATTAGTCCAGTTTTACTTAAACACTTTTTGTTTTGTATTGTTCTTTGAATTTCAGGTTGTTGATATTGGTTTATGCAAACTCGATCAAAAAATCCAAACTTGTTTCCTTTTGAGGATGACATCGATAGAAGGTTTCAAAGGTTAAGTAAGTGGATAAAGGAAACAAGGGACGAATTCAAAAACTCTGATAAGGAAGAAGAAATGGTTGCCGAAGACTAGAAAGCTTTGAGAGATTTTGCAACACCTAAGGTGACTGAGCTGCAGTCGAGTATCACCAGGCCTGCAATAGCTGCAAACACATTCGAAATCAAGCCTGGGACAATTCAAATGATGCAGAATTCAGTGCAATTTGGGGGAATGGCTAATGACGATCCTAACGAGCATTTAATCAGTTTTCTGGAAATTTGCGACACTTTCAAGTATAATGGGGTGTCGGATGAGGCAGTTAGACTTCGCTTGTTCCCATTCATTCTACGGGACAAGGCGAAGAGTTGGTTACACTCTCTACCAGCGGGTTCGATAACGACATGGGAGGACCTGGCTCAGAAATGCTTAGCAAAATTCTTCCCCTTGTAAAAACTGCAAAGATGAGGAATGAGATTACCATGTTTGATCTGCAATATGGGGAGTCACTGTACGAGGCGTGGGAGAGATACAAAGAATTACTTAGAAAATGCCCACATCACGGACTGTCCAAATGGTTACAAATGAATACATTTTACAACGGACTACATGGGAATCTCAGAACGAGTATTGATGCGGCATCGAGGGGAGCATTTATGGCTAAGACGTATGAGGAGGCATACCAGTTGATAGAGACTATGGCGGCTAACAATTATCAGTGGCCCACGACAAGAATGACACAACCTATGGTCGCTGGAGTGTTAGAAGTAGATGGAGTGACGGTAATAATGACACAGATTTTAGCACTCGCTAAGAAGTTCGACGTGTGTTCCGGGGGACAGACGCAGACAGTTGCAATTATTTATGAGTTGTGCGCAGTGGAACATTCGACGGATCAATGCCCAATCAACCCAGAGTCGGTACAATTCATGAGTAGCTACAACAGAATTCCTCAGAATGCATATAATCAGGGGAATAGGAATAATCTGAATCAGTCGTGGAATAATAATCAGAATCAGCAAGCTCCACGACCTTCGTATCCCCCAGGGTTTCAGAATCAACAACAACTAGTTCAACGTCAAGAGAGAAAATCAGATTTAGAGGAATTGTTATCAAAGTATATAACAAGTAACGAGGTAGCTATGAAGAATCAAGCAATGGCAATGAAATCACAAGAAATGTCCATCAAGAATTTAGAAAACCAGATGGGACAAATTGTTTTAGCATTGAACAACAGACCACAAGGGACCCTACCGAGTGACACCGAAAGAAATCCAAAGGGAAATCATGAACAGTGTCAGGCAGTCCATTGAGGAGTGGAAAACAGATGGTTGGGAAAGATGTAGAAAGTTCAGCTGTCTCTGATGATAAGAGTAATGATAACATAGTGGATGCAGAAAAACAGGATGCGAACACGCGATTGGAGAAAACAAAGTTAGATGACACGCCAATTATGTATCCACCACCGCCATTTCAGCAAAGAGTTCAAAAGTAGAAATTAGACAAGCAATTTGCAAAGTTCTTGGAAGTATTTAAGAAATTGTAGATTAACATCCCGTTTGCGGAAGCCCTAGAGCAAATGCCGAGTTATGCAAAATTCATGAAGGGGATTCTGTCCAGAAAGAAGAAGTTAGAAGATTTCGAGACAGTGGCACTAACAGAGGAGTGTAGCGCGGTTTTACAGCGAAAATTGACACCCAAGTTGAAAGATCCGGGGAGTTTCACAATTCCACGCACGATCGGGAATACGGCTTTCAATTAATGCTTATGTGATTTAGGAGTGAGTGTGAACCTTATGTCATTATCGTTTACAAAATTGGGATTACCGGCCCAAAGCCTATGAACATCTCATTACAGGTTGGCGAGATAGGTCGACCACGATCCGAGAGGCATTGTGGAAGACATATTGGTCAAAGTTGATAAGTTTATATTTCCCGCGGATTTCATTATTCTAGATTTTGAGGAGGACAAGAACATCCCGATTATCCTAGGGAGACCTTTCTTGGCGACGGGTAGGACACTCATCGACGTACAAAAAGGTGAATTAACGATGAGGGCCCAAGATCAAGAAGTTAAGTTTGACATCTTCAAAGCCATGAAATTTCCCGCGGATGAAGAAGAGTGCTTTCGGATGGAAATCATTGATCAAATAGTCAACGAAGACATGGGAAAGAGTCTGAGCAACGATCTTCTAGAGACAACATTATTGGGGGATGAGGAGTTCGATGACCTAGAATTTATGGACTACTTACAGATGTTAGACTCATTGCCACGAGTAAGCCAATTCAAAACACCTTGTGAATTATTACACACGGAGGAGATAGCTACGAAAAAAATTGAGACCATCATTGGAGGAGCCACCAACTCTTGAACTCATGCCACTCCCTAAACATCTTAGGTATGCGTATTTAGGCAATTCAAATTCTTTACCTGTAATTATTTCTGCTGCACTTAACGATTTGCAGGAAGAGAAGTTGCTAAGGGTGCTTAGAGAACATAAGGTAGTGATAGGGTGGACGATAGCAGATATCAAAGGAATTAGCCCGTCATTTTGCATGCATAAGATTTTGATGGAAGTTGACGCAAAACAAACGGTGGAGCAACAACGACGGCTTAACCCAATTATGAAGGAAGTAGTAAAGAAGGAAATTCTGAAATTATTGGATACCGGAATCATCTACCCGATCTCCGACAGTAAGTGGGTTAGTCCGGTTCATTGTGTGCCAAAGAAGGGGGAATGACTGTGGTACAAAACGAAGATAATGAGTTAATACCAACAAGAACAGTAACAGGTTGGAGGGTGTGCATCGATTATAGGAAGTTGAACAGGGCAACCCAAAAAGATCATTTTTACCCTTTGCCCAAATGTTGGATGATCAAGCGGGTCACGAGGATTACCGAGAAGATTGGATGGGTACTTGCCATCAGATTGCCATCGCTCCTGAGGATCAAGAGAAGACCACATTTACGTGTCCCTACGGCACGTTCACATTTAGGAGAATGTCATTCGGGTTATGTAATACACCGGCTACCTTCCAACGGTGTATGATGGCCATTTTCTCCGATATGGTGGAGAAAAACATGGAAGTCTTCATGAACGACTTTTCTGTCCACGAAGACAATTTTGATATATGTCTTAGGAATTTGGTAATAGTGCTACAACGATGCGAGGATACAAACCTTGTACTTAACTGGGAAAAATGCCACTTCATGGTTGAGGAGGGCATAATTTTGGGCCACAAGGTTTCGGCTCAAGGACTGGAAGTTGACAAGGCTAAGTTGGACACAATCGAGAAACTGCCTCCACTGAGCTCCGTAAAAGGAATCAAAAGTTTTCTGGGACATGCTGGGTTCTATAGAAGATTCATAAAGGACTTCTCTAAAATTGCAAAACCATTGTGCAGTCTTTTAGAGAAGGACTCTGTGTTTAGTTTTGATGAGGAATGTAAGTTGGCTTTCGAGCTGTTGAAGAAGAAGTTAACTATAGCCCCAGTTATCATCGCACCAGATTGGAAAATACCTTTCGAGCTGATGTGTGATGCAAGCGACTGTGCAGTCGGGGCTGTTTTGGGACAACGTCGAGATAAGGTATTTCACGCCATTTATTATGCAAGCAAGAAACTCACGAAGACTCAAATGAATTATACAACTACGGAAAAGGAACTGTTTGCAGTGGTGTATGCGTTTGACAAATTCCGGGCATACTTGGTCTGCACTAAGGTGATAGTTTACACGGACCATTCGGCTATTCAGTATCTAATTGCGAAGAAAGATTCTAAACCATGCCTTATCCGGTGGATTCTCCTTCTTTAAGAGTTTTATCTAGAAATAAAGGATAGAAAGGGGACGGAGTATCAAGTCGCTGATCATTTGTCTAGGCTGGACAATCCAGTTACAAAAGAAGAGGACAAGGGCGTCATAAACGAGTCACTCCTGGACGAGCAATTGTTTGGGGTAAATGCAGAATTTCCATGGTACGCGGACTTTGTGAACTATTTAGTGAGCAACATGCTCCCCCCTAATCTTACAAGACAACAAAAGGAGAAGTTTCTTCATGACGTCAAGTGGTATATGTGGGATGAGCCTTACCTATTCAAATAATGCGCCGACAAGATGATCAGAAAGTGTGTGCCCTATAGCGAGGTACATAGTATACTACATGAGTGCCATTCGTCGGCATACGGGGGACACTATGGTAGTGAGAGAACAACATCAAAAGTCCTCCAAGCAGGGTTTTATTGGCCTACGCTATTTAAAGATGCCCATCAATTTGTTAAAACTTGTGATAGATGTCAACGAGTGGGCAACATATCGAAAAGGAATGAGATGCCACTCTAAATTATCTTAGAAGTTGAGATTTTCGATTTATGGGGCATCGATTTCATGGGGCCATTTCCTTCCTCATTGTCAAATCAGTATATTTTGCTGGCAGTGGATTATGTGTCAAAATGGGTTGAAGCAGTAGCATTACCGACTAACGATGCCAAGGTGGTGGTAAAATTCTTACAGAAAATATTTTTACGAGGTTTGGCATGCCAAGAGCTATCATAAGTGACGAAGGTATCACTTCTGCAACAAATCATTTACAACCCTCTTGGCAAAGTATGGTGTCAACCACAAGGTGGTGACAGCCTATCATCCCCAAACCAATGGGCAAGCTGAAGTCTCAAACAGAGAGGTAAAGAAAATTCTAGAAAAAGTGGTGAACCCGAATCGAAAGGATTGGTCGCTCCGATTAGATGGTGCATTATGGGCATACCGGACTGCTTATAAGATGTCAATAGGGATGTCACCATATAAACTACTATTCAAAAAGGCGTGTCACCTACCAGTCGAGCTACAGCACAAGGCCTACTGGGCCATTCGAAAACTAAACTTCGATCAAGTAGCTATGGGGGAAAAGAGGCTGCTATAACTAAACGAGCTCGATTAATTCCGACTTCAGGCATACAAAAACGCTAAACTATACAAGGAGAATGTCAAGAAATGGCAAGACAAAAAATCGTGCACCAAACTTTCAAGCCGGGCCAATCGGTGCTGTTGTTTAATTCAAGATTGCGGTTGTTCCCCGGAAATCTTAAGTCAAGGTGGTCGGGACCATTTACCATCAAAACAGTGTTCCCACATGGTGCAATCGAACTCTACAGCCGAAATCCACTGGAGACATTCAAGGTCAATGGACAACGGATAAAGAATTACGGGGGTGGAGATGCAAACTGGGATGCTATCAACATTACTCTCACAGACACGCAATGATACAAGAGGCACCGTCGGGCTAGCGACGATAAAACTGGCGCTACTTGGGAGGCAACCCAAGCTCTTAACTCTACCTCTTAATTAATATTTAAAATCTTAGTTTGTATTTTAGTCAAATGCATGTTTTAATCAGAGAGTAATTACATTTATGGAATAACTGCAGAAAATCCAAGAAAAAGCATTCCAAAGTGACCACCACTACTCGTATAAGCAGAATCGCGCTACTCAAGATTAAACTTCAAAGACAAAGCGCCGCTTAACACTTTCAGCAATTATTTGTTGTACGACGAGCGTGGAACGCGCTACTGAATACCCATACACAGCGTGGGATGCGCTTACAGCTTAGAGACCTCTGCTCCCACAGCGCTGACCGCGCCAAAGACGCCGATCCCCTAGCGCGAAATGCGCTGAACCAACCCTTACTTACTGAATGTCAAGCGCGGACAGCGCTACATCAAGCCTACGTACAGTGCGGATCGCGCCACCAGTTCAGCAACTTCTGCATATCAAGAGTGGGGCGCGCTATACCTCGTTAATAACAGGTGCGGGCCGCGTTACTCGGATTACCAGACACAGAATTGATGAGACGTGCTCTAATCGAAATCCATCCACCTCTCCTCATAACATGCAACTTCTCCACGTCTCCTAATTCTATTGCACTTCCTATTCCCCATAACTCCCATTTACACCATCTTTACTCTCCTTCTCCTTTTCAATTTCCAATCCCACTAACCTTTTCAATTCCCAACTCCACCCACGTTGGTTTCCTACTGTCTATATAAAGTCCCACCATCCTAGAAGTTATGGTACTACAAAGCTCAAACACAACATTCCAATCCTAAATCTAATCCACCCCTTGCACAATTTCATACAAATTTGGACTCCTCTTCAACTTATTAAAGGTAAGCCAATTCTCTTCATCCCTCACGAAATTTTCTGTTTTGACATCAAATTGAGTGGAAAATTCGGGGGAATTGAATACACAAGGAGTGGGTTTTGTGTTTCTAATAATTTGGCTAGCGAAGAAACATCAATCGACCAAGTTTGGGGGAAACAATCAGTCCGCCCACCAGCTGTTTGATAAAAGTCCTGAACCAGATTTGTGTGTCCAATCACACCAGAAACAACATGTCTTCTCACAAACGACAATGGGCATCATCCTCCACGACTCGGCCTGCATATGACCATATAAAATTTGTTAGTGAAAGGGCCGCTAAAAGATTCATGACCTCCATCGACAAGAAGAATTTGGTGCTAGAACGAGGATTGAAGCCAAATGCAAATTTTTGATGATGGCATGCAAATTGTAGAGCAAATTGTTAGAGACTAGTAGAAACCGGTTCCAATTTAGTAGAGCAACCACTTCCAGCGACAATCAGCATAGTTAAGGAGTTTTATGTGAATGCAATAGAACATGTCAATCATGTCGCCATGGTTCGGGGAAAACCGGTAGCGTTTCACACCGATGAGATCAATGCTTATTTTGGGCTGGAGACACCATAAGATGACCAATATGAAGATGGGTTTCTCGAGCTGGACGAGATGATTGCCAAATTATGCAAACCAAGGACTCAATGGGTAATTCAAGCCAAAACGAATGAAAAGATAAGTTTTCCTCAATCAGCACTTAGTCGATATGGTAAAGCATAGCATGCATTTATATGTGCTCATCTAATGCCCACACGCCACCAAACTGATGTTACAAAGGCACGGGCTAGGCTTTTGTATGGGATTATTCACCACCACTATCATATGGACAATTAAATCGCATTTTACGATGTTGATGCGGGGGAGTGTATTCAAGAATCAATTGACCGGGCATTACGTGGGAGTACTACGGGTGGTTTGCTTCACGGGTTCCTAATTATGGACTTTGCCAGTAAAAAAGTCGAGTGCAAAGTGGCAACCTACTGAGCCAATACAACAACCAATGGCCATAATTGACCATGCCACTATTGAGAGGTACAAAGCATGGGATGGGGCGCAATCACACCCGCGTGGTGAAGGTTACATCATGATCCACCAACCATCACCCCTAGTTAGTGCGGAACAAATGCGGGTTCCAAGGAATCAATTTATGTGGTTGGCAGAACATCAAGATTTAATGCATCAGTACAATGCAAATGCATTCGACACATTTACTGAGGCATTTTCTAGTTGTAATCCTAATGCTCAACTGGTAGTTATGCCTATTCCTCCTATCTTGCCAATGTATCCTCCGTCGAACAACGACGAGCAATAACGAGTTTTCAGGGAAGTCTTCATTTTTTTTTATTTCTTGAATATATTTGACGTAACAAGGGCATTACTTGATTTAAGTTTGGGGATTATGTTGTCTTCTGCCTAGTAATTTGCATGTGTAGTTTTTAGTTATTAGTTTTTATATTTTGGTTGCATATTTAGGGCATATTCTTAAAAAAAGAAAAAAAGAGCATGTAGTTGCATGAATCCAGTGGGCGGTTAGTATATGTTTGTTTTGGGTCAATGATGAGATTGGAATTTGGTGAACAAGTGCAATACTAATTAAGAGAAATTTGAAGTAATTTCTTGTTATAAGTTGAATCTTCTTTTGTTTGAAACTATTATAATAAGGATTGCACAAGAAAACCAACTTGTAGATTGATTACGTTTAAATTGATTCATAATAAGACTCTAAAAGGCATTACTAGTTTAAATAAAGGAATGACTCGAACAAGTAGTGATGGCTAAAGTTAGATGAGAACCTAAGTTTGGGGGAATATTTAGGGTATATAAGCTATAAAAAAAAGTATGAATAAACACCGTGGCGTGCTTGTCTAGTTTTGTGGCCTTTGTTACTTGAGTA
Source organism: Panax ginseng (assembly GCA_020205605.1). Classification (NCBI taxonomy): domain Eukaryota; kingdom Viridiplantae; phylum Streptophyta; class Magnoliopsida; order Apiales; family Araliaceae; genus Panax; species Panax ginseng. The sequence continues at coordinate 48,411,100 of CM035147.1, read as the reverse complement.
AGTAAGCCCGAGGGGATTGACTTTACACCTAGCGCCCTAAGGTCTTAATGGTCTGGGAGTCGTTGGTTGAAAGCTCATTAAGGTAGCATTGAAAAAGCCTAAGGGAATAAGACATTGCATAGTTGGGTGTATATATAAAAAAAATAAAAATAAAATTTGAATAATATGGAAAAAAAAAGAGTAAAATGCCCCCGTAAATGATAAGTAAGGCATAAATATCCCATGTTGACCCTTGATGTTGGTTATTGTCCGGCATTGGTTGGAATTAACTTGTTGTGGATTTCTTAAATTTATTCGGTATAATGCCTTAGAAGAGATTTTTTATGTATTAAATTTGATGGAATGTCAATTTATATTGTTGGTACACACACACACTATAATAGTGATAACAATTTGAGATGCAATGGTTGGCAAGGAGTTGTAGATTGGTTTTGTTATGAGGTGTTGATATGTTTTCTTGATTTCTCTGAGGCCTTATGAGTGAACTATTGTGACTATCATAATACTGGATTCGTAATGTTAGGATGAGATGCATTGCATTATACTGCATTTTTGCTTGAGGACAAGTAATGTTCAAGTTTGGGGGAATTTGATGAGTAGGTTTTTAACCTATGAATTCTGTTTATTTGGCTTGTTATATTGTTAGTTTTTTGGTACTTCTATGTTAATTTTAATGGGGTTTATGTTTGTTGTAGGTAATTCAGACTCATCCAGCGAATGGGAGCATTGGAGGACGTTTTGAGCGACATTGCAAGTTTTTGTTGGCTAAAGCGCGGGCGCTGTTGTGATGGCGATGATGTGAAGATGTTGAAGGCTTATTGAGCAGACCGAGTCTTGATCTTGATAGCTGGAAGCCATGCAAGCTAGTGAGACGCTTAAGGCCAGATAGTGATAATTACTGGAAAAGTGAACATGTTTTTGGGAAGTTGGGATTTTGCGAATTAGTGGAGTCTATCTTGGGTAGAAATTAGAAGTGGATTAGGAGTCATGGTATTAGGGGAGAGGAGATATATAAGGAATGGATCTAGGCATACTTAAGCGTATCATTCGGATCAATCTATCGAGACTTACTTGGAGAAGGATTGTGAAGAGCAAGCTCTTGGAGGGCTTGGAGGAAATTCTCAAGAAGAGGAATAATTTGGTGTTATTTATTTCATAATTTAATTTGTGTAATTGGGGTGGTGTATTACTATTCTTTTCTAATTTCTATCTTCTATAATTAGGCTTATAATGTATCTCTAATTGGAACGATGATTATGTAACCTTGGTTTTCAGTTTAATTAAGCTATTATGCAGTTTATCTATCTTAATTGAAGCTTCAATTTATGAATTGCTTGATCAACAATTTTATGTGGATTTGTATGAATTTGAGAGATGAAATATAAATCTAGACTTAGTTAATATAGCATGTGTCATAAATTTTGTGAATAGCAGATTCTTGATTATTGTTGAGGTCGAGATATGCTTGACATCACATGTAATCGTGAAGAGAACTTGAACTTAACTTTACTTAATTAGAATTCACATAGGGATATAGTGAGTTGATTAATTAAGGTGTTTGACTTAATTCTATCTTAATTGTGGATTTGGGTTAATACGGTGTTAATATAGTGAGAGGTGGTTAATACTATTTGTGTGTTCTTGATTAATAAACTGGGATAGTGAGTTAAACTGGAATAAGGTGATAATAATCAGATGGATGTTTAGAGTGAAGTTACGAGCCCAATTCTCCAATATTTGTTTGAAAATCCAGATTTAGGGTTTGTTGGTATTGAGTTGATTTTTGATCATTTTAATATTTTCAATATAAACTGGAAATTGATTTGTTTAATAAAATTTGGATTAATAGAAGATTGGTAGTTGTAAGGTAAATTTGTGCTAAATCTTTGAGAGAACAATACTTTACTTATTATTATATTACTTGTTGACCACATATACTTGCGTGTTGTGCGTATATAGATTTTACCCAACAATGCGTGAATAGTGTTTTTTGGAAAATTTCTCAGAAAGCTTTTATTTTCGTCTTGGAAATTCAAATACTTTAATTCTACTACGTAGCCAAAATACTACAACGTTCCGATATGTCTAGGTCATAGAATGACCTTCAATTAGTTTACTCCAATAAATAATTAATTAAATTCATTTAATCAAATAAAAATTTAATTCTCAAAAATCCAATTTTCTGGGGCGTCCCATTTTTACCTCCTTATAAGGATTCTGTCCCCAGAATCTCGCTACAATTACCTACCCCAATGAGGAAAAGTTTTCTTCATTTTAATCTCGAGTTCCCACAATGCTTCTTCGACATTGTGGTTCTTTCATTTCACAACAAAGGTATTATCTTATTTCACATGACTTATTACTTCCTATCAATAATTTGAGTTGGAAGTTAAACACTTACTAACATATTACACCTTTTCTTTTTATTAGTCCTTTTTTAACTTGGAATTATATGAAACTCTAATTCCTCATTCAAAACAAGACTATACTTAGTCTTCTATTTATCCTGCATCCTATTCTTCATTCGCTTACATTCTTCATCTAGTAGTACTTACTTAACTCGTTTCATTTCGTGGATTGAGTCTACATTGTGCATAACATTTCTACCCCGTAATTTAACTTCTAACTATGTTCTCACCATCGCCGTTATTAACTCATTCTGAGTCGTTAACATTGATAGCTTTTGTAACGACCCCAAAATTCATACAATTTAATTCTCGACTTCGGTCGTTATTAATACATTCAACCTCTAATTTTACATCATTAAACGATAATACAACCATTGAAATTTGCGGAATAATTAAAATTTTCTATTACAAACTATCCTCGTTCCCAAAACCTTCAACCTTTACATCTAAATATCTCATAATTATTTTAATACTACAAGAGTTTACATCGCAAAACGATATAACAATACAACATTAATACATTTAGACATGGTTTACAAGAATAACAACTTAGCTAGGATATTAAATCTTCATATATCACTTTTGATCCATAACAATCAAGTAGCACATAGCGTTACCTTCAATTCTTGAATGCAAAATGGTTATTTGCAAGAATGAGCTCGACAAATTCAAAGAAAATCTAACAGATTTTATGCATCACATAGCACATAATAACATGCTCAACATACAAGAATAATCATAAACAAACATAGCATACATGTTATAGTTCACATAACAACTATATAGATTGAGTTCCTTACTCAATCAACATTCATAGTTCCACCATCATAGTCATAGATTGACTTTCACATTTCATACTTTTGTCATATATATTACATCATACACTAAAATTTTAAAGCAGATCATCATCAAGTTCACATAGCAAAAAGGAACCGAAAGACTTGCCTTTTACCGGCGCTTTTACCAACACGCTAATACTTGGTCTCCTTGCACCACTCTACATCAGATATGAGATTGATAATAAATAAAATCAATACTCAATCTCATGGTCAAATTTATTCTAAGACCTTACTTTATCTTATTATCCTTTATAATGTCTTTATAGACATCTAACTATTTTATATGCAACAACTCGGTTTTATTTTCATTTTCATCACCACACATGCTAGACTATCGTGACTTGTAGTTTAATGTGCGTATATCACACCATTTTATTATACCACTTTGGTTTCAAAAATGCATATTCAACACATTGTTTATAAGTTTAATTTTTCTTCAAAAATCAAAAATCGCCCTTTTCAATTTCTTTCCATTATTATTCTTCTATTATCATCTTTTCATAATCAGATATCCAATATTAGCAATTAGTTAGACACTTTGTATACCAAAGTTTAGAAACAATATTACTCTTAGGCATTTTATCGAGCACGTTATGTGCACACATTAACTTATCTTAACTATTGATCTTAAATGGTTAATTATGCATAGAATATGATAACACATATCTATACACGTTACATATGACAAAATATATTTTTAATCATCAAAATATACCATCACCCAAAATCTTAATTCAAACAGAATTATAAAACTCATCTTCATAATTTCTTTAACAAAACGTTGTTTTTATTTTTAATATAACTCCTTCGTTACATGTCCGTTTTTGTTCGTTCTTATATAGAATTAACCCTTACTCAGTGTACTACAACCTCATCTAGGCCTTAAAATCATACCCTTATCCATCTAAACCAGATTCTGTAATTCATCAACTAGTCTAGAAAATTTTATTTTCTGGACATCCTTACTAAACAATTTATTTCGGACATGATTCGGTCCATAAAATGGCTCAATCTCGCGTGTCTGGCTAGTAAACTTCCATATCTACAACTGTACAGTTTAAAGTTTCTTCAAATTCAAAACACACGAATTTATATGAATTGTTCAAAGTCAGAAACCGTAACAGTTTTGATTTTCTAGGCAGATTATTTTCCCTTCGGACCAGCCGGACTAAAATAGACATTGCAAGAAATCTACAAAGATGTTTCATGTGATTCCACTTTCAGAATATATCTTACTTCCATATCTTCGATTTGATATAAGTCTCACTTTCTAACTCATTATACCCAAAGAGGTATGAATTTCACAAGATTTGTCCACAATTACTCAAAACCTACGAATTTTGTTCTTCAAATTTTCTTTCCATTTTATTTTCTTTCTTGAATCCTCTTGTTTGATTCTTGATAATCCAAGATTAAACATATACAAACAAGATTAAGCATGATCTACTACCCTAGAACATAAATCTACCCAAAAAAATCAAAGATTAAATAAGAATTTAGAAGTTACCTTCTTCTAGCTTTTTCTTCTTCTTCTTCTTCTAGCTCATCTCAATTCCTCTATTTCTCTCTATCTCTCTCAATTTCTCCTACATTTATGAAGAACATAAAAATATGATTAAAACAAGGAATTTAGATTATAACCTTATTAGTATGAATTTAAGAGAGAGATGCAGATAATGATGATGGGGCTTGTTTTGTCTTCACAAAGCTTTCCCTTCTTCTTCTTTTTCTTCCTCTTCTTCTTCTCCTACATCCCTCTCTAACTCTCTTCTTCTTTCTTTGGTTTATTTTCTAAAACTAACGTACTAACGTGTAGTATATACATTCAATATACAATACTAGTAATATATAATATATGTAACTCCTAGTAATTTTTATATATACTAATTACTAGTTAATACATAGGTTACACCAACTTGAACTTGAAAAGCCTAAGACCATGTTTGGCAAATACTCATTATTTTAATTAATCAATGGATTAACATCAATCAATCTCATCAAATTGTCACATAATTATATTTACTTGTTAATTATAATTTCATATAACAATCATCACATAACTCATCTAATTTAATTATCTCAATTAAATTAGAACAATAATATAAAATTATTATATTAATTAAATTAAATACTAAATATTCATTTAATTAATCTACTACACTTAATTACATTACTTTATAATCAAAACTAAATTTATTTATTTAACTCAATAAATAATTCAATTAAATATTTATATATTAAAATTAATATATAACATTCTCTTCACATCAATTCACATATTCTACAATATAAGACATACACATACTCACACCCAACATATCTCATAAATAATACTTTTATTTATAAAATTCTCATTTATAAATTCTAAAAATTTGGGATGTCACATCCTTCCCTCCTTATAAAGATTCCATCCTCGAAATCACTGAAACCCTACCTTACTCAGGTTTTCCTCAAATCTGTTCATTGAATAACTTCAACACATTACCTTAATATAGGTTTTATATTTTCTACTCTCACCATTCTTGATAATAAATTCTTATAAGTTTTATTTCATAACATTTACTTAGACTTAATTATATTTGAGTATTACATATTCTTTGACCCGTTCATTATCTTTCTCTAAGGATCATTATCATATACTATATGATCAAACTCTCGGGACATTACATTCACCCCTTCTTCTAACAATTTCGTCCTCTAAATTTTTGACTTACTAATTTTCATTTATTCCCTTTATCAAAAATAGATTTTATGTTACTATCTATTTATTCATTAGGTTCTGCAACCCAATTCTTTCTCTAAAGATCTTTTTAAGACCATCATATTCATCACCTCATCCTCTTCTAAGAGTTTCACATTTCTCTTCTTTCTAGAAATTATTATGTTTTGCTTAATTTTTCTCATCCTTTCCACTTTCACCTTTCAGAATAAAAAGAATCTTCCACAATTGCTCAATAATTGGGAAGCGATATGAATAACAGGAATTCAAAAGATTCCAAATCATGTTGAGGGGTCACAAGACCGTGAACTCTATTCTTGGTTTACTAGTGCTTCAACTCAATCCTTCACACTGCAAACTAGAGTGTTTATCAATGACAAAGACTGAAAACACCCTCCTCGCGTACACTAGGTGGCTAGCCTATTGTACCACTACGTTGGGCCGCAACGTAGTGTTTTGTAACGATTATATGCATTACGCTCGGAACCATTGTCCCCGAAAACATGTCCCCTTATCGGGTTGTTCACCTCATCTTTTCAACATCTGAATCCGCACCAAAACAATTTGGTTTGGCATAACTTTTCAATGAACGTTTGACTTTCATGAACATCTTTCAATAATCGTCTAGCTGAATCAAATAGCATGGACTTCTAAAACAATTCAGACATCAATCAAAATATACATATACATATATATATATATATATATTCTCATATCTTAAATAAACCTCAAAATCTTTTTTATGACGCTATGATACCGCAGACTGTATTTACAATCCATTTGAGGATTCCGCTATTTTGTGACTTTGTCATAATACATCATACCATAGTGGGTCGATGATCCTTAGATCACATCCAACACTAAGAAATTCTGCATTGATAACTCCATCGCTTTTTATCATCTTTGCACCAGTTCCATGATGCATTAATGATATAAAATACATTTTGATATTTTCAAATCATTTTTCGTCTAGCCAAACAATTAGCATAGAATATTCTTTAAATAGTTCAAAAATCTTTGAAAATCGGATTTTAGTGATATCATATCTCAACAGTAACGATGTGTCGTTGTCCCAAGTCCACACATACACATTTGTCACCATGCGTTGAGAGTAAAAATTCATTTAAAAAGGCACATAGTATGTAATTTAGCTTGATGTCAAAATTTGAAGTCTAGCATAGCTACAAGATTTGGAAAAATTTATGTCTCCACTTTCTCTATATCGATCCATTGCTTAATAATTCTATCTATTCCCATAATCCTCAATTCTTCATTCATAACTTAATTATACCCCAGTTCATCAAATTTACCGCACATTGGAAGTTCAAGTCTTGCCACAATAATATAAGTTTAAGAACTTATCCTAGTCGCACCATAAAGCGCCCATTCATTTGAGGGTTCAAAACATACCATATTATTATGAGTCATTTAACTTACCATATGCATTAGTTTTAAGAATCGCTACTAATCCTAATAATATCTGTCTAATCTTAATAGTTTCTAACTATCAAACATACACATGAGAAAAGAATCACCTTTTCGTCACATATACATTGATAGCGCGACACCAAAATTCCAATGATTATCAATATGATAAACTGAGTGCAAGCACAAAACCCTTTCCCATACAAAGATTTGTACAACTCAGCCGTCACATGAGTCCTCAATTGAAATCCCACCTAACTCTATCTTACTCTTAACTTGTTTTTGCTCGATAATTAATTTCTCAGATCACATCATCTATAACTCCTCGTGAGTTATCTCGTACTATTTCATAGTACTCCATCTTCATAGCATTAAGCTATAATTATTCAAACATTATATACCATCTTTTCTTTTATAACTTAAACCGATCACGCCGTGATTTTATTCTATAATCATCTCTCCTTAAAATTCTTTTCTTAACTTTTGATCGCTTTTATTTTACTTATCCTTTTCTTTCCTTTCATTTATTTACATTATTCGTTATCTTTGTTATTGGAGTTAGGTAACTCTCATTTCTTATCTACATATCTCTTCAAGATTCTTCTTTAAATCTTCTTGTTTATATAACAATTCCAGCTTTAAGAATTTCCAACTTCATTTACATTGTTCAACATTCCAATCGAGTTCCACATTTTCATCATATGTATCCATTTTCTAAACTTGGTACACATCGAGTCTCTAATAGTTTCAATATGGTGGTACCGAGTGGTTTCCCACAAACAACCAACAAACTAGGTTTCGAGTTGCTAGTTCAGATATACCTCCCGCTCTATGAAGGAATCATTTAGCCCGTATACCATACATCAACTATTAAAGAGTACAATTATACCATACTTAACTATAACTTTTATTCTTAACTTCTTTATCATTCTCTTCTTATAGACACTATCTATTTATTATCACCTTACATCCATATTATTGGAGTTGGGTAACCCCATAACTCTCATGTAGATTCTTCTTTGAATCCTCTCACGCATGTTTTAATCCCTTCTATACGTTTCTTAAATTACTTCTTATTGTTCAAACTCTATTTGAGCTTATGCTTTCATTATATTCACCTTCCTTCTCTAAGGTTATAGCCTAAGGTACTCCTACCTAAGGTTTATAACCTACAACTTTGATACCAACTATAACGACCCCAAAATTCATACAATTTAATTCTCGATTTTTAGTCGTTAATAATACATTCAACCTCTAATTTTACATCATTAAATGATAATACAACCATTGAAATTTATGGAATAATTAAAATTTTCTATTACAAACTATCCTCGCTCCCAAAACCTTCAACCTTTACATCTAAATATCTCGTAATCATTTTAATACTACAAGAGTTTACATCACAAAACGATATAACAATACAACATTAATACATTTATCAAACATTAGACATGGTTTACAAGAATAACAACTTAGCTAGGATATTAAATCTTCATATATCACTTTTGATCCATAACAATCAAGAAGACATAACGTTACCTTCAATTCTTGAATCGCAAAAATGGTTATTTGCAAGAATGAGCTCGACAATTTCAAAGAAAATCTAATAACTTTTCATGCATCACGAAAGCACATAATAACATGCTCAACATACAAGAATAATCATAAACAAACATAGCATACATGTTATAGTTCACATAACAACTATAAAGATTGAGTTCCTTACTCAATCAACATTCATAGTTCAATCATCATAGTCATAGATCGACTTTCACATTTCATACTTTTGACATATATAATACATCATACACTAAAAATTTTAAAGCAGATCATCATCAAGTTCACATAGCAAAAAGGAACTCGAAAGACTTGCCTTTTACCTAGGCGCTTTTACCAACACGCTAATATTTCGCGATCTTGCACCACCTACATCAGATATGAGATTGATAATAAATAAAATCAATACTCAATCTCATGGTCAAATTTATTCTAAGACCTTACTTTATCTTATTATCCTTTATAATGTCTTTATAGACATCTAAGTATTTTATATACAACTCGATTTTATTTTTATTTTCATCACCACACATGCTAGACTATCGCACTTGTAGTTTAATGTGCGTATATCACACCATTTTATTATACCACTTTGGTTTCAAAAAATGCATATTCAACATATTGTTTACAAGTTTAATTTTTCTTCAAAAATCAAAAATCACCCTTTTCAATTTCTTTCCATTATTATTCTTGTATTATCATCTTTTCATACTCGGATGCACATAACATCCAATATTAGCCCATTAGTTAGACACTTTGTATACCAAAGTTTAGAAACAATATTACTCTTAGGCATTTTATCGAAAGCACGTTATTATGTGCACACATTAACTTATCTCAACTCTTGATCTTAAATGGTTAATTATGCATAGAATATGATAACACATATCTATACTCATTACATATGTCAAAACATATTTTTAATCATCAAAATATACCATCACCCAAAATCTTAATTCAAATGTAATTATAAAACTCATCTTCACAATTTCTTTAACAAAACGTTGTTTTTGTTTTTAACATAACTCCTTCATTACATGTCCGCTTTTTGTTCCTTCTTATATAGAATTAACCCTTACTCAAAGGTACTACAACCTCATCTAGGCCTTAAAGTCATACCCTTATCCATCTAAACCAGATTCTCATAATTCATCAACTAGTCTAGAAAATTTCATTTTCTCGGACATCCTTACTAAACAATTTATTTTGGACATGATCCGGTCCATAAAATGGCTCAATCACGCAAGTCCGGCTAGTAAACTTCCATATCTACAACTTTTTGCAGTTTAAAGTTTCTTCAAATTCAAAACACACTTAATTTATATGAATTGTTCAAAGTCGTAAACCGTAATAATTTTGATTTTTCGGGTGCATATTATTTTCCTTCGATCAAATTTCTTTACTAAAACAGTATATTGCAAGAAATCTACAAAGAGTTTTCATGTGATTCCACACTTTCAGAATATAGCTTACTTCCATATCTTTGATTTGATATAAGGCTCACTTTCTAACTCATTATACCCAAAGAGGTATGAATTTCACAAGATTTGTCCACAATTACTCAAAACCTACGAATTTTGTTCTTCAAATTTTCTTTCCATTTCATTTTCTTTTCTTGAATCCTCTTGTTTGATTCTCTTGATAATCCAAGATTAAACCTATACAAACAAGATTAAGCATGATCTACTACCCTAGAACATAAATCTACCCAAAAAAATCAAAGATTAAATAAGAGTTTAGAAGTTACCTTATTCTAGCTTTTTCTTCTTCTTCTTCTTCTAGCTCATCTCAATTCCTCTATTTCTCTCTATCTCTCTCAATTTCTCCTACATTTATGAAGAACATAAAAATATAATTAAAATAAGGAATTTATATTATAACCTTATTAGTATGAATTTAAGAGAGAGATGGAGATAATGATGATGGGGCTTGTTTTGTCTTCTCAAAGCTTTTCCTTCTTCTTCTTTTTCTTCCTCTTCTTCTTTTCCTACAACCCTCTCTAACTCTCTTCTTCTTTCTTTGGTTTATTTTCTAAAACTAACGCATTAACTTCAGTAATATATACATATAATATACAATACTAGTAATATATAATATATGTAACTCCTAGTAATTATTATATATACTAATTACTAGTTAATACATAGGTTACACCAACTTGAACTTGAAAAGTCTAAGACCATGTTTGGCAAATACTCATTATTTTAATTAATCAATGGTTTAACATCAATCAATCTCATCAAATTGTCACATAATTATATTTACTTGTTAATTATAATTTCATGTAACAATCATCACATAACTCATCTAATTTAATTATCTCAATTAAATTAGAACTATAACATAAAATTATTATATTAATTAAATTAAATACTAAATATTCATTTAATTAATCTACTACACTTAATTACATTACTCTATAATCAAAACCAAATTTATTTATTTAACTCAATAAATAATTCAATTAAATATTTATATATATTAAAATTAATATATAACATTCTCTTCACATCAATTCAAATATTCTACAATATAAGACATACACATACTCACACCCAACATATCTCATAAATAATACTTTTATTTATAAAATTCTCATTTATAAATTCTAAAATTTGGGATGTCACATCCTTCCTCCTTATAAGGATTCCATCCTCGAAATCACCAAACCCTACCTTACTCAAAGTTTTCCTCAAATCTATTCATTGAATAACTTCAACACATTACCTTAATATAGGTTTTATATTTTCTACTCTCACCATTCTTGATAATAAATTCTTATAAGTTTTATTTCATAACATTTACTTAGACTCAATTATATTTGAGTATTACATATTCTTTGATTCGCTCATTATCTTTTTCTAAGGATCATTATCATATACTATATGATCAAACTCTCGGGACATTACATTCACCCCTTCTTCTAAGAATTTCGTCCTCAAAATTTTTGACTTACTAATTTTCATTCATTCCCTTTATCAAAATAGATTTTTATGTTACTATCTATTTATTCATTAGGTTCTCAAGAACCCAATTCTTTCTCTAAAGATCTTTTTAAGACCATCATATTCATCACCTCATCCTCTTCTAAGAGTTTCACATTTCTCTTCTTTCGAATAGAATTTCTTTCTTGAAATTATTATGTTTTGCTTAATTTTTCTCATCCTTTCCACTTTCACCTTCGTAATAAAAAGAATCTTCCACAATTGCTCAATAATTGGGAAGCGATATGAATAATGTGAATTCAAAAGATTCCAAATCATGTTGAGGGGTCACAAGACCGTGAACTCTATTCTTGGTTTACTAGTGCTTCAACTCAATCATTCACACTGCAAACTAGAGTGTTTATCAATGACAAAGATCGAAAACACTCTCGCAAGTACACTAGGTGGCTACCTTATATTGTACCACTCACGTCGCAACGCAACGACGTAGTGTTTTGTAAGGATTATATGCATTACGCTCGGAACCATTGTCCCCGAAAACATGTCCCCTTATCGGGTTGTTCACCTCATCTTTTCAACATCTGAATCCGCACCAAAACAATTTGGTTTGGCATAACTTTTCAATGAACGTTTGACTTTCATGAACATCTTTCAATAATCGTCTAGCTGAATCAAATAGCATGGACTTCTAAAACAATTCAGACATCAATCAAAATATACATATACATATATATATATATATATATTCTCATATCTTAAATAAACCTCAAAAATCTTTTTATGACGTCATGATACCGCACTGTATTTACAGTCCGTTTGAGGATTCCGTCATTTTGTGACTTTGTCATAATACATCATACCATAGTGGGCTGATGATCCTTAGATCACATCCAACACTAAGAAATTCTGCATTGATAACTCCATCGTTTTTATCATCTTTGCACCAGGTTCCATGATGCATTAATGATATAAAATACATTTTGATATTTTCAAATCATTTTCGTCTAGCCGAAACAATTAGCATAGAATATTCTTTAAATAGTTCAAAAATCTTAGAAAATCGGTTTTAGTGATATCATATCTCAACAGGTAACGATGTGTCAGTGTTCCGAAGTCCACACATACACATTTGTCACCATGCGTTGAGAGTAAAAATTCATTTTAAAAAGGCACATAGTGCGAATTTAGCTTGATGTCAAAAATTTGAAGTCTAGCATAGCTACAAGATTTGGAAAAATTTATGTCTCCACTTTCTATACTGATCCATTGCTTAATAATTCTATCTATTCCCATAATCCTCAATTCTTCATTCATAACTTAATTATACCCCAGTTCATCAAACTTACCGCACATTGGAAGTTCAAGTCTTGCCACAATAATATAAGTTTAAGAACTTATCCTAGTCAGACCATAGGCGTCCATTCGCTGAGGGGTTCAAAACATACCATATTATTATGAGTCACGAACTTACCATATGCATTAGTTTTAAGAACTGCGCCTAATCCTAATAATATCTGTCTAATCTTAATAGTTTCTAACTATCAAACATACACATGAGAAAAGAATAACCTTTTCGTCACATATACATTGATAGCGCGACACCAACATTCAAATGATTATCAATATGATAAACTGAGTGCAAGCACAAAACCCTCGCCCATACAAAGATTTGTACAACTCAACCATCACATGAGTCCTCAATTGAAATCCCACCTAACTCTATCTTACTCTTAACTTGCTCTTTGCTCGATACGAATTCCTCATATCACATAATCTATAACTCCTCGTGAGTTATCTCGTACTATTTCATAGTACTCCATCTTCATAGCATTAAGCTATAATTATTCGTTATCTTAGTTATTGGAGTTAGGTAACTCCCATTTCTTATCTACATATCTCTTCAAGATTCTTCTTTGAATCTTCTTGTTTGTATAACAATTCCTGCTTTAAGAATTTCTAACTTCAATTACATTGTTCAACCTTCCAATCGAGTTCCACATTTTAATCATACGTATCCATTTTCTAAACTTGGTACACATCGAGTCTTTAATAGTTTCAATATGGTACGCTGAGTGGTTTCCCACAAACAACCAACAAACTAGGTTTCGAATTGCTAGTTCGTATATACCTCTGCTCTATGAAGGAATCATTTAGCCCAGATACCATACACCAACTACTAAAGAGTACAACTGTACCATACTTAACTATAACTTTTATTCTTAACTTCTTTATCATTTTCTTCTTATATACACTGTCTATTTATTATCACCTTACATCCATATTATTGGAGTTGGGTAACCCCATAACTCTGCGAGATTCTTCTTTGAATCCTCTCACGCATATTTTTAATCCCTTCTCTATACGTTTCTTAAATTACTTCTTATTGTTCAAACTCTATTTGAGCTTATGCTTTCATTATATTCTCCTTCCTTCTCTAAGGTTATAGCCTAAGGTACTCCTACCTAAGGTTTATAACCTACAGCTCTGATACCAACTATAACGACCCCAAAATTCATACAAGTTAATTCTCGACTTCGGTCGTTATTAATACATTCAACCTCTAATTTTAAATCATTAAACGATAATACAACCATTGAAATTTGCGGAATAATTAAAATTTTCTATTACAAACTATCCTCGTTCCCAAAACCTTCAACCTTTACATCTAAATATCTCAGAATCATTTTAATACTACAAGAGTTTACATCACCAAACGATATAACAATACAACATTAATACATTTACCGAAACATAAGACATGGTTTAAAAGAATAACAACTTAGCTAGGATATTAAATCTTCATATATCACTTTTGATCCATAACAATCAAGTAGCACATAACGTTACCTTCAATTCTTGAATCTGCAAAAATGGTTATTTGCAAGAATGAGCTCGACAGCTCAGCAAAATCTAACAATTTTCATGCATCACGTAGCACATAATAACATGCTCAATATACAAGAATAATCATAAATAAACATAGCATACATGTTATAGTTCACATAACAACTATATAGATTGAGTTCCTTACTCAATCAACATTCATAATTCCATCATCATAGTCATAGATTGACTTTCACATTTCGTACTTTTGACATATATAATACATCATACACTAAAATTTTAAAGCAGATCATCATCAAGTTCACATAGCAAAAAGGAACCGAAAGACTTGCCTTTTAGGCGATTTTTTACCAACACGCTAATACTTCGTGTCCTTGCACTACCTACCTAATCGTATATGAGATTGATAATAAATAAAATCAATACTCATCTCTCATGGTCAAATTTATTCTAAGACCTTACTTTATCTTATTATCCTTTATAATGTCTTTATAGACATCTAACTATTTTATATGCAACTCGGTTTTATTTTCATTTTCATCACCACACATGCTAGACTATCGCACTTGTAGTTTAATGTGCGTATATCACACCATTTTATTATACCACTTTGGTTTCAAAAAATGCATATTCAACACATTGTTTACAAGTTTAATTTTTCTTCAAAAATCAAAAATCGCCCTTTTCAATTTCTTTCCATTATTATTCTTCTATTATCATCTTTTCATAATCAGATATCCAATATTAGCAATTAGTTAGACACTTTGTATACCAAAGTTTAGAAACAATATTACTCTTAGGCATTTTATCGAGCACGTTATGTGCACACATTAACTTATCTTAACTATTGATCTTAAATGGTTAATTATGCATAGAATATGATAACACATATCTATACACGTTACATATGACAAAATATATTTTTAATCATCAAAATATACCATCACCCAAAATCTTAATTCAAACAGAATTATAAAACTCATCTTCATAATTTCTTTAACAAAACGTTGTATTTATTTTTAACATAACTCCTTCGTTACATGTCCGTTTTTGTTCGTTCTTATATAGAATTAACCCTTACTCAGTGTACTACAACCTCATCTAGGCCTTAAAATCATACCCTTATCCATCTAAACCAGATTCTGTAATTCATCAACTAGTCTAGAAAATTTTATTTTCGGACATCCTTACTAAACAATTTATTTTGGACATGATTCGGTCCATAAAATGGCTCAATCTCACGTTCCGGCTAGTAAACTTCCATATCTACAAACTGACAGGTTTAAAGTTTCTTCAAATTCAAAACACACTTAATTTATATGAATTGTTCAAAGTCGTAAACCGTAGCAGCTTTTGATTTTTCAAGAGATTATTTTCCTTCGGACCAGCCTTACTAAAACAGACATTGCAAGAAATCTACAAAGGGTTTTCATGTGATTCCAGTTTCAGAATATAGCTTACTTCCATATCTTTGATTTGATATAAGGCTCACTTTCTAACTCATTATACCCAAAGAGGTATGAATTTCACAAGATTTGTCCACAATTACTCAAAACCTACGAATTTTGTTCTTCAAATTTTCTTTCCATTTCATTTTCTTTCTTGAATCCTCTTGTTTCATTCTTGATAATCCAAGATTAAACCTACACAAATAAGATTAAGCATGATCTACTACCCTAGAACATAAATCTACCCAAAAAAATCAAAGATTAAATAAGAATTTAGAAGTTACCTTCTTCTAGCTTTTTTTTCTTCTTCTTCTTCTAGCTCATCTCAATTCCACTATTTCTCTCTATCTCTCTCAATTTCTCCTACATTATGAAGAACATAAAAATATAATTAAAACAAGGAATTTAGATTATAACCTTATTAGTATGAATTTAAGAGAGAGATGGAGATAATGATGATGGGGCTTGTTTTATCTTCTCAAAGCTTTCCCTTCTTCTTTTTCTTCCTCTTCTTCTTCTCCTACAACTCTCTCTCTAACTCTCTTCTTCTTTCTTTGGTTTATTTTCTAAAACTAATGTACTAACTTGTAGTATATACATACAATATACAATACTAGTAATATATAATATATGTAACTCCTAGTAATTATTATATATACTAATTACTAGTTAATACATAGGGTACACCAACTTGAACTTGAAAAGTCTAAGACCATGTTTGGCAAATACTCATTATTTTAATTAATCAATGGTTTAACATCAATCAATCTCATCAAATTGTCACATAATTATATTTACTTGTTAATTATAATTTCGTGTAACAATCATCACATAACTCATCTAATTTAATTATCTCAATTAAATTAGAACTATAATATAAATTATTATATTAATTAAATTAAATACTAAATATTCATTTAATTAATCTACTACACTTAATTACATTACTCTATAATCAAAACCAAATTTATTTATTTAACTCAATAAATAATTCAATTAAATATTTATATATATTAAAATTAATATATAACATTCTCTTCACATCAATTCACATATTCTACAATATAAGACATACACATACTCACACCCAACATATCTCATAAATAATACTTTTATTTATAAAATTGTCATTTATAAATTCTAAAAATCTGGGATGTCACAGCTTTTCCCTCCTACTTAACGTGTCGACTTCTACGTTTATCTTCCCCGTATGATATTAGATATCACAGTCCTCTTTGTACCGCATATTCAACTCCTTCTGTGTGGAGATATATTTCAGACTCTCAAAGTCCGTGTATATCTCACACTTCTCCCCGTATAAATACTATCTTTAGATTTTTAATTCAAAACTTCAGCTTCCAATTATAGATTATAAGTAGGATAGACCTTCTCATAATCATTTAACTGGCGTGATGCATACACAATGACTTTTTCATGCTACATGAGCACGCAATCTTGTCATCTATGCAAAACATCGAGATACACTACAAAATTCCTCATATCATCTGATAAAGACAATACAGGTGCCTCACTTAACCTTTCTTTTTAGTTCCTGAAAACTATGTTTATTACTTCTCATTCCCAACATACTTATCAATATCATATATGTATATTTTTTAAGCTAAAATTCACACGTAGTGAATTACGCATCCAACTTCTCCCTCCGTAGTGTTTCTCACACTATTTTAAAATGTTCAACGTGATCTTCTGACGTCTTAAAGTAGACTAGAATATCACCAATTATCATTATGACATCTTTGTCCAATTATTATTTGAACACTCTGTGACGCTAATGGTACCTTCAACCATAGCACCTCACAAGAGAAACTATTTGTTTACCACCGACTTGCTCGGCGGACCTTACGGAAAGTCTAACTTCCTCACATTAGTCAACCCAAACCACATAACCATAACTTGTCATAACCATAACGAGTTCTGAACGTCATCTTAGGTACCTCCTCCTACTTTACTTTCCACCGACGATACCCCCTACGCATATCTATCTTAGAAAAATTATTTGCCCCTTTCAACTAATCAAATAGATCATCGATCCTGGGCCATGGGTATTGTAAGGACCGAGAGATTCGGATCTTATTGTAAAATAATTTTATTAAATTAAATAATAATAAAATTCTATTCTATGTATTATCAAGATGGTTGTCATTGTATAACCTATTGATGTTAGAATGTCGTAGTATTTGAGCTACGTAAATGAATTAAAGTGTTTGAATTTCCAAGACGAAAATAAAAGTTTTCTGAGAAATACGTAATGATAGAATGACAAGGTAAGATGGATTATGTAATAAAAATCGAGTTAAGGAAAATGTAATATTTCGCTTGCGGACTTAATTTATAAACGTTTAGGAAGGCGAAGTAGTAAGGAATAAGTAATAATGGTATAATACTTAGGTATTATACAAAAGTAATGAAAACGAGTATAATACGAAGTATTATACGAGTTTGTATGAAGGATAAAATATCGTATATAAATTCTATATGAATTAGAATACGAAAAATGATACATAAACTATATATATATATATATTAATTAATGTTAAAGGACTTGGAAGATTGGTTAACAATTGGTACAAGCCAAGTGAATAAAATGTTAAGGCCCAATTATTAATTAATAAACAAGTTAGTGTTTATTAATGCAAAGCCCAATGATTTATTTAATCCAAGCCCAAGCTAGAATCCATGAGTTGTAATGACCCATGGGGCAAGCCATATTAATATGGTTAGTATGGCGACCAAGTTAATGTGGTAACCAAGTTAGAAGTAATGACCAAGACTTAGGAGTAATGGCCAGGCAAAAGATATGTTTTGTGCCTTGCAAGTAATGAATAGTAAGGAGGTGCATAAGGAGGTGGGATTGTTTTAAAGTCCAAATTGCCCTAACTTTAGAAAATCTATATATAGAGGAGGCTTACAAGCCATTTGTTAGTTGTTTAAATAATCCAAACATCTCAAAGTGCTTAATTGTTAGAGAGATTAAGTTACAAATAAGTTACTTCCTGTTGATTGATTTCGCAATCAATGAATACGTGCAAGTATACATGGTCAACAAGTAATAATAAGAAAAGTATCGTTCCCACGAGAAATTATTTAATAAAAATTACCAAGTACTAACTCTTAACCAAATCAATTTTATTTAAACAACCATAAAATGTGATTTTTATAATTAAGAAAATTAAATTAAACAATTAAAACTAGATTACTCTAAAATTAATTCAAATAAATAAAGATTAAGACTTCAATATCCCCAATTATGAACTATAAATCAATTATCCAATTATCCCAATTATTATGCCCACTGAATTGTTAACAGGAATTCTCAAATGCCAAAAGTCTTTTTCCAAGTGATCAATTGCCTTCTATTTAATCCAGATTAATCTTGCTATATTCCTATGCAAAATAATTGAATTAAACTCCTTCTAATCCCAATTCTTTATGTGTTACATGCGGTGAACAGATATTTCCATTCAATTAATAAACCTAATTATTCACTGTGCAAATAACTAAGTCACATGATATCATGCCCAGTTCTAACCCTAGAATTCCTCTTTCAATTCCTTCTAGAGTAACAAGGTAATTACTGATCAGATAATTAATCAATAAGCATAAGGCAAGATAAACAACTCACTTTAACATAAATAATTGGAATATAATGAATAACTAATTCATAGCCATAAAAAGTTCAACTGAAATCTCAATAAAAGAGTTAGTTCATAATTAATGAATTAAAACCAAGAATCCACAATTGAATAGACATTAAAAGATAAAAGTATGATAAGAGAAGAGAATAAAATTTGTTGTCAGCAAATCTGATGCTCCCCTTTTGTTCTTGATCTTCAATGATCTCCAAGTTGCTTCAATCTCCAAAACTAATAAAAACTAGGGTTTATGTTCTAATCTAATGGAGTGTATCTCTAATCTAATCTATGTAATCTCCCTTTATTTTATGTCTTACATCATGTATTTATAGGTTACAAGTTCAATTTTTAGCTTAGGAACAAACTCAATCCTATTTGGAGTCAAAAAGGTGTCAAAATTCGCCCAAAACGCGTCCAAGCCGCAACCAACCTCTTCCCCAGCTGCCTCAATCATTGGCTTCGACGTCAGACATCGCTCCCAGCGCCCGTGGCTGGGCATAGGCCTATTTCGGGCGCCCCGGCGCTGGCCCCAAGTTCTGATATTTTCTGCTCCGATATCCTTTGGGAAAACGGCCATAACTTTTGATCCGGGAGGAGTTATGGGGTCTGTCACCTATCAAATCGAAGATATCGACGATATCTACAACTTTCATTCTTTGAGGATTGAGAAATTCCGGGCGGCTGAAGGCTGAAATTGAGCTGGACATAACTGCTACGCAAATGACCACCCAAAACCATGACGTTCGACGTCCGTTGGTACAACGATCATAACTCTTGCATCCGAACTCCGATTGGAATGATTCAAAATATTCCGAAAAGCTAAGACGATGCTCTTAAATGTAAACTAAGTTCCAAACCAAGAACATGAAGTAAACATGAAAGCCCAAATGATGTCCGGTTTTCTTTTCTTTGCGTTTTCTTTACTTTTCCTTACCAATAGTCGCTCACACCGCTCCCAAACGTATAACCTACAAAATGAACAAAAAATGCATGAAAAGTAACTAAGATACATAAATATAAGTAACTAATTCAAGTAAAAGATACCGGATATGTGACGACCCCAAAATAAGTCCATTCCATCCAACCCATTCTGAGTCGCCAAATACATGGTACAGAAAATAACTACAACTTTATTACAACAATTGTCGTACAAAATACAATAACACATATGCTGTGAGTTTGGATACAAATATATACCAACTGTGACTCATGTCCCAATCGTGGATAGCATGTCCATCTTTATCATCTTATACCCTGCCAAAGAATGCTTCTGTTTAAGCATCACATATCGGGTAACACAAGCTTGAATTGTTACATCCTTTTGTTCCACGACCGCCTGTCGTTCTTTAGTCTGCTCTTCTAACTCATGAATACAATTTCGAAATTCTATATTTTGATCATATAATACCTCTAATAAACTCTCCTCAGGTTCCTCTTCTTCCTCACTCTCATCTGTTACGTCTGTGACTATCTCGGGTGCAACTATCAATTCTTCATTCACCATATAGATATCTCTAATTCCTTCTTCGTCTGACATCACATTATCATGGTTAGTGATTAGAGGTATCCCCAAGGTCTCATTCACTCCATTGTTAACATTCTCAGCAGCCATTCTCAAATACTGCCATAAAACAAGGGTTAATTAAATAAATAAACATATCACATAATATCCCGATATTATGACTAACCAACAAATAAGCTTAGGTAGGACACACTAGCGAAGGATTTATTCATCTCTCCCCTCCTAGTTATATTCCCCGATCTCCGCCAGAGATCATATCCCTAAGCTCTGATACCAAATGTGACAAATGTCCCATCAGTGGACAGCACCTCACATTGGTACCTATCAGTTTGCCACCGTAGAACGGCGTCCCCTACAGAGAGTCTGGCTTCGGTGCATCCCCCATCAACAGGAAGTCACCAGCGAAAGGCTCGGGGCTCTTTACTTATAGCTCTGATACCAACTGTGACGACCTCAAAATAGGTCCATTCCATCCAACCCATTCTGAGTCACCAAATACATGGTACAGAAAATAACTACAACTTTATTACAACAATTATCGTACAAAATACAACAACACATATGTTGTGAGTTTGGATACAAATATATACCAACTGTGACTCATGTCCCAATCATGGATAGCACATCACAATGACACCTTACATAAAGGTATAGTCAAAACCTGTTTTTGAAATTAGAATTTTTGGGAAGTGCTCAAGGAAACCTTCTTACATGGGAGGCCATGCTTTTAGGTTATGATAGATATCATATGGCCACAAAATTATCCTTGGTTGACCCAATAGACCCCAAAGAAAAACGAGAAGATTACTATCATATTCTTCCCAATGGTGAGTCTTCTCTTGACTTATCATTATCTCCACTGTCTCAAATTGAGAATTATACTTTAAACAAACACTAAGATTATATAGGTAGTGCTCGTAAATATACTCAAAGAAGTGGATGAGAATAACCACATCTTATGATGACACAAGGTTGTATGTCATTAGACATCTTGTATGATAGTGGCAAAACACCCTTCCAACGTTGGATTCGCTCTCCCTATATGATTCACCAAATATAACTACTAAAAGATGTATACAACACACTTGTCTATATTGTTTAGGAGAACTCCATGACTAGAGACCACCGTTCTATTTCCTTGTTACCTCGCTTCGACCCAAATTTACACTTTTATTACCTGAAAGGAATTGTGAAGCAAAAGGGTGACCACAACTAGCTCAGTAAAAGAATATCATGACTAAAGATAATTAAATTATCAATAGCCTTCATCAATAACAAATCAGAGATTTAGAACATATGGTAAATGATAAAAATTTCAACCATAGTTGCAGCGGAACGAGCAATCCATTAGAAGAGTCAAATAGACAATACAGTCTATTATCTTCTCCATGTTAAAAGTCCACCAACAGTGTTTTATCACTGTAACATCAATCAACAATTCCTTTCCACAATTATATGAATATCTCATAATCATAATTGTGATTCTAAATTCCTCTTCGTACCCAGGATGAATATAATTTTCATCACATGTCTTTACCTGAAACATCAAAGATCATGGTTATACCAAATCACAGTTCCTGTTCATAATCATACTAATAAATTCATCTTTGCATTACGGGCCAAAGATATTCATCCACAGTTCATCTTCGCACCACTGGCCAAAGATATTCAACAATAGGTCATCTTTGCACTACGGGCCAAAGATATTCATTAACAGTTCATCTTTACACTACTGGCCAAAGATATTCATTAACAGTTCATCTTTGCACTACTGACCAAAGATATTCATCAACAATTCATCTTTGCACTACAGGCCAAAGATATTAATATCTCAAGGAAATATATAATCATTTCAGAATTTATATAAATAATAATTATAACCATGTTGATCAATTCACCTTTGCACTTCAGCTAAAGATATTCAATTATAAATTCAATGGTCATGGTCATACCAGTCACAATTCAACTTTTCACTACTGGCCAAAGAGAACCCTAGTCATGATCATACCAATAATCTACTCATCTTTACACTCTAGTGAAAGAGAATTTCAACATCAGGGTTATAAAAATATTATATATGATAATAAAATCAATATAATCAATATATAGTTTTAATCTCCAGAGTAATATTCATAAATCAACTATAATTTGGTTAGAAAAAGAAACTAATTTTGTAGTAAATAGTACCCGTGAATAGTAACTCGTGAATAGTAACTCATGAATAGTAACTCATAAATAGTAACCTTGACACAAAAAGGTAAAAATTCCACAATAAAATCCATACCAATATTTCGGTATAATGATATTGAAAGAATAACATTTCTTAAACTTATAAACAATTTATTTTAACTGTTTACACTTTACTAAATAATGCATTTAATCATTATAAAATGCCAAACTTATAAGGTTTCATCACCAATAATCAAAACCCTCATCAAAAATCTGCATATACCACATATATGATTCTCAAGCCATAAAATCTTATTTTCCAATTTTCTTCCTTCACATAACATATTTAACTCATTTATTCATAACTAGTCCATTTTCATGAAAAATACCAAATCGGTTCCAAAAATATTTCTTTTCTGGGATTTAGCAGAATATAGTCCCATATTGAACATATATTTTTCTTAGAATTTTTAAAATTCATTTACTATTTTTCATATGGCTAAAACCGCCAAATATTTAGACATTTATCATAAATTGTACTTTTATCCAAAAATTCTGAAATTCACAGAGTACACTGATATTATATAGATGTACTCCCAATAAAAATATCATCAATTTTGGAGTTAACCATAAGGAGTTATAAGTCGTTACTTTGAAAATAGTCTTTTCTCATAAAATTCATAACTCTTAATCTATACATCCAAAAATCAACATTTTTGGACACAATCAATAAAACTCATCAACATATCATTTCAAATTTTTCCGAAATTTTTCGAAGGTCAAGAAGAAGTAACGAACTGAAAAACATAATAACCCTTAAAATCTCTTACTATCCCTTACCTCAAAAAAGCAGTACTTCTGACTGGATATCGGATATGACGCTGAAAAAAACTTGCAATGATGAATATCAATTCACCAAGTATCTAAATTCTCACAAAATAAACTCAATAATCTAGAGAGAGAAAGAGAGAAAACTTGTTTCTGGTGTGATTTTCAATTCTAACTTAGCCCTCTATTTATAGGAAAATTTTAGAAGATTTGACCTGCAACCTGATGGCTTTACCTGCTACTATTTCCACCCACCACATTTGAAATAAAATTCAGCACATTTCTTCACCAACCACAAGTGGGGCCCACTCAATTCTAGAATTTTCCACCAAAATGCTAAATTCGGATACTTCAATAATTTCTGAATCACTCACCTCTTAAAATTAAAAACAAATCATACGTTCATTTTAAACGGTTCAAAATTTGTGGACATATACTCAACTTATATATGTATAACATATCCAAAAATTACAACGATCCAACGGTCGGATTAAAAATTATAACTCACACAATATATCTCAAAAACACTGGTTTAATTTTTTAATACCTTCATTTCGACAAAAATACTGATAAAACACCTCAACATTAACTCCTTCATTTTTAACCACAATAAATATATCCAACATTTATATCCACATAAAATAAATATTTCCTTATCATATGAATCAATAATTAATTATTCACAAAAAATATTACAGAATCACATTTATGACAACCAGGCCGTTCCCAAGAAAGAGGGGGCATTTCAATAAGAATTTCTCCTTATTGGCGCGCAATTAGGTGACCAAACCTCTCCTTGACAGAACTTTCTAGACATTGCCAATAATTCTATCTAATAATATTATTTAAATAATATGAATTATTGATCTGATAATGGGAAATATAAAGGTCACGTTGACAATTATTGAAACAACAATAATATAAAATATCAACGCAACAATTATTGAATCAATAAAATAAAATATTGAGCAAGAACTCACTGTAACAATTATTGAGTAGTGCCTTCTTACGTAAGGATCAATAATTCAAAAATACTGTAAAACCGTAAGCTTTCGCGTGCAAACACGCCAGACATCGTATTTTAACCACCGGGTATTCCAACAATTGTTAATTCTAGAACGACACGCCGTTATTTATAAAAACTTAATTTTGTCGTTTTCTTGATCGAAAGCAGTTATTACATTATGGGGCCCACAAATGGCTACTGGCCACATCATACTAATATTCCCCAATGAAAGAATATTCCACGACCAAACGAATATTCCCCACAACAATGAATATTTTATAACCACTTGTGTATTTTGAAAAAAAATTCATATATCACCCTTAACTTTAACTTTTATCAATTTAACCATTTACTGAATAGTAATTATAAGAAAAATTGAATTCTTTTATTTCATAAAATTTGGGGTCTTACAATCTCCCCTCCTTATGAAATTTCGTCCCCGAAATTTACGTACCTGGTATTTCAAAAAGTTGAGAATACCTTGCTTCCATTTCAGATTCTATCACCCCGGTCATCATGATTTCTCCATCTCCTGTGATAACTTCATTTGGGTTCCTCATTTGTTGGGAAGTCATGACAACCGCCATCCCTCAAACTACCCGGCTTTGACTTGTCTGGGGAAGCATTTGGCGTCAACACTACCGTTGGAATATATTTTTCTATAGGACATATCCCTCCCTCAACTGCCTCGTCGTACTCCTGTTTCATGATCTGAATCATCAATCTTCGATGCATATTGAATTTAGGTTGACCGCTATGTACAGGGTAATTCAAAACTCGATGTTGGGTTCTCCCAATTGCTTTCCAAAAAGAGAAATTCATGTCATCTATTTTAGCCTTCTTAGATCGGAATTCTCTTTCCACAATATCCACGTGTCGTGTGGCTTTTACCCATGCATCACTCATTCTTACTGCGTTCGCTTTTTTTCTTCTTTCAAATTTCAGATTCCATCTTTATCATCTTATACTCTGACAAAGAATGCTTCTGTTCAAGCATCACATATCGGGTAACACAAGCTTGAATTATTGCATTCTTTTGTTCCACGACCGTCTGTCGTTCTTCAGCCTGCTCTTCTAACTCATGAATACGATTTTGAAATTCTACATTTTGATCATATAATACCTCTAATAAACTCTCCTCAGGTACCTCTTCTTCCTCTTCTAACTCACTCTCAGCTGTTACCTCTGTGACTATCTCGGGTGCAACTATCAATTCTTCACTCACCACATGGATATCTCTAATTTCTTCTTCGTCTGACATCACATTATCATGGTTAGTGATTAGAGGTATCCCCACCGGCCTCATTCACTCCATTGTTAACATTCTCGTGAGCCCATTCTCAACATCGCCATAAAACAAGGGTTAATTAAATAAATTAACATATCACATAATATCCCGATATTATGACTGACCAACAAATAAGCTTAGGTAGGACACACTAGCGAAGGATTTATTCATCTCTCCCCTCCTAGTTATATTCCCCGATCTCCGCCAGAGATCATATCCCTAAGCTCTGATACCAAATGTGACAAATGTCCCATCGATGGACAAAGACCTCACATTGGTACTTATCGATTTGCCATCAGTAGAGCGGCGTCCCCTACAGAGAGAGTCGGCTTCGGTGCATCCCCATCAACAGAAGTCACCAAATGAAAGGGCTGGGGCTCTTTACTTATAGCTCTGATACCAATTGTGACGACCCCAAAATAGGTCCATTCCATCCAACCCATTCTGAGTCGCCAAATACATGGTACAGAAAATAACTACAACTTTATTACAACAATTATCGTACAAAATACAACAACACATATGCTGTGAGTTTGGATACAAATATATACCAACTGTGACTCATGTCCCAATCGTGGATAGCACATCATAATGACACCTTACATAAAGGTATAGTCAAAACCTGTTTTTGAAATTAGAATTTTTGGGAAGTGCTCAAGGAAACCTTCTTACATGGGAGGCCATGCTTTTAGGTTATGATAGATATCATATGGCCACAAAATTATCCTTGGTCAACCTAATAGACCCCCAAAGAAAAACGAGAAGATTACTATCATATTCTTCCCAATGGTGAGTCTTCTCTTGACTTATCATTATCTCCACTGTCTCAAATTGAGAATTATACTTTAAACAAACACCAAGATTATATAGGTAGTGCTCGTAAATATACTCAGCAAGTGGATGAGAATAACCCTGTCTTATGATGACACGAGGTTGTATGTCATTAGACATCTTGTATGATAGTGGCAAAACACCCTTCCAACGTTGGATTCGCCTCTCCCTATATGATTCACCAAATATAACTACTAAAAGATGTATACAACACACTTGTCTATATCTTTGTTAGGGAGAACTCATGACCTAGAGACCACCGTTCTATTTCCTTGTTACCCTCGCTCGACCCAGCTACACTTTTATTACCTGAAAGGAATTGTGAAGTAAAAGGGTGACCACAACTTGCTCAGTAAAAGAATATCATGACTAAAGATAATTAAATTATCAATAGCCTTCATCAATAACAAATCAGAGATTTAGAACATATGGTAAATGATAAAAATTTCAACCATAGTTGCAAAGAACGAAGCAATCCATTAGAAGAGTCAAATAGACAATACGACCTATTATCTTCTCCATGTTAAAAGTCCACCAACAATGTTTTATCAACCGTAACATCAATCAACGAGTTCATTTCCACAATTATATGAATATCTCATGATCATAATTGTGATTCTAAATCCTCTTCGTACCCGTGATTAATATAATTTTCATCACATGTCTTTACCTGAAACATCAAAGATCATGGTTATACCAAATCACAGTTCCTGTTCATAATCATACTAATAAATTCATCTTTGCACTACGGGCCAAAGATATTCATCCAAAGTTCATCTTCGCACCACTGGCCAAAGATATTCAACAATAGGTCATCTTTACACTACAGGCCAAAGATATTCATTAACAGTTCATCTTTGCACTACTGGCCAAAGATATTCATTAACAGTTCATCTTTGTACTACTGGCCAAAGATATTCATCAACAATTCATATTTGCACTACAGGCCAAGGATATTCAGATCTCAAGGAAATATATAATCATTTCAAAATTTATATAAATAATAACTATAACCATGTTGATCAATTCACCTTTGCACTTCAGCTAAAGATATTCAATTATAAATTCAATGGTCATGGTCATACCAGTCACAATTCAACTTTTCACTACTAGCCAAAGAGAACCCTAGTCATGATCATACCAATAATCTACTCATCTTTACACTCCGGTGAAAGAGAATTTCAACATCAGGGTTATAAAAATATTATATATGATAATAAAATCAATATAATCAATATATAGTTTTAATCTCCAGAGTAATATTCATAAATCAACTATAATTTGGTTAGAAAAATAAACCAATTTTGTAGTGAATAATACCCGTGAATAGTAACTCATGAATAGTAACCCTGACACAAAAAGGTAGAAATTCCATAATAAGATCCATACCAATATTTCGGTATAATGATATTGAAAGAATAACATTTCTTAAACTTATAAACAATTTATTTTAACTGTTTACACTTTACAAAATAATGCATTTAATCATCATAAAATGCCAAACTTATAAGGTTTCATCACCAATAACCAAAACTCTCATCAAAAATTTGCATATACCACATATATGATTCTCAAGCCATAAAATCATATTTTCCAATTTTGTTCCTTCACATAATATATTTAACTCATTTATTCATAACTAGTCCATTTTCATGAAAATACCAAATCGGTTCCAAAAATATTTCTTTTACGGGATTTAGCGAGAATATAGTCCCATATTGAACATATATTTTTCTTAGAATTTTTAAAATTCATTTACTATTTTTCATATGGCTAAAACCGTCGAATATTTAGACATTTATCATAAATTGTACTTTTATCCAAAAATTCCGAAATTCACAGAGTACACTGATATTATATACATGTACTCCTAATAAAAATATCATCAATTTTGGATTTAACCATAAGGAGTTATAAGGCGTTACTTTGAAAATAGTCTTTTCTCATAAAATTCATAACTCTTAATTTGTACATCCAAAAATCACCATTTTTGGACACAATCAATAAAACTCATCAACATATCATTTCAAATTTTTCTAGAATTTTCTGAAGGTCAGAAGAAGTACAAACTGAAAAACATAATAACCCTTAAAATCCCTTACTATCCCTTACCTCAAAAAAAGCGAAGACTTCCTGATTGGATATCGGATATGATCTTTGAAGAAACTTTCAGACCGATGAATATCAACTCACCAAGTATCTAAATACTCACAAAATAAACTCAATAATCTAGAGAGAGAAAGAGAGAAAACTTATTTCTGGTGTGATTTTCAATTCTAACTTAGCCCTCTATTTATAGGAAAATTTTAGCAGATTTGACCTGCAACCTGATGGCTTTACCTGCTACTATTTCCACCCACCACATTTGAAATAAAATTCAGCACATTTCTTCACCAACCACAAGTGGGGCCCACTCAATTCTAGAATTTTCCACCAAAATGCTAAATTCGGATACTTCAATAATTTCTGAATCACTCACCTCTTAAAATTCAAAACAAATCATACGTTCATTTTAAACGGTTCAAAATTTGTGGACATATACTCAACTTATATATGTATAACATATCCAAAAATATCAATTATTGAAACAACAATAATATAAAATATCAACGCAGCAATTATTGAATCAATAAAATAAAATATTGAACAGTAACTACTGTAACAATTATTGAGTAGTGCCTTCTTACGTAAGGATCAATAATTCAAAATACTATTGTAAAACCAGGTAACTGCCATTTGTGTAAACACGCCAGACATCGTATTTTAACCACCGGATATTCCAACAGTGTTAACGGTAATGATTACGCCGTTATTTATAAAAACTTAATTTTATCGTTTTCTTCATCCGACGATGCTTATTACATTATGGGGCCCTAAATGGTCGCTTGTAGTCATTGAATATTCCCCAACAGAAAGAATTTTCCACGACCAAACGAATATTCCCCGACAACAATGAATATTTTATAACCACTTGTGTATTTTGAAAAAAAAATCATATATCACCCTTAAATTTAACTTTTATCAATTTAACCATTTACTGAATAGTAATTATAAAAAAAATTGAATACTTTTATTTCATAAAATTTGGGGTCTTACAATCTCCCCTCCTTATGAAATTTCGTCCCCGAAATTTACGTACCTGGTATTTCAAAAAGTTGAGAATACCTTGCTTCCATTTCAGATTCTATCACCCCGGTCATCATGATTTCTCCATCTCCCGTGATAACTTCATTTGGGTTCCTCATTTGTTGGGAAGTCGTGACAACCGCCATCCCTCGAACTACCCGGCTTTGACTTGTCTGGGGCAACATTTGGCGTCAACACTACCATTGGAATATATTTTTGTATAGGACATATTCCTCCCTCAACTGCCTCGTCGTACTCCTATTTCATGATCTGAATCATCAATCTTCGATCCATATCGAATTCAGGTTGTCCGCTATGTACAAGGTAATTCAAAACTCGATGTTGGGTTCTCCCAATTGCTTTCCAAAAAGAGAAATTCATGTCATTTATTTTAGCCTTCTTAGATCGGACATCTCTTTCCACAATATCCACGTGTCGTGTGGCTTTTACCCATGCATCACTCATTCTTACTTGTTCAGTTTTTTCTTCTTTCAGTTCAGATTCCATCTTTATCATCTTATACTCTGCCAAAGAATGCTTCTGTTCAAGCATCACATTTCGGGTAACACAAGCTTGAATTATTGCATCCTTTTGTTCCACGACAAGCTTGTCGTTCTTGACCGCTTCTTCTAACTCATGAATACGATTTTGAAATTCTACATTTTGATCATATAATACCTCTAATAAACTCTCCTCAGGTACCTCTTCTTCCTCACTCTCAGCTGTTACCTCTGTGACTATCTCGGGTGCAACTATCAATTCTTCACTCACCACATGGATATCTCTAATTCCTTCTTCGTCTGACATCACATTATCATGGTTAGTGATTAGAGGTATCCCCACGATCTCATTCACTCCATTGTTAATATTCTCAGCAGCCATTCTCAAATACTTCCATAAAACAAGGGTTAATTAAACAAATTAACATATCACATAATATCCCGATATTATGACTGGCCAACAAATAAGCTTAGGTAGGACACACTAGCGAAGGATTTACTCATCTCTCCCCTCCTAGTTATATTCCCCGATCTCCGCCAGAGATCATATCCCTAAGCTCTGATACCAAATGTGACAAATGTCCCATCAGTGGATAGCACCTCACATTGGTACCTATCAGTTTTCCACCGTAGAATGGCGTCCCCTACGGAGAGTTTGGCTTCGGTGCATCCCCCATCAATAAGAAGTCACCAGCGAGAGGGTCGGGGCTCTTTACTTATAGCTCTGATACCAACTGTGACGACCCCAAAATAGGTACATTCCATCCAACCCATTCTGAGTCGCCAAATACATGGTACAGAAAACAATTACAACTTTATTACAACAATTGTCGTACAAAATACAACAACACATGCTGTGAGTTTGGATACAAATATATACCAACTGTGACTCATGTCCCAATCGTGGATAACACGTCACAATGACACCTTACATAAAGGTATAGTCAAAAACTGTTTTAGAAATTAGAATTTTTGGGAAGTGCTTAAGGAAACCTTCGTACATGGGAGGCCATGCTTCTAAGTTATGATAGATATCATATGGCCATAGAATTATCCTTGGTTGACCCAATAGACCACAAAGAAAAACGAGAAGATTACTATCATATTCTTCCTAATAGTGAGTCTTCTCTTGACTTATCATTATCTCCACTGTCTCAAATTGAGAATTATACTTCAAATAAACACCAAGATTATATAGGTAGTGCTCGTAAATATACTCAGCGAGTGGATGAGCACAACCCTGTCTTATGATGACATGAGGTTGTATGTCATTAGACATCTACGGGCCAAAGATATTCATTAACAGTTCATCTTTGCACTACTGATCTTTGCACTACTGGCCAAAGATATATTCATCACATATTCATCTTTGCACTACAGGCCAAAGATATTCATATCTCAAAGAAATATATAATCATTTCAGAATTTATATAAACAATAATTATAACCATGTTGATCAATTCACCTTTGCACTTAAGCTAAAGATATTCAATTATAAATTCAATGGTCATGATCATACCAGTCACAATTTAACTTTTCACTACTGGCCAAAGAGAACCCTAGTCATGATCATACCAATAATCTACTCATCTTTACACTCCAGTGAAAGATAATTTCAACATCAGGGTTATAAAAATATTATATATGATAATAAAATCAATATAATAAATATATAGTTTTAATCTCCAAAGTAATATTCATAAATCAATTATAATTTGGTTAGAAAAAGAAACCAATTTTGTAGTGAATAGTACCCGTGAATAGTAACTCGCGAATAGTAACTCGTGAATAGTAACTCATGAAAAGTAACCCTGACACAAAAAGGTAGAAATTCCACAATAAAATCCATACCAATATTTCGGTATAATGATATTGAAAGAATAACATTTCTTAAACTTATAAACAATTTATTTTAACTGTTTACACTTTACTAAATAATGCATTTAATCATCATAAAATGCCAAACTTATAAGGTTTCATCACCAATAACCAAAACTCTCATCAAAAATCTGCATATACCACATATATGATTCTCAAGCCATAAAAATCATATTTTCCAATTTTCTTCCTTCACATAACATATTTAACTCATTTATTCATAACTAGTCCATTTTCATTAAAAATACCAAATCAGTTCCAAAAATATTTCTTTTTTGGGATTTAGCCGAATATAGTCCCATATTGAACATATATTTTTCTTAGAATTTTTAAAATTCATTTACTATTTTTCATATGGCTAAAACCACCGAATATTTAGACATTTATCATAAATTGTACTTTTATCCAAAAATTCCGAAATTCACAGAGTACACTGATATTATATAGATGTACTCCCAATAAAAATTTCATCAATTTTGGAGTTAACCATAAGGAGTTATAAGGCGTTACTTTTAAAATAGTCTTTTCTCGTAAAATTCATAACTCTTAATCTATAAATCCAAAAATCACCATTTTTGGACACAATCAATAAAACTCATCAACATATCATTTCAAAGTTTTCCAAAATTTTCTGAAGGTCAGAAGAAGTACGAACTGAAAAACATAATAACCCTTAAAATCCCTTACAATCCTTGCACCTCAAAAAAAGAAAGACTTCATTTGGATATCGGATATGACACTGAAGGAAACTTGCACTGATGAATATCAACTCATCAAGTATCTAAATACTCACAAAATAAACTCAATAATCTAGAGAGAGAAAGAGAGAAAACTTGTTTCTGGTGTGATTTTCAATTCTAACTTAGCCCTCTATTTATAGGAAAATTTTAGCAGACTTGACCTATAACCTGATGGCTTTACCTGCTACTATTCCCACCCACCACATTTGAAATAAAATTTAGCACATTTCTTTACCAACCACAAGTGGGGCCCACTCAATTCTAGAATTTTCCACCAAAATGCTAAATTCGGATACTTCAACAATTTCTGAACCACTCACCTCTTAAAATTCATAACAAATCATACGTTCATTTTTAACGGTTCAAACTTTGTGGACTTATACTCAACTTATATATGTATAAGATATCCAAAAATTTCAACGATCCAACGGTCGGATTAAAAATTATAACTCACACAATATATCTCAAAAACACTGGTTTAATTTTTAATACCTTCATTTCGACAAAAAAACTGATAAAACACCTCAACATTAACTCCTTCATTTTTAACCACAATAAATATATCCAACATTTATATCCACATAAAATAAATATTTACTTATCATATGAATCAATAATTAATTATTCACAAATAATATTCTGTAATCACATTTATGATAACGGTAGTTTCCTAAGAAAGAGGGGCTTTCAATAAGAATTTCTCCTTATTAGTGCGCGCAATTAGGTGACCAAACCTCTCCTTGATGTAACTTTCTAGACATTTCCAATAATGCTATCTAATAATATTATTCAAATAATATGAATTATTGATCGATAATGGGAAATACAAAGGTCGTTGATAATTATTGAAACAACAATAATATAAAATATCAACGCAAAGAATTATTGAATCAATAAAATAAAATATTGAGCAAAGAATTCACTCGTGAACAATTATTGAGTAAAGCCTTCACGTAAGGATCAATAATTCAAAATACATGTAAAACTGTGCCATCTTGTGCAAACACATGTATTATCAGTATTTTAACCACCGGGTATTCCAAGCGTTGTTAATTGAGAACGATTATTTACCAAGTTATTTATAAAAACATTATTTTCTCATTTTCTTCATCCGACAGTTATTCTATTCTGGGGCCCACAAATGGCTGCACCTTCGTACGAATATTCCCCGATAGAAAGAATATTCCACGACCAAACAAATATTCCCCGACAACAATGAATATTTTATAACCACTTGTGTATTTTGAAAAAAAATTCATATATCACCCTTAACTTTAACTTTTATCAATTTAACCATTTACTGAACAGTAATTATAAGAAAAATTGAATACTTTTATTTCATAAAATTCGAGGTCTTACAGGATAAGTGTATATAAAATCCACTTATCAAATACCCCCAAACTTAAACTGTTGCTTGTCCCCAAGTAACACAACATAATGCAATGCAATGCAATGAAATGCAACTAATCTATATGCCTATTGAATCCAAAGTAGAAGATTTGATAGAATCAAATCTATTCACTCGGCCTTAGAGCAATCAAGCAAACACGACAATACTTCATATCAAAACCAATCAACAATTTCCTAGTCAATCATCAAGTCTTAAACTGTTATTACTGGTATAGTGTGTGTGTGTGCTCAACAACCATGCTAACTGATATAAAATCAAATTTAACACATAACAAGTCTCTTCGAAGGCATCATACAGTGTAAACTCAAGAAATCTCAAAGATAGGCACGATTCAACTAAAATTAAACTCAACCAAATTCAAGGGTACATGCAGGATACTTATACTTTCTTTTTTTCCTTATCTTTTTTTTACACGGGGGCCTTTTGCTCTGTTCCCGTGATTATTTCCCTTTTCTTTTTCTTTTTATAGATGGTTGGTGAGTGCGTTTTATGCTCCATCTCACGCTTGTGTTTATGGGGAGTGTTTATCCTCAACCCACCACAAGACTCAACATGCTTTCTTTTTCTTTTTTTAAAGCTTATATACCCCACATATATTCCCCCAAACTTAGGTTCTTGTCTAACTTTAGTCATCACTACTTATTCTTGTCATTCTTTCATTCAAACTAGCATTATCCTTTAGAGTCCCATTATGTATCAATTTAAACTCAATCAATCAACAAGTTGTTTTTATTGTGCTATCATTATTATACTAGTTTCAAACAGAAAAGGATTCAATTCATAACAAGAAATCACATCAAAGCTCTAATAGTCAGTATTATACTTGTCTACCCAATTCCAACCTCATCATTGGCCAAAATAAACTTAACTATAACAAACCGCTAGACTTATGCAAAATGAACATAGTAACTAACTATTATTTTTGAATTTTTTTTTATAATGAACCTAAACTATATTAACAACATATGCAAAATAACATAACATAAACATGAAACTAAACATGCAATAACGAACTAAACTAAACTCCCCCAAACTTAGCAATTACAATGTCCTCATTGTAAGAATATAGCGATAAGTAGAAGAGAACTTCCCTGTAATCAGCTAAGCGTGAGGTGCTGGTGGCGATGGTAGCGACGATCATTTTCCTATCCATTGAACCTCCAATACCTGCAATGAAGAGAGACAACATGTATTAGATTATAAGAGAACTTACTAAGCAAA
The DNA here is from genome assembly GCA_020205605.1 of Panax ginseng. Lineage (NCBI taxonomy): Eukaryota > Viridiplantae > Streptophyta > Magnoliopsida > Apiales > Araliaceae > Panax > Panax ginseng. The sequence goes on along the minus strand of CM035147.1, from coordinate 48,374,742 downwards.
TTAATTCCTATCTACTAAATAAACTAGTAAATCATATAAATATAAAAATTCGGTTGCCTCCCAACCGGCATTGATTTATAGTCTTTCAATTTGACTTTGTGTTCGTCAATGCTATCCAATTCCTCTTCCAAAGTTGAGGAACCCTCCATCCATCGGAAATAATATAGCTTTTGGTAGGTTCCCATTTATTTATAGCCATTGTATTAAAGTCACCTAGCATGCTTTGTTTAGATAAGATCACATTAAAGAACGCCCAACATCTAGGTGTTTTTTCCATTGTGTTCATGAATAGATTCGGCATCGAGGCTTGTCGGACCAACAATCTCTTCTTCTATCTTCTCCAACTCATTGAACCATGGCTTCGAAGTTGTACTCGCTTTTACGTCACAAGGAGTATTGCCGACGACATGACTACCTAGCGGACATGGTTTTGCAAATCTAACCGGATTCTTGAACTTTGGCGGAGAAGGAACTTGGGGCACTAATAACATCGGCTCCTCCTCGTTGGTAATCATAGTTAGTTCTTCACCGACCTTATTTTCATTATCCCTACTTGTCTCCTCTTTTTCAACATCTCGTGTCTCATCCAGTTGTAGATTTGGCTCGGGCACTTCATCAATTTTGTCATCCATGTCATAAAGCCAAGTGTTTGGAGGAAGGTTGTTTATGACTTTGGTCATTTGCTCTATCTGATCCGCAAGATTTAGAATTGACCCCGTTTGATTAATCCTCTCTCTCTAACTTGGACCACAATTCCTCCAACCTTGAATTTTCTTCTTTTAATAGAGGTTGATATGAGAATTCCGGCGTCTATGTTGGATTTGGAGTAGAGTATTGGTCTTGATAGTTGTAGCTCCATGAAAAATCCGGGTGATACCCCCAAACTTGTTCATAATTATCATATGCATACTTATTGAGGTAGTTACCACCATACTGTACCGGCCCAAGATTAATGGTGCATTGATTACTCGGGTGATTGCCAGGACAATAGTCACACATAACTGCCATCCTTCGACTCTGTTGGGATGCGATAACGTCCAACTTCCTCGAAAGTTCTTTAATTTGTGCTGACATTGCGGAAAGTGTCGCGAGTCTGTCAATCTCCATCCCCCTTGGTTGAGTCACGTTCGTGTATGGACATTGATACTCAAAGTCATCTATGGTACCTAAAATGAGAGAAATATAAGAAAAGAATTAAAAATAAAAATAAAAATGTTTAAATTAAGACTAATTTGATTGAAATTAATATTGGTAAAAAAATATTAAACTAATTCCCCGGCAACGGCGCCAAAAAACTTGTTGATCGATTTCGCAATCAATGAATACTTGCAAGTATACACGGTCAACAAGTAACAAAGTGATAAGAAAAGTATCGTTCCCACGAGGAATTATTTAATAAAAATTACCAAGTACTAACTCTTAACCAAATCAATTTTATTTAAACAATCATAAAATGTGATTTTTATAATTAAGAAAATTAAATTAAACAATTAAAACTAGATTACTCTAAAATTAATTCAAATAAATAAAGATTAAGACTTCAATATCCCCAATTATGAACTATAAATCAATTATCCAATTATCCCAATTATTATCCCCACTGAATTGTTAACAGGAATTCTCAAATGCCAAAAGTCCCTTTCTAAGTGATTAATTGCCTTCTATTTAATCCAGATTAATCTTGCTATATTCCTATGCAAAACAATTGAATTAAACTCCTTCTAATCCCAATTCCTTATGTGTTACATGTGGTGAACAGATATTTCCATTCAATTCATAAACCTAATTATTCACTGTGCAAATAACTAAGTCACATGATATCATGCCCAGTTCTAACCCTAGAATTCCTCTTTCAATTCCTTCAAGAGTAACAAGGTAATTACTGATCAGATAATTAATCAATAAGCATAAGGCAAGATAAAAAAACTCACTTTAACATAAATAATTGGAATATAATGAATAACTAATTCATAGCCATAAAAAGTTCAATTGAAATCTCAATAAAAGAGTTAGTTCATAATTAATGAATTAAAACCAATAATCCACAATTGAATAGACATTAAAAGATAAAAGTATGATAAGAGAAGAGAATAAAATCTGTTGTCAGCAAATCTGATGCTCCCCTCTTGCTCTTGATCTTCAATGATCTCCAAGTTGCTTCAATCTCCAAAACTAATAAGAACTAGGGTTTATGTTCTAATCTAATGGAGTGTATCTCTAATCTAATCTATGTAATCTCCCTTTATTTTATGCCTTACATCATGTATTTATAGGTTACAAGTTCAATTTTTAGCTTAGGAACAAACCCAATCCTATTTGGAGTCAAAAAGGTGTCAAAATTCGCCCAAAACGCGTCCAAGCCGCAACCAACCTCTTCCCCAGAGCCCCAACGCTGGGCTTGATGCTCAGATCTTTGCTCCCAGCCTTTTGGTCGGGCATAGGATCTATTTTGGGCGCCTTGCTGGCTGGCCCCAAGTTCTGATATTTTCTACTCTGATGTCCTTTGGGAAAACGGCCATAACTTTTGATCCGGGAGGAGTTACGGGGCGTGCCACCTATCAAATCGAAGAAATCAACGAGATCTACAACTTTCATTCTTTGAGGATTGAGAAATTCAGGGAGGATGAAGGCTGAAATTGAGCTGGAAGTAACTTCTACGCAAATGACCACCCAAAACCATGACGTTCGACGTCCGTTGATACAACGATCATAACTCTTGCATCCGAACTCCAATTGGAATGATTCAAAATGTTTCGGAAAGCTAAGACGAGACTCTTCAATGTAAGCTAAGTTCCAAACCAAGAACATGAAGTAAACATGAAAGCCCAAATGATGTTCGGTTTGCTTTTCTTTGCGTTTTCTTTATTTTTCCTTACCAATAGTCGCTTACACCGCTCCCAAACGTATAACCTACAAAATGAACACAAAATGCATGAAAAGTAACTAAGACACATAAATATAAGCAACTAATTTAAGTTAAAGATACCGGATAAGTGTATATAAAATCCGCTTATCACTTCCATAAGGAAGAAGAAGAAGAAGAAGAAGCTACTTACCAAGACTTCAAAAGTAAGACTTCTTCTCTAAATTATCTTCTATCTCTATTCATGATAGGTTGATAAGAAAAGATGGATTAAGGAACATGAATGTTAAGAAGTAAGAAGAATGTGTAAGTAATGAACTTAAGCCACATAAGTTGGTAATAAGTCATTTAAGCTAGCATAAGTTATAAACTTATGTGAAAGTATTATGAACTTATAATGAGTTTATTAAGAGAAGTGATATGGATATAAAAGAACTTATATGATCATATGTATCATGTATACATAAGTAAAGTTATATGTTAAGAACATATAAAGTACGATGATTAAGAAACATTAATTGTCATAAGTCATGAACAATAAAATCTTAAGTAGTTTATAATTTGACAAGTTATAAGCTCATGAAGAATAAGTCTAAAATCCAACAATGAATATAAGTTGTTGTAATAAGTATGTTGAGATGTTCACATGATGAATGGAATTCATTTGTAATGTTGAACAAATCATAAGAATGAAGATTTATCGAAAATTGCACGATTGGACGATAATCGTCGAATTCGTAAAATTCTCGGAATAGAAGTCAAATATTGTGTTTGAACTCGGAACCATTGTTTTCCGATGGAGAAAAGTCATATTTGGCATTTAAGATTTGCGAACTCAAAAATGACCGGATTCCGACTTAGAACGAAGAAACGAGCGTTGAACGTTCACGAACGTTTATCGTTTCGTTAAAAATGAACCAATAGGTGAATTTTTAGCAAGCGGAGTCAAATAGATAAAATTCTTACATGAACGCATAGAGTACGTAATTTGTTAACCGTAGACTCTTGAACGAGCCAATTCGGACTTATAACAAAGAAGTTACGAGTCTGGGAATCTCATCTTTTGAAAAATATGTCAAGCATTTTCAGGCACAGAGTCCATGCTGCTACATGCGACTCCAAGCATATTTAGCCAAGGCAGCGCCAAAAGGAGTCTCTACCGCAAACTCAAACTCGCGCCACAGTTACGACATATAACAAAGAGACTCACAGCAGGTCACGAAAGTCCGAAATAATGCCACTTTTAACGCTGTAAGCAGCCATGAGATGTGAGTATAAAGACAGAATGTCAAATACCATCCTCGTAACAAGAATAGTGATAAATGTTTTTAATTACAAAGAAAAGAAAGTTAATTGATTTAAAAGTAAACACAACCTAATGAACGTAATGTAACATTGTTTAAAGTTTGTTAAACCTTAAGGATGTTGTATAAAGGTTGAGATAACCTAGTCGAATATAAATTCAAGGATAATGATAAGCCGGAACAGATAGTAACTGAATCTAATACACAAATTAGATTGAGATGAAGGGTAAGATATAGTCATATACATACTTGATTATATGTGACCTAATGTAAGGCATTATGTGATCATGTATTGTAGAGACTTAAAAGACTTGAACATAAAGTAACTATATCGTAGCAGACGCTAAAGGCAAGTATTCTAACTCTTGTCTCAGTTCAATCAAAACAAGTTTTTGAAGTTCATGTATTCTTTTGCATGAATTGAGGTATGTTGAGGTTAAAGCCAATTCCTTTTGCTAGACTTGATATATTGCGTGGATTATTGATAATCTATTCATCTATTATCTAATGTTTTTATCTTTTGTCAACTACTAGATATGGTTTTCAAAAGAAGACTGAAATGTTAAACAAATGTTTTTTTCGGAGAAACGATTGTGCACGTGAGGTTGCTAAATGCTTAAACGTGCATACGTTTAATGGATGTAGTGTTGATCAACATAGAGTACAATAAGTTGATCACGTAGAAGTGCTCGTAAGTAATATCGGGCTTATGGACTTAGTTCCGGGTTATCCTTTTCCAATAAAGAATGAATACTCGAGGTCTTTGACCGGAGTAAATGTTTTACTAAATATTGTTATTATTGTAAAATATTTTAAAAGAAAGATGAAGTGCTATTTTGAATTATCAATAGTACTTCATAACTATTGTTCAGTTATTGAAGATATACGATTCGTATGTGTTTGGCATGTTGATATTGAATTGTTATACTTGCTAAGATAGTTATGCTCACTCTTGCATGAACTATATGAATGCAGCTAAGACTGAACGTCCCGAAGGATCGAAAAAGGATAAAGGAAAAGCTAAGGCAAATTGTTAAGCTGTCTTGTAATAGTATAGGTCTATTGTTGTAATGAAATTGATATTATGACAAAGAACCTTTGTAATGGGTATAGAACCTGGGAAATGTAAATATTACTTTAAATATATAGAAGTTATGTTCATTCTTTGAGACTTTTCAATTGAATGAATGTATGAATGTCAGACAAGATAGCACCATCGCTTCGGGTTGGAAGATACCCGGATTTTGGGGGTGCTACAAGTTGGTATCAGAGCCTAGGTTATAAAACTTAAGGGGGAAAGTAGAACCCTAAGTCATAACCTTAAGAAAGAATAAAGAAATAAAAGATAGAAAGTAACCCTATAAAAATGCATTATATTATGTTATGTGTTTCTATTATTTTACTGACGTATACTAATCAAACTATATTGTTTTATTGTAGATGTCAGGAGAAAATGATATGTATAGAGATATACATGTAGTGAGCGAGGATTCGGTTAATCGGGTAGAGATACTACCAAATCCCGTAGCAGTAGAACCAGAGGTGGTGACAATCGAGTCTAGAGACTCGAATAATTTAGACTACATGTCTATATTTGATGGCATGATAGAGGAGGAGGTGGACATGATGTCCTTTAACTAGGATCAACCTACAGAGGAATTTTCTACGGGGGAATTGATGAAGGCACTGTTTATATCAGTATTGGATAGGAACGTCCATTACTGCCAAGAGGTTAAGCAGTTGAAAGAGGAACTCCAAGCTGTCCGTAAGGACAAGACTAGCATGGAGGGAATGTAGGAAGAGGAGCACGATGATAGAATTCTAGCTAAGGACAAGGTCCAAGAGCTGAGATGTGAAGTCTTTGAGCTCAAGCAGGAGCTAAAGACTAAACAGCGGAAGTTGGAGAGGATGTCCTATATACATAGGAGTTCTCATATGGATTTCCAGCAGCAGTAGTCGGGTATCCCAGAGAAGGTGATGTAACCGACATACTATCAAGAGAGATGTTATCACGGTCCGCCAAAGAAAGATTTTGAGAATGCCCTACGGCAGATGTAATCTAGCAATAGCTAGAGTAGCTTAGATATGTAAATATTATGTATCTAGTAGTGACGTAAAACCCTCTTTTGTATAACAAAGGGTAGTCTTTGTAAATCCCAATTTTTGGAAAGTAATTATGGATGGTAATGTAATCAGCTAAGGCTGAGTAATGTAAACAATGTAGTGTTATACTACAAGTTATGAATCAATATAAGTCTTTTTATGGAATATATTGAGTAATGAGTATGAGTTATTATTTTATTACAAATAATAACAAACTAACAAGAATAAAGTAATAATGATGTGTTGTTTTCTTAACAGTAAAATGCCGCCAAGAAGGAGACAACGATATCAAGGCACTAATGTTAACCAACCGGAGGGTGGTCTGGTTAATCCAATGCAGGAGTTCGTTAATCTTTTAACGGCTGAATTTAATAGAATATGGGCTAATGTACCTGTGATTCCTGGAGTAGTACGAGCTACTACTTTTAAGGATTTTAAAAGTGTAGGTCCGTCGGAGTTCAAAGGAACTACGAACCCTATAGAAGCCCAGACTTGGGTAAAATAAATCGAGAAAGCATTTGTAATAACAAATGTTGAGGAGGGTCAAAAGGTTGCCTTTGCAACCTATTTGATTAAAGGAGAGGCCAACTTCGGTGGGAGGCAAACCAAAGTTAGGGGCCGATATAGGAAACCTAACGTGGGAGAGGTTCAAGGAGATTTTCTTCGAGAACTATTTTTCCACCAAAGTATGCAAGGGAGGATGGAAATGAGGTTTCTTGAATTGAACACAAGGGATATGACAGCTTCCTCAAAGATGTCGCCAAGTTTAATGAATCGGCACGATTTGCTCCACATCAAGTGGACATCAAGTGAGAAAGGTTAGAAGATTCGAAAGGTGGCTTCAAACCCTCGCTCTATAGTCAATATCAATGTTCCAAAGTACTTCCTTTGGAACCATATTAGAAAAGGTAATAATTGCCAAAGGTGGGAATGAGGCTCTTACCAAGCACTCACAAGGATAAGAAAACAAGGGCAAGGTTGATGGAGGAATCAAGACCGAGGAGCCAAAAGGAAGTGGCAACCACAAAAGAGGAAGGGCTTTAACTCGGGAATACCTGAGTAAAAACAATGGGATTCTAAGAGGAGGATGGAGGCCTCAGAAACTCTGTGGGAAGACTCACTTAGAGTCTCATCTCAAAGGAAAGGCAAGATGTTATAATCAGGATGTGAAGGGCACATTTCGCCTAACTGGCCCAAATCAAGAAAAAATCACGGATGTTTTGTATGTGGATCAACCGACCACATAGCTGTAAGAACCGCCCAAGAAAGGGGATGTAAGGAAATAAAGGAACTAATAGCAGAAGTGGCTATTAGTGGTCCAAATTACGGTAAATCAATGGCCCGCACTTTTAATATGATTTTATCCAAGATGCGTGGCATCGGGGGATGTAGTTGCAGTGTATTATTCCGATCAATAACATAAATGCATACGCATGCTATTTGATTCGGTGCTACTTGTTCGCTTATAAGATGTGATTTTGCTAGACGACTAGAATTATTTCCCAAAAATTGCCTATACCTTTGAACATTAAGGTAGCAAAACGAAGAGATAATTCATGTCAAGATATTCATAGGAGTTATCACATAGAGTAGATGTACGTGGTCGTAAGTTATCTAGAGATTTAATATCGATAAAGTTAGGAGAATTTGACGTAATTTCTAATGGATTGGTTGATTAACCATGGAGAAATTATAGATTGCCAAAAGAAATGTGTGAGCATCGTGACGTTGAAGCAACCTCCCGTAGTATTTTACGGTAAGAATAAATCACGGACGCTCGTTCAGCCACGGATGATGACACAAACTAGAAAACTTTTAAGGAAGGGATGTAGGTTATCTATGCCATGTTGTTGATACCCGCAGAGAGTGGGAGCAACCATGGAACAAATACCTATAGTAAACTAATTCATGGATGTATTTCCAAGTGAGTTACCGGTTTACCACCGAGACAGGAGATCGAATTTGTGATAGACATTGTGTGAGCTGCACCGGGCCTCAAGGGCATCGCATCGATGGCGCCTGTGGAAATGAAAGAACTAATGGTTCACCACAGAACTATTGGATGAAAGTACATTCAACCAAGTGTTTCCGTGGGGGCAACCTGTTATTTGTCAAGAAGAAAGATGGATCGTTAAGACTTTGTATCGACTATCTGGAGTCGAACAAGTTAACGATAAAGAATAAATACCCATTGCCCGTGATCGATGATCTCTTTGATCAATTGAAAGGGCAAAGTATTTTCTAAAATAGATTTATGACGGGTATCACCAGTTGAAGGTTAGGAAGGAAGATGTACCAAAGACGGTATTCGTGACTCAAGTATGGTCATTACGAAGTTTCGTGATGTCATTTGGGTTAACGAATGCACCAAACCGTGATTTATGGATATGATGAACAGAGAGTGTTCAAACCATATTTGGACAAGTTCATCGTTGTGTTTATCGATGATATTCTAGTCTATTCTAAGACGCCGTAAGATCATGTCGAACACTTAAGATTAGTGTGTTGGAGACACTAAGGAAGGAGAAGTTATATGTGAAATTCACCAAATGTGAATTTTGGCCGGAAAGGTGCGCTTTTAGGTCATGTCATTGACCAAGAGGGATTTTCAGTGGATCCAACGAAGGTAGAATAAAGAATGAATTGGGAACAACCAAAACGCCAATCGAGGTGAGGAGTTTTAGGGTAAGCAGGTACTATCAAGATTTATCCAAGATTTTTCAAGATAGCTACCCCATTGACTAATTTAACAAGGAAGATGGTGAAATACGTATGGACGGATAAATGTGAAGATAGCCAAGAACTCAAGAAAAGATTAAGTGAAGCTACTGCTTTTGTCATTGCTGATGACACAAGAAATTTTGTAGTGTATAGTGATGCTTCAGACAGAGGACTTGGTTGTGTGCTTACGCAAAGATGGCAAAGTCATCATGTATGCATCACGGTAGCTTGAAGGATTATGAGAAAGTTTATCCTACTCATGATCCGAATTGGCCAGCAGAAGTGTTTGCCCTAAAGATATGGAGACATTATCTTTATGGGGAAAAATGAGAGATATATACTGACCATAAAAGTCTAAAGTATATCTTCACTAAGAAGGAGTTGAATATGAGATGAGAAGATGGCTAGAGTTGATAAAGGATTATGATTGTGAAACTCAGATCACCCTCGAAAGGCTAATCGTAGTTGCCGACGCCTTTTAAGTAGGAAGGGTCGGGAAAAGTTGTCTATGTTAACTACCAAAATGAGTTAATAATGTAGATGGCTAGGATGGAAATAGAAGTAAAGATGCCGAAAGTGATTCGAGGAAGATACTCTTTTACGACGGAGATGCAATCTACCATCATAGAAGAGAGTCAAGGAGGTACAACTCAAGACCCGACGAGTGTAACCAAATGAAGAAGTTGTTATCCGAGAAGGAAGATACTAAGTATAGTCTTGATAATGAGGGATTATTAAGATTTGAAGGAAGAATTTGGGTTCCAATGAGACGGAATTAAAGGAGCAAGTGTTACAAGAAGTTCATAGTTCGAGGTACTCGATACATCCCGGTAGCACTAAGATGTATCAAGACCTTCGACAGTAGTTTTTGTGTACAAACATGAAGAGAGAAATAGCAAGAGTATGTGAGTAGGTGCTCGACTTGTCAAAAGTTAAGGCCAACATCAACGCACCAATGGCTTATTACGCCATTGGAGATTCCAGAATGGAAGTGGGAGCATATCACGATGGACTTTGTGGTGGGACTTCCGACGATTTAATAAAGGATACGATTCAATTTGGGTAATAGTGGACCTATTGACGAAGTCGGCTCACTTTTTGCCAATTAGGGTCAAGTATAACTTAGACCGCTTAGCTAAACTTTATGTTAAGGAAATCATTTCCGCACATGGAGTACCAAAGATCGATTGTGTCGATCGTGATCCACGATTCACATCAAACTTTGGAGGAGTTTGCAAGAACAGCTTGGGAACACAAACAAGTTAAGCACAACTTATCATCCACAAACCGATGGGCGAGAAAGAGAGAACAATTCAGACGTTAGAAGACATGTTGAGGTCTCAAGGCCATGGATTTCAAGGGTAGTTGGGATGATCACCTACCACTAGTAGAGTTTCATGATAACAACAGCTTATCATGCAAGCATAGGTATGCCGCCTTTATGAAGCTCAGATGGAAGAAAGTGCGTAACACCATCAGGTTGGGATGAGGTGGGAGAACGCCGGATGCTAGGACCGTAATTGGTGCAAAGCAGACAAATGGATGTGGTAAAGTTAATTGGATGCGCCTCGTCACACACTCGTGACAAACAGACAAGAAGTATGCGCGACTCGCATAGACTAAGTCTAGAGTTTGAAGTGGGCTCAGATGTAGTTTCTAAAGGTATCTCCTCGAAAGGAAAGATACGCTTTGGAAAGAAAGGAAAGTTAAGTCCAAGGTTTATAGGACCCTTTCAAGTATTAAAACGGTGGGAGAGGTAGCTTATGTGATAGCATTACCTCTGCATCTAGAAACTAATACATAACGTGTTTTCACGATCAGATTACGTCCATATAAGCTTTGACTATAAGCATGTAATCGAGTATGAGCCGATCTATATCGAGAAAGACTTAACATATGAAGAATCGCCGATGCAGATCATGATAGAAAGGAACAAGTTTCGAGGAACAAGGTAATACCATCAAGAAGGTAGTATGGAAGAACCACGGCGTCAAGAAGCAACGTGGGAATTAGAAGAAAAGATGAAGAAAATTTTTCCCATCTATTTGATTAAAGTAAGACGAGATTCGGGGATGTAATCTTTATAAGGGGGGAAGAATGTAACCACCGAGAGATTCGGATCTTATTGTAAAATAATTTTATTAAATTAAATAATAATAAAATTCTATTCTATGTATTATCAAGATGGTTGTCATCAGTATAACCTATTGATGTTAGAATGTCGTAGTAGTATTTGAGCTACGTGAATGAATTAAAGTGTTTGAATTTCCAAGATTTAAAATAAAAGTTTTTCGAGAAATTTTTCTAAAAACACTATTCATCGATATTTGCTCTGGATTTATTTTTGAATTTCCTAGAAATATGTAATGATAGAATGACAAGGTAAGATGGATTATGTAATAAAAATCTAGTTATGGAAAATGTAATATTTCATTGCATGACTTAATTTATAAACGTTTAGGAAGGCGTAAGTAGTAATGAATAAGTAATAATGGTATAATACTTAGGTATTATACAAAAGTAATGAAAACGAGTATAATATAAGTATTATAACGAGTTTGTATGAAGGATGAAATATCGATATAAATTCTATATGAATTAGAATACGAAAATGATACATAAACTATATGTATATATATTAAGTAATGTTAAAGGACTTGGAAGATTGGTTAACAATTGGTACAAGTCCAAGTGAATAAAATGTTAAGGCCCAATTATTAATTAATAAACAAGTTAGTGTTTATTAATGCAAAGCCCAAGGATTTATTTAATCCAAGCCCAAGCTAGAATCCATGAGTTGTAATGACCCATGGGGCAAACCATATTAATATGGTTAGTATGGTGACCAAGTTAATGTGGTGACCAAGTTAGAAGTAATGACCAAGACTTAGAGAGTAATGGCCAAGCAAAAGATAAGAGTTTGATTAACTTGCAAGTAATGAATAGTAAGGAGGTGCATTAAAGGAGGTGGGATTGATTTAAAGTCCAAATTACCCTAACTTTGTAAAATCTATATATAGAGGAGGCTTACAAGCCATTTGTTAGTTGTTCAAATAATCCAAACATCTCAAAGTGCTTAATTGTTAGAGAGATTAAGTTATAAATAAGTTACTTCCATAAGTAAGAAGAAGAAGAAGAAGAAGCTACTTACCAAGACTTCAAAAGTAAGACTTTCTTCTAAATTATCTTCTATCTCTATTCATGATAGGTTGATAAGAAAAGATGGATTAAGGAACATGAATATTAAGAAGTAAGAAGAATGTGTAAGTAATGATCTTAAGCCACATAAGTTGGTAATAAGTCATTTAAGCTAGCATAAGTTATAAACTTATGTGAAAGTATTATGAACTTATAATAATGAGTTTATTAAGAGAAGTGATATGGATGTAAAAGAACTTATATGATCATATGTATCATGTATACATAAGTAAAGTTATATGTTAAGAACATATAAAGTATGATGATTAAGAAACTTTAATTGTCATAAGTCATGAACAATAAAATCTTAAGTAGTTTATAATTTGACAAGTTATAAGCTCATGAAGAATAAGTCTAAAATCCAACAATGAATATAAGTTGTTGTAATAAGTATGTTGAGATGTTCACATGATGAATGGAATTCATTTGTAATGTTGAACAAATCATAAGAATGAAGATTTATCCGAAATCGCACGATTCGACGATAATCGCTTAATTCAGTAAAAATTCTCGGAATAGAAGTCAAATTTTGTGTTTGAACTCTAACCATTGTTTTCCGATGGAGACAAGTCATATTTGGCATTTAAGAGTCAGGACTCAAAATGACCGGATTCGACTTAGAACGAAGAACGAGCGTTGAACGCTCATTTAACGCTTATCGCTTTTCGCTAAAAATGAACCAATAGGTGAATTTTTAGCAAATGGAGTCAAATAGATAAAATTTTTACATGAACACATAGAATACGTAATTTTAGAACCGTAGGCTCTTGAACGAGCCAATTCGGACTTATAACAAAGAAGTTACGAGTCCGGGAATCTCATCTTTTGAAAAATATGTCAAACATTTCGTGGCACAGAGTCTCCTGCTGCATGCGACTCCAAGCCATTTAGCCATACAAGCGCCAAAGGAGTCTCAACTTCAGAAACTCAAACTCAGCACAACAATACGACACATAACAAAGAGACTCACGCCACAAATGCCGAAGTCCGAATAATGCCATTATTAACGCTACCGCAAAGACGAGATGTGAGTATAAAGCCAAGGCCGCAAACACCAAATTTCGTAACAAGAATAGTGATGAATGTTTTAATTACAAAGAAAAGAAAGTTAATTGATTTAAAAGTAAACATAACCTAAGGAACGTAATGTAACATTGTTTAAACTTTGTTAAACCTTAAGGATGTTGTATAAAGGTTGAGATAACCTAGTCGAATATAAATGCAAGGATAATGATAAGCCGGAACAGATAGTAACTGAATCTAATACACAAATTAGATTGAGATGAAGGGTAAGATATAGTCATATACATACTTGATTATATGTGACCTAATGTAAGGCATTATGTGATCATGTATTGTAGAGACTTGAAAGACTTGAACATAAAGTAACTATACCGTAGCAGACGCTAAAGGCAAGTATTCTAACTCTTGTCTCAGTTCAATCTAAAAAAGTTTTTAAAGTTCATGTATTCTTTCTCATGAATTGAGGTATGTTGAGATTAAAGCCAATTCCTTTGGCTAGACTTGATATATTGCGTGGATTATTTATAATCTATTCATCTATTATCTAATGATTTTATCTTTTGTCAACTACTAGATATGGTTTTCAAAAGAAGACCAAATGTTAAACAAATGTTTTTTCAGAAACGACAGCACGTGAGGTTGCTAAATGCTTAAACGCATACGCTTAATGGATGTAGTGTCGATCAACATAGAGTACAATAGTTGATCACCTAGAAGTGCTCGTAAGTAATATCAAGCTTACGTGACTTAGTTCGGTTGTCCTTTTCCAATAAAGAATGAATACTCGAGGTTTTTGATCGGAGTAAATGTTTTACTAAATATTGTTATTATTGTAAAACATTTTGAAAGAAAGATGAAGTGCTATTTTGAATTATCAATAGTACTTCATAACTATTGTTCAGTTATTGAAGATATATAATTCGTATGTGTCAAGCATGTTGATATTGAATTGTTATACTTGCTGAGCTAGTTATGCTCACTCTTGCTTGAACCATATGAATGCAGCTAAGACCGAACGTCTCCAAGGATCTAAAAAGGATAAAAGAAAAGCTAAGGAATGTAATTGTTAAATATATCGCCTTGTAATAAGATAGGTCTATTGTTGTAATGTAATTGATATTATGACAAAGAACCTTTGTAATGGGTATAGTAAACCCGGGAAATGTAAATATTCCTTTTTTAAATATATAGAAGTTATGTTCGTTTTTCGAGACTTTTCAATTGAATGAATGTATGAATGTTGTATTCAAGATAACACCATATGGTTACTTAAGTTATCGAAGATACCTTTAAATTTTGGGCTTTCTCTCTTTGTGGTATTGAGTCAACGCCTCACTACCACCTTCCGCTATAATCACCTTCTCTAGAATTGTCTCATAGAAAACCCTCTGGAACATTGCAATCCTACTATAGAGCCAGGGTTTCAGGCCCTGCTCAAACCTACGAGACTTCCTCTCCTCAGTGTCCACTTGATGTGGAGCAAACCTTGCAAATTCATTGAATTTGGTCGCGTGCTGGGGAACCGTAATGTCCCCTATTTTAAGTTCTAAGAACTTAATTTCCATCCTCCCTTGCATGTTTGTAGGGAAATAATTCTTGAAGAAAACCTTCTTGAATTGTTCCCATGTTACCTTATCTGTTCTAGCCCCACCCTGGTGAGCCTCCCACCAAAAGTTGGCTTTCCCCTTCATCATGTAAGTCGCAAAAGAACTCCTTTGCGCCTCAGCTACGTTTGTAATAACAAACGCTTTCTCTATTTCTTTTACCCATGTCTGGGCCTCTATTGGGTCCGTCGTTCCTTTGAACTCCGACGGACCTATGATTTTAAGCTTTTTAAAGATAGTCATTCTGGCTACCCTAGGTCCCGCGGGTACTCTACCCCCTGTTTGGTTAAATTCAGTCGTTAATAAATTAACGAACTCTTGCATAGGGTTGTTCTGTTCCCCTTGGTTAACATTGCGTGATTCTGCTTCCTGATTACGTTGTCTTATTCTTAGCGGTGTTTTCTGATAAAATTTCATTATTACCTACTTACTTACTTAGTTATCGCTTTTTCAAACAACAACTCATACCACAACAAATCATGTTAACTAAAAACTTCATTATATTCATAGGCTTCTTCATAGTTCCAAAACTATTTACAATTGTTTTCATAGCCAAAAGCTATTACATTTTCTATCCCACAATTGAACTTCCCAAAAGTTGGGATTTACAAAAAGACTACCCTTTTATACAAAAGAGGGTTTTACGTCACTACACATATATTAATAACTCTAGACTTCTAATAATGCATAACAGCATCCTCGTGTTTCTCATTTGCAATATTTGCTACAGTATCCCGACTAATAGTATGACAGGTTTGTCCTGACTCAATTGAATAACAAGAAACTTTCAGCTTGAAATCCTTATGAGCACTCTCATAGATGTAAGACATCTGGACTATCTTCCGATCCTTCTTTCCCAGTTCTTTACGAAGCTCATCGACCTCCTTCTTAAAATCTCTTGCTTTATTTATCATGAGCACCTTCTCATCATGTTCTGACTCAAAATCTGCTTCTGCAGACTCCTTCGCTATAAAAAGAGCACTAATCTCTTCATTTTGTTTCTGCACAACTGTACTCAGTTGTACATTTTTGTCAAACTCTGCCAGATACAATGATCTTATTGCATCTGGAGGTGATGACTCTAGTGTAGGTACCACCGTAGTAACCGATGTTACCTCCATTCCTTCCTCCACATCGGTCATCATACTTAGGTATGATGTCCAAGCTTTATCTCCCTCGGAGTAGTCTTCCTCAGAAAAGTAGTCCTCTGTCTTTGACTCCTCTAAAATCACTAATGGTACCTCCGCCACTGGCATAGGTACAGTCTCTACTCTGTTCACAATTTCTTCACTCACCGCATGTATATCTCTATACATCAAGATATCGATCGACATCCTACAATAACACATAACATGTTGATTAGTACATAATACACAATAGTATAAGCACAAATCACATTTAATTTATTTAGGGTTACTTTCCATCTTTTAAATCTTTTGGTACTGAGTTTCCTCACTACCTTATTAACTCATTCGTCTTAAGTAAAGCTCAAGTTTACTTTCTTCAGACTTCTCATCCTTAACGAGGTTATTAGCCTAAGGTTCTTCCCCCCTTAAGTTTTATAACCTAATGCTTTGATACCAACCTGCGACGCCCCCAAATTCGGGTCTCTTCCAACCCGACATATGGTGCTCCATGGTGCTACAGTTCACACAAACATTCAATTGAAATGCCTCAAAAGAACGAATATGTCTTATATATATATTCCAAAACAATACTACCATTTCCCAGGTTCTTTATAACCGTTACATATGTTCTTGTCATAATATCAAATATTATCATTACAAACCTATACTATTACATAGGTAATCTACAAGTTTTCTTTAGCCTTCTATTTATCCTTGTCGAATCCTTCGGTCCATTCAGTCTAAGCTGCATTCGTATGGTTCAAGCAAGAGTGAGCATAACAAGCTCAGCAAGTACAACAATTTCATTTAAAAAGCATGCTTAAAACATAGGAATCGTATATCTTCAATAACTGGATAATAGTTATGAAGTACTATTAATAATTTAAAATAACATTTCTTTTCCTTCAAAACATTTTACAATGACAATATTCAGTAAAACATCAATTACGGTCCAAGACCATGAGCGTTTCATAATTTCTTTGAAAAGGACAACCCGACACTAAGTCCAGAATCTAAAGATATAGCTTACGAGCACTTCTAGGTGATCAGCCTATAGTACTCTATGTTGATCAACACTACATCCATTAAACGTGTGTACATTTAAGTTATGGAAACCTCACGTGCCCATCGAATACTCGATGAAAATATATTTGTTTATTCATATTCATGCTTACCTTGAATCCGTACCAAACAATTGGCATAAGATAGCGTTAGCAATTCTATATTGAAAGACTTGTAAATAAATCGATCAATCTATCAAGATTAGTCTAGCCGAGTTAAAACTGGCATCGACTCTTTCTTTAAAACCATACATGCATCTCATAACCTGAATCATTTTGAAAACATGGCTAAGACGAAGGTTAGACAAGCGTTTAAGAAAAACTTGCCTTCAGCGTCTGCTACAGTATAATTACTTTTCCTTTGAGTCTTTACGATTTCTACAACACATATCACATAACATACCACATTAGGTCATGAATGAACATATATGGTTCCTAATGAATCTTACCCTTCTTCTCAATCTAATCATATATTAGATTTGTTATTAATTGGTTCCGGCTTTCCGTCGTTCTTTTACATCGTTCTTACCAACTTATTTCCTTTCTATAACTTAACTGGAATTATTTCATTAATACAACTCGTTTTGAGTTAATCATCCTTCCTCACGGCTTACTAACGTCCATACGTTATTAATCGACACTTAATTATCATTGGTTAAGTACACTTATTGTACACCATTCCCGTTCAGATTCCATTGACTTATTTTTAACCCTAAGTGATCATACTTGGGGTTTAGTTCATTGATAACAATTTCCATTCATGCTCTACTTGTGTCCATTCTTTATTATCTAGATTTCAATATCGGAAATGCTGCAATCGCTTATTGTTATTTTGTTATGTCACACCATACAGAACTCGTTAGGGCTTGAGATCGGACTCGTATTGCCTTACATGAGTCCCTTCATTATGAGTCACGCTGCAGCGTGACTCTCGAGGATGAGGCTCACTTTAGTATATGCATACGACTATTTGGCTTGTAGTCGCCACATGGCGCGACTCGTGCCTGAGATAATTTTGATGCATTTTTTGAATTGTGAGATTCCCGAACTCGTAACTTCTTCGTTATAAGTCTGAATTAGCTCGTTCAAGAGCCTACGATTCACAAACCACATACTCTACGTGTTCAAGTAAGAATTTTATTTATTGGACTTCGTTTGCAAAAATTTCACCTATTAGTTCATTTTTAACGAAAATGATAAACGTTCGTGAACGCTCAACGCTCGTTTCTTTGTTCTAAGTCAGAATCCGGCCATTTCCGAGTCCACAACTCTATAATGACAAATAAGACTTGTCTCTATTGAAAACCAAAGTTTCCAAGCTCAATATCAAAATTCGACTTCCATTCCGAGAATTTCACGAATTCGACGATTATCGTCTAATTGTGTGAATTCCACCAAAACTTCGTTACTTAAGATTTGTTCATCATTCTAAATGAATTCAATCCATTATATAGACATCTCCACTTACATATTACAACATCTTATTTTCATGTGAAGCCATTACATGTTCTTCATGAACTTATTTACTTATTAAAGTATAACATACTTGATTTCATTGCTTATGACTTATTAAGGAGTTAAGTCCTTTAATCACAATTCTTATATCTCATTAATCATACTAACTTCTTAAGGTAAACATAAGACAAGATCATCATTGTTCTTCATAAGTTCATAACTTCTTTAGGATTGAGTTACTTATTCATGACTTATATGACTTATTAAGACTTAAGCCCTTTGATTTATCATTCCTTAGCATACTAGTTCTACCAATACTCACTTCTCTATCAATGGAGAGAAAGAGAATCATGGTTCATGATTGTTTACCCTTTGATGATCACTTGCTAAACATTAATCTTCTTCTTGCTTCTTGAAAATCTAACAAAGGAAGTCTAACTTTATATGTGCTTATTCTCTCTACCAATTAAGTTGCTTAGCTTGGAAGAAAACAACTGTGACGCCCCCAAAATTAGGTATACATCACCCATTCTAAGTCGTCAAATACATGGTACAAAATTCAAATACAACTTCATTTATACAACTGTCGAGCTGTCGTATAAAATACGACCATAGTTTAATATGAGTTTTAATACAGATGTATGTAACTCTTATGGTACCTCAACCACAACCTTACAATGGTACTTTACATAAAAGTACAGTCAAAAACTGTTTTAGAAACTAAAATCTTTGGGAAGTGCTCAAGGAAACCTTCGTACATGGGAGACCATGCGTCCAGGTTATGATAGATATCATATGTCTACAGAATTATCCTTGGTTGACCCAAAAGTCACCAAAGAAAAACAAGAAGAGTACTATCATCTTCTTTCCAATGGTAAGTCTTCTCTTGACATATAATTATCTCCGTTGTCTCCAAGTGAAAATTATATTTCAAATATACTCCAAGATCATATAGGTAGTGCTCGTAGATATACTCAGCAAGTGGATGTGCACAACTATGTCTTATGATAACACGAGGTTGTATGTCATTAGACATCTTATATGATAGTGGCAAAAACACCCTTCCAACGTTGGGTTCGCCTCACCCTATATGATTCACCAAATATAACTACTAAATAATGTATAGAATACAACACACTTTTCTATACTGTTTAGGGAGAACCTCCACAGCTAGAGACCACCATTCTAATCCTCTTAATACCCTCGCTCGACCTCCACAGCTACACTCTTAATACCTGAAAGGAATTGTGAAGCAGAAGGGTGAGCACAACTAGCCCAGTAAAGAATATTATGACTAAAGATAATTAAATTATCAATAGCTTTCATCAATAATAAATCAGAGATTTAGAACATATGACAGATAATAAAACTTTTCAACCATAGTTGTAGCAGAACGAGCAATCCATTAGAAGAGTCAAATAGACCATAAGGTCTATTATCTTCTCTATGTTAAAAGTCCACCAATAATGTTTTATCCGTGTAACATCAATCAATAATTCCCGTCCACAATCATGTGAATAACTCATAATCACAATTGTGATTCTAAATTCCTCTTCGCACCCAGGACGAAGATAATTTTCATCACCTGAAACATCAAAAATCATGGTTATACCAAATCATAATTCCTGCTCGTAATCAATAAATCATCTTTGCACTACGGCCAAAGATATTCATTATAATCACATCCATGAATTAATATTTCATTGTTGAGACTCAGCTCAATAATTAATCCACATCATCGAATCATCCATGCACTACAGGCCAAGGATATTCTTTAGTATCACGACCACGAATTATCCATGAATTACGGCCAAAGATAATCGTGTTTTCATCAACGGTCCTGATCATGCCATAAAACAATTCATTTTTGCACTACGGCCAAAGAGAATCCATAGCCATAATCATACCAAAAACTGTCCATCAATGCACTACGAGCCGATGAGGACTTTTTCCACATCATTTGTAACATTACGGTTATGATTATACCGAATAATCCCTGGTCATAATCATACCAAGTCCATATATGCACTACAGGCCACATATGACTTTCAACATAATATAAGCATGAGGATGATGACAATATTATAAGCATTGGTCAAACTAAATCAAGGATAAATATTAAAGACTTTAAATTTATCTAAACATTATCAATCACTTAATAAAATCATAATCTAATATTGTTAATATTATAACAATATTTTAATCACTCCTTAAACTTATAAACAATTTAATTTAATTGTTTACACTTTTCCAAATAATGCATTTAATCATTCAAAATGCCATACTCATAAGATTTCATCACCAATAATCAATTTACTCATCAAAAATCAGCATATACCTTATATAGGATTTTTAAGCCATAAAATCCTATTTACCAATTTTTCAACTTCACATAACATATTTAATTCATATGTTCGTAACTAAATCATTTTCATGAAAAATACCAAATCAGTCCCAAAAATTATTCTTTTTAAGTAGAATATAGTCCCATATTGAACATATATTTTTCTCGGAATTTTTAAAATTCATTTACTATTTTTCAAAAATCAATTTCTAATTAATTCCTTAAGAAATTAGTTACCTCAAGGTTAACTCCAAAAATTCCCAAATCATGGCAGGATCTTACACATGTTAACGTGAGCTTCCAGTTTAAATTGTATGGTCATCGGAGTTATAGAACTTCGGTTATAGCATTTTTCGTCGAAAAAACTTAAATATTGAAATAGTCATAACTTGCTCATTTTAAGTCGGAATGAGCTCATTTTTGGACAGTAGGTACTTTATACCATATATTTTCATGTCCCAAAAGGCTGGAATTTTTCTCACAATTTAAGTGGCCGAAAATGCCCTTTTTAAATTTTCTGGCAGTAGCTTTTTGGAACTTTTCTGTTTTTGACTCCTTTACTAAAAATCAGTCCACACGAAAATCTACAACACCTTTTCTAGTGATTCTACTTGGATAAGTAAGAAAACTCATAGATCTAACTTTAGAACTTGACCACACTCAAAAATTCGAATTATAATAGGAGATATGGTCAATTGAATTTCATACTACATTTTTACCAAAATCTGATTTTCAACCCTTTGTGTTGTCTAAGAACTTTCATGTTTTCACATAATAACCAACATAACTCATCATGACAATGACATAATAATTCAATAAAACAAGTTCAAGAATAAGTTTTAAAGATTTATAAGTTAATATATCCTGAACTCAATAATGTCCAAATTGTCAACATGATACTACTTTGTGGAGTAAAATTCAAGAATGCTCAGAAAATATTTCCATGAAAAGATAAAGGATAAAGCGCAAATATCAAGGGTATTCCACTAATTTCATGGAGTATATAAGTCAAAGTTTTAACCAACTGAGTGTAATAAAGAATGGAATAACAAAATAAATCATCAGGCATGCGATAGACTGCACAGGCAGGTTATTCCAACAGAATAATAAATAACGGAACCAGTCCAAACAGAAAATGCATGTATGTGATATTCCAAATGTAAGAATTTCACCAAGTATAGGGTAGCTCATGATACAAAAGTTATTCCAAAAGAATAATAAATAATGGAATAATAGAAGTTCTCTTTATAAATACAAAAGAAATAATACCCCTTACGAGTACAACAAATAATATCCCTTACCGTAAAAGAAACTGAATATAAGAGTAGAGAAGTAGTAGAATACTTTTCTATAGTTTCTCTATAATTTCTCTCTCTAGAGTTTCAGTGAATTCGTAAGAAATAATGAAGGAATGAGCTTCTATTTATAGAAGAATGAACTGCATAGTAACTAATTCATGAACGATCCAGATTGATTTACTTTTAAACGGACGGTCCATATTGGTTTACTATCAAAACTTAAAGTAACAGTCCATACTGATTTACTATTAAAACTTTAAACCAGCGATCCTTATTGATTTACTATTATAACTATCCACCCGCGGTCCATATTGATTTAATATTATATCTTCAACCAACGGTTTGAAAAATTAGCACATCTCCTCATGGACTAATATTGTACCCAAAAATAATTTGGACCGAAAAGAAATATATTTTACGGGTGAGTAGTACTCCGTGAATAGTAACTCGTGAATAGTAACTTGTGAATAGTACTCCGACACGAAAAGTGTCCCGAATACCCAATTTAACAATATTGAGTGACTTCTCACATAAGCATCAATAATCAATACTGTGTACTACTATGCAACCACGCGTATTACTGTACTTTTAACACCGGGTGTTTCAACAGTTAACGGTAAAACTTCTGCCGTTATTTTCATAAAGTATTTTTGTCGTTTTCTCAATTCGACAATAATTTTGTTGTGGGGTCCACCCATGATTGTACCGTCGTACGAATATTCCCCGATAAAAAGAATTTTCCCCGACTAATCGAATATTCCCCGACAAAACGACTATTTTATATCAACTTGCTTACTTTGCAAAAAAAAAATATTCAAATATTACCCTTAACTTTAAACTTTTATCAAATTAACTATTTACCAAAATAGAAAAATTGAATACTTTTATTTCATAAAATTCGGTGTCTCACAACAACCAAATAATAAAATTTGAGCTTGCTATTTATAGGAGTTGCTAGGTTAAGGTAGTTTAGTCTTTTAGGCCCTTCCACCTCCTTACTATTTCTTACTTAGGCATTAAGTTAACTTGCTCCCCACCTTATTTACTTGTCCATCACAACACTTAAGCATTAAGTTTACTTTGTCATTAAGTTTGCTTGGTTACCACACTTACTTAGCCTTTAAGTTTGCTTGCTCCCTACTTTGGATCATCCATGGATTGCCCCATGGGTTTAAACCATCCCATAACCCATTGGTTACTTACTTTGGGCCTTTAGCTTAATTGATCTTAACTTATTCATTGGGCTTGTAGTAAAACAATACTTGGGCTTATTCATTAATTCATTTTGGACTTTACAATAACCAATATTTGGTTTTCACATTAGTTCACATTGGGCTTAACCCAATCCCAATTAAACTATACACTTCATACATAATCCTACAATTATAATTACATATGGCTTAAAGCCTTATAACGTATTCTATACATATAATTCTTGTATTCTAACTCATATACTAATTCATGATATACGATATACCATCATTCATACATACTAGTATAATACCTCGTATCATACCCGTATACTCTACCTCGCACAATACATACATATCATACAATCATTACCATAACTTCTTAACGCTTGATTTTCCTAACGTTCTCAAGTTAAGTCCACAGGCGAAATATTACGTTTTCCATAACTGAAATATTATTGGATATTCCATCTCACCTTGATATTCTATCGTTACGTATTTCTCGGAAGTTCAAAAAAATAATTTTGAAAGCGTAAATGCGTGAATAGTGTTTTTCAGAAAATTTCTCGGAAAGCTTTTATTTTCGTCTTGGAAATGCAAACACTTTAATTCTACTACATAGCCAAAATACTACAACATTCTGATATGTATAGGTCATAGAACGACCTTCAATTAGTTTACTCCAATAAATAAATAATTAAATTTATTTAATCAAATAAAAATTTAATTCTCAAAAATTCGATTTTCGGGAGCGTCACAAACATTCAAACTCAATTTCTCAAGGTTTCACAGACAATTCTCAACAACGTAAAAATGAAAATGTAGTTGCTTTATATAGAGAGATGGTGGACTGGGTATTAATTTTACACCGAGGTTGGAATCCATGGTGTAGAAGGAAGACACAATGGTTAACAAAGGGTTGCTCAACCACCCACCATCAGCCATTGGCTTAGCAATGATCAACTATTCATAGCTATTGATCACAACTTGGAAGTTACGTAAATAGGGTGTAGATTACTGTTGGCCACTTTTGGAGCAACTAATGAGTTTTTTATCTTAGTAACTTGATTGTAATGCTTAGTTTGGTTCCTTAAATTCCCAAAATGTAATTTTAATGTACAATTGTTACTACAAAATAGAAAGTTAGGGATTTAATATATACACATATCATATAACCTGTAGACACTCAAAATTTTATGCACACCTGTCACTGACATTACAGGAGGGCAAATTCGTCTTTCAGAGATAACTCTGGAAGATAGCTCATATCCAGTCCGGATACTACCGGATGTTCAGTCTCAACCCCAAAACACACACCGGGAGTAGCAGTTCCAACCTCGGAGATAACCCCGAGGCATGTAGTTCAAATACCAGAAATTCCACCGGAGAAGGCCGATTCATCTCGGAGATAACCCCGAGATATTTAGTCTCAGTCCCAAAAATAACATTGGGAGTAGCAATTCCAACCTTGGAGATAACCCAAAGGAGTGCAGTTGCAGTTCCGAAGATAACCCCAGAAATGCATGTTTCAAATGCATGTAGTCAGCTTCAACCTCGGTACTCACACCGAGGCACTCAGTACAAGACTTGGAGAAAACACCGGGAAGATATGCACACCTCAGAGATGACACTGAGGACATTCAACACTTGCATCAGTCCAATCTCAGAGATAACCCTGAGCAACGTCTGCTTTATCAGCCCAAACAGGAGTTAACCCTGGTGAGGGGCAAAGTCGTCATCTTGCCACCTTGATGCCACATCGCAATGTCTCAACATCTCATACATACATTTCTACACAACAATGTCCCAAGAACCAAGGAGGTCCAAACCAGAGTGACTATTGCGTAAAGCAACAGATAGAATTTGAAACTTGATGGCCGGAGGGCATGGTCCCATCTTCCTGACTTCGTACAACCTCTAATCCCATGTCATTGCATAACTCTCGACAACGGCGGTCCGAATTAGGTCTTATACACCTCAATCGGATGCCCGGATTGCAATTCTGAAAGTTCGAGCTAACATCACAGTGCATATGTACACGTACTTCGAGACAATGGGACCCGCAGAGCCCGGGGCACCCTGAGCAGCCACAGGTACATCTGCGGCTAGACGCAGGTCCCCCCTCTATAAATAGAGGGCTTGGGGTGGCCATTTTGTAAGAGAAAAAGGCGAGGAAGCCCTGTCAAATTTGCTCTGTACACACCCTAAAATGAGTGCTTTCTCATTTTAAACACTTGTGATCACATATAGCTACTATTTGTACCGGTGGGAGCCGAGTGTTCATCCACTTAAAGTTTTAGAAGTCTTCTTTGGTAGCCCACTATAAGCCTTCTTACACATTTTGAAGCCTTTCTCTTCATCTTTGCACACAACATTCTTCACGTTGAGAGTCGTGTTATAGTGTGTTTGCCCCGGACTTGATTCAGTGCTTTCATTCGATTTATATATATATATATATATATATATATATATATATATGGACTAACATTATCGAGTTATGCCTCGATTGAGCCTAGACTTATGTCTGGAGCGTTTATTTGCTTTTGTATATATATATATATACTTATATATATGAACTGTGTGTCGAACTTTTTTTGATGAGCCTAGACTTACGTCTGAAGCATTTAATTTCTTTCATATATATATATTTATATATATATATATATATATATACCAGTATATATCAACTATTGTCGAGATTTTTGTTCGATGAGCCTGGATTTTACATCAAAAAGCGTCGTTTCTATATATATATATATATATATATATATATATATATATATATATATATATATATATATATATATATTTCATTCCGCTTTAGAATTTATTTTCGTGGCGGTTGATAGCTTTTACAGCTTTATTTACATTTTTGATCCCCCATGGAGGTGCTTCGTGGTGGCTGATCAT
Organism: Panax ginseng; assembly: GCA_020205605.1. Lineage (NCBI taxonomy): Eukaryota > Viridiplantae > Streptophyta > Magnoliopsida > Apiales > Araliaceae > Panax > Panax ginseng. The sequence goes on along the minus strand of CM035147.1, from coordinate 48,348,541 downwards.
GTCTATATATATATATGTATATATTTATAGCTTTTATATATATACCTGCTTACTGCTTTCATATCAATTGCGGCATCATGTGAGCCTAGGAATCATGTGATCACATATTCAGTCTACTGGATCTAGATTCGGTTCCCGTGATGGACATTTTCAGCTGTAAGCAGCTTGTAAATTTATTCACGGTGCTTGGATTTCCTCAGATGGTTTGCATGCCCACGAGGAGTTCGGCACTTCTTTGTACATTCTTTTCTCGAAGACGTTTCGCATCTCAAAAATAAAAGCAATGAAGCCGAACATTTAATAAAAATGGAAGTGTAAAAGGTCTCAATTACTATTGAGCATAAGAGTTTGAAAAACCTCTTTTATCAAACATCACTGCCATATCTTGTTTAAAACTGAATTTTTACACAAATTCAAACCCTGTGTATATAGGTACGAACGAGGCCTCGCACTACTTCCAAATAACAGCACATTGACCCACACACACACACACACACACACATACATTCATATAACAGTTTCTTGAAAAGTGATGGTCACCGTGGTAACACGGATGTCGGGGGTGCCTAACACTTTCCCTCCGCATAATCAAGCCCCTAGACCATAATGAATCACGGTTTCACAGACCCGTTTAGTAGTGTCACATCACTGGGTCAATGTGCAAACCTTTTCTCGGTTGTGTTGGTACAACCATATAAAAAACCAACTGGCGACTCTTACATTCCAATCTTCGACATATAAATGTCGGACCTTTTCACGACTTGATTTTTCAAACAAATCTCACCTAACATGAGAACACCAAAGAACAAGAACAAAAAGGGACAAATAAAAATCCCGACGTAGACAGATGGCGACTCTACTGGGGACTCCAGTAAGAGGACTTAAGCCGCTATTACAAGCTTTTCAAAACTTTTATATTCTTGTGTGTGGATGTTTCATTTACATTTGATGAATGTGTACGGATGCATTTTTTTTACTGCACTGCAATATATCTATTTGTGATATTAGTGCTTCGCACATGTCATCATTTTCATAAACGGTGAGACACGTTGTATGTGAATGTATGTTGTGCGGTTCCTCCATCAGGAGGCTATCCTGTCGGTGTGTGATTACTGGACTCGTAGGAAGACTAATTCCAACGAGGCTCAGGAACGACACCACCCAGATTCGCTTCAGTTGAAAGACCGGATTAACTTCCCGTCGAGTAAATTGCGATGATTTGGGAACCTTCATGCCAAAAAGCCGCGAGAGTAACCTAAGATAGGTAAACCTCTGATAAACCAAACGCGGAGGAAAGTCTCTTCATGCTTTCTCATTTCAAATTACTCGTAAAGTCAATTACTTGTAATTTCATTCCATATTCATCTCCATGTAATGAGAAATATGAAGAAATGTATGTACATACATATTTAAAATAACATGATATCCTGTATTACAAACAGCTAACATCCGTCATGCAGGATAATATTCCTAAAATGAATACATCACATAGCATGTAAACCTTTACACATTCCCTAAAGACTAAACTATGCAAGTCTTTCGCAGGGAATAAATCGAACCTATTACCCATTCAAAGTCCAAAAAGGCCAGGAGCCTACAGCCAAACATGTCTTCATCTGACCAGCATAATCCCGTTTCCCATGAAGAATTCGACGGATTAAGTAAACAGATTACAGATCTGGCTATTCTGCTTAAAGAACTACATCAGTCTACTAAGGGCCCAAAAATGCCTACACATATAGAATCCTCTACACAAGGAGGAATCCAAGTTTCGGATACAACAAATTCAGAATTTTGTAAGACAAGGTTGTGCGCATCCACTTGCTGAGTATATCTACGGGCACTACCTATATGATCTTGGAGTTTATTTAAAATATAATATTCATTTGGAGACAGTGGAGATAGTTATATGTCAAGAGAAGACTCACCATTGGAAAGAGGATGATAGTAATCTTCTCGTTTTTCTTTGGGGTCCATTGGGTCAACCAATGATAATTCTATGGACATATGATATCTATTATAACCTTGATGCATGGCCTCCCATGTACGAAGGTTTCCTTGAGCACTTCCCAAAGATTTTAATTTCTAAAACAATTTTTGACTATACTTTTATGTAAAGTACCATTGTAAGGTTGTGGTGGAGGCACCATGAGAGTTACATACATTTGTATTAAAACTCACAGTTAACTGTGGTCGTATTCTATACGACAGTTCAACGGTTGTATAAATGAAGTTGTATTTGAATTTTGTACCATGTATCTGGCGACTCAAAATGGGTGATGTATACCAAATTTTGGGGGCGTCACAGTTGGTATCAGAGCTTAGGGATATGGTCGCTGGCGAAGATAAGAGTCTAGAACTAGGAGGGGAGAGACGAGTTATATACTTCGCTAGTGTGTGACTTACATAAGCTGAAATTATTTACTTGATAAGTTGACAAATTATGATATGTCAATTAACCTTTGTTTTGAAGCTATATTCTAAAGTGATATCTGAAATACAGAAGATGAGAAATGGGAAAATCATGATAGCAAGGAAATTACCAGGAAGGTACAATCTGAAAAGAAAGAAAGGTATTCTCATCTATTCGAATATCAGGTACGTACGTAAATTTCGAGGGCGAAATTTTATAAGGAGGGGTGATTGTGAGACCCCGAATTTTATGAAATAAAAGTATTTAATTTTTCTATTCTGGTAAATAGTTAAATTGATAAAAGTTTAAAGTTAAGGGTAATATGTGAAAACGTTTTTGCAAAGTAAGCAAGTTGATATAAAATATTTATTGTGTCGAGGAATATTCTTTTTATCGGGGAATATCCGTACAACGGTACAATCATTGGTGGACCCCACTACGGAATTATTATCGGATTGAGAAAACGACAAAAATATTTTTATGAAAATAACGGCAGAAGTTTTACCGTTAACTGTTGAAACACCCGGTGTTAAAATACGAATACACGTGCGTGGTTGCGTAGTAGCACTACGATATTGATTATTGATGCTTACATTGAGAAGTCACTCTCATTTTTGTTTTATTAGTATTATTAATGTAATAAAAGCGGAAAACTTTTTATATAAAATGAATACTTTTATAAAGTTATTTGTTTTATTAGACTATAAATAGAATATATAATATTCTATTATGCATAGTGTTTTGCATATTAATATCTTTTTATATAAAAGCAGAATACTTTTATAAAGTTTTTGTTTTATTAGACAATAATTAGAATATATTATATTTTATTATGCATAGTGTTGCATAGTGCCTGCATAGTGTTTTGAATAGTAAAATCTTTTTATATAAAACAGAATAGTTTTATAAAGTTATTCGTTTTATTAGATTATAAATAGAATATATTATATTTTATTTAAAAGATTTTGCTTTAAATATGGACCGTCCGATTAAAAGTAAATCAATCTGGACCATTCATGAATTAGTTACTATGCAGATCCATTCTTCTATAAATAGAAGCTCATTCCTTCATTATTTCTTATTTAATTCTTTGAAACTCTAGAGAGAAAGCAGAATGCCCAAGAAAATCAGATTTTTGAGAATTAAATTTTTATTTTTATTAAATGAATTTAATTGATTATTTATGGAGCAAGCTAATCGAAGGTCGTTATATGACCTAAACATATCAGAACGTCGTAGTATTTTGGCTACGTGGTAGAATTTAAGTGTTTGAATTTCCAAGACGAAAATAAAAGCTTTTAGAAATTTTCCGAAAAACACTATTCACGCATTTCTGCTCGGGAATTATTTTTGAACTTCCGAGAAATACGTAATGATAGAATATCGAGGTGTGATGGAATATCTAATAATATTTCAGTTATGAAAAATGTAATATTTCGCCTGTGGACTTAAAACCTAATGTTTAAGGATAATGATTTACGAGAAGGAAATGTAATGTGATAAATGAATTAAGCGATGATCGTATACTACGTAGGTATTATATGAGTAATGAATACGAGTATGATACGGGGTATTATATGAATACGTATGAATTATGGTATGTCGTATATGTTGAATTAGTATACGAGTTAGAATACGAGAATTATACGTAGATTATACGTTAAAAGGCTTTAAGCCAAAAGAAATGAATTGGTAGGATTGTGTAGGAAGTATTAAAGTCCAATATGATTTATTGGTTAAGTCCAATAGAATTAATAAGCAAGCCTAAGGATTTGTAATATAAAGCCCAAAGTAAATTAATATAAGCCCAAAATGATTAAGTTAAGTTAATTAAGCTAAAGCCCAAAGTAAGAACCAATGGGTTATGAGATAGTTTACCCACGGAGCAAACCATGGATGATCTAAGGTGGTAAACAAGTAAACTTAGAGGCTAAGTAAGTGTGGTGAGCACACAAAGTGCTTAAGTGATAAACAAGTAGCTTAATGGCTAAGCAAAAAGTGTGGGGAGCAAGATAACTTAAGGGCTAAGTGTTGTAATGGCCAAGTAATTTATTTGGAGAACAAGTTTACTTAATGCCTAAGTTAGGAATAGTAAGGAGGTGGAGTGGCCTTATGACCATTATACCCTCATCTAGGATTTCCTATAAATAGCAAGCTTGCCTTTCATTTTGTGTGTTGTTCATTTCATCCCACTTATAAGTTGAGAGCTTATTTGGTAGAGAGAATAAGCACATATAAAGCTAGACTTCTTTTGTTAGATTTTCCACCAATAACTTATATCTTATTGGTTAAAGAGAGTAAGTGAGAATAAGCTAGCAAGTTAACCTTTGAAGTTCAAGAATCAAGAAGGAGATTAAAGATTTACCAAGTGTTATTCAAAAGTAAGTGATCTTAAACCATGTTTCTTTCTCTCTTCCATTGATAGAAAAGGGGGTATTTGTACAACAAGCATGCTAAGAAGATGTAAGAATAATGATTAAAGGACTTAACTCATTAATAAGTCATATGAAAATAAGACATAAGTCATGAAATGGAAATATAAGTATTTTATACTTTAATAAGTTGTAAAATCATCAGGAATAGGTAATAACTTATCATGAATATAAGTTAACAAAGCATGTATGTCAAGATGATAGTATAATGGATTGAATCCAAGTGAAATGGTTTAAAAATGTCAAGTAACGAAGTTTCGTCGGAATTCACACAATTAGACGACGATCGTCGAATTCGTGAAATTCTCGGAATGGAAGTCGAATTTTGATATTGAGCTTGGAAACATTAGTTTTCAATGGATACAAGTCGTATTTGTCATTATAGAGTTGCGAACACAAAAATTGCTGGATTCCGACTTAGAACAAAGAAACGAGCATTGAACGTTCACGAACGTTTATCGTTTTTGTTACAAATGGACTAATAGGTAAATATTTAGCAAACAAAGTTGGATAGATAAAATTCTCGCATGAACACATAGAGTACGTGATTTGTGAACTGTAGGCTCTTGAATGAGCCAATTCGGACTTATAACGAAGAAGTTACGATGCTGGAAATCTCACATAATGAAAATCATTAAAATTGGTGAGACAGAGTCATCGCCACTGGCGACTCCAAGCCAATTAATTAGCCGTCATAGTACCAAAGCAAGCATCAGCCCCTGTTAGTTCACGTCGCAGGGCGGCAGATAACACGAGGACTCATGGCTACACAAGGCCGAGTCCGTCTTTTGATTCTAGGCGCAGCCATGGTAGCAAGCACAAAGAAGAAAATCTAGTGAATGGCAATGCCATTCTAGGGTTTACATAGAGAGGATTGGTTATGAAGATAAAAAGAAAGGCAATGGAGTAATACAAACTTAATGAACGTGAAGTAACATGGTTAAGTCATGATTAAACCCCAAGTAAGATCACTTAGGGTTAAAATAAGTTAATTGAAGATAAATGCAAACGATGTGAAATAAGTCCTAAACCAATGAAGATCGAGCTTCGATTAATAATAAAGTTAGTAAGCCGCGATGAAGGACACTTAACTCGAACCGAGTTGTATTAATGAAATAATTTCACTTAAGTGTTATAAGAGAACGAAGTTGGTAAGGACGATGTAAAAGAATGAATGAAAAGCGGAACAATAAATAACAAATCTAATACGGGATTAGATTGAGAAGAAGGTAAGATTCTTTAGGAACCAAGTATGTTCATTCATGACCTAATGAGGTATGTTATGTGATTATGTGTTGTAGAGATCTGTAAAGACTCAAAGGAAGCGTAATTATCTTTGTAGAATATTGAAGGCAAGTTTTCTTAAGCGCTTGTCTAACCTTCGTGTTAGCCGTGTTTTCAAATGATTCAAATTATGAGATGCATGTATGGTTTTGAAGAAAGAGTCGATGCGGTTTTAGCTCAGCTAGACTAATCTTGATAGATTGATTGAACTATTTACAAGTCTTTCAATATAGAATTGCTAACGCTATCGTACGCCAACTAATTGGTACGGATTCAAGGTAAGCCTGATTATGAATAAACAAATGTATTTTCATCGAGTATTCGATGGTCATGTGAGGTTGCCACAACTTAAACGTACACACGTTTAATGGATGTAGTGTTGATAAACATAGAGTACTATAGGCTGATCACCTAGAAGTGCTCGTAAGATATACCGGACTTATGGACATCGTGTCAGGTTGTCCTTTTCAAAGAAACTATAAGACGTTAACGTCTTGAACTAGAATTGATGATTCATGGAATATTGTTAGTGTAAAACGTTTTAAAGGAAAAGGAAACCTATTTTGAATTATTGATAGTACTTCATAACTATCATCAAGTTATTGAAGATATACGATTCCTATATTTCAAGCATGCTTTTAAAAATGAAATTGTTGTACTTGTTGAGCTTGTTATGCTCACACTTGCTTGAACCATATGATTGCAGCTTAGACGATTTGATCAAAGGATTCGACAAGGATAAAGTGAAGGCTAAAGCGAACTTGTAGCATACCTATGTAATAGTATAGGTTTGTAATGATAATATTTGATATTATGACAAGAACAAATGTAACGGTTATAAAGAACCTGGGGAATGGTAGTATTGTTTTGGAATATATATAAGACAGATTCTTTCTTTTGAGGCTTTTTCAATTGAATGTTTGTGTGAACTGTAGCACCGTGGAGCACCATCTGTCGGGTTTAAAGAGACCCGAATTTGGGGGTGTCACAGAAACTATAGAGAGAGTTCTTCTTCTATAATCTTGAGCATATTTATTTAGAGTTTAAGAAAGCTTTGAGCGTAGTGCAAGTTTTCTTCAAGTATATTCCTACTACCGGTGAATACTTTTCTTTTAAGGTAATAAGAGTGTTCTGCCGTAAGAGTGTTCTTGCCGAGCGGGGATAACAGGGGAATAAGCAGTGGTCTCTAGTTGTGGAGGTTCTCCTAAGCAGTATATAAAAAGTGTGTTGTATTCTATACATCATTTAGTAGTTATATTTGGTGAATCAAATAGGGTGAGGCAAACCCAACTTTGGAATGGTGTTTTGCCACTATCATACAAGATGTCTAATGACATACAACCTCGTGTTATCATAAGACAAGGTTGTGCGCATCCACTTGCTGAGTATATCTACGGGCACTACCTATAAGACCCCAACTTATTATAAATAAAATCGAATTTCCTCTAATTATTATTGTGAATAATAAGGTGTTAAATTGATATAATATTTTGGTTATGGGTGAAATGTGCAAATTTTGCAAAATAAGCAAGTGGTAATAAAATAATCATTATTGTCGAAGAATATTCGTTTGGTCGTGGAATATTTTTGTTGTCGGAGAATATTCATCTGATTTGGTAGCGATCATTAGTGGGCCTCATAATGTAATAAGCTGTCGGATGAAGAAAACAACAAGTTTGAGTTTTTATAAATAACTACAGAGTTGTTACCAATTAACCTTTGTTGGAATACCGATTGGTTAAAATCTGATGTCTGGCGTGGATGCACGGTATTTTTGAATTATTGATTCTTACGTGAAGGCACTACTCAATAATTATTACAGTAATTATTATTCAATATTTTTTTATTGATTCAATAATTGTCTGCGTTGATATTTTATATTATTGTTGTTTCAATAATTATCAACGCATGATATTTCCATTATCGGATCAATAATTCATATTATTTGAATAATATTATTAGATAGCATTATTGGCAATGTCTAGAAAGTTCATCAAGCGGAGGTTTGGTCACCTAATTCTTGCGCCAAGAAGAGAGAAATTCTTATTGGAAAGCCCCTCTTTCCGGAACGACTTTGGTTGTCCTAATTGTGATTCTATAATATTATTTGTGAATAATTAATTATTGATTTATATGATAAGGAAATATTTATTTTATGTGGATATAAATGATGGATATATTTATTTTATGTGGATATAAAGGAAGGAATTTAGTATGAAATATTTGTTGAAAGTTTGACAATTATTTTCTCCGATAAAATATTCATTCAAATATATTATAATAATATATTATATTAAATAATATTATTATTGTTATAATATATATATAAGCACGTGAATTTGTGGAGGTGAGAAGCTTGGTGTTTTCCTTATTTTTCAAACTAAGTGTACTGTATTCTATTTCAAAACCATGTGCTGATGACTTATTTTCTTCCATGATACCATTTGGTTGGTGGAGAATTTTCCTGCAAAGCTTACTCTCAAATGCAAAGCTTATTTTCAAAAGGTGGGCCTCACCCTTAAAGAATTGCAGGCAAAGAAAGAAAAAAAGGAAGGTTAGGCATAATAGTTAGGCAGGAATTAGGCAGGATGTTTTGTTTTACTCCTCCGCGTTGTACTATAAATAGGGGGTAACCCCTCCTTCCTCAAACACACCATCATAATCAAAAATTCTTATTCTATAGTATTGTGAGTATTTTTCTTGAGTATAAGAATATTTTGAGCGTAGTTTTTCTGCAAGATTTTCTCAGAATAATATCTGATATTCCAGTCAAATCCAGTTTCTACCGAGGTAACGGATATTATTCTATTGCAACACTCGTGAGAAATATTATTTTCTTTCATACTCCATATTACAAAAACGATATTATTTTATCTCGTATTCCTAAATTTGAACTTACTATGGTAAGTATTGTTTCTATAATTCCTGAAATGATTAGAAATTTTGCTTCATCTAATATCATTTCATAGGATTATTGGTCTGAACTTTTTATCAAATTTGGAACTTTTCATGGTCGGTCTTGTTTCATGGGTAATTGTTCACATTTTGTTCGCTCACTTGCATTCGCTAGTCTTGTTCGAAATCTTTAGTTCACGGTCACATTGCATTGTTCACGAATCTTGTTCATGGGTATTATTCACTTGATTATCGTTCACTGCATCGCATTCATAAAAGAAAAAAAAATTTCTTTCTTCCAAGTTATCTGTTATGACCCTTATTCTTGAAATTAAATCCATGTTTTGATCTTCATTCTTGAATTTTACTCCACTATAGTTTATTATGGAGTATTATTGAACTTGGATAAACTAAAATATGAATCCCTAATATTTGTCCTTTTGTCTCACTGGATTCGTTCTTTAAAATATTTTTCATCTTCCTCAGTCCTAAAGGATGATATTACTGAATATCTTTGGCCTGTAATGCAAAGATGAATGATTAACTGATGAATATCTTTGGCCCGTAGTGCAAAGATGAACAGGTGTTGAGATGAACATGACCATTTGGTGATACAAATGAATATCTTTGGCTTAGTAAAAAAGATGAATATTTGATTCAAGATGTATATTGATTGATGTTACAGGGATAAATTATTGATGATGGACTGTTAAATCTTAGAAGATAGTAGAATTCTTTCTCTACTTGACTCTTCTAATGGATTGCTATTTCCGCTGCAGTTGTTGATCTAAAACTTGTTGTCTAATATATTTTATCAGATTTTTCTCTGTTGAAGACTAATGATAAATTGTTGTATATTATCTTAGTCATAATATTCTTTACTGGGCTAGTTGAGCTCACCCTTTTCCTTTTTGTTCCATATTTCTTCCCAGGAGGTGAGAACATAGCAGGAACTAGCCGGGGTATGGAGTGATGGTTCAGGATAGATGTATTAATAGTCCTCACTATTTTGTAAAATAGTGTATCAATAATTGTAATGAGGACTCCTTTTGAGTTTGTATACTCTCTATTAGACTATATTTGTATTCAAACTCACAGTATATGTGTTGTCGTATTTTGCACGACAATTGTATTACTGAAGTTGTATTTATTTCTGTACCATGTATTTGGCGACTCAGAATGGGTGATGTATACCTATTTTGGGGGCGTCACAAATGTGGTCTGGCGACCATACTGCATGTGTGGTGCACGATTCTATCTTCAAGTAGTATACTTGGTCAAGGCGACCACAGTACTTATCTTCGCTAAATTGTATTCCTAGTACTACAAGACAGTAATGCATGCACTCCAATACTCCTGCAATAACATTAATAGACACTGTCAAAGCAAGATTTACTAAATAAAAATGAGTGCTTATTCTGTCACCCTAATTTCAATGCAATGCACAAACATACTCCTATTCGATTTTAGCTACGATGATAATTATGTAAAGATGCTCACACTATCCTAACTAAGAATGAAAATGAGCTAACAAAAGCAACTTGAACTGAATAAATACTGAGTAGAGATAGAAATAATGGGTTGTCTCCCATCAAGTGCTAAGTTATAGTCAATTAGCTTGACTATCTCTGAATCTCATGTTGAAGATAGCATTGAGATGACTGTCTATCTGTCCACCTCGCCACCAAAATAATTCTTCAATCGCTACACATTTACTTTAAAAGGCTTGTCCGAAAACTTGTCAAATACTTCAATTGCACCATGCGGAAATACAATCTTTACTGTAAATGGTCCTGACCATCTCGATTTCAGCTTCCCGGGAAAAAGTTTAAGTCTGGAGTTATAAAGCAAAACCCTTTGTCCCGGTTCGAATGTTCTATCAATTATCTTTCGATCATGCCATTTCTTCACCTTCTCTTTGTATAGCTTTGAATTCTCATATGCCTATAATCTAAATTCATCCAACTCATTGAGTTGGAGTAAGCGTTTCTCCCCTGCAGCTTTCAAATCAAAATTGAGCTTCCGAATCGCCACATATGCCTTATGTTCTAGCTCCATAGGAAGATGACAAGCTTTTCCATACACAAGCTAAAAAGGTGACATGTCCAACGGAGTTTTGTATGCAGTCCTATAGGCCCATACTGCATCATCCAACTTTAATGACCAATCTTTCCTCGTGGGATTCACAACCTTTTCAAGGATTCTTTTTACTTCTCGATTCGACACTTCAGCTTGGCCATTCGTTTGTGGATGATAGGCTGTAGCAATGCGATGGTTCACCCCATACTTGGCCAACAAAGCTGTAAACTACCTATTGCAGAAATGACTTCCTTCATCACTAATGATGGCCCTAGGAGTCCTAAACCTAGTGAAAATACTCCTGTGTAAAAACCTGAGGACTACCTTGGCATCATTTGTCGGGAGAGCTGCCACTTCTACCCATTTCGAGACATAATCCACTGCGAGCAAGATTGTAAGACCCCGAATTTTATGAAATAAAAGTATTCAATTTTTCTATTCAGTAAATGGTTAAATTGATAAAAGGTTAAAGTTAAGGGTGATATATGTAAATATTTTAAATAAGCAAGTTGTTATAAAATACTCATTGTTGTCAGGGAATATTCGTTTGGTCGTGGAATATTCTTCACGTCAGGGAATATTAAATACAATAGTAGCGACTTTATGTGGGCCCCATAACGGAAAGCGATTGAATGAAGAAAATGACAAGTTTGAGTTTTTATAAATAACGGCGTAATCGTTACTGTTAACACTGTTGGAATACTTGGTGGTTAAAATACGATAATATGCGTCGTCGTTACGTGATAGCTTACCTGATCGCTTGCCACGATATTTTTTAAATATTGATTCTTACGCAAGAAGGCACTACTCAATAATTGTTATAGTAATTACTGTTCAATATTTTATTTTATTGATTCAATAATTGTTGCGTTGATATTTTATAGTATTGTTATTGTTATTTCAATAATTGTTACTACACAGTATTTCCATTATCGGATCAATAATTCATATTATTTGAATAATATTATTAGATAGTATTATTGGCAATGTCTAGAAAGTTACATCTAATGAGAGGTTTGGTCACCTAATTACTTGCTTGCAGGAAAGGAGAAATCCTTATTGAAAGCCCCCTCTTCTCTGAAGCTACTGGTTGTCCTTATTGTGATTACGTAATATTATTTGTGAATAATTAATTATTGATTTATATGATAAGAAAATATTTATTTATGTAGATATAAATGGAGGAATTTTTAGAAAAGTGACAATTGTTGAAAATTGAAATTTTATCTTTTCTAATAAAATAATTCATTTAAATAAATTATTATATTATAATAATATAATAATGGTGATATTTTACAATGAATATGGGATATATGAATAAATGTGGAGGAAGAGTATTTTTGTTATTAAAAATACTAAAAACATGTTTTTCATATTTGTGGACCCCATTTCTTGACTGAAATTTGATTATAGCATGTAAAATCGTCCGTATGTGAATTTCGGTCCATTTCTGTTTGGAATTTGGAAAAACTTAAACTTGCAAAGATGTAGAGAATTGAATTTCCTATGGAATGGCATAAGATTCAAATTTTTCTGATAAAAGGGCTATTTATTATGAATTATTGAAGTTATGGAATATTGAGTCTGAATTGATTTTGTTTAAAATATGTTTTTCTAGAAGGTGGGCCCCACAATTATACTTTTGCATGTGGGAAATGTTGGAATCTGAATTCAAATTGTGCGTATGAAATTTGTTATATAAATATATTATTTTATTAAATTTTCTGCTTTGGTGTTCTAAGCAATTTCCTATAAATATGGTGTTTATGTTAGAATTGAAAAACACACCAGAAACTAAAGTTTTCTCTCTATATATTATCAAGCGTATTATTGTGAGTATTTTGATACTTTGAGTGTTGCTATATGGTACAAGTTCCTTCAGCACTATATCCAGTATTCCAGTCAGAAGTACTGCTCTTTTGAGGTAAGGGATAGTAATGGGTAATAAGGGATTGTAAGGGAAATTGTCATTATTATGGTAAGGGATGGTAATGGATGTTATTTTCTTCGTAAATGATATTATTTTCTTCAATATTATTATGCCGAAATATTGATATGAATTTTATTGCGGAATTTCTACATTTTTGTGTCGGGGTTACTATTCACGTATACGACACTATTCACGTATACGGTACTTATGACACCCCCAAAATTAGGTATACATCTCCCATCTTGAGTTGCCAGATACATGGTACAGAATTTAAATACAACTTAATAATACAACTGTCGTGTACAATACGACAAAACATAAACTATGAGTTTGAATACAAATATTGTCTACTAGAGATTATACAAACTCAAAAGGAGTCTTCATTACAATTATTATCACACAATTTCACAGAATAGTGAGGACTATTAATGCACCATCTAGGACCATCACTCTGTTCCCCTACTAGTCCCGACTATGTTCTCATTTCACAGAGAGAATAAGTGAAAGAAAGGTGAGCTCAACTAGCCCGAAGAAGAAATATTATGACTAAGATAATGCGAGAATAATTTATCGTTAGCCTTCAACAAGTGTTAAAGCGATAAAATATAATACCTATCAAGTTTAATTGCAAATGAACAAGCAATCCATTAGAAGAGTCAAGTAGGGAATAAAATCTACTATCTTCTATAATTTAAAAGGTTTTTCATCACTTTTATCATTTGGGACTCGACTTAATAAATAATCCACATCATCGAATCACCCACACTTTCTACCGAGGATATTCTTTTAGTATCACGATCAGCGAATTATCCATGCACTACGGCTTAAGATAATCATGTTTTCATCAACGGTCCTGATCATGCCATAAAATAATTCATCTTTGCACTCTGGCCAAAGAGAATCCATAGTCATAATCATACCAAAAATTGTCCATCAATGCACTACGGGCCAATGAGGACTTTTTCCACATCATTTGTAACATTACGGTTATGATTATACCGAATAATCCCTGGTCATAATCATACCAAGTCCATCTATGCACTACAGAAGCCACAGATGACTTTCAACATAATATAAACATGAGGATGATGACAATGATATAAGAATTCAATAAAACATGTTCAAGAATTAATTTATCCGATGGAATCGATAACGTTCAAATTGTCAACATGATCTTTGCTTTGTAGAGAGTAAAATTCAAGAATGCTCGGAAGAATATTTCCATGAAAAGATCTTTGGATGAAGCGCAAATATTAAGGATATTCCACTAATTTCATGGAGTATAGAAGTTAAAGTTTTAACCAAATGAGTATAATAAAGAATGGAATAACAAAAGAAAACACCATGCATGCGATAGAGCCTTGACAAATGAGTTATTCCAATAGAATAATAAAGGATGGAACCGGTCGGTACAGTAAACATTACGACGTGATATTAAAGCGAATAATAAATAATGGAACCAGGTCCGGCATAAACGCACAGACAAGATATTCTGACACAATAATAAATAATGGAACCAGGTCCGGCGTAAATGCACAGACATGATATTCCGATAGAATAATAAATAATGGAACCAGGTCTGGCGTAAACGCACAAACAGGATATTCCAACAGAATAATAAAGAACGGAATATTAGAAGAATGTCACCATGTATAGGGTAGCCAGCGATACTGAGTTATTCCAATGAATAATAAATAATAGAATAATGAAGTTCTCTTCATGAGTACAATAAATAACATCCCTTACCGTAAAAAGAAACCGAATATAAGAGTAGGGAAGTAGCGTAGAATACTTTTCTATAGCTTTTCTATAATTTCTCTCTCTAGAGTTTGGTGAATTCGTGAAAATAATGAAGGAATGAGCTTTATTTATAGGAAAATGGAATGAATAGTAACTAATTTATGAAGCGGTCCAGATTGATTTACTATTAAGCGGATGATTACTATATTGGTTTACTATTAAAGCGTAAAACAACATGATCCATCTTGATTTACTAATAAAATTTTAAACCAATGATCCATATTGATTTACTATTATAACTCCACCAATGGTCCATATAGACTTACTTATTATATCTTCAACCAACGATTCGAAAAATTAGCAGTACATCTCCTCATGGAATAATATTGTGCCCAAATACCCGAATGCACAATACTAGAGTGAATAGTAACTGGGTGAATAGTAACTCGTGAATAGTAACTTGTAAATAGTAACTCATGAATAATAACTCGTGAATAGTAACTTTTGAATAGTACTCCGATACGAAAAGTGTGACACCCCCAAAATTAGGTATACATCACCCATCTTGGGTCGCCAGATACATGGTAAATACAATTTACTAATACAACTGTCGTGTACAATACGACAAAACATAACTGTGAGTTTGAATACAATTATTGTCTACTAGAGATTATACAAACTCAAAAGGAGTCCTCATTACAATTATTAACACACTATTTAACAGAATAGTGAGGACTACTAATGCTATCCTCTAGACCTCACTCTGTTCCCCGACTAGTACCTACAATGTTCTCATTTCCTGAAGAGAACGGCGAAAGAAAGGGTGAGCTCAACTAGCCCAGTAAGAAATATTATGACTAAGATAATGCAGAATAAATTATCGTTAGCCTTCAAATGATGTTAAGCGATAAAATATAACAACATCAAGTTTAGCTGTAATGAACAAGCAATCCATTAAAAGAGTCAAGTAGAGAATAAAATCTACTATCTTTTATGATTTAAAAGGTTTTTCATCACTTTTATCGCTGGGACTCAGCTTAGTAAATAATCCACATCATCGAATCACCCCTGCACTACGGCTAAGGATATTTTTTAGTTTCACGACCACAAATTATCTATGCACTATGGGCCAAGGACATTCGTGTATTCATTAATGGTCATGATCATGCCAACAACTGTCCATCAATACACTACAGGCCAATGAGGAATTTTATCACATCATTTGTAACATTACGGTCATGATTACATCGAACAATCCCTGGTCATAATCATACCAAGTCCATCTATGCACTACAGGCAACAGATGACTTTCAACAAAATATAAACATGAGGATGATGACAATGATATAAGAATTCAATAAAACAAGTTCAAGAATTAATTTATCTAGGAACTAATAACGTCCAAATTATCAACAGGATACTGCTTTGTAGAGTAAAATTCAAGAATGCTCAGAAAACCAGCTAAACCGAGAAAGCTACATACTTCAGTCACTGATTTAGGTTGCTCCCAGTTTGAATAGCTTCAATCTTTGCTGGGTCAACAGATATTCCATGACTTGATACTACATGCCCAAGGAATGCTACTTCCTCAAGCCAGAACTCGCATTTCTTCAACTTGGCATAAAGCTTATATTCACGATGCTTTTTGGAGTATCAACCTCAAGTGTTGCTCATGATCTTCACGGCTTTTGGAATAAATGGGCCAATGAATCGAGGATTAAAAATGGGCCAATGAATCGAGGATTGAGCTTTCCTCTCTTTCCAAATCTCGTAACTCCTTTCCATGGAGCAACACGTAACAACACATGTTCTCCAATATCAAATTCCACGTCCTTTCGATGAAGATCAGCATAACTCTTTTATCGATCTTGTGAGGTTTTTATACGTTGCCGGATCATTTGAATCTTTTCTGTAGTCATACGTACCAACTCTGGTCCCAACAACGTTGCTTCTCCCACCTCATCCCAGCATAGTGGAGAACGACACTTTCTTCCATACAATGCCTCAAATGGAATCATGCCAATACTTGCTTGATAACTGTTGTTGTAGGAAAACTCCACCAATGGTAAGAACTTATCCCAACTTCCCTTGAAGTTAAGGACACAGAGTCTTAATAAATCTTCAAGAGTTTGAATAGTCCTCTCTCGTACGCTCGTCGACCGAGGATGATATAGAGATAAATCATAACTGCGTGCCCATAGCTTTTTCTACAAACTAACCCAAAATCGTGAAGTGAATCTTGGGTCTCGATCAGAAACTATGGATACTGGCATACCATGCAATCTTACAATCTCGTTTATGTACATACGAGCAAGACGTTCAAGTGTATAAGTTTCTCGTATCGGTAAGAAATGAGCAGACTTGGTCAATCTATCAACAATGACCCAGATTGCATCTATACCTTGAGAAACCCTAGGAAGACCGGTAACGAAATCCATGGTAATGTGCTCCCACTTCCACTCTGGAATTTCAAGTGGTTGCAATGGACCTTTTGGTACATGATGCTCTGCTTTAACTCGTTGACAAATTAGACACCTTGAGATAAATAGCGCTATCTCTCTCTTCATATTGCTCCACCAAAATGTATGACGAATATCATGATACATTTTGGTACTCCCAGGATGGATTGCAAACGGTGTGTTGTGCGCCTCCATCATGATTTTATACTTTAAATCAGGGTCATTAGGAACACAAAGTCTGGAGTTGACTCGAAGTATTCCTTCTTCATCGATTCTTGCTTATGGCATAGCACCTTCTTGCACTTTCTTCCTCATACGCATCAGCTCCAAGTCTGTAGCTTGAGCAACTTTAACTTTATCAATTAAAGTCAGTTTTACTCGTATATTCGCCATCATCACCTGGGTCCCTGGAGTCTTTAACTCTATCTCCATCCTTTGCAAGTCACATAAAATGGGCCTTTGTGTTGACAATATTGCACTCGTACTTGCATATGATTTTCTACTCAATGCGTCAGCTACCACGTTCGCTTTTCCATGATGGTATTGGATGGTATGATCATAATCTTTCAACAGTTCAAGCCAACGTCGTTGTCGCATGTTGAGTTCCTTTTGAGTGAAAAAATATTTGAGGCTTTTATGGTCCGTAAAGATCTCCACTTTCTCCCCATACAAGTAATGCCTCCAAATCTTAAGTGTGAAGACAACAGCTGCTAACTCTAGATCATGAGTAGGATAATTCCTCTCATATTCTTTGAGTTGTCGTGAGGCATAGGCTATGACTTTCCCATGTTGCATGAGAACACATCCCAACCCTTTGCCCGAAACATCACTGTAGATGACAAATCCCTCCGAGCCAGATGGTATTGTTAGAACAGGTGCTGAAATGAGTCTCCTCTTGAGTTCTTGAAAACTCTTCTCACATTCTTCGCGCTCCAATAGAACTTTGTATCTTTTCGAGTCAATTTGAGTTAATGGAGTAGCTATTCGAGAAAATCCTTCCACGAATCTCGATAATAACCAACGCTAAGTTCGAGAAAGCTACGATGCTTGATTCATCGATTTAGGTTGCTCCCGACTTTGAATTGCTTCAATCTTTGCGGGTCAGCAGATATTCCATGACTTGATACTACGTGCCCAAGGAATGCTACTTCCTCAAGCCAGAACTCACATTTCTTCAACTTGGCATAAAGCTTGTATTCACGAAGCTTTTGGAGTGTCAACCTCAAATGTTGCCCATGATCTTCACGGCTTTTGGAATAAATAAGGATGTCATCAATAAAGACGACCACAAAGTGATCCAAATATTCCTTGAGTACTCGGTTCATCATATCCATGAAGGAAGTAGGAGCATTAGTCAATCCAAAGGACATGACTAGGAATTCATAATGCCGTCATAAGGAGTTAAAGCCGTCTTTGGAATGTCATCGGTTCTAATCTTCAATTGGTGATATCCGGAATGAAGATCAATCTTCAAAAAGAATTGGCTCCTTACGTGGCTGGTCAAACAGTCATCAATACGTGGCAATGGGTACCTATTTTTATAGTGACATGATTCAACTCACGGTAATCAATACAAAGTGGCATACTCCCATATTTCTTCTTCACGAATAGAACAGAGCACCCCAAGGAGAAGTACTAGGGCCGAATAAAGCCGATGTCTAACAATTCCTCTGGTTGGGTCTTTAACTCTTGAAGTTCAATAGGAGCCATTCGATATGGGGCTTTGGAAATGGGTTTTGTCTAGGGTTCAAGGTCGATACAAAATTCAATTTCACGCCTGGGGTAGGCAGGGAAGTTCTTCAAGGAATACATCAGAAATTTATTAACAATGTAAATATCATTCAAAGTCGGCGTATTTTTGTTTAGATCTGTGACATGAGCTAAGAAAGCTTGACATCCGTTTTTCAATAAATGAATAGCTTTATGGCTTGAGATGACCGTGATTAATTTTAATGGTTTGGTCACTTGAATTCGCATAATAGGTTGATTAGGAATATGAAAGCTAACAACCTTACGAAAACAATCAATTTTTGCATGATGAGTAGTTAACCAATCAATCCCTAGAATCACGTCAAATGCAAGTATTTTCAATGAAATAAGATCGACAGGTAATGTGAGAGTACCAATTTGAACCAAACAAGACTTATAAACAGTGGATGTAATGAAGGTTTCTCCCAACGGAGTTTTCATAGATAAGTCAAAGTCTAATTTCTCCGGAGTCAAGGTTAATCGTTGAGCGCAAGTAGGAGAAATAAAAGAATGGGTAGAACCGGTATCAAATAAGGTATAGACTTCGCTAGAGTTTATGATAAGCTTACCCGTGATGACCTCGTTCGGGTTCCTTACTTTCTGGAAGGTCACAACAAATGCTCTCCCTTGCACCACCGGGTTTGACTTTTCTGGGACGGCCTTTGGTGCCTCCATCCTAGCTGAACTTGTCTTTGGTGAACAACAAAATTGGGCTAGGTGACCTTCTCTCCCACAATTATAACACGCTTTGGATGGCATCGCGCAGTTTGGACTGATATGTCCCTCCCCTCCGCATTTGAAGCATATGATAGGTGGTCGTTCTCCTTCCTTAACCACGGTTCTTTGGTCTTTGACGTCTTTCCATCAATGTTGAATCTCCTTTTCTTGAAATGTCCATTTTTACTGTCTTGGCCATGATTACCACCGAAGTGGTTACCATTTTTATCATATTGATTCTCTCCACGTTTGTTGTCACCATTTCGATGACTAATACCACTGGTATTTTCATGATGTCGACTGCTTTCTCTTGGTTGCGTTGACTCGTTATCGCGCTCCAATAACTGAGCCCTATTTACAACATCTGAGTACAAACACAGTTTATGAGAAATAAGATATTGACGTATCTCCGGTTTCAAACCTCTTAAAAACATTCGCGTCATTCGCTTCTCATTATCGACCAAATGGGATGCAAACCAGGATAACTCCGCAAATTTAGCCTCATATTGTGACACGATCATATTGTTTTGTTCCAACTTAATAAACTCCACCTCTTTCATGTGACGAATACTCTCGGGAAAGTACTTGTCGTTGAATAGCTCTTGGAACTTCTCCTAAGACATCTTGAGTGCGTCAGGTTGGGTACGTTTTACAGATTCCCACCAGTAATCTGCCTCTTCATGCAACATGAAGGTGGCGAAGGAAACCTTTTGCTCCTCGGAGCATCCCAAGACATCAAATATCTTGGTGATCTGCTTTATCCATGCTTCCGCCTTAAGTGGTTTTGGCTCTCAATAAACTCCGGTGGTCCCGGCTCCTTGAAGCGCATTTAGCGGTGACCGTCAAGAGAGTTTCGATGTTTCCACCTACATTTTGGACAGGATCCGCTCTCGCCTGATGTTGCATGAATTGTATAAAGCCTCTGAACAATCCATCATTCATCATTTGGTCAGTGTTGTTGTTTGCATGAGGATTATCACCTTCCTGATGCACATTATCCTGATTATTGATATGTGGAGACTCAACGGTCTCTTGTGCTCCATTGCTATTCTCAACATTCTCAGATGTTATTTTCAGATACTGCCACAAAACAAGGGTTGGTTGACATGTAACATATAATCTCTATACTCTGACCAACCAATTAAATATCAAATAAAATTAGGTAGGTCATACTAGCGAAGGAATTCTCCGTCTCTCCCCTCCTAGTTCTAGTCTCACATCTTAGCCAGGGATCATATCCCTAAGCTTTGATACCAACTGTGACGCCCCCAAAATAGGTATACATCACCTATTCTGAGTCGCCAAATACATGGTACCGAATACAAATACAACTTTAAATATACAACATGAACTGTGAGTTTTAATACAAATATTGTCTTCTAAATAGTATTTAAACTCAAAATAAGTCCTCAATACATTTATTATCACACTATTTCATAGAATAGTGAAGACTACTAATGCTATCATCTGGACCGTCACTCCGTTCCCCGACTAGTCCCTGCTACGTTCTCATTTCCTGAAGAGAACAATGAAAGCAAAAAGGGTGAGCTCAACTAGCCCAGTAAGAAATATTATGACTACGATAATGAAGAATAAATTATCATTAGCCTTCAACAGTGTTAAACTGATAAAATATAACAACATCAAGTTTAACTACAGTGGAACAAGCAATCCATTAAAAGAGTCAAGTAGAGAATATAATCTACTATCTTTTATGATTTAAAAGGTTTTTCATCACTTTTATCGATGGGACTCAGCTTAATAAATAATCCATATCACCGAATCACCCCTGCACTACGGCCAAGGATATTCTTTAGTATCATGACCACAAATTATCCATGCACTACGGGCCAAGGACATCCGTGTATTCATCAATGGTCATGATCATGCCAACAACGGTCCATCAATGCACTACGGGCCAATGAGGATTTTTACCACATCATTTATAACATTACTTACCATGATTACCTTTGAATAATCCCTGGTCATAATCATACCAAGTCCATCTATTCACTACAGGCCACAGATGACTTTCAAAAAAAAATATAAACATGAGGATGATGACAATGATATAAGAATTCAATAAAACAAGTTCAAGAATTAATTTATTCAGAACTAATAACGTCAAATTGTCAACATGATCTTTGCTTTGTGCGGTAAAATTCAAGAATGCTCGGAAGAATATTTCCATGAAAAGATCTTTGGATGAAGCGCAAATATCAAAAATATTCCACTAATTTCATGGAGTATAGAAATCAAAACTTTAACCAGTGAGTATAATAAGGAATGGAATAACAAAAGAAATCACCGGGCATGCGATAGACCGCACAGCAGCGGTTATTCCATCGAATAATAATTAACGGAACCAGTGTCCGCATAAAATGCATGCATGTGAGGATATTCAATGAGAATAATAAAGGCGGATATTCCAAGCGAGAATAATAAAGAGCGGAATCGGTCCGGCGTAAAATGCATAAACGGGATATTCCAAATGTAATAATAACGATAGAATAACGTAAGAATTTCACCAAGTATAGGGTAGTGGCAGCGTAAGCAGAGTTATTCCAATGAATAATAAATAATGGAATAATGAAGTTCTCGTCATGAATACAAAAGAAATAATACCCCTACCGTAAAAGAAAGCTGGATATAAGAGTAGGGAAGTAGCGAGAATACTTTTCTATAGTTTCTCTATAATTTTCTCTCTGAGAGTTTCAATTGAATTCGTAAGAAATAATAAAGGAATGAACTTCTATTTATAGGAGAATTGAAGGGGTACTGTTCGATCACGGGTGCACCGAATGATAATTTCACAGATGAAATTATAGCAGTCATGGATGTTATGCGCAAGAATCTAATTTACCGACATCAAGTAAAACAAAAATAAAATAATAAATATATATATAAGCACATGGTGCTTTGAAAAAAATAACATTTCTCTCCGTGATAATTCCTATGACATTTGTTTTCCCCACCAAAAATAATACATATCAATAATAGTCGTACACCCCTTCCTGCCAAATTTCAAACATTTCCTATACATATATATAAATAATACATAAAATATTCTATCATGTGATCCCCCCCACCCACCAACCTCAATCAATCATGCCGTATATATATATATATATATATATATATATATATATATATATATATATATATATATATAAAACTTTCTCTAGGTTATCACGAAAATAGGTAAATGGGGGTCCATAAATACTATAAAAATCTCCTCAATTATTTTAACAACATTTATCATCATTATTATAATTCACAATATTAATCTACCAGGTCGTTCCCAGGAAAGAGGGGGCTTTCCAATATGGATTTCTCCCTATTGGCGTGCAATTAGGTGACCAAACCTCTCCTTGACAGAACTTCTAGACATCGTTAATATTGTAAATAATAATATTAATAACTTTGTCGTCTCAATTATTGATTTAATAATATATAAAATATTGACAATAATTGAATCAAATAACGTGAGATATTATGCAGCAATTACTGTAGCAATAATTGAACAAAACTGAGTGACTTCTCACGTAAGCATCAATAATCAATACCCCGTGCAACTACCGCATGATTATCGCATTTTTAACACCGGGTGTTTCAACAGTTAACGGTAAAACTTCCGTCGTTATTCTCATAAAGTATTTTTATCGTTTTTCTCAATCTGACAATAATTCTGTTGTGGGGTCCACCAATGTTTGTGTCGTAGTACGAATATTCCCTGTTAAAACGAATATTCCCCGACCAATCGAATATTATAAAACAACTTGCGTACTTTACAAAATTTATAAATACTACCCACACTATAACATTATATCAAATTCATTCCATAATATTCAAAAATGATATTTATAGAAAATTCATCTTTATTAAAAGGTTGGGGTCTTACATTACATAGTTGTTATATAACCATATAATCATGTTTAAACTGATATATGACTGTTTAGAATCGAATTTGTGAATGATTTCTATGGTTGGGCTAGTTTTACGCCGATGGTCTGATCTGTATTACGGGCTTGAAAGCAGGACATAGTCAAAGAAATAGCCGGTATAACACTTGGGGAGTAAGCAATTTCTTGTACTGATCCCTCTATTTTCGATTTACGCCTTTTTTGTTAAAAAAAATCGCTAAGTGTTGGTCAATTATTATAGCTTAAACCAGCATACAAACATGTGTAACGTGTATATATAAGTATATTAACCTAATGTGAGCATGTTTTACTAAGTTGGCATACATGAACAAAAACATATAGTTTAAAACAAAATTAGAACTTTAGAAATGAACTTGATATATATGTATGCCATGTTTATATACTGACTTTTCAAGCATGTAGGTATGGTATAGAAATGCATGAATAAACCGTTAACTGGTGTTTATGTGATTTGTAAGGAATCATGATCATGTTGGACTTATTAGTAAGCTTTACTAATGAAAACATGAACTTTGAACGTGAATGTTAACATGTTACTTTGAGAGTTAGAATTTGACATTTATGAACATGTTCGATGATACTTTTAGACTTGCTAATGTATCATACGTATATGCCTACTATGTCAAGAGTTATGAAATCAAGTTAAGATTGTAACGCCCCAAAATCCGGTCTTTTTTCACACCCGAATTTCGTACGTCACAAGTACATCATTCATCCAACATACATCATTATATGCTGAATATAATAACATACATTCTGAATTCCCAGGTTCTAAAACCTTATAACCTTTCTCATTACAAATAATGATAATTACATTATTCCTTCATCTTGCAAGAGTGACTTTTATCCGCCACCAAGGATACATACAGTTCATTAAACTAGTCTATAGTTTAATTTTCATCTTTCTACATTACAAGTCTTCACTTGATTTTCTCGCTCATTCACATTATGAATGGCACTTCATCTGGATACCGTCAGCTTGATCTATACAGGATCCTTAAGTTCTTCTAACATCGTTCGCTGAAAATATTTTTCATTTAAAGAAAATGTGAGCATTCAATTGCCCAGCAAGTCATAACAGTTGAACAAACAACTTCAAGAATTTAAACATTCTTTTCAAACTTCAATAACCGAACAAAGGTTACAAAACAGCTTGAATAATAGGAATAGTCTTGATTCCTATCATCTTAAAACATTAGTTACATGCACTTTGAAATACTTTCATTCTCTATTCTCTTTCATACACATCCTGTCTGGCTAGAATTAATAGCACAGACTTAACAATAATGGTTCATGTATAAACAGAACATGCTCATATTGAACAGTTCAATCACAAAATAGTTCATATCATAGAAACACCGAAGTGTTCACATTTTGGCACAAGGCCTCATACATTCTACCACCTTGTACAAATATCATATATTTGCACATAGACAGAACTTCTCAAGTTTAACATCTGAGAAGTTTAAGAAACTAGCATTCATTTAAAATATGAATGAAGTTAGGAAACTTGCCTTACGCACAGCAACAGCTTATGCTGAACTGCTCATTCCAATCCCTATAACACATAAGGAAACAACACATACACCAATTAGTCATATACTTAACTTACGCATTGGTTTACTTAACTTTACTTCTTAAGGTTCATGTTCTTACAACTAAGTTTACACGACCAACTTTCTTTACCGCTTTACGACTTTATGACATATAGAGATGTCTTACTCAAAACGTTCATCATCTTTGATGATTTACATTATTATCTTCTTCTTATACTTCTCTAGGACTCCGCACACATCGCTTCTCTGCTAGTAGTCCATATGGTACTCTGAGTGGTTTCCCACAAACAACCAACAAACAAGTTCTCATCTCATCTACACTGCCATCATAGTGAGTTAGATCGGTTTCCAGTTTCGTATATACCTTCGCTCTCTAAAGGAATTGTTTAGCCCAGCTCCCATATGTCAACCATCAAAGGTTACGATTGTACCACAACCTAACTTACCTTAACTTATCCGAACTATTAAACTATAATGTTCATTAAGTCAAATTCATATTCCTTATGGCTTTCTGGCAACTAATTGCCATACCTCAGGATTCATTCATCATCGTCTAAGTCATACAGTCTTTTGTATACTCAGAACGATCATTTCATATTCATTCTAAGCATTTATAGTGTTAAACATTTTACGTTACCTTATTCTTATCTTACAGCGTCCGGTTCATTCAACTCGGAGTGTCATCCAAGTTATAAACATTAACTCGGCTTCTTTTATGTTATACATACCTCTCTAATTTAGCTTCTTCACCGTTCATAGGTTTAATCAATAGTCTTCGTTATCCTACGGTCAAACCATACACGGGGTGTAGGTTCTACCCGTTTAATATTTGCGTACACTCAACCTTCACGTCGGTTAAAGTGTTCAACGCTTACATTTCATTCTAACATTCTCATCCGATTTATATTCGGCTTTCAGTAATCTTATTATCGTTCGCTACAGCTCTCTTGATACCATTCGTATCTTACTTACTACCTTTGTCAACGTCTAAGTCATACAACCAGGGTATACTTAGAACTTTCGTCTAACGCAACTACGATTCACGAGGATTGTTTACGTATTCGACGTTCACGTTTCTCATCTCTTAATCACTCACTCAACCTTTGCTCAAGGTTTCAATTGCATTCATCGTTATCCATCCCATGAACCCCATGTTCATTATTCTTTCTTAATGTCGAAGCCATACGGTCCGTTGTATGCTAAGACCGATCGTTCATCGCAACAACATTGCGTTCACAGCGTCTATACCCTTTACATTCATCTCTCAATGCCATGTCATAACATCAAAATGTTATACATTAACATCGTCAACCAACGTCTAAGGAATCACAACCATAGCCATCCCTCATGTTCGTTTATCGCGACTACGGTCCCCGGACATCGGTTCCGTAACTCGCATCTACATTCTTTGTCTTTTATCCTCGTTTAATCTTTTCGTTCAACCTTTATTAAAGGTTTAAAACACTTGATTAAGTGTTACATTAATTGAACATTATGTTCATATTTCTTTCTTGCACATCCTCTAGTAACTGAGAACTAAAAATCTCACTTCTAGGCATTGCTCTGCACTGGCGCTGCGGCGCCATGCCCTTCCCTTCCTCTCGCGCTGTGGCGCGACCTACTTCTCTCTCCTCTCTTCCCGGACTGGCACTGTGGTGTGAGTCCTTACTTAGTGGGTCGCGCTGCGGCGCCACACTCCAGAAGATTTTTGTACTGTACATAGTGCTGCGGCGCCACAAATTGTACTACGGTTCGCGCTGCGATGAACTCTTGCTGATGTGCTGCTCGAATACGCTTATGCTTTGTGGCGTCGGCCTCAAGGCACAACTTCATGGCTGCTGGCAATGAGTATATGAAACCTAGAAAATATTTCTAAGTCTTTTACAAGCTTGAGACGCCGATTCCGAAATCTCATAACTTCTTCGTTATAACTCGGAATGAGGTCGTTCCAAAGCCATTTTCTTCCTTATCTTACGTACTTCGATTACCCTCAGATATAACTTTGTTCTGAATCCGTTAACATGTCATTCAATTGGCTTAATCTTCATTCTTCGTTCATTTTAACATTTTTAACGTTCTTTGTTCGTTCGTCCGTAATTCGGTCATCCGAACTCGGAATTCGTTCGCTCTTGACTCCACGACTCACATTTTATACATTCTCTTACATTTTTATGAAACCCTACACGTTCAGGTTCATTTACTAACTTTCAAATTTTCGTTCTTCTGTTACAAAATTTTTGCCATAACTTCGATATAGCTTAGTTTTAATCCGTTCTTCATGAATGTTTCTACCGTTCCTAACCAAGCAATAAGCATATAACTTATACGCAATGGTTTTAAACTTGTCCATCAACAACAATTACACTACGATGGTTTTAAATTTGTCCATCAACAACATTCTTTGTGTTCTTCGCGTGTTCTTCGCGTTCTCCGTTCGTTCTTTATTTTAATCAATATTTTGGATTACGATTCTAATTTTTCTTGGAATTTGATGTTATAGAACATCATTCCTTACTTAATTCACCTACTCGTTCATAATATTCATTCGAATCGCTCAAAATCCTCACGAATCTTATACTTGCTTAAGAAATTTATAAACTAAATTTCTTATTTTTATTTCTTCATTTTCTTACGATTTCAACCATATGAAATCATTACTAATCTCTTTTAATTCTTATTCTCATTAAGCTATGCTTTTGACATAGAAAACTTAAAGAAAATATTAGAAGAAACTAGGGTTCGGATTACCGTTCTTCTTTAATCTCCTTCCGTTAGACAAAGCGTGCATTCAAGCTAGCTTTTCCTTCCTTCTTCTCCTTCTCTCCCCCCATCCGAACTCTCTCTCACTTTCTCTCTCAAAGTGTAGGATTTTCAAAATCACATTCAAATGAGATTAAGCTTCCTATTTATAGATTTTCAAGGTTAGGGGCAAAATAGTTATTTTGCCCCTAAAATAACTATTCACACCTCCTTACTATTCAAGACTTGAGGACTAAGTTAACTTAGCCCTCAAGTTTTCTTAATATAAGTTTCAGTAGTTCCGTCTTTCGGGTTTTCGTCCTACAGCTTTTAAAAACTACGATTCTCGGAATCCAAATATTTTTGGATATTTCGTCTTTCCTTTACCGATTAACTTTTACGTATTCTTGGATTTTTGAAAAGCGAAAAACACTTTTTGGCGCCAAGCATTTTCCTTCACATTTTCCCCTAACGTAGCTAACGAGTGAAAAGTACATACACAAGATTTTTTTCGTCATTTTTATTTGGTCCGATTTACTTGCGTTTTTAGAGAAAAATTTTATCGACTTACTTAACTTTGCACGATATATTATCGTCAAATCTTTCGACGGAATGTCATTTCGACATACCGAACTCTTAGAAAGGCTTAGGTTATTCAAACCCTAACCCTTAGGTTTTGTTAGGTGAAAAGTGCATATTTCGTCTTTTTCCCCGGAAATATTTTTGTTCCCGAAAATTTTTTATTTTCGTCTTGAAAATTCTTACTCGTTCAGTCTAGCTCGTAGCCAGAATCCTCCCGATTAATAATCATTCTAGGTTATAGAACGATTAATAAACACATAGCACATAATAGTATTAATAAAAATTCCTTTTATTAATAACTAATTCTTTAAACCTAAATTCTGGATAATCCAAAATTCCGGGTTGTTACATTCTTCCCTCCTTATAAAAATTCCGTCCTCAGAATTTCTTAAAACCAAACCCTTACCTGGGTCCTCACAAAGACTAATTAAAGCATGTTTTCAAAGGAATAACTAAAATAGTTACATGTATGCCATATGAATACTCATAAGCATGCCTTATATAAGTTATATGACTACCATATATGTTTAAAAAGCAAGCATGTTAGACTTTGTGAATAATTAATTATTGATTTATATGATAAGGAAATATTTATTTGATGTGGATATAAATGATGGATTTATTTATGTGGTTATAAATGAAGGAATTAATGTTGAGGTAGTTTATCAGTATTTTTGTCGGAATGAAGGTATTAAAAATTAAACCAGTGTTTTTGAGATATATTGCGTTAGTTATAATTTTTAATCCAACCATTGGATTGTTGTAATTTTTGGATATGTTATACATATATAAGTTTTATATATGTCCACAAATTTTGAACCGTTAAAAATGAACGTATGATTTGTTATGAATTTTAAGAGGTGAATGGTTCAGAAATTGTTGAAGTATCCAAATTTAGCATTTTGGTGGAAAATTCTAGAATTGAGTGGACCCCACTTGTGGTTGGTGAAAAAATGTGCTGAATTTATTTCAAATGTGGTGGGTGGGAATAGTAGCAGGTAAAGCCATTAGGTTGCAGGTCATGTCTGCTAACATTTTCCTATAAATAGAGGCTAAGTTAGAATTGAAAATCACACCGTAAAACAAGTTTTTCTCTTTCTCTCTAGATTATTGAGTGTATTTTGTGAGTATTTAGATACTTTGTGAGTTTCTATTCATCGGTGCAAGTTTCCTTGAATTTATATACCGATATTCCGATCGAAGTAATCGATATTTTGAGGTAAGGGATGTTATATTCTTCATATATGATATTATTTCTTCAATATCATTATGCCAAGTATTGATCGAATTTTTATCAAATTTGGAACTTTTTGTGTCGGGGTTACTATTCACGATATCAAGACTATTCACGATATCTGACTATTCATCGAAAAATGAAATTTTCTTCTTTTGTCCAATATGTCTATTATGGTTACTATCTTTGATTGTATCCATGTTTTGATCTTTATTTTTGAATTCGCTTCAAAATTGGTATTTATGAAGTATTATTGATCTTGGATAAAAAGCTGTTATACCGAATCCTACTATTTGTCCTTCCGTTTCATGGATTCGTTTTCTTTAAAATATTTTTCATCATCTCTCGGTCCTAAATGATGATATTACTAAATATCTTGACTGTAGAGTGCAAAGATAAATGATTAATCGATGAATATATTTGGCCGTAGTGTAAAGATGAACAGTGTTGAGATGAAACATGACTAAATTGGTGATACAAATGAATATCTTTGGCTTTTGTAGTGCAAAGATGAATATTTAATTAAAGATGTATATTGATTGTTGTTCTGAGGATAAAATATTAATAATGGACTTTTAAATCTTAGAAGATAGTAGAACTCATTCTCTACTTGACTCTTCTAATGGATTGTTGTTTTCATTGCAGATTGTTGATCTAAAACTTGTTGGCTATTATATTTTATCGATTTTTCCTGTTGAAGACTAACGATAATTTGTTGTATATTATCTTAGTCATAATATTCTTTCTTGGGCTAGTTGAGCTCACCCTTTTCCTTTTTGTTCCATTTTCTCGTGGAGGTGAGAACATAGCGAGGAACTAGTCGAGAGTGCTGAGTGATGGTTCTAGAAAGATGTTTTAGCGATCCTCACTATTTACGTAAAATAGTGTTTGAATAATTATAACGAGGACTTATTTGAGTGTGGATATTGTCTAGAAGACAATATTTGTATTTAAACTCACAGTATGTGTTGTCGTATTTTGCACGACAATTGTATTATTGAAGTTGTAGTTTGCTTTCTGTACCATGTATTTGGCGACTCAGAATGGGTGTTATATACCTATTTTGGGGGCGTCACAGTTGGTATCAGAGCTATAAGTAAAGAGCCTTGAGCCTCTCGCTGATGACTTCCTATTGATGGGGGATGCACCGAAGCCAGACTCTTCGTAGGGGACGCCATTCTACGATGGCAAACTGATAGGTACCACTGTGAGGTGCTGTCCACGGATGGGACATGAGTCATAGTTGGTATCAGAGCTTAGGGGTATGATCTCTGGCGGAGATCGAGGAATATAACTAGGATGGGAGAGATGAGTAAATCCTTCGCTAGTGTGTCCTACCTAAGCTTATTTATTGGTCAGTCATAATATCGGGATATTATGTGATATGTTAATTTGTTTAATTAACCCTTGTTTTATGGCAGTATTTGAGAATGCTGTTGAGAATGTTAACAATGGAGTGAATGAGGCCGGTGGGGATACCTCTAATCACTAACCATGATAATGTGATTAGAGATATCCCATGGTGAGTGAGTGAAGAATTGATAGTTAATGCAGAGATAGTCACAGAGGTAACAGCTGAGAGTGAGGAAGAAGAGGAAGAAGAGGTACCTGAGGAGAGTTTATTAGAGATATTATATGATCAAAATGTAGAATTTCAAAATTGTATTCATGAGTTAGAAGAGCAGGCTGAAGAACGACAGGCGGTTGTGGAACAAAAGGATGCAACAATTCAAGCTTGTGTTACCCGATATGTGATGCTTGAACAGAAGCATTCTTTGGCAGAGTATAAGATGATAAAGATGGAATCTGAGCTGAAAGAAGAAAAAATTGAACGAGTAAGAATGAGTGATGCATGGGTAAAAGCCACACGACACTTGGATATTGTGGAAAGAGATGTCCGATCTAAGAAGGCTAAAATAGATGACATGAATTTCTCTTTTTGGAAAGCAATTGGGAGAACCCAACATCGAGTTTTGAATTACCCTGTACATAGCGGTCAACCTAAATTCGATATGGATCGAAGATTGATGATTCAGATCATGAAACAGGAGTACGACGAGGCAGTTGAGGGAGGGATATGTCCTATAGAAACATATATTCCAACGGTAGTGATGACGTCAAATGCTGCCCCAGATAAGTCAAAGCCGGGTAGTTCGAGGGATGGCGGTTGTTATGACTTCCCAACAAATGAGGAACCCAAATGAAGTTATCACGGGAGATGGAAAAATCATGATGATCGGGGAGATAGAATCGAAATGGAAGCAAGGTATTCTCAACTTTTGAAATACGGTATGTGTAAATTTGAGGGACGAAATTTCATAAGGAGGGAGATTGTAAGACCCAATTTTATGAAATAAAAGCATTCAATTTTTCTTATAATTACTATTCGAAGAAGCAGTTAAATTGATAAAAGTTAAAGTTAAGGGTGATATATGAATTTTTTTTCAAAATACAAGTGGTTATAAAATATACATTGTTATCGGGAATATTCGTTTGGTCGTGGAATATTCTTTACATTGGGGAAATATTTATGACATTATGTCATATGACCATTTGTGGGCCCCCATAATGAATAAGCATCGGATGAAAAAATGACAAAATTAAGTTTTTATAAATAACGGCGTAATCGTTACAGATTCACCTTTGTTGGAATACCCGATTGATAAAATAAAGTGTCTGGCGTTGTTGCTTTGAGTTAGCTTTACCGGCATTACACACTATTTTTGAATTATTGATTCTTACGTAAGAAGGCCTTTACTCAATAAATGTTACAAATTAATTCTTTGTTTAATATTTTATTTTATTGATTCAATAGTTCTTTGCGTTGATATTTTATATTATTATTGTTTCAATAATTATCAACTGCATAATATTTCTCATTATCGGATCAATAATTCATATTATTTGAATAATATTATTAGATAGCATTATTGGCAATGTCTAGAAAGTTACATCAAGGAGAGGTTTGGTCACCTAATTGCGCGCCCGATGAGGAGAAATTCTTATTGAAAGCCCCCCTCTTTCTTAGGAGCGGCTTTTGGTTGTCATAATTGTGATTCGTAATATTATTTGTGAATAATTAATTATTGATTTATATGATAAGGAAATATTTATTTGATGTGGATATAAATGATGGATTTATTTATGTGGTTATAAATGAAGGAATTAATGTTGAGAGTAGTTTATCGATATTTTGTTCCGGAATGAAGGTATTAAAAATTAAACCCGTTGTTTTTGAGATATATTCGTTAGTTATAATTTTTAATCCAACCGTTGGATTGTTGTAATTTTTGGATATGTTATACATATATAAGTTTTATATATGTCCACAAATTTTGAACCGTTAAAAATGAACGTATGATTTGTTATGAATTTTAAGAGGTGAATGGTTCAGAAATTGTCGAAGTATTCAAATTTAGCATTTTGGTGGAAAATTCTAGAATTGAGTGGGCCCCACTTGTGGTTGGTAAAGAAATGTGCTGAATTTATTTCAAATATGGTGGGTGGGAATAGTAGCAGGTAAAGTCATCAGGTTGCAGGTCATGTCTGCTAACATTTTCCTATAAATAGAGGGCTAAGTTAGAATTGAAAATCACACCAGAAACAAGTTTTCTCTCTTTCTCTCTCTAGATTATTGAGTGTATTTTGTGAGTATTTAGATACTTTGTGAGTTTCTATTCATCAGTGCAAGTTTTCTTCAGCCTTATACCAATATTCCGATCGGAAGTACTGATATTTTGAGGTAAGGGATGTTATATTCTTCATATATGATATTATTTCTTCAATATCATTATGCCGAAGTATTGATCTGAATTTTATCAAATTTGGAACTTTTGTGTAGGGGTTACTTATTCACGTATCGGACTATTCACGAATCTGGCACTATTCATGAAAAATGAAATTTTCTTCTTTTTGTCCAAGATGTCTATTATGGTTACTATCTTTGATTGTATCCATGTTTTGATCTTTATTTTTGAATTACGCTTCAAAATTGGTATTTATGAAGTATTATTGATCTTGGATAAACTGTTATATCTGAATCCCTACTATTTGTCCTTAGTTTCAATTGGATTCGTTTTCTTTAAAATATTTTTCATCATCCTCGGTCCTAAATGATGATATTACTAAATATCTTTGGCTGTAGTGCAAAGATAAATGATTAATCGATGAATATCTTTGGCCCGTAGTGCAAAGATGAGCAGTGTTGAGATGAACATGACCAATTGGTGATATAAATGAATATCTTTGGCTTTTGTGGTGCAAAGATGAATATTTAATTAAAGATGTATATTGATTGTTATTACAATGATAAAATATTGATGATGGACTTTTAAATCTTAGAAGATAGTAGAACTCATTCTCTACTTGACTCTTCTAATGGTTGTTGTTGTTTCCACTGCAGGTTGTTGATCTAAAACTTGTTGGCTATTATATTTTATCGATTTTTCCACATTTAAGACTAACGATAATTTGTTGTATATTATCTTAGTCATAATATTCTTTCTTGGGCTAGTTGAGCTCACCCTTTTCTTTTTGTTCCATTTTCTCGGGAGGTGAGAACATAGCGAGGAACTAGTAATGGGTAGTGCGGAGTGATGATTCTAGAAAGATGTTTTAGCGGTCCTCACTATTTCGTAAAATAGTGTTTGAATAATTATAACGAGGACTTATTTGAGTGTGGATATTGTCTAGAAGACAATATTTGTATTTAAACTCACAGTATGTGTTGTCGTATTTTGCACGACAATTGTATTATTAAAGTTGTAGTTTGCTTTCTGTACCATGTATTTGGCGACTCAGAATGGGTGTTGTATACCTATTTTGGGGGCGTCACACACTACTGATACATGTATATATGTGATGATTAAGTAATAAGATAGTGTTTGCCTTAGATAATGAAAGTCTATGGATAAAAAGGTCTTAATCTTGAGCATTGTAGATTTGCTTATGAAGTAACTAGGTACTTGATTTTGTGATAGACCTATAAGCTGATTTTGTACCGTATATGTATACTTGAATCATATCAAGCTTAAATAACGAAGGTGTTAGCTAATGGGCATCATATACTTATAATACACTATAAATAGGATTCGAAAGTGTTAATTTCTTAACGTGAATAATCTACGTTTAAGGCATGTATCCTAAACCCTTCCATTACTTTATTCGACGAATATCGTAAGCAAACCTTATCTCTTTGAATGCAAGTTATCTTAATTTCTTTTTCAATTGAGCTAGTATGTTAAACTCTTGAGAAAACTATTATTCATGTTGAACTTGGTATTGTTCTTGAATATTATGAAAGTGTCTATGCCATTCGATTCGGCTAGACTATATGCATGTTATAAAACTGTCCAAACCAATTGACTGGTGCAGAAATCTTGAAAATGAGTTGAACAACCCTTATGGTAAGGGGAGTGTTTATTGTTGGAAACCCCAACACACGCAGGAATATTATTGTGTAGTTATGCATAACTTAGAGTATTGTAGACTGATCAACTATCATACTTGAATCTTTTGGGTTATAAGTTTAATATTAGTAATTCTAGTAGATGTTCAATAGTCCTTAGTGACTGCTCAATATAAATTGTTTATCCAGTTGGATACATTGATAGCCTTTGAATTCATATATATCTGTTGATTTATATTGAATTGTCATTCTTATTCCAAGGATTTGATTCAAGAATTATTGATATTCATGATATTATTCTGAAACCCTGAACTATCTTAGAGATGATACTTCAATATTTCAAACTCGTGTTATAGAACTCTTTACCCTTGTTATGTATTACTTGTTGGGCAATTTATGCTCATTCTTGCTTATTTAAAACCTTTTAGTTAAGGAGGAACAGGGAAGTGTCTTTGGGAAAGACAAGGGAAAGGACAAGGCTACCGACTAGTTTGTTCCTTTATGTTTAAGACTATTATGTTGTATTAAGACTGCTTGTAGACTGTGTTTAAGCTTAAGTAGGATTATGTAATAAGTCTTTATTCGATATTATTATGTAATCTATTAAGTACTGTAGGTTGCGAGACTTGGGGGAATAATTATAATAAATCATTGTATATTATTCTAAATTGGATTTTCCGCTGTGAATATGTAATTCTAGTTATTATGGTATTACCATGAGTAAGTGATGAACCGAATTCGAGTGACCAAGTGGTGGTCCGAATTTGGGGGCGCACAGTTGGAGTCAATCCCAGCGAAGGCATCGACAACTAACCTCGATGGAAGTCAAGCCGAGTCAACCCCAGCGAAGGCATCGACATCAATCCCCGATGGAAATCAAGCTATTGGAGTCAACCCCAGGGAGAGAATTAGCCGTAATCCCCAATCGTGGTCAACAACTAACCTTTTATGCAATCAACAGTCAAGTCGTTGGAGACAACCCCAACAAAGGAAGCCGTTGGAATCAACCTCAACGAAGGCATCAGTCACAATGATCGATCACGCTAGTGTATTATCAATCCTCCCCAACATAAAAAAATGATCATATCATCATATCATTTCATCAATATACTTTGTCATATGATCAGGTGTTTAGTATCTTTGTCATGTCCATTTTATTGCATTACATAGACATGACAAAAAGGGGCATATGTACACTCGAAATTTTATTTTCCTTTTACTAACCCTACAAGAAGGCAAAAGTGTAACTTCATCCCTGGAGACAACCCCGTGGGACTACAATAGTAACTTCACCCCCGAAGACAACCCGGAAGGGCAAAAATATAATTTTGCCGACACAACACAAAACAACAATTGTCATGCTGAGGAGAGGGTGATAAAGAGCCACTGCAGCAATCTAGAGTCGCAACTTACGCAAGACAGATCCATTAATTACCCTCTGATACTTGAAGATGTTATTCTGGTCATGGACCCATCTTCCCGGATCCCAAAATGGTTAAGTTCGATGTCATTGTGCAAACTCTGGAAAAAAACTTTTCATAATGGTATGTCATATCTCCCAACGATTCCTGAATTATAAGATACAAACGTTTCAACAGACATCACAACAGTCAAGGGAATGAACTTCTAGGCTACGAGACCCACTGGACCCAACCGCAAGTGTACCTGCAGATGGCCCTAGGATCCATAAATCAGCACTTCCATCTCATTTTTAGATAGAGAGATCCAGAAAATTGGAGAGAGAGAATCCGAGAGCTATAGAGAAAGAGCTTGAATCTTGATCCCAAACACTGTACATGTAACAATCCAGAATTTTAAATTGTAATTTTAAATATTTATCGAATTATATAAATATTTAATAGATGTGTTTATTGTTGAATAAATATTTGTTTATTGTGGAATACATATTTATTTAGTTTGATTTGATTTGATTTGGTTAATTATTTGTTAAATAAATAATTAATGAGTTAAGGAAATTAATTATTATGAGATAGTATTCTAATTTAATTTAATAATTAAGTTAGAGAGTTTATAATGATTAAATTATTTATTCAATAAATTGTTATTAGAATTGATTAAATTAAGTATGAAAACTTAATTAAATAAAGTGTGACAAATAACTATATTATAAAGGAGTTATTAAAATAAAGGAGTTTAATTTAGTTTTGCCGAACAAGGCTTAAAGATATTAACTGTTTAATTTTTAAAAGAGTTTTGCCAAATGGAGCCTTATGGCTTTTGGATTTTTAAAATTTTGAATTATAATAATATAAATAATATATATTAATTTCGGTAACTGTTAGTTTAATAGGGTCATTAGTATAGGGAAGTTTTGTACGTTGGGTTTTTAAAACGTTTGAAAAGACGTACGTTGGTTTTATCTTAGTCTACGAATAGTGTAATTGGCTTAAGCCTAAGAAAAGAAAAGAAGAAAAGTTACAGAGAATTTGAGAGAGTTTGAGATAGAAAAGGTTGGGATTCCAAAGCAGAGTTTTCAAGCAATTGTCAGTGAAAGGATTTTCAAAGCAACAAAAGGTATTTTTTCCATAATCTTAATACTATATACTATATATGTGACGCCCCCAAAATAGGTATACATCACCCATTCTGAGTCGCCAAATACATGATACAGAAACAACTACAACTTCAGTAATACAATTGTCGTGCAAAAGACGACAACACATATACTGTGAGTTTGAATACAAATACTGTCTAATAGAGAGTATAAAAACTCAAAAGGAGTCCTCATTATAATTATTGATACACTATTTTACAAAATAGTGAGGACTGCTAAAACAACTTTCTAGAACCATCACTCTGTACCCCGACTAGTTCCTGCTATGTTCTCACCTCCTGAGAAGAAAAATGGAACAAAAAGGAAAAGGGTGAGCTCAACTAGCCCAGTAAAGAATATTATGACTAAGATAATATACAAAAATTTATCATTAGTCTTCAACAGGGAAAAATCTGATAAAATATAATAGACAACAAGTTTTAGATCAACAACTGCAGCGGAACATCAATCCATTAGAAGAGTCAAGTAGAAAATGAATTCTACTATCTTCTAAGATTTAAAATCCATTGTCAATATTTTATCCCTGTAACATCAATCAATATACATCTTGAATCAAATATTCATCTTTGCACTACAGGCCAAAGATATTCATTTGTATCACCAGTTGGTCATGTTCATCTCAACACCTATTCATCTTTGAACTACGGGCCAAAGATATTCATCAGTTAATCATTCATCTTTTCACTACAGGCCAAAGATGTTCAGTAATATCATCATTTAGAACTGAGGATGATGAAAAATATCTTAAAGAGAACGAATCCAATGAGATAAAAGAACAAATATTAGGGATTCGTATTACAGTTTATCCAAGTTCAATAATACTCCATAATAACCAATTTTGAAGCAGAATTCAAAAATAAGGATCAAAACATAGATACAATCAAAGATAGTAACCATAATAGACATCTTGGACAAAAAGGAAAATTTTTATTTTTCGGTGAATAGTGCCGTATTCGTGAATAGTGTCGTATTCGTGAATAGTGTCGTATACGTGAATAGTAACTCCGACACAAAAAGTTCCAAATTTGATAAAAAGTTCAGACCAATATTTCGGCATAATGATATTGAAAGAAAGAATATCATTTACGAAGAAAATAACATCCTTTACCTCAAAATATCAGTACTTATGATCGGAATATCGGTATAAGGCTGAAGAAAACTTGTACTGATGAATAGCAACTCACAAAGTATCTAAATACTCAAAAAATACGCTCGATAATATAGAGAGAAAAAAAGAGAAAATTTGTTTCTGGTGTGATTTTCAATTCTAACTAAGCACCCTATTTATAGGAAAATTCTTAGAACGCCATAGCAGACTAACCTGCTACCTGATGGCTTTACCTGCTACTATATAAGCCCACCACTTTTGAAAATAAATTCTAGCACATTTCATTACTTACCAACCAAAAGTGGGGCCCACCATATTTTTAATAAAAATATTTTATTTTCTGAAACTTCAACAATTCATAATAAATGTCCTTTTTATCAGAAAAATTTGAATCTCATGTGCTTTCCATAGGAAATTTAATTCTCTACAACTTTGTAAGTTTAAGTTTTTCCAAATTCCAAACAGAAAATATCCGAAATCTACAAACGGATGATTTTTAATACTTCCAATCCGACAAAATACTGATAAAATACATCAGCTTTTATTCCTTCATTTATAACCACATAAAATAAATATATCCATCATTTATAACCGCATAAATAAATATTTCTTTATCATATAAATTAATAATTAATTATTCACAAATAATATTACAGAATCATAATTATGACAACCAGTAGTTCCGGAAAGAGGGGCTTTTCGATAAGGATTTCTCCTTCTTTGGTAGCATGCAATTAGGTGACCAAACCTCTCCTTGATGAACTTTCTAGACATTGCCAATAATGCTATCTCATAATATTATTCAAATAATATGAATTATTGATCCGATAATAGGAAATATTATGCACGTTGACAATTATTGAAACAACAATAATATAAAATATCAATATGACAATTATTGAATCAATAAAATAAAATATTGAGCAGTAATTATTGTAACAATTATTGAGTAGTGCCTTCTTACGTAAGAATCAATAATTCAAAAATATTGTGCGAAGCGATGAAGCATCTTGTGCAACCACGCCAGACATCGTGTTTTAACCACCGGTATTCCAGCGGTGTTAATTCAGTAACCATTACGCAGAGTTATTTATAAAAACTCAAAATTTGTCGCTTTCTTCGTAAAGCGCTTATTCCAGTTATGGGGCCCATAAATGATTACGCGTCGCACGGATATTCCGAATAAAAAGAATATTCCACAACCAAACGAATATTCCCGACAACAATGATTATTTTATAACCACTTGCTTATTTTGCAAAATTTGCACATTTCACCCATAACCAGAGCATTATATCAAATTAATTCCTTATTATTTCAAAATAATAAATAGAGGAAATTCGATTTTATTTATAATAAGTTGGGGTCTTACAACCTCCCCTCCTTATGAAATTTCATCCTCGAAATTGACGTACGTACCTGGTGTTTCGAAAAGGTGAGGATACCTCGCTTTCATTTCTGATTCCAACTCCCAGGTCATTTTTTCAATAGCATGGTTTCTCCACAAAAGCTTAACTTGTGGTATAACCTTCGTGCGTAGGACATGCTGTGACAACCCGAGAATTTTGAATTTTTTAAAAATTTTATTAATTTATTTAGGGTTCAAAATTAGAACCTAAATGGAAAATAAGTGTATGCGTTTAACATTTTTAAGAAGGAATTTTGAGGATTTCAAAATTCTGTGAAGGATTTAGGTGAATTATTCAGGATTAAGGGAATAAGCGTTTATGTTCTGTGTATATGTGTGCATGATGTGGTTGAGGGTCGAGGGTTGACCGGATAAGCGATATCTCGTAATAAAACCTAATTATATATTAAGAACGCCGGCGTCAGGTTAGAAAACCCTAACGATTAACAAGAAACCCTAGAAACCGATTCTGGAAATCCTAATTTTAGTTCTGGGAATTCGAAACCCTAATTCGATGTATGAAACCCTAATCTGGGAACTTAAATGATTATTATATTGCTTAAGTGCTATTAATTATAATATTAATTAGGGTAAAACTTAATTAATTAGCAAACTCTAATTTCAAATTTAGAAAATCCTAATTTCGGAATTTGAAACCCTAATTTATAATTAGGGAAAACGAAAGTGTTAATTTAATACTTTTAATGTTAATTAGGAAATATTAATCCTAATAATCAAGTTAAGTAATTAGGAAACCTTAATCTAATTACGAAATCTAATTTTAAAAATTAGAAAATTATTTTCTATTAGAAACCCTAATTAGTGGTTTATAAACCCTAATGACTAATTTTGACCCTAATTGCGTAATTAGCAATTTTAATTAGGAATTTTTAATCCTAATTAGCAATATTTAAATTATGATTGAGAAATTTTATATAATTAGAAAATCCTAATTATAATTTAGAAATATTAATTTTCTATTTTTAAAACCTAAATTGGAAATTTTAGAAAATTAAATTGTAAACCCTAAGGGTTTCAAACCCTAAAACCTAAAGGATTTTAAACCCTAACCCAAACCCTAAACCCTAAGGATTTGGACGATTTCTATAATTGCCATTAAATTTAATAGTATAATGACCATTTTGCCCTTTGTTAAATAATTGAAGGTTACTAGCAAATTTAGCCAATATATGGTTGGTGAGCTACCCCATGTTATTAAAAATAACTCCCATCAGTCACACAATGCCAGCAATCTCAGCTGGATACATTGAATCATCTAGATCAAAGCTTTAAAGTAAATAAAATCTTACTTTACTTCTCATTATTGCCAAGCCACTCTCTCTCATCCATTTCAAAAATCTAGAGTGAAAGAGAGAGAGAAGTTAAGATATGTTAGCCTCTTATCAAGCCAAGAACAACAATCAGAAGTCAGAATCAAGATTTGGACATTCAAAAGGTATAAAACCCTAATACTAGAAATCTTTCAATTTGATGTTAAAAGTTATAATTGATTGGTTAAAGATGTGTAATAAGGTGTCTTTTAGTGATCTGAGTTGTTAAATCCCAGATCCATAACATCAAAATGCTCGGATTTGATGATTTTTGAAATCTAGAAAAAGGTTGAAATTGTGGCCTGACAGCCATATGTCAGAGCCCGTAGATCTTCTTGTGTTTGGTTTTAGTTGTTTTAGATGTTTTATATTTGTTCTTTGCTATGAGCAGAGTAGATTGGAAGTGGAATCACATCCATAGCAAGTCTATATCTCCAGATATTAACGGTCAAAAAGTGTTGACCGTTCACGGAAATGAAATTCTGGGCAGCCCAGAATTTCAGAAGTTCTCTGACAAGATGTTCAAGGTCATGGATCTTACTACTGTTAATACTTTTGGTCCATTTGTTGTTGTTATGTTGTGGACTGGTATGTGAACTACACATATAAGTCATTATAACACCTAGAAACATTACGGAAATAAAATTAATCGCAGTCAAATATGCGTTGACCAACTGCCTTGGACAAATTCTGGAAAACCCAGAATTCGTTGAAGAACAGTTCATGTCAGGTAGTTTGATCGGATCTGATCTTCATTTAGTGTTGTTTTTAGACTGAGATTACGCTATGTAGTTCTTCTTTAGCATCTCTACTGCAAGTATGAACCTTTATAACTCATTAAAAAAGCCTGCACATCAATATTAATAGCTTCAAAGTACGTACCTTTAAATCTGGAAAACCCAGAATTCTAAGAACAGGTCTGACACCAAATTGGGATGGCCAGATCTTCATGTTATGGTATGATATGACCAAGATGATGGTTTATTATTGTAGTGATACATCTCTACTACAAGAGAACATTCTTGTATGGCCCAGAATCATTACGATCAAATACATATACTC
Organism: Panax ginseng; assembly: GCA_020205605.1. NCBI lineage: Eukaryota > Viridiplantae > Streptophyta > Magnoliopsida > Apiales > Araliaceae > Panax > Panax ginseng. The sequence continues at coordinate 48,305,899 of CM035147.1, read as the reverse complement.
GGTTAAAGTAGACACCTTGGCTACTGACGAGAAATTCTGGGTTTCTTCCAGAACACCTCAAGAACACCTATAGCGACGGGTCTGTCGCTATAGAGCCCTTTAGTGACAATTATTTTCGGAAAATAATTATTTTAATTAAATAAATCGAATTAAATGGTTTTTAATTATTAAAAATACTTAATAAATTTTGAAAAATTATTTTAAATTCTGAAAAATAGTTTTTAATTATTTAGAGTATATTTCATTAATATTTAATATTTTTGGAATATAAATGGTATTTAATTTATTTAATTATAATATTAAATAAATTATTTAAAAATAATTTTAATACATGAAAAATCATGAAAAATAATATTAATGTATAAGAAAATATTTAAAGATATTTTCGGTGACTTTTAATATTTTAGGATGAAATTCATTAATTAATTAATATTAATGGTAATTAGTTTATTTAATAAATATATTAAATAAATTAAGGAAAAATAGAATTAATGATTTAAAAATCATATAAAAATGATTTAAGTGTTATAAAATATAACTTTTGATATTTTGTCATGAAAATATTAATATTTTAATATTAATTATCGGATAATGAATTTAATTGTTTAAAAATCATATAAAATGATTTTAATGTATTAAAATACTTTGAGATATTATAAATATATTATAATATTATGAAATATATTTCATTAATATTTGATAATAAATAAATATTAATGATAAAGGAATTATATGGTATTTAATTTATTTAAATACGATTATAATGATTGAAAATACACGATAAATAGTAATAATTACTTAAAAATTATTACGAGACTTTGAAAAATATTTTGACTGTTATTAAAATTATTTGAGATAATTGTTAAGTATTAGGTAGAGTTTAATTGAACTTAAACTCGAGATTTGTACGACTAGACCGTCGGGATGTCAAATTTGTGTCGAGTTCAAGTCAGACTAAAATAGTTTGACCTAATACTGAGTCTTATGTGTGTTATAGACTGATAGGGTTATGTGTTATGTGTTATGTGTTTAGGTTATTCTGTGTATGTCTATATATATAATAGTATTATATTGTGATGATATTATTTTAATATTGGAGATTTATATTACTAATATTAGGTTTTCGGATAAGGCGATATAAATTACGTAGCGGTAATCAACGGTTCAGGCAAGTTTATTTTTACTTAACTCAATTAAGAGTTGTTTCATTCGGATAAGCTTATGATTAATCATTGCTGGTTGCCAGGAATTGTACTCTGTACATATTGCATGTATAAGTCAGGTATGAAAGGCTAATCACCTTCATTATCAGTTGGTTCAGATATATTTGTTCATGTATAATACTTGTTCAGTCAAAATTTTGTTCCTGCTAGTTCACAATTATATTGTTGAATTATAGCCTGTTTATTATTCAGACTCTTTCAATCATGATATATTGTTATATTATTGAATTTAAACTTGCTGGGCAACTTTCATGCTCACCCTTGCTATATCATGATAAACATTGCAGATTAAGACGAACATGTCGGATACAAGAAAATGTTAAAGACAGTTCCAGCTTTAGTTTACGTGTGTAGTTAAAATTGTAATAGTAATGTATATAATGTTATTATAAGTCAAGTAAGTTATGAAATGTGTATTAAGTTAAGATTACTCGACCTTGGGGAATAGTGTGTAATGTATTGTATAAACAATTTATGTTTATATCTTCCGCAAATAGTAATAGTTGTATAGAATGATCGAACCGGATCCGCGGTGATTCAGGACCTCAGATTCGGGGTTGTCATAGTTGGTATCAAAGCTGTAGGTTATGAACCTTAGGTAGCAATACCTGAGACTATTAACCGCGGTGATTAGGATAAGATCTAACTCATATAGAGTTAGTCAGTCGGTAAGATTCAAAGACGAATCTCGGCGAGTTATAAAGATACAGAGTTCCCTAACTTTGATAATAAAGTTGAACAGTAGTGAGAAATAGATAGAGTCTAAAAGACTAAAAGTGCAGTGATAGAAGATCGTAAAACAAAATGATCAAGGCATAGAAATAAATCGTAATATATATGATAAGATCACCCCGTGATCTGATAGGTGATAGCAGGGAGAAGGGTCAATCTAATGATTGAAAAGTTTACAGCAAGATGTTGTGTGTAAGTTGTACTATGAAATTGTACTATGAAAACTCATGAAAGAGTTATGAATTATGAATATGGATTAAATGAAATTCGTATTGAGAAGGGTGTTAAGATTAGGTGGGGATTTCAATTGAGGACTCATGTCGGCAGCTGAGTTGTATGATTCCTTGTGTGTGCGGGGAATTGTACTTGGTGTAAAAACTACTTAGTATCTGGCATTGATAATCATTGAAATGTTTGTGTCGCGCTATTTGCTATATTCATGTTAAGAGGGTGATTCCTTTCTCATGTGTATAACAGATAGATAGGTTATAGTTATAGAATATAAGGTGTGACAACCCGAGAATTTAGAAAATTTTTAAAATTTTAATTAATTAATTTAAGGTTCGATATTAGAACCTAGACAAAAAATAAGTGTATGCGTTTCATATTTTTAAGAAAGAATTTTGAGGATTTCAAAATTCTGTGAAGGATTTAGGTAAATTATTCAGGATTAAGAAAATAAGTGAATATGTGCTGTGTATATGTGTACAGTATGTGGTTAAGGGTCAAGGGTTGACAAGATAAACGATATATGTAACAAACCCTAAGTTTATATTAAGAATGTCAACGTTCGGTTAGAAAACCCTAGCGATTAACAACAAACCCTAAAATAGGTTCTAAAAACCCTAATTTCAGTTTCGAAAATCCGAAACCCTAATTCGGGAATTTAAAACCCTAATCTGGGAGATTAAATGATTATTATATTGCTTAAGTGTTATTAATTAGTATATTAATTAGGGTAAAGCTTAATTAATTAACAAACCCTAATTTCGGGATTTGTAACCCTAATTTATAATTGGAGAAAATCTAATTATTAATTTAATAAGTGTAATATTAATTAGGAAACCCTAATCCTAATTTTTAAGTTAAGTAATTAGGAAATCCTAATCTAATTATGAAATTAAATTTCTAATTTAGGAAAATTATTTTTCTATTTAGAAACCCTAATTTGTGGGTTGAAAACCCTAATGACCATTTTGACCCTAATTGCTTAATTAGCGATTTTAATTAGGAATTATTAATCCTAATTAGCAATATTTAAGTTATGATTAAGAAATTTTTAATATAATTAGTAAATCCTAATTATAATTTAGAAATATTAATTTTTTATTTTTAAAACCTAAATTGGAAAGTTTAGAAAATTAAATTTGTAAACCCTAAAGGTTTTAAACCCTAAATTTTCCAAACCCTAACCCAAACCCTAAACCCTAAGGGTTTGGCCATTTACTAGAAAGCCATTAAAATAAAAATATAAAAGACTATTTTGCCCTTTTTTAATTATTTAATAGATGAAGTGTAGATCTAACCCTAGTATGGGTGGTTCACCAACCCTAGCATTAGCATGTGCTCTATATCTCAATTGACAGCCATCTAGATCAGCTTATTCATTGCATCAATAATACACAATAGATTAAAAAGTAAGAAATGGCTTACTTTAGTTTTCAAAAGCTAACAACTCTTTCTCTAACCTACGAATTTTGAGAGTGAAAGGGAGTGATATTATCACCTTATATCATATATTAGCTTTCCCAAATCAGGATCAAGAATCAGAATCCAAGATCAAAGCTTCAAAAAGGTATAAACCCTAATTTTTGAAATCATGTAATTTGATGTTAAAAGTTGTAATTTATTGGTTAAAGATGTGTAATAAGGTGTCTTTTAGTGATCTGGGTTGTTAAATCCCAGATCCAACATCAAAATGCTCGGATTTGATGATTTTTAAAATCTGGGAAAAGTATGGCCTGACAAGCTAATGTCACGGCCTGTAAATCCTTCTCTGTTTTTGATTTGTTGTGTTTTAAGTTTTAAACTTGTAGTATGTTGTAAGGGCTATGATCTGGAACTGGAAACAGGTTTATATCATGTGTAGATTAGAAGTTATATGTGGTCAAAACCCGTTGACCGTTCACAGAAAGCCAGTTCTGGGCAACCCAGAATTTTTCCAGGTGATCTGACAAGTTTTTTTAAGCCTTTGATCTTACGTCTGTTAAGTGTGTTAGCCATGTTGGTGTTATATCTTACTTTTATGGCATGAGATCTACATATCAAAGCCCTTATACCCATCAGATCATGATCAGGATCGAAAATATTAGTGGTCAAACTACGTTGACCGATCAGCCTGAAGAATAATCTGGAAAACCCAGATTCTTCAAAGCCCGTTTTCTCTGACAATGTTAGACCGGCCTGAAACTAGTGATTTTTTTGATAATATACTGATATTATGTTATAGGATTTGTCTCTTACATGTTTACTATAAGTATTAACCTTTACAACTCACTAATCAAGCCCAGGGTGAACGTTATGAAGATCGAAAGTAACTATCTCGAATCTTTCTTCATTTCTGGGTAACCCAGAAATGAAGAACAGATCCTGACAAGATCTTTAAGGGCTAATAACACTCGGGTATGTTGTTGTTTGGCCATGATGTTTGTTTAAGGTTGTAGTATTGCATCAATACTATAACATGGACCCAAATACCGTACCCAGATACATAACAATCTATGATTTAGGACTGGTCAAAGCATGCCCCTCGAAGACTGACAAGAAATTTTGGGCAGGCTCAAGAACACCTCAAGAACACCTATAGCGACAGTTCTGTCGCTATAGGGCCCTTTAGCGACGGTTACTATTTAATTTAATTTCTTATTTTCTGGAAATTATTTAAAAATTGATAAAAATGGTTTTTAATTATTAAAAATACATAATAAATTACGAAAAATTATTTTAAAGTCCTAAAAATAGTTTTTAATTATTTTGAGTATATTTCATAAATATTTAATATTTTTGGAATATAAATGGTATTTAATTTATTTAGTTATAATATTAAATAAATTATTTAAAAATAATTTTAATACATGAAAAATCATGAAAAATAATATTATGGTATAATAAAATATTTTAAGTTATTTTCGGTGACTTTTAATATTTTATGATGAAATTCATTAATTAATCAATATTAAGGATAATTAGTTTATTTAATAACTATATTAAATAAATTAAGGAAAAATGGAATTAATGCTTTATAAATTATATAAAAATGATTTAAGTGATAGAAAAATATTTTAAGTTATAAAATATAACTTTTGATATTTTGTCATGAAAATATTAATATTTTAATATTAAAAGCAATTATAGGATAATGAATTTAAGTGTTTAAAAATCATATAAATATGATTTAAAGGTATTAAAAATAATTTGTGATATTATAAATATATTATAATATTATGTGATGTATTTCATTAATATTTGATAAATAAATAAATATTAATGATAAAAGAATTATGTGGTATTTAATTCATTTAAATACGTGTTTAATGATTGAAAATTCACGATAAATAGTAATAATTATTTAAAAATTATTATGAGACTTAGAAAAATATTTTGACTGTTAATAAAATTATCTTAGTTAATTGTTAAGTGTTAGGCAAAGTTTAATTGAACTTTAAGATTGAAATAGTTTGACCTGATACTGAGTCTTATATGTGTTATAGACTGATAGGGTTATGTGTTATGTGTTTAGGTTATGCTATGTATATATATAATAATAATATTATATTGTGATGATATTATTCTAATATTGGAGATCTATATTACTAATATTAGGTCTTCGGATAAAGCGTTATAAATTGTGTTGTGGTAATCAACGGTTCAGGCAAGTTTGTTTTTACTTAACTCTACTAAGAGTTGTTTCATTCGGATAAGCTTATGTTTAATCATTTCTGGTTGCCATGAATTGTACTTTGTACATATTGCATGTATAAGTCAGGTATGAAAGGCTGATCACCTTCATTACCAGTTGGTTCAGATATATTTGTTCATGTATAATACTTGTTCAGTCATAAATTTGTTCCTGCTAGTTCACAATTATATTGTTGAATTATAGTCAGCTTATTATTCAGACTCTTTAAATCATGATATATCGTTATATTATTGAATATAAACGTGCTGGGCAATTTTATGCTCACCCTTACTATATCATGATAAACATTGCAGATTAAGACGAACGCGTCGGATACAGGAAAAGGTTAAAGACAGTTCCAGCTTTAGTTAATGTGCGCGATTAGTTTTATAATAGTATAGTTTGATAATGATGTTATGTGTTAGATAGTTATGAATTGTGTATAAGTTCAGGTTACCCGACCTTGGGGATTATGTGTAAGTTTAAGGTATAAACAATTTATGTTTATATCTTCCGCAAAATAAGTAATAGTTGTATAGAATGATCGAACCGAATCCGCGGTGATTCTGGACCTCGGATTCGGGGCCCTCACATAAGGTTAAGTACGAGTTCTTAAAACTCATACTTATGTGACATTCTTGATTTATAGTTATATGAAATGTTTATGAACCCCTCAGTGAATGGACGCCAAAGGTCTGTCTAGGACAAGATCTTAAACTTATATGATTGTGGCAAGTAAATGAACTCATAAGTGTGGTTTGAAGAACTGGGTATTGTTGTGTGTAAACAGAATATTGAGGATTATAGGAACATATAGATTGTTAAACAAATGATTATTAGTAGAGACATAAGTTTTCTGAAACTCCTAGCTATGCTAGATTTCGAAATGATTGACATCAAGCTAAATACACACTATGTGCTTTTAAAAAAAATATGTAGACTCGTAATCATTTTTAAAACGGTTTAAAGTATAGTCTATGCTACTTGTTTCAGCTAGACGAAGATGATTTGAAATATCAAAATATATTTTATTTATCACTCATGTACCATGTAACCTGGTGCAGAGATGATAAAAAGTTGATGGAGTTGTAAATACAGGAATACTTAGTGTGAATTTGATCTAAAATCGTTATTCCACTATTGTATGATGTGTTATGACAAAGTCATACAATGACGGCATCCTCAAACAGATCATGTAATGAAGATGGCATCATGGCGTCATTCTAAAAAAATATTTTCAAAAATTTTAATTTGCAACTGGTTTGGCTACATAAATAATTCGATTGAATTGAATTATTGATATGAGTCTATGCTATTCGATTCAGCTAGACTAAAGTTTATGAAAACTCTAAGTGTTCATTGAAAGAAATTTCCCGACCCAAATTGTTTTGGTACGGAATCCTATGGTAAGATTGAGGTGAACTACATTGTTTGGATAAATAATCCAATCAAGTAGCGTAAATATTCGCTAGACATGATTAATACGTTAAGCATGACGTAAGAGGTACGATAAGCTAATCACCTAAAGTACTAACAACGGTAGTTTACCTTCTTTGTGATTGTAAACATACCAAGTAATGTATTATTTTGCGGTATGAATACCGTGAAAACTATGTGTTCATGGTCTATATGACCCCTCATCACAATTTGAAAACTTTTACTCTTGTGAGTGGTGTATTGGCTAGCATGTGATGATGTGTGAATGGTGTAAGCAGTATGGTGTAAGGTGTAAGGTAAATTTCGGGGGCGAAATTTTTAGAAGAAGGGGTGAATGTGACAACCCGAGAATTTTGAATTTTTTAAAATTTTTATTAATTTATTTAGGGTTCAAAATTAGAACCTAAACAGAAAATAAGTGTATGCGTTTAATATTTTTAAGAAGGAATTTCGAGGATTTCAAAATTCTATGAAGGATTTAAGTGAATTATTCAGGATTAAGGGAATAAGCGTTTATGTTCTGTGTATATGTGTGCATGATGTGGTTAAGGGTCAAGGGTTGACCAGATAAACGATATCTGTAACAAACCCTAATTATATATTAAGAACATCAACGTTCGGTTAGAAAACCCTAACGATTAACAAGAACCCCTAAAAACCGGTTCTGGAAACCCTAATTTCAGTTCTGGGAATTTGAAACCCTAATTTGATGTATGAAACCCTAATCTGGGAACTTAAATGATTATTATATTGCTTAAGTGCTATTAATTATAATATTAATTAGGGTAAAGCTTAATTAATTAGCAAACCATAATTTCAAATTTAGAAAATCCTAATTTCAGAATTTGAAACCCTAATTTATAATTAGGGAAAACGAAAGTGTTAATTTAATACTTTTAATGTTAATTAGGAAATATTAATCCTAATATTCAAGTTAAGTAATTAGGAAACCCTAATCTAATTACGAAATCTAATTTTGAAAATTAGAAAATTATTTTCTATTAGAAACCCTAATTAGTGGTTTATAAACCCTAATGACTAATTTTGACCCTAATTGCGTAATTAGCAATTTTAATTAGGAATTTTTAATCTTAATTAGCAATATTTAAATTATGATTGAGAAATTTTATATAATTAGAAAATCCTAATTATAATTTAGAAATATTAATTTTCTATTTTTAAAACCTAAATTGGAAATTTTAGAAAATTAAATTGCAAACCCTAAGGGTTTCAAACCTTAAACCCTAAAGGATTTTAAACCCTAACCCTAACCCTAAACCCTAAGGGTTTGGACAATTTCCATAATTGCCATTAAATTTAATAGTCTAATGACCCTTTTGCCCTTTGTTGAATAATTGAAGGTTACTTGCAAATTTAGCCAATATATGGTTGGTGAGTTACCCCATGTTATTAAAAACAACTCCCATCAGTCACACAATGCCAACAATCTCAGCTAGATACATTGAATCATATAGATCAAAGCTTTAAAGTAAAGAAAATCTTACTTTACTTCTCATTATTGCCAAGCCACTCTCTCATCCATTTCAAAAATCTAGAGTGAGAGAGAGAGAAAAGTTAAGATATGTTAGCCTCTTATCAAGCCAAGAACAACAATCAGAAGTCAGAATCAAGATTTGGACATTCAAAAGGTATAAAACCCTAATACTAGAAATCTTTCAATTTGATGTTAAAAGTTGTAATTGATTGGTTAAAGATGTGTAATAAGGTGTCTTTTAGTGATCTGGATTGTTAAATCCCAGATCCATAACATCAAAATGCTCGGATTTGATGATTTTTGAAATCTGGAAAAAGGTTGAAATTGTGGCCTGACAACCATATGTTAGAGCCCGTAGATCTTCTTGTGTTTGGTTTTAGTTGTGTTAGATGTTTTATATTTGTTCTTTGCTATGAGCAGAGTAGATTGGAAGTGGAATCACATCCATAGCAAGTCTAGATCTCCAGATATTAACGGTCAAAAAGCGTTGACCGTTCACGGAAATGAAATTCAGGCATTGAAATTTGAAGTTCTCTGACAAGATGTTCAAGGTCATGGATCTTACTCATCATTAATACTTTTGGTCCATTTTTTTGTTGTTATGTTGTGGGTGGTATGAACTACACATATAAGTTATTATAACACCTAGAAACATTACAAAATAAAATTAATCGCATGATCGAATATCGTTGATTAATTGCTTTGGACAAATTCTGGAAAACCCAGAATTCGTTGAAGAACAGTTCATGTCAGGTAGTTTGAACGGATCTGATCTTCATTTAGTGGTTTTTAGACTGAGATTACGCTATGTAGTTCTTCTTTAGCATCTCTACTGCAAGTATGAACCTTTATAACACATTAAAAAAGCCTGCACATCAAGATTAATAGCTTCAAAGTACATACCTTTAAATTTGGAAAACCCAGAATTCTAAGAACAGGTCTGACATCAAGTTGGGATGGCCAGATCTTCATGTTATGGTATGATATGACCAAGATGATGGTTTATTATTGTAGTGATACATCTCTACTACAAGAGAACATTCTTGTATGGCCCGTAATCATTACGATCAAATACATATACCTGGCCAAAGTAGACACAATTTAGCATCGACAAAAATTCAGGTTTCTTCAAGAACACCTCAAGAACACCTATAGCATGCCAGATGCATCGCTATAGGCCTTTAGTGATAATTATTTTAGGAAATTAATTATTTTAATTAAATAAATCTAATTAAATGGTTTTAATTATTAAAAATACTTAATAAATTTGAAAAATTATTTTAAATTACGAAAAATAGTTTTTAATTATTTAGAGTATATTTCATCAATATTTAATATTTTTGGAATATAAATGGTATTTAATTTATTTAATTATAATATTAAATAAATTATTTAAAAATAATTTTAATACATGAAAAATCATGAAAAATAATATTAATGTATAAGAAAATATTTAAAGATATTTTCGGTGACTTTTAATATTTTAGGATGAAATTCATTAATTAATTAATATTAATGGTAATTAGTTTATTTAATAAATATATTAAATAAATTAAAAAATAGAATTAATGATTTAAAAATCATATAAAAATGATTTAAGTGTTATAAAATATAACTTTTGATATTTTGTCATGAAAATATTAATATTTTAATATTAATTATCGGATAATGAATTTAATTGTTTAAAAATCATATAAAATGAGTTTAATGTATTAAAATACTTTGAGATATTATAAATATATTATAATATTATGAAATATATTTCATTAATATTTGATAATAAATAAATATTAATGATAAAAGAATTATGTTGTATTTAATTTATTTAAATACTATTATAATGATAGAAAATACACGATAAATAGTAATAATTACTTAAAAATTATTACGAGACTTTGAAAAATATTTTGACTGTTATTAAAATTATCTGAGATAATTGTTAAGTGTTAGGCAGAGTTTAATTGAACTTAAACTCGAGATTTGTCCGACTAGACCGTCGGGATGTCAGATTTGTGTCGAGTTCAAGTCAGACTGAAATAGTTTGACCTAATACTGAGTCTTATATGTGTTATAGTCTGATAGGGTTATGTGTTATGTGTTTAGGTTATTATGTGTATGTCTATATATATATAATAGTATTATATTATGATGATATTATTCTAATATTGGAGATCTATATTACTAATATTAGGTTTTCGGATAAGGCGATATAAATTGTGTAGCGGTAATCAATGGTTCAGGCAAGTTTATTTTTACTTAACTCTATTAAGAGTTGTTTCATTCGGATAAGCTTATGGTTAATCATTGCTGGTTGCAATGAATTATACTTTGTACATATTGCATGTATAAGTCAGGAATGAAAAGCTGATCACTTTCATTACCAGTTGGTTCAGATATATTTGTTCATGTATAATACTTGTTCAGTCAAAATTTTGTTCCTGCTAGTTCACAATTATATTGTTGAATTATAGTCTGCTTATTATTCAGACTCTTTCAATCATGATATATCGTTATATTATTGAATTTAAACTTGATGGGCAACTTTCATGCACACCCTTGCTATATCATGATAAACATTGCAGATTAAGACGAACACGTCGGATATAAGGAAATATTAAAGACAGTTCCAGCTTTAGTTTACGTGTGTAGTTAAAACTATAATAGTAATGTATATAATGTTATTGTAAGTCAAGTAAGTTATGAAATGTGTATTAAGTTAAGGTTACTCGACCTTGGGGAATAGTGTGTAATGTATTGTATAAACAATTTATGTTTATATCTTCCGCAAATAGTAATAGTTGTATAGAATGATCTAACCGGATCCGCGGTGATTCGGGACCTCGGATTCGGGGCTGTCACACATGCTCTTTCCTATCCAAGATCTTAACAGGTACCTCCTCATATGTTAAATCTTCGGCTATCTCGTCTGGTACTAACTCAATAATGTGGTTCTGGTCTTTAACATATTTACGAAGCATAGATATATGAAAAATATTATGAACACGAGACATGCTTGGAGGTAATGCGAGTCTATAGGCCACATTTCATATTCGGTCAAGAATCTCAAATGGACCAATAAATCATGGATTGAGCTTTCCTCTCTTCCCAAATCTTGTAACTCTCTTCCATGGTGCAACACGTAATAATACATGATCCCCAATATTAAATTCCACGTCCTTCCGATGAAGATCCGCATAACTCTTTTGTCGATCTTGTGCCGTTTGTATACGTTGTCGAATCGTTTGGATCTTCTCTGTAGCCATTCGTACCAACTCTGGTCTCAACAATGTTGCTTCACCCACCTCATCCCAGCATACTGGAGAATGACATTTTCTTCTATACAACGCCTCGAATGGAGCTATGCCTATACTTGCCTGATAACTGTTGTTGTAGGAGAATTTCACCAGTGGTAGGTACTTATCCCAACTCCCTTTAAAATCTAGGACACATAGTCTTAATAGATCTTCAAGAGTTTGAATAGTCCTCTCTGATTGTCCGTCTGTTTGAGGGTGGTATGCCGAACTGAATCGTAAATCCATGCCCATATCTTTCTGCAAGCTAACCCAAAATTGTGAAGTGAATCTTGGGTCACGATCTGAAACTATGGATACTGGCATGCCATGTAATCTCACAATCTCATTTACATACATACTAGCAAGATGTTTAAGGGAATAAGTCTCCTATATAGGCAAGAAATAAACAGAGTTGGTTAATCTATCAACAATAACCCAAATCGCATCTATGCCTTGAGAAACCTTGGGAAGACCCGTAACGAAATCCATAGTAATGTGTTCCCACTTCCATTTCAGAATCTCAAGTGGTTGCAATGGACCCTTTGGTACTTGATGCTCCACTTTTACACGTTGACAAGTTAAACAGCTCGAGATAAACTTTGCGATCTCTCTTTTCATATTGCTCCACCAAAATGTATGTCGAAGATTATGATACATTTTGGTACTCCCATGATGGATTGAAAACGGTGTGTTGTGTGCCTCCATCATGATTCTAGCTTCTGGAATAGCACCTTCTTGAACTATCTTCTTCATACGCATCAGCTCCATGTCCGTAGCTTGAGCAACTTTAACTTTATCGATTAAAGTCGGTTCTACTCGTATGTTTGATATCATCACGTGGGTACTTGGAGCATTTACCTCTATCTCCATCCTTTGCAAGTCATACAAAATGGACCCTTGTGTTAACAACATTGCACTCGTACCCGCATATGATCTTCTTGTTAGGTTTGTAAGATTCTTGGACGCAATCAAATTGCACAAAATAAGCGGAAACGTGGAAAATTAGAGTTTTAAAATTTTACAAACCATATACCCGGATCATCCTTTATGCATAATTATTAATTAAACAAAAAGATAAAGAATAAGAATTATACCCTTGAAGATTCGAGCTTCCTCAGGTACAAGTTCACCTCCAATCCTTTTCGTGTTCAACTTGAATCCACCGGGTTTGGTTCCTTCCTTTGATAAACGTTAGCCACCCAAGTGTTTGGCCTCTAGAGGTGATCCACCAAGGAAGAAGAAATATTCAAGAAGAAGGATGTTTGGCAAAACCATAGTTTTCTATCTCTCATAGAAAAAAAGAGCGTACTCTCCCAACTATTGGAATTGCATATATTGATATATGATATAAGACTCCTCTTATAAAGATATCAGGTAACCCTATTTAATTAAAAATAAGATATTATTTATTTAATTAAACTCTTTTAATTAAATGGGCTCCCTAATCTTATTAGAGATAATTAATTAAACTCCTTTAACTAATTTTTCCTCCTAATTCTATTAGGAATAAATGAGAGTACTTATATTAAATTAATTCCTAAACTCTTTTAGAAATTAAAATAATAATAATTGTAATAATATTAATAAGACTCCTCTTATTAATTTATATTTAATATTTCTAAAATATTAAATAATAAATATTAAGCTATTTAATTTATTCTATCACCATAGATTAAATTAAATATACTTCACATATTATTACGATTATGCCATTAACTTCTTAAATAATTATTCTTCCTTTTTTGGTGTGACCCTTTAGGTTCTCCATATTAAACCGGTTGTGAATAAATCAATTAGAACAATTCTAATCTTATTTAAATAAATAATTTATTTAAATAAATAATATTTATTCTACAATAGGGATAAGCCTCCCTAGCGATCAACGACTTTCTAGATAATATAGATTTCAACATTTAATCATAAAAGAACCTTTGAGTAAATAGTTACCGTACAATTCAATCCTTCCACCATACAATGTCCCAATTAAATATAAGACATAGAATTACTGCCAAGTCTTATTTTATTTAATTATATGTATTTCGACTCTTAAATGCATAACTCCAAATAATGAAAATTAGAAACTCCTTTCTAATTTCATCACCTTTTTAACCAAGGACTCTTTGGGTTGTCATTTATCGAATCACATAGGACATTCTCTTCTTTTACTAGAAGCGGTAGATTCTTTATTGATCATACATTATCTCCATGTACAACTTATTATACCCAAGCATACCCTTTGATATACCCTAAGGATCTTAAGGAATAAGTCAAAGTATAATTCATCATGCACAAGATACTATGATGATCTCAAGTCCAAGGATCACTTGTACTACTATCACTACAGGAATTCCTATTGACATGTAAGTAAAACTCCATTATGTATTCCATAGCGAGCCACGTTCAGTGAACTTATTCTCTAATAAGCACCTACATACTTGCTTTAGTGTCTCCACACAAATGATCATGAGATCAATCATCCTCATCCAATGAGCAAGCAACGTATATACCAATCTATCCGGATTCACTAATCCCCAATTTAGTAATCCAACGATTGGGAACTATTTTAGTTTTAAGCTTTCTAAGAATTTAGATCTCATTAGAATGATCATCATCATTATTCTAAAAGCATTGCTTAAAACTATGGGTTTATCACATATTATAAAACAACATCATGTAGATAATTAAAAGCCTTTAATAAATAAATACTTTTTATTAATAAATGAATAAGATTGTTACAAAGTATATGCTTTATCATCAAACATGATTGGCTTGTGTGCATACTACTTTCAATCTCCCACTTGCACTAAAGCCAATCGCAATGGTATCTCATACCATTCTTCTCTAAGTGACGATTATTCTGCTGTTGGATAAGCTTTAGTTAATGGATATGTAGTGTTGTTTGTGAGAGTCCACTATCTCTATAGTGATTTCCCATATTTCAATGATTCTTTAATCAAATGAAAGTGCCACAACACATGTTTAGATCCAAGATGAGACTTAGGAACTATTCCTAGTTCTGTAATGAACTTTTCATCCAAACAATCAACTTGCAGCTTCATTTATAGCTATATACTTTGTCTTTATCACTAAACCAACAACTCTTTGCTGCTTCAGAACCTTTCCAATTCATTGCACCACCGTTAAAGGTAACACTTTACCTTAAAGTAGATTTTTCGTCGTCTTAGTGCATCGAAAAACTTGAGTGCATTAAGCCCTCTAGTTTTAATTCAGACCCACCATGAATATGATCACATCCTTAGTGCCGGTTAAGTACTTTAAGATGTTTTTCACTGACTCACAGTGAACTTCTCCAGAATATTACTGATCATTATCAGGTCTCGTATATTTCATTGCATACATGATAGTTACTCATGTGATCTCTCTTTTATGAGTCTATGGGGACTATTAAGTGAGATACACTCCAGGGCTCATCAACATGAGAATTCCCTTGGAGTTTGCCATGCTAAACAACTTTAGCATCAAATGAATATAAGTTCCTTGGGTTAATTCGAGAATCTTCTTTAATCTATCTATATAGATTTGCATCCCCAATTAAGATACTCTTCCCAAATCATTCATGGAGGAATGTTTCGACAACTTTATCTTTACTGATTCTAGCATTGGCATGTCATTCCTTACCCGTATTATATCAACATATAATACTAGGAATGTCACGACGCTCCCACTGACCCTTTTGTACACACTAGGTTCATACTTGTTTTTGATAAAATCAAACTCTTTTGATTGTCTCATCAAAATGAATGTTCCATATTTGAGAAGCTATCTTCAATCCATTTCTCTGAGTGTCTACAACTCTTCCCTCATCGTATATAATGGATCATCATCTTCTATGATGCGTACCTCATCATCATCATCTATGATGAATCCATACCTCCCAGGTATCTTCAGTACTATTCCAGATTTACGATTCGATTGTGGTATAATAAGTCTATCTGTAGGTTCCTCTTATTTGACTTATAGTGTTTTGTGGTTCTTGAACTCTTCAAGATTCTATTATCCTCCCACTAGTCCCTTCAATGATAAACACCTTTATCTTAGAAGGTAGCGTGTTTCGCAATAAACACCTTTTGCTATGTAGGATTATAGAACATATAACCTAAACTTACTTTAGGATGTCCCACAAATCGACACTTGTCAAATCTTGTCCCAAGCTTATGCTTTGAAACCATTTCACATAAGTTGGACAACCCCTTGTCTTAACATACTTAAGATTAGGAATCCTCCCTGTCCATAACATATATGGAGTCTTGAGGCTAGATTTTGAGGTTACCTTTTCATAGATATGCAGCCATTTCTAGGACATGATCCTAGAGGGATACTGGAATGTCGGTAAAATCATTATGGACCGCACCATATCTAACAAGGTATGAATTTTCCATTCAGATACATCAATCAATTATTGCGTATCAGGAGGCGTCCATTATGAGAAAACCATTTGAGATGATCTAGAAACTCATTGCACAAGTTTTTATTCCTTGATCTAATCAAAGAATCTTAATACTTTGTCAATTTGTTTCACTTCTGAATTCTTTGAACCTTTCAAATAATTCACACTTGTATTTTAGCAAATACAAACATTCAACTCTTTGAATGATCATCTCCTTTTTCTTATACTAGTTTGTTCAATTTGTAAAATTATTTTTCACGTAAGTCAAGTATACAAAATCCATTAAGTAATATTCCAGTTCTATACAAAACATTATTATTATAAATAGAACAACAATTGTTCTTAAATATAATACCAAAGATTTCATTGTCCAACAACAAAATGGAAATAATGTTTCTAACAAGAACTAGAATACAATAACAACTTATTAACTTAATAGATTTGCCCGTAGGCATTGCTAAACTATAAGTTTCTATGGCTAATGTGGCAACCTTTGCTTCATTTCCCACACATAGGATTACTTATATTTGTTTAGATTTCTACTTTTGCATGGTCCCTTCATAAATCTATATTTATGATAACCAAAGTCGGTATCCAATACCCAAGTAGAACATTGACTTAAAGAAAAATTTATTTTAAATCATGAACAAATTTGTATTTGTAACCGAAACTTTACTAAGATTCTTTGGTTAGCCTCTGCAAGATGCTTCTCGCAGTTTCTTTCCAGTCCAGGCTTATTGCAGTGGAAGAAAAACTCATTTTCTATCCGTATCAGTTTTATTCTTATTATCCTTTGTTTTTGCCTTTCTATTTACCTTCTTTGAATTGTTCTTCTTTTCAGAAGATCCTTTGGCCCCTACCAGTAAGACATGGTCTTTTTTGGTTGGAAAGTGACTCTCAACATTTTTCAACATGTTAAGAAAATCAGCGAGGCTGATATCTAGCTTGTTCATATGAAAAATTCACAACAATTGTGAAAGGAGTCCGGGAGTTAGTGCAAGATCAAATCTTGGCTCAACTCTCCATCCACGATAAAACCCGTTGTCCTAATTGATCAATCAAATTGATAATGTTAAGGACTTGTGTCTGTACTGTAGTATCGTTGGTCATTCTAAATCGGAAGAGCTCCTTAGATATCTAATATCTATCAGTCCTATTTTCCTCACCATCAACTACTTGATGTGCAGGAATATAGTAGGAGCATCCATAGTTTCATGCTGACGCTGAAGCTCGTTACTCATGGATGCAAGCATGATGCATTGAACCAACTGTGCATCATCTTGCCACTTTTTAAAAATAGCAATCTCTTCCTCAGAGGCATTATCTGCAACCATTGCAGGGATAGGCGTATTAAGGACATAAGATAGCTTTTCATCCTTGAGAACTATTCTCAATTTCCTTAACCAATCCGTTTAATTCGGTCCAGTTAATTTAGCATCTAATATGCTACGCAGTGATAGTATTTAGACATTGTAAAATTCTATGAATGAATTTGTAATTAACAATATTTTAGCTTCTTTTATTAATTACCAAAATAATTTAGGTCTTGTTTTAAATTGGTATCTCCCACTATTTTCTTCAAACTATATTACCCTCACTTATATAGTTCGGCAAAATCTAATTAAAGATTTACTAGTGAGAATAAGGATCCTATTTCAAATGTATATAGCCTTGTGGTGACACAACAAACTATATATAAATAAATAGGTAGACAACTCTTGTCAATTACATCAACTATGTAACTCATTGTATTTTGCCTCTTAGATTATTTTGATCAAGTGGTGGCACATCCGAATCAAAATTATCCAAGTTAAGTCCAACCTAGCACTCCATATATTCAAAAAAGAAGAATATTGTCCTTGTGGTGACACAACAAAACAATATTGTTCAATTTTCTTTATAAGCATCAAATGTGATAAATTAACATCTTAAATACTTAATACTTGCCTTGTGGTGACACAACAAACTCATATTAAATATTTAATACTCTATTAATTTTATCATGCTAGAAAGCTGACGTTCGATATTCCAAATATCTTTGAGCGCTTAGGACTTAATATAAAAAAAATGAGGGTTTGTTATTAATTTGTCTCATCTTGTTTAGCGGCATGTACATATATATATATATATATAAAATATCGTATATTAATGAACATCACGAACATGTTTGCATAATATATAATATATATAGTATAAGCATGCACATATAGAATACTATATTCTACCTGGATTGATTATAGACTTTTATTCTAGTTTGGTTCACTAGAGCCACCAAGTGAACCAAAAGGTCAAACCCTAGGGGTGCAAAAATTAATATAAATATAACTATTACATTTAAATCACGGGCTCCAATACAAATGGGTCTTCAAGCGTTCATTGCTCCTTGATCTCCAATTCTTCAAAAATAATTCTAACTATATTCCTATTACAAAAATATTTAAAATAAATAGAAACCTTGATCAGCATTCAAGGGGAAGTACATAGGAGGGAGTTAGAATTTACATTAAGAAAAAATTAGAGAAGACGAGGTACGCAGACCCCATTTAATAAAACCCATACATTCACGCATTCAACTAAAATAAAATCCAATCACATTGGTCAATAGTCCATAATCAATCTCATTTATTATCATACACATCACCATATGCATCAATAAATAACATTCATCTCATGAATATAAACATTCAATATATATATATATATATATATATATATATATATATATTGATATCATTTAATAGGCAAATTTAGTTAGTATAAAATCTAATTTTGAATCAAAATAAACTCCTTTATTTTAATCCAAATTTAAATCAAAATAAACCTCTTTTATTTTAATTTATCCAATTTTGAATAAAATAAACTATTTTATTTTAATCAAAATCTTTAATTAAAATAAACTCCTTTATTTTAATTAATTATGGAATCCAATTCCAAGTAAAAAAATAAAACTCCTTTATTAAAGGAAACGCGGATTCACTTTCCTATTTACAAATAAACTTCTTTATTTTGAATAATATGAAATCTTATTTCATATCTAAATAAACTTCTTTATTTAAGGAAACACGGATTCTATTTCCTATTCACAAATAAACTGCTTTATTTTGAATAATATGAAATCTTATTTCATATCTAAATAAACTCTTTTATTAAGGAATCATAGAATCCAATTTCAACTCCAATTACTTATAATGGAATCCAATTCCAACTCTAATTAGTTAGCATGAAATTTAATTTTAAAATTAAAATAAACCTTTTTATTTTAAAATTAAAATAAACTTTTTATTTTAATTATAAAATTATTAAAATATATATTACATATACATAATATATATTACGGTAATATATATAATGTATATATATAATATATAACTTTTGAGAAACGTGAAGCATTATGCAGGATATCAATTATCATTCACGTGGGAATACATTCCTTATCTCCTAGTTTCCTGATTATCACGTGGCCACTAGCAAGGAAGCACCTGAAACTTTTAATCAATTAATCATGCTAGCTTTACTTGATTCACTTTATATATATCATATATATATATAAATCATGCCAACGCAAATACTGAACATAATCAAGATTTCGAAAAATAATGAACCGCGAGGATAAATCAGTTCGTAATTTTCCAACACATTTTCGGAAAACTATTACCATAAACTTTATACAACAAAATTATGCCTAATTAAATTATTCTGAACACATATCAATATACGTATCAAATTAAAATAATTAATAATTTGCATAAAGGTTTGGCTCTGATACTACTGTTAGGTTTGTAAGATTCTTGGACGGAATCAAATTGCACAAAATAAGCGGAAACGTGGAAAATCAGAGTTTTAAAATTTTACAAACCATATACCCGGATCATCCTTTATGCATAATTATTAATTAAACGAAAAGATAAAGAATAAGAATCGTACCCTTGAAGATTCGAGCTTCCTCAGGTACAAGTTCACCTCTAATCCTTTTCGCGTTCAACTTGAATCCACCGGGTTTGGTTCCTTCCTTTGATCAACGTTAGCCACCCAAGTGTTTGGCCTCTAGAGGTGATCCACCAAGGAAGAAGAAATATTCAAGAAGAAGGGTGTTTGGCAAAACTCTAGTTTTCTATCTCTCATAGAAAAAAAGAGCGTACTCTCCCAACTATTGGAATTGCATATATTGATATCTGATATAAGACTCATCTTATAAAGATATCATGTAACCCTATTTAATTAAAAATAAGATATTATTTATTTAATTAAACTCTTTTTAATTAAATGGGCTCTAATCTTATTAGAGATAATTAATTAAACTCCTTTAACTAATTTTTCCTCTAATTCTATTAGGAATAAATGAGAGTACTTATATTAAATTAATTCCTAAACTCTTTTAGGAATTAAAATAATAATAATTGTAATAATATTAATAAGACTCCTCTTATTAATTTATATTTAATATTTCTAAAATATTAAATAATAAATATTAAGCTATTTAATTTATTCTATCACCATAGATTAAATTAAATATACTTCACATATTATTATGATTATGCCATTAACTTCTTAAATAATTATTCTTCCTTTTTTGGTGTGACCCTTTAGGTTCTCCATATTAAACCGGTTGTGAATAAATCAATTAGAACAATTCTAATCTTATTTAAATAAATAATATTTATTCTACAATAGGGATAAGCCTCCCTAGCGATCAACGACTTTCTAGATAATATAGATTTCAACATTAATCATATAAAAGAACCTTTGAGTAAATAATTCTTTGTACAATTCAATCCTTCCACCATACAATGTCCCAATTAAATATAAGACATAGAATTATTGCCAAGTCTTATTTTATTTAATTATATGTATTTCGACTCTTAAATGCACAACTCAAATAATGAAAATTAGAAACTCCTTTCTAATTTCATTTCGCCTTGGCCAAGGACTCTTTGGGTTATCATTTATCGAATCACATAGGACATTCTCTTACATTGTAGAAGCGATAGATTCTTTATTGATCATACATTATCTCCATGTACAACTTATTATACCCAAGCATACCATTTGATATACCCTAAGGGTCTTAAGGAATAAGTCAAAGTATAATTCATCATGCACAAGATACTATGATGATCTCAAGTCCAAGGATCACTTGTACTACTATCACTACAGGAATTCCTATTGACATGTAAGTAAAACTCCATTAGGTATTCCATAGCGAGCCACGTTCAGTGAACTTATTCTCTAATAAGAACCTACATACTTGCTTTAGTGTCTCCACACAAATGATCATAAGATCAATCATCCTCATCAATGAGCAACAAACGATGTATGTAATCTATCTGGGATTCACTAATCCCCAATTTAGTAATCCAACGATTGGGAACTATTTTAGTTTTAAGCTTTCTAAGAATTTTCATCTCATTAAAATGATCATCATCATTATTCTAAAAGCATTGCTTAAAACTATGGGTTTATCACATATTATAAAACAGCATCATGTAGATAATTAAAAGCCTTTAATAAATAAATATTTTTTATTAATAAATGAATAAGATTGTTACAAAGTATATGATTTATCATCAAACATGATTGGCTTGTGTGCATACTACTTTCACTTCTACTCAATGCGTCAGCTACCACGTTTGCTTTTCCAGGATGATATTGGATGGTATGATCGTAATCTTTCAACAGCTCGAGCCAACGTTGTTGCCGCATATTGAGTTCCTTTTGGGTGAAGAAATATTTGAGGCTTTTATGATCTGTATAGATCTCCACTTTCTCCCCATACAGGTAGTGTCTCCAAATCTTCAACGCGAAAACGACTGCTGCTAATTCCAAATCATGAGTAGGATAATTCCTCTCATATTCTTTGAGTTTTCGCGAGGCATAGGCTATGACTTTCCCATGTTGCATGAAAACACATCCTAACCCTTTGCCTGAAGCATCGTTGTAGATAACAAATCCATCCGAACCAGATGGTATTGTCGTAAGCAAAAATAGAAATGAGTCTCCACTTGAGCTCTTGGAAACTCTTCTCACAATCCTCGCTCCAACCGAATTTTATATCTTTACGAGTCAGCTGAGTTAACGGAGTAGCGATTCGAGAAAATCCTTCCACGAATCTCTGATAGTAACCAGCTAAGCACAGAAAGCTATGTACTTCGGTCACCGACTTCAGTTGCTCCCAACTTTGTATGGCTTCAATCTTCGTCGGGTCGACAGATACTCCATGTTTTGACACCACATGCCCAAGGAGTGCTACTTCCTCAAGCCAGAACTCGCATTTCTTCAGCTTGGCATATAGCTTGTTATCGCGAAGCCTTTGAAGTACCAGCTTCAAATGGTGCTCATGATCTTCATGGCTTTTGGAATAGATTAGTATGTCATCAATAAAGACAACAACGAACTGATCCAAATATTCTTTGAACACACGGTTCATCATATCCATGAAAGCAGCAGGAGCATTAGTCAATCCAAAAGACATGACTAAGAATTCTAATGCCCATACCGAGTTCTGAAGCCAGTCTTTGAAATATCCTCAGTTTTAATCTTCAGCTGATAATATCCAGAACGAAGATCAATCTTTGAAAAGAATTTTGCTCCTTGCAACTGGCCAAACAAGTCATCAATGCGAGGTAACGGATACCTATTCTTGATGGTGACATGGTTCAACTCTCGGTAGTCAATACAAAGTCACATACTACCATCTTTCTTCTTTACGAATAAAACAGGAGCACCCCAAGGAGATGTACTAGGATGAATAAAACCGATGTCCAACAACTCCTTAAGTTAGACCTTTAACTCTTGAAGTTCAATAGGAGCCATTCGATATGGGGTTTTAGAAATGGACTTTGTATCAGGTTCAAGGTCAATAAGAATTCAACTTCACGTTCGGGGGTGCAGCGGAAGTTCTTCAGGAAATACGTTAGGAAATTCACTAACAACAAAAATTTTATTCAAATATGACGTGTTTTTGTTCAAGTCCGTGACATGGGCTAAGAAAGCTTGACATCCGTTTTTTAATAAACGAATAGCTTTATGGCTTGATATGACAGTGATTGACTTTAATGGTTGTTGCCTCTTTTTTAGTCTTAACAAAAGAGCTCTAACTCATGCAAGCATACATGCGTCAACAAGCAATACAGAGCAAGAAAAGTATCGATCCCACAGTGAAAGTTGTTTAACTTAAATCACTATGCATTAATTAATTCATTATATTTATATGCTCAAACTAATGACTAAGATTGGTTTGTTCTCAAGTTACAAATAGCAATAAAAATAATAATAATAACGGAATAAATGATACTGGAACTAATGGGATCCTAACTTCATTTAATACTTCATTCAATCGCCACTATCATGCATGACTTGTTCACATATCACAGGAAAGTAGTCAAGAGAACTAAAAGAGTATTAGCCATTTTTCAATGCACTAAGACCTACTTACACAGAATCCACAGATGATAGACTCTATGTAATCATCAATATAACAAAAATCAATATATGTCTATGTGAAACTGCAATTATATTAAATTTAAGTTCAAGCCCTTATTCTAACTTATACGGTGAAATAGTATATGTCTATCTGGTTCACGAAATACATAAGCCATATAACACAGCCCTATATATGTATACTATCATGATTACAATCCATACTCGCATGTTCATTGTCAATTCCATACAAGTACTGAAACAAATGGTGATCAAGCATTCATATATGCAAAACAATCATGATAGACATCTCATATGATATGTAAAATAACCCAGCATTTAAGCATGCAATCAAACTACATATTAAAATCCGTTAGAATCCCATAATGGAGTTTAGTTCATAACTAACCCAAAAACCATTATGGGATCAAATTTACACATGATTAATAAACAAACACTTGAAAGATGAAAGGTAGAAACAATCAAACCCAATTGCTGAATATAGATCAATATTCAAATCCTCATAAGATTCCAGCAAAATAATACTAATAATAATCCACTCTGGTAGAAAATCCCAAGAAGAGGTAGAAAAGTAGAGTTTTGGCCTCCTTCTACGTTGGAATCTCTCCCAGAGAGTAAACCCTAGTTACGATGTAAAGATACGTGAAAAACATAATAATTTTTAGGTGATTACCCTGACACCAGTCAGGCCTCATTTTAAATCAATTA
Source organism: Panax ginseng (assembly GCA_020205605.1). Classification (NCBI taxonomy): domain Eukaryota; kingdom Viridiplantae; phylum Streptophyta; class Magnoliopsida; order Apiales; family Araliaceae; genus Panax; species Panax ginseng. The sequence continues at coordinate 48,281,268 of CM035147.1, read as the reverse complement.
CAATCCTTGAAAATTAGAAATAAAATAAAACAAGTCGCCCGACTTCAGGCCCTTGCAAGGCTCCTAAAACTTGTTATGCTCGCATGACAATGAGACTTGCGAAAGTTTTTATGTTCATTGGGTCTCTGGCGGCAAGCGCTCCCTAGGCTTGTCCTTCTCGCCATGGTAGGTGACTGCGAAGGTTCCCCTGGTTTGGTTTGGGTACTCGTGCGGTAGCGCGCCTCAAGCTCTCTTTTTGCCATGCGGTAAGGCGTCTTGCTTGTTGTTGTCTTCAGTCCCGCTCCCGAGCTTGGTTTACGCAATGTTGATGATGCTATTGAAATGTCCTATGTTTATCCATGCTTGTCCATCCATGCTCCACTTAATCCTAGCCATGCACATCCTATCTTTTGTCTCGTCTCAGGCATCCATTAGCCTCGTGCTCAATAACACCACCAAAATAGGCCGATTCCTGCACTTATTCACCAAAAGGAGTTTTAAGTATGCGAAATGCAAATTAACATGAAATGCAGCTAAAACCTACTAAAATGTACTTGAGATGGGCATAGTTCGCATGAATTGGTACTCCATAAGTAGGTGTAAATCCTACTTATCAAATACCCCCAAACTTGAACCGTTGCTTGCCCTCAAGCAATGCACACTAATGAACAATGAAAATGCAACTATATGATGATGCAACTAATTCTCACATTGTCCCAACTATCATAGAAATTCAGTCCAATTTGCCTCAGCGAATTCTTTTTCTAGATTCAAGAATACATATTCAAATCAAACTGCAGGCATAATGTCATACACTCAGATAATTCAAAAATGCTATAAAGATGTTGTGTGTGTGTGTGTTGTGTTCGCCAAAACTTGATTTAGGCACAAAGTACTCATGCTATATTGGTCAAAACAAAAATTTTGTAGCTTAAATCAAGACTTATGTATATATATGCAATCAAGACTATTCCAACATCTTAAAATAAACTAAAGTTCAACAATGGGCTTAACTGCTTTATTTTTACTCCCAAGAGCGACTTTCGCACTTACCCGCGGTGTTTATTGCTATTTTTCTTTTCTTTTCTCTTTTTTTTCACATGACTATGCAATGTCTTACTCCATTAGGCACACTGCTACCCCTTAGCAAGCTTTCGACCAACGACTCCCAGACCATGAAAGACCTTAGGGCGCTAGGTGTAGAGACAATCCCCTCGGGCGTACTTACTCAAGTAGTCAGGGCCCCGAAATAAGACTAGCCACGTTATTGCTATTCTTCTTTCTTTTTCTTTTTTATATACACAGATACCCATGTTTTCCCCAAGTTTAAAAATCAATGTTTTATACAGTCTATACTCACTTTTCACATATTTCCCTTTTTAAAACTACATATTTCTATCGAGCATTGCAACACATGCTTCTTATACCTACAAGCGATTGTGAACACAGTTGTGCAAACCGAAAGCATTTAAACAACATTATGAATTTCATTATGTCAAACATTAGATCTCAGCTCGAATTATCCAAATACTCAAAAATCATTTAACAAATTCACTATCATCATTGGCTAGACAGAAATTTCTATATGGCAAGAACGGTGAGAAAATGCAACCTAAACATGAACGTGCAAATATATATGCAAGAATAAACTATATGATGTAACAATTTAAACTAACATGCGAGAACAAAAATTAACTAATCATGCTAAAACTTAAAAATAAAAAAAATAAAAAAATTATACTAAACATGCTAAACTACATGCACTACACTACTCCCCAATACCCCCAAACTTAAAATATTCAATGTCTCATTGAATGGAGGTAAAAGGGTATGAAAAACTCCCCTAAGTATCGGTGGTGCCACCCTTTTCGGGTGGTGAATCTGGTGGTGGATATGGTGCTGCGGTTCCGAACTGAGGCCATTCTTGTGTTGTTCCTTGTTTTGCAAATGCTTCGGCTAGGGCCCTTGTGAGTCCCATCACAAATGTTCCCAAATTATCGTACATGGCATCGACTTTGCGCTCCAACCTTCGGAGCTGGCGATCGCCATGGGTGGCACGTGCGTGCGTGGACGGGCCCGCCTCGTCTGTTTGTGGAGCTTGTTGTGACGGCTCTGGAAAAGTGGACTGAAGTATGAATCCTAGTCCGCGTGGGTGTGGTACACCTCATGTCCACTCCTTGAAATTAGCAATAGTAGCGGGAGTGATTGCGTAGCTTGGGTACTGCAGCTGCTCATTATGCCATTGGGCTCCCTGTTGAGTACAGAGCATGCTACTACCGATGCCTACGGCATAGTCCCAGTTCTATTCCCTCGAATATAACGCAACATGTTTTGATGAATTAAAAGGTTGACATCTATGTACTTGCCTGTGATGATTCCCCACAAAACAATGGCACGCTCAGTGGTTATTGCATTGTAATGAGCTGACGGAACTAGTTTGGCGCAGATAAACATGTTCCAGGCTTGGTCATATCGATTCAATGCTGACGATGGGAACGATTTTGATTCAGTTGTCCCTGCCTTATAATTCCACTTGGTGCCCGGGATACACAAATCATTAATCACAACTGCTAGATCCATTTCTAAATATTCACCGTCTATCCAATTATCAGACCCGTTGGGTGGTGCATTATATATGTTGTATACTTCTCTGATCGTTGATGGGCGAAAGTTCACCTACTCTCCTCGAACCAGTGTAATGCCTCTTGTTATCATCTCCTCAGCATTCGAATAAAATTCTCTAACAATCCCCATGGGGATAGGCATAGGAGATGTCGTCAAGCTAACCCAGTCTCGTTCGCGTATCATCGACCAGAGTTGGCCATCCTGCTGCGCAAGTAGAAGTCCTCGTTCCTTCACAAAAGATTTGGCCACACTCCGATAATAGTCTTGCTGGGCTTCCAAACTGATAAATGTACTCTCGTCCAAGACATCCTCTTCATGGTGATCGGCGGAAGATTCTGAGGAATAAGAGATTGAGATTTCACGTGCTCTTTTGGGGCCCATGTGTGGGTGATAGAAAGAATGCAGAGGAATTGTTGATGAGCGTTCCTCCAGACTAGTGCTACTCACCCCAAGTAGAACCCTAGATTTATGCCAGGAAGAAGATTTGTGGGTATGAACTTTGAAGAGAGCGAATGACTTGTATGAATATGGGAGAGCAGATGAATACACTCCTATTATATCAGCTGAGAGACCCAGTTAGAACCCGACTCGGATTTTATACTAAAAAAAACTTTCCACGTCTGTTGTCGCGCACGGCCGCGCAAGATTTGAATGTGATGAGCGCGCGGATAGTAAACATGCTCTGATCGACTTGACGCACGGGCGCGAATGAGATATGCCTAATGCTTGCGGTCGCACGATCCTGATGTCTGTACTGCTGATGTTCACTTCCACTCTGTATTATAGATACCTACATAGACATTAATGTGCACTGTTAGGGCATGAATGAATGACCATATGAACTCTATTCTCTTTCACACGTTCTCACGGAAAAGTCGTCTACAAACTTTGCCATGTAACTCCGCCAAATGATCAATCATGACATGAGATGAATCAACTAAAACAATCTAAACAAAAGAAATAAACAGAAACTAAAGGTAGATAAAATGGGTTGCCTCCCATCAAGCGCTAAGCTATAGTCGGTCGACGACTGCCTCTCGATGCTCATGTTGAAGAAAGAATGGAGGCGACTTTCTATCTGTCTACTTCACCACCAAAGTAATGCTTTAATCGCTGTCCATTCACCATAAAAGGCTTGTCAGGCAACGTATCGAATACTTCAATTGCACCATGCGAAAAAATAGTTTTTACCGTAAATGGTCCGGACCACCTCGATTTCAGCTTCCCGGGAAACAATTTAAGTCTGGAGTTATAAAGTAGAACCCTTTGTTTCGGTTCAAATGATCTCTCTATAATTTTGCGGTCATGCCATTTCTTCACTTTCTCCTTATACAACTTCGAATTCTCATGTGCCTGTAGTCTGAATTCATCCAACTCATTGAGTTGGTGTAGGCGCTTCTCCCCGACAGCTGTCAAATCAAAGTTTAGCTTTCGAATTGCCCAATATGCTTTGTGTTCGAGCTCCATGGGAAGGTGGCAGGCTTTTCCATATACGAGCTAAAAAGGTGACATGCCCAACAGTGTCTTATATGTTGTCCGATAAGCCCATACTGCATCATCTAACTTCAATGACCAGTCCTTCCTTGTGGGATTCACAACTTTCTCCAGGATTCTCTTGAATTCTCGATTTGACACTTCAGCTTGGCCATTCATTTGTGGGTGATATGTTGTAGCAATGTGATGATTCACCCCATATTTAGCCAACAAGGCTGTAAACTGCATGTTGTAAAAGTGACTGCCTTCGTCACTTATGATAGCCCTTGGAGTCCCAGACCTCGTGAAGATACTGCTGTGTAAAAATCTGAGGACGACCTTGGCATCATTTATCGGAAGGGCTGCCACTTCTACCCATTTCGAGACATAATCTACAGCGAGCAGAATGTAAAGATTTTTGCAGGAAGAAACAAAAGGCCCCATGAAGTTAATTCCCCATACATCAAAAATTTCTACTTCCAAGATTGTATTTAATGGCATTTCATTCCTATTAGAGATGTTCCCCACTCGCTGACATCTATCACACCACTGGACAAAGTTGTATGCATCTTTGAAAATTGTCGGCCAGAAGAATCCTGCTTGTAATATTCTAGTCGTTGTTCTTTCACCACCATAGTGACCGCCATACACAGTAGAGTGACAATCCTGTAGAATCCCCTCAGTCTCGCTATATGGAATACACCTTCTTATAACTTGATCAAAACACTGTTTAAACAAATAAGGCTCATCCCATATATACCATTTGACATCATGCAGAAATTTCTTCTTTTGATAACCCACCAAGTTAGAAGGTAGCATCTTACTTACCAAATAGTTTGCATAGTCTGCAAACCATGGCACTTCCCCTTTCACCACAAACAACTGTTCATCTGGAAAGGATTCATTGATTAAAACCTTATCATATGCCTCCCTTTCCAGATTCTCAAGTCGAGATAAGTGGTCCGCCACTTGGTTTTCAGTGCCTTTCCTGTCCTTGATTTCCAAATCAAATTCTTGCAGTAATAAAATCCATCTGATCAACCGAGGCTTTGCATCCTTCTTCGCCACTAAATGTCAAATTACGGCGTGATCTGTATATACTATCACCTTCGTCCCGATTAAATATGCTCGAAATTTATCAAAGGCGTACACCACTGCCAATAACTCTTTCTCTATGGTGGTGTAGTTCAACTGTGCGTCTGTAAGGGTCTTGCTGGCATAGTAAATAACATGAAACATATTCTATTTCCTCTGTCCCAAAGCAGCCCCTACGACGTAATCACTGGCATCACACATCAGCTCAAATGGCAATTCCAAATCTGGTGCAGTAATAATTGGTGTTGATGTTAATTTCCCTTTCATGTGCTCAAATGCTGACACGCAAGCCTCATCAAAGATAAAATGTGCATCCTTCTCCAATAAACTGCATAGTGGTTTAGTTATCTTAGAGAAGTCTTTGATAAATCTACGGTAGAAACCTGCACGTCCTAGAAAGCTGTGAACACCTTTTACCGAAGTAGGTGGTGGCAATTTCTCTATAGTTTCCAACTTTGCCCTATCTACCTCGAGTCCCTTCTTCGATACTTTGTGTCCGAGTATGATTCCTTCTTGTACCATAAAATGGCATTTTTCCCAGTTCAGTACTAGATTGGTTTCAACACATCGCTTCAAAACCATCACCAAATTCTTGAGGCATAGATCAAATGAGTCCCCAAAAACTGAGAAGTTATCCATAAATACTTCCACATTCTGCTACCATATCCGAAAAAATATAGCCATCATGCATCTCCGAAAAGTGGTTTGGGCGCCAGACAACCCAAAAGACATCCTTCTGAAGGCAAATGTGTCGTATGGACATGTGAAAGTTGTCTTTTCCTGGTCTTCTGGAGCTATCATTATTTGATTATAGCCCGAATATCCGTCCAACAGGCAATAGTACTCATGACCTGCTAATCTGTCCAACATCTGATCAATGAATGGGAGTGGGAAATGATCTTTCCTTGTAGCTTTATTGAGCCTGCAATAATCCATGCATACTCTCCACCCTGTCACTGTTCGTGTTGGAATCAACTCGTTATTCTCATTAGTCACTACTGTCATGCCACCCTTTTTCGGTACACACTGCACTGGGCTCACCCATGAGCTATTTGAGATTGGATAGATTATGCCCGCATCCAACCATTTTAGCACCTCTTTCTTAACCACTTCTTTCATTATCGGATTAAGTCTCCTTTGTTGCTCAACCGATGGTTTACTTTCATCTTCCATCAGGATTTTATGCATACAAAATGAAGGGCTGATTCCTTTGATATCCGCTATGGTCCAGCCAATCGCTAATTTGAACTCTCAAAGCACTCGTAGCAGTTTTTCTTCCTGAAAAGATGTTAATGCAGCAGAAATAATCACAGGTAGCTTCGAATCTTTATTTAAAAATGCATACCTGAGATGTTCTGGAAGTGGTTTTAATTCAAGTTCTGGAGGTGTCTCAAGAGATGGTTTTAATTTTACGGAGGTTTCTCCTGCTTTTGTCAACGGCTCAACAGGTATTCTGAATTTCCTGACTTGTGGAGTGGTATCCAGATATTGCACAAGTTTGTCAAGTTCCTCGTCCTCCAAATCTGAATTTTCAGCAATTACACTCCTCAAAGGTTTGTCATCCACCCGACTTTGTACTTCATCATTTATGACCTGATCCACCAAATCAACCAAGAAACATTCCTCTTCATCTATTGGAAACTTCATAGCTTTGAAGACATTAAAGGTGACCTCTTGATCATGAACACGCATAATGAGTTCACCCTTCTGCACATCTATCAGAGTCTTTCCTGTGGCTAAGAATGGTCTTCCCAATATGATTGGTATATTTTTGTCTTCCTCGTAATCCAATATGATGAAATCAGCTGGAAAAATAAATCTCTCTACCTTCACTAACACATCTTCAACAATTCCCCGTGGATACGTGATTGATCTATCAGCTAGCTGTAATGATATGTTTGTCGGTTTTGGATCTGGCAATCCCAACTGGTTAAATACTGACAAGGGCATCAAATTTATGCTAGCCCCAAGATCACATAAACATTTCTCAAAGTTCGTCTTCCCGATTGTGCACGGGATTGTGAAGCTGCCTGGATCCTTCAGCTTTGGAGGTAGTTTCTGCTGAAGCACTGCACTGCATTCCTCTGTTAAGGCTATTGTCTCAAACTCATCTAATCTCCTCTTCCTTGACAATATACCCTTCATAAACTTGGTGTAGCTTGGCATTTGTTCCAATGCCTCGGCGAATGGTATGTTAATCTGCAGCTTTTTGAATACCTCCAAGAATTTGCTGAACTGTTTATCTTCTTTTTTTTATTTAATCTCTGCGGATACGGAACTTGAATGTGAATTTGTGGTAATGGACTTTTAAGCTTCTCCTCTGAACCTGTTTTCTCAGCCTCTTCCTGCTGAACCTCAGACTTTTCCAGAGTTTCTTCTTGAGCAATCGATCGCTTCGCCTCACGCTGGCCAAGACGCTTTCTTTCAAGATAATCTCGCGGGCGCGACTTTGCGATTCTGACAAATCTTTCCCGAGATCTCAATGTGATCGTTTGACCTTTATTCCTTCCTTCTCTTCTTGGATTTGTCTCGATTATTTGGCAATGAACCACAGGGCTGTTAGTAAGCATATTCGCCATCTGCCCCATTTGAGTTTTCAGATTCTTTATAGCCACTGCTTGGCTCTTGATCATAACTTCTGTGTTTGCCATGTATTTCATCATCATCTCCTCCGCTTCGATTTCTTTTCTTCTTTGAGGTGCATTGGAGTGTGATGTTATTTGTTGTTGTTGAGAAAATCCGTGAGAAAAGGTCGCCTCAGGATTAAAGCATGGCCATTCTGTTGTCTGCGTCTGAAACTGATTATTTGATGGAAATTGATTCTGCTGATTCCTTTGATTATTCGACCAACTAAAGTTTGGATGATTTCTGTTGTTGGGATGATATGTGTTCTGAAATTGACCTTGGTCTTTTCTATAGTTGCTCACATATTGCACTGATTCGGAGCTGATGGCACATTGATCTGTGGAATGTGACCCCGCAAAAATCTCACATACGAAGGCAACCGTCTTTGCTTTTCCTTCTGCCAAAGTATCTATCTTCTTTGTCATGGCTGCCATCTGTGCTGACAACTGAGTAATAGCATCAACCTCCAACACACCTGCAACTTTGGTCTGTGGCATTCGAGATGTCATTGTCATTGTCTTGATAAGATCATAGGCTTCCTCATAGTTCTTTGCCCATAAGGCCCCTCCTGCAGCTGCATCTACAATCGGTCTCGACTGCCATCCCAATCCATTATAAAACGTGTTGATCATCATCCAATCTGGCATACCGTGATGTGGGCACTTTCTTAGCATTTCTTTATATCTCTCCCATGCTTCATATAAGGACTCGCCCTGTTGTTCCTCAAACTGAGAGATAGATGTCCTCATCTTTGCAGTCTTAGCCATTGGGAAGAACTTAGCTAAGAACTTCTATGCTAAGTCCTCCCAGGTAGTTATAGATCCTACTGGCAAAGAATGAAGCCAACTTTTCGCTTTATCCCTCAATGAGAATGGAAACAACCTTAGTCTAATAGCATCTTCTGTCACACCATTGTATCTGAATGTATCACAAATTTTGATGAAACTTAACAGGTGTTCATTCGGATCATCTGTAGTAGCACCCCCAAACTGAAATGTATTCTGCACTATTTAAATAGTGCCATTTTTTATCTCGAATGTATTGGCTGTTATCGCTAGTCTGACTATGCTGGACTGTAGTCCATTAATATTGGGCATGGAATACTCCTTCAGAGCCCTATGCTCCTCTCTTTGATCTTCTCCTTGTGCCTTGGCTTCCATGTTAGCTGTCGTGTTTTCCAACTGTGCTTGTAAATTTCTACGAACACCCGCTTTCCAACCTCTCCCGTTTATGTTATCCTAAACAGGTGTTAAATCGGGGTTGGATGATCGCGTGCGCATAAAACTTTATCCAAATTCCTGAAAGAAAAACAAAAAAAAACTGAAATGAGATAGACTAGAATTGTCTAAGTCATACAATATAGCTTAAACTAATGATAATAATACTAAATTAAACGCCTTTCCCCGGCAACGACGCCAAAAACTTGTTGCCTCTTTTCTAGTCTTAATAAAAGAGCTCTAACTCATGCAAGCATACATGCGTTAACAAGCAATACAGAGCAAGTAAAGTATCGATCCCACAAAGAAAGTTGTTTAACTTAAATCACTATGCATTAATTAATTCACTATATTTATATGCTCAAACTAATGACTAAGATTGGTTTGTTCTCAAGTTGCAAATAGCAATAAAAATAATAATAATGACGGAATAAATGATACTGGAACTAATGGTGTAGAACCCCCAAATCTGGGTACTTGAAACCCGAACTTAGTGCTTTACGATACCATTTCTATGAGCAGAATAATAGTAATAATAATAACAATAATATAAAGATCAACTTAATTTACATATCATCAGAGTCTGAATCCCAAGTATGTAACCTTTAAACATTCATTACAACCCATTATAGATAATATATATCATACTTGTCTTAATAAAGTTATTTATTACATAAAATAGCATTTCTCTCATTCAGCAACCTTTCCCTTTCCCTTGTTCTTAGCAGAGCTCTCTGGTCGTTCACACTTAGCTGAAAACATTTAAATTAAGCAAGGATGAGCATTTGAGTGCCCAGCAAGTAATAGCAATTATATATAAGCTAAAAGAATTTAAATGTTTTCTTTATACTACCCTTCTACAACGATTCAACAGTTGTGAAGTAATCTGTACCAATGATAATAATATATCAATTCTATACCAAATATTTGAAACTACGTACGAACAATAAATAGGGTTTAGTTGACATGTTATGAACATTGTTTTCAATTTTCAAATAGGTTAAACAGAAATTCATCTGCAAACCGTTATAACTTACGGGCACGAGGGGTGATCAGCCTGTTATGCCCTGCATTGATCAATACTACATGCAAGAATGAAGGTATCGTTCACTCTGTCCACCTTGGGTGCATAAAAAGTTTTCCCGTGTAGGGATGTTCATACTTATCTGGGTTCCAAATCAAAGGTTTTATCTTGTCCAACAATAATCTATAATTCAACATATATGTATACGGGTAATTGACAAAGGTATATCAACATGTGATTAAATACAATGATTATTCAAGTGGGGACACTTGTATAACCATTTATAGAAATTAACGAACAAAATATATATATCTGAATTACCATATACTAACATGTTGATAATCAATGAGAGTATAAAATATAAGGTTAATAATCTGTACAGCAATAATATAGTTTAGAAACATTCTTACTCATGTCCATTGCATAAAGAAAATGCAAAGGTAAGATACTTGCCTGATGCGCTGCTTATAATTTGCAACTTAGTTTTATCGTTTATATCACGACCTATCATTAATCAGATCATTCGTTCGATTAGAACAATATACTATAACACATAGATCGCATTTCGCAATCAAGACATAACCTAATCACATTATTACCCATGTTTAACAACCATTGAATCACAAATAATCACATATCTAATTAAATTATCTAAGTCCAGATCAATTTTTGAAACATGTCGATGTACCGACAGCTTTATCGGGTAATTATCGAGCCTAAGAATCTATTCTGTAACTTAGTATTAGTCATATTATTTTTTTAAATGACTTAATATAATTTTAAAACATTTATTATAATTTATCATGAATTTTCAAACATCGGAATCATTATTAAATGATTTAAATATTGAATAATTCTATTATCATTAATATTTAATTAATATTAAACTATTAATGAAGCCAATGCCTAAAATATTAAAGTTATTTATAATAACTTAGAATATTTTTAAAGTATTTATATTACCCTTAAATGATTTTTAAAACATTTAAAATCATTCTTAAATAATTTCTATTAATATTAAAGTATTAATTTTTATTTATCAAAATATTAAAAGTCATTAATTATAACTTAAAATATTTTTAATTCATTTATATCATTTTTAAATGATTTTAAATTAATAAAACCATTTTTAAACTATTTGTTTAATATAATTATTAAATAAATTTAATATCATTAATAATCATTAATATTAAATTATTAATGAAATTATTCTTTAAATATAAAAAGTTATATTTTATAACTTCAAATATCTTTAAACACTTTATTTTCATTTAAAATGATTATTATAATATTAAAATCATTTTTAAACTAAATTATTTAATATAATTATTAAATAACTTTAATATCATTAATAATAATTAATTAATGAAATTTACCTTTAAATATTGAAAGTTATATTTTATAACTTTAAAATATTTTAAATACCTTATTATTATTTAAAATGATTTTTAATATAATAAAATCATTTTAATTAATTTATTTAATTCATTTAGTATATAACTTAATTATCATTAATATTAATTTATTAATGAAATTTATCACAAAATATTAAAAGTCATTAAAATAACTTACAATATTTTCTTATATCATAATATAATTTTAAATGATTTTTCATGTATTAAAACTATTTTTAAATAATTTATTTAATATTATAATTAAATAAATTAAATACCTTTAATATTCCAAAAATATTAAATATTTATGAAATATATTTAAAATAATTAAAAACTAATTTTTGAAATTTAAAATAATTTTTAATAATTTATGTGGTATTTTAATAATTAAAACTATTTTTTCTATAAATTTAATTAAATTAATTAATTTCAAAAAATAATAAATACTGTCTGTCGCTAAAGGTCACCTATAGTGACAAAACTGTCGCTATAGGTGTTCTTCATGTTCTTGACTAAACCCAGAACCTTCATACACAGATTCGAGGGACCATGTTTGACCACGAATAATTCTTAACACAAAATATTTCTGGACATGTGGTTGACCAGATCGTGTAGTGTTGATGCAAGACTACAAGATCCAACAACAAAAATGAGCATTCATTACATAAACAACGAGATCTAATTCTTCAAAGGGACTGTCAGACCTGTTCTTCATTTTCTGGGTTACCCAGAAATGAAGAATAGTTCGACTGTCCACTTTTGGGCTTCTACAACTTGTAATACATGTAATGTTTGTGTGATATAAAGGGTGAATTATATAGCCAGCATGTAGTTGAAGAGATCAATCATTTAAAACACATAAAACAACAACATAATAAACCTTTACGATCCTATTAAAACCATGTCGATTAAGATGTTTCATATGTTTTTCGGGTTACCCGTAAAAGCAGAGAACACGCATTGACTTAACTAGTTCGAATGGGTCACCTAATCCAACCCGTTTACCACATAAGTGATATTAAGGAACAAGAAAGTAGACTAACAAACATACTACAACTTAGTGGCAAGAACCATAGCTAAACATCAAATCACTGTCAGATCCGTGATCATAAAAATCCTGTCAGAGCTTCCTGGGCTCGTTCTGGGTTACCCAGAACTTGTCCAGTCATGGTTGGTCAACGGTGTTTGACCACCCATAACTTACAACATACAATCGATCTGACCCTGATTTGAGTTCCAGAGAAAATATCTGACAGCAAACTACAAGATCAAAGCATAAAACAACAAAAACTCATAACAGAGAACGATCTACAGGGCCTGACATTAGGCTGTCAGACACAAAATTTTCTTTTTTCAGATTTTGCAAATCTTCAAATTCGAGCCTCTAGATGTTATGGATTCAACATCTAGCAACCCAGATCATCATTAGACACTATATATAACATGTTTAACAAAAAAAATCTAACATCTAACAACAAATTTTTGGTCAGATTTCAAGCTAGGATTTTTACCTTCTTTAATCAATTTCTGATTTTGGCTGCTGATGTTTGTTATATGTATTAGTGGGGCTCAGTTAGTGACTGATAGATGAAGGAAATTTTCGGATGTTTGAGCTTGAGAGAGAATGTTTTAGTGTTTGGGCTAAAACAAGTTAAATAATGATTTTCTCTCTCTTCCATTCTATTTATATAAGTGTATTATACATGTATGCTGATCTCTAGAGACTGAATTTAGTGTTTCTAAGTCACAATTGTCAACATAGTTGGTCACCCACCCATCCTATTGTCAAAACCTACATGTTAGACTTCAATTATGCACAAAAGGGTATAATGGTCTTTTGTCCAACACATTTAATGGCAAACTTGTAATCATGCAAACCCTTAGGGTTTAACCCTAAGGTTTTCCAACATTACCTTTTCTAGAATTATATTTTAGGGTTTACACAAAATAAAATAAAATAAAAATTTTAGTTTCTAAAATTAGACAATTAGGGTTTGTTAATTAGATTAGGTTTCTAATTAATTTATACAGGAACATTAGGGTTTAATATCTCTAATTATAATTAACTTTGCTAATTTAGCAATTAGGGTTTACTATTAGTAATTAGGTTTTATAATTTCTAATTAGGGTTACTAATTATAGAAATTAGGGTTCCTAGAAATTAATATTTGAAAATTTTAATTAGGGTTTACCTAATTATTCATAAAATCATATTACATCATTACATAACAATCTCGAACTCATAATTGAGTTTCAAACTAGGGTTTAACACTTAAAATTAGGGTTTTGTTAGGGTTTTCCAAATATTAGGGTTTTCTAGAATTTTAATTAGGGTTTACCTAATTAATACATTTAATACACGACATAAATTATATTACACACTTATAAAACAATCTTGCACTCTAATTTGGATCTCAAATTAGGGTTTAACATTATTACTAGGGTTGCTAGTTCAAGAGCGTCATAGTTCGAACCATTGAGCTAGATAGGCCTAGATCTAGGTAGATCTAGTTTATTTTCTACCTTTGCAAGTATTTTGCTACCCTAGATTCATATCTAGTAGAAGTGGGAAGCCTAACTCGCGTTCAAGTATTTAATCGATAAATCACTTGTTAGCGGAGTTGGGAGGTATATATATATATATATATATATATATATATATATAGTCCGGATCTTAAGCTCACCACCCGAGCTCACCCTCCTTTAGCGACGGATCCGACGACTGTTTGGTAGACATAATCGTGCCGCCTATACTTTTAGCGACGGTCAACATATAGCGTCGTTAAAAGTATAGAACTGACGATTGTAGATGACTAAACCGTCACCGTCCGGCCGCCGCTAAAGGGGTGAGCTCTTGTGAGTGAGGATAAGGGTGAGCTTAAGATCCGGACCGTATATATATATATATACATGGATTAGGTCAGACTCCGGACTGATTAAAAACTGGACCTATTTTTTATTGCTTTTTTTTAAAACAACTAAAAAAAGTTTAATATTTTATGGAACTGAAATTTTTTCATAATACACTGTTTTGGGTGTGATTTGGATATATATAACAAAATATATATGTACAGTCTGTACAGACATGTTTTATTATATGTATCCAAATCACACCAAAAACACTGTATTGTGGAAAAATTTCAGTTCCATAAAATATTAAAAAAAATTAATTGTTTTTAAAAAAAAAGCAAAAAAAAAAAAAAAATCCGGACGGTACTAAAATTCGAGAGTCCAGACTGGAACCAGACTCTCTCTATATATATAGATATTGTGTTTTAAGATTTATTTTGTGCATGCTTTGGAATATTATCATGCGAGTGTAGGGGTGCTAAAAAATTTCAGTTTTTTTGATTTTTTACCGAACCGGTTGAAATCGGTATTGGCGGTATCGATTTTTTAGTTTTTTTATACTTTTCGGTACCAGTAGCGATAATGAAAATTTTGAATTCGATAAATACCGAAAAACTAAAAAGTTGAAAAGTTCCTTTGTTCCTTGCTGAAAAGTTGTGTTACTGTTTTATTCCTTTGTGTTATTGTTTTATTCCTTTGTTCCTTGCTGAAAAGTTGAAAAGTTCCTTTTTTCCCTTGCTCAAACCATAAAGTTAATCACCTTTATGATTTATGAGGTTCTGTTCGGCTGTTCCCACTCTCAAGTTAATCACTTTTACTATTTTACATATGGTGTCTACATGAAGTTTTTATAAAATGAAATACTATATTACTATCTACTCCAGAAAATTTGATAGCATATCCCAAGAGATATCATCCTGCAGCTCACAATCTCACATTGCCGTTGCAGTAGGCAAGCCTTCAATAACTGGAAAAAAAGAGAAGGTAACAAATTAACAATCATCAAAAGAATTAATCAAAAATTTCAAACTACAATTACTATTTACTACAACTATGATAGTTAAATACTCTTAGACTAACAATTGTAATTAGTATTTGTAAGAATGTAATTTACTAGTCTCATTCATTTATTAGTTTAAAAAAATTTGTTAATAAAAAAAAATTATTTAATTATTATGGTATAATCGAAAACCGAACCAAAAAAATCCATTATCGACTTTTGTCTTCGTCGAAATCGGTTATTTGATGCAGTATCGATCGATCTTAATTTTCGGGTTTTTTCGGTTGATGCATCAGTTCGATTTTTTCGATATCAGTTCGGTTTTTTAACAATGAGCACTCCTACGTGAGAGTATGAATCATGAGGTCAAAGATCTTTCAAACGGATGTCGACTCTGTTCTCATGATGGACTTATTTGGAATTGTACTTGCCATCCATTTAAAAGGGTATCCGAATTTAAGGCCCCGTAATGGTTGACCAAAACATAAATCGGATTGATGAACTAAAAGCTCCTTCATAGTGCTTATAACGCATATAAAAAACAGATTCGTGAAGAAAATGGCTCTGTTATTGTTGAGACCCCAGACCACATTTAGCTTACCTAGAATAAGAATAAGATCCTCCCCAAAATCTACAAGAATGGCTCTCAACAGCAGCAGCAGCAGCAGCAGTAAAAGTAATGGAAGAAAGCTTCCAATACTACTGTTCGATGTAATGGACACAATTGTTCGTGACCCTTTTTACCAGGACATCCCCGCCTTCTTCAGGTTCTTTATCTCAATTGCTTCTAATCATTTGAATTTGTAGATTATTGGATCAGTGATTTACTTTTAGCACTGCTTGATTGCTGAGAATGAATTAGGAACAGAAAAGAAAAGGGTCAGAAGTCTTTATTCGATAATTGAGTTCAGTAATTTATCCTTTTTGTATGAGTTTGGTCATTACACGTTATTAAAGTGTTATTAAATAATGAAATACTTATGTTGAACAAAATTACAATTTCTTATTTTAATAATGTGTCACGATTCGTCTGTATAGTGACACAACTGATGGTGTATTAAACTTAAACTTGTTTGGTTCAGTCTATTAGTTACTAACGGGCTTTTGCTTATTCCTATATATAAGGGTGTAAACGAGTCGAACCGGAGCGAATAGAGAGCTACTCGAATAAATTCGTACTCAAATTCGGCTCGAATTCGAATTATATTTGAAAAATCCTATTCAGATTTGACTCGACTCGAATATTTATTACTCGAATTCGATCCGACTCGACTCGAATATTTATTCAAACTACTCGTGAGCTTCAAATTCAAACTCGAATTCGAGTCTCCACATAATAACTAGTTTTATAATAAATATAATTATAAATTGAATTTGTTATTTTACTTAAAAATGAGAAAATATATTTATTATTACATTTTACAAATATAAAATCACATTTAAAATTAAAAACAAAACAAAATAATAACTAATTATCCTAATTTGATTTAAATTTGTATATATTATAAGAGAATGTATCGAACATCTAATCGAATATGTATTAACCGAGTATGTATCGAATCACAATCAAGAATTCGAGTAGTTTGAATCTTAAACGAGTAGAGTATAACCTTGCTCAGATTCTACTCATATTTTTATTCGAACTGTTTTTAATACTCAGATTTGGATCATATTATTAACGAATCCGAGTCTCGCTCGTATTTTTTCGAGTCGAGCCCGAATCGAGCTCGAACTGTATTGGCTCGTTTACAGCCTTACCTATATATACAATTATTGATTTTGGATTTTAATATTTAATTCTGATAATTTGAAAATTTGAGTCTTTTGAAAGATTAATTGACGTGGTTGATTGTACATAGGGCTACAATAAGAGAGAGTCAAAACAAGCTAATAAATGGTAAAGCCTCATTTTTTTCAAAGTTTTGAAGTTTTATAGTCCCTTCCACAAAAATATTCCCATTTGCAAAAAATGTTGACAATATTAAGGATATAATTTGTGTTCCATATATATATATATATATATATATATATATATATATATATATATATATACCCATAAAATAAAAATAATAAGTTGTTAGTTTATTAGTGTGTTATGACAATGAAAAGATGATAACAAACTTGAGGACATGCTATCATTTTATAGTACTATCACTAAAAAATGGACACCTTTTGTGGAGCAAAAGAAAAATTAGCAAATATGATTCGAGTAAAACAATGAATAATCGAGAAGATGACCTAGTCCTTTTGTTGAAAAAGTTTCCTTGCATCACATTGCCCGAGGTTGAAATTGGTTGCCTGAACTATGTTTTTCTTTCTCCTGTGGGACCCATTTGTGTTATCAATTAGCAAACTCTTCAAATCTTGTCTGGTGGAGTTTGGTGGAGCTTGTCTCCTAACCCTTCCTATAAATAGAACCTCCGTTTGCAAGATTAAACACATCAACATTAGAGAGCAAGAGAGGTAGAGAAAGAAATCTCTAGTTTGAGCATTAGTAAGGTAGAGAGGTAGAGAAAAAATAAATAGTTAGTTAATTTCTCAGTTGAGAGTTTGTATTCTCCATATTATTTTCATAGTGGATTTCTTTGAGATATCTCCCCGTGGTTTTTTCCAGTTGGGTTTTTCATGTAAAATTCTTGTGTCATTATTTTATATCTCATACAATAGTGTGCTTGTATTTATCTTAGTGTATTTATTTGAGCCTGATTTCTCAACAATTGGTATCAAAGCTTTTGGTTCACGCCGTTGGTGTCTAGGAAAGTGGTTCAAAAAGCAATGCCTTTAAGAAAGGTGGTTTACGATCCGTTTATTGAGAAAACTCGCAGGTCATAAATACAAAGTGACAAACACAAGTATGAGGTACGATGTTAAACCATTTGATGAAAAGTCAAATTTTAGTATTTGGTAGAGTATGGTCAAAGATGTATTGGTTCAACAAGGATTGGTGAAAGCATGAGAAGGGAATGAGAAGAAGCCAACGAATATGACAGATCAAAAATGGGCAGTACTTGAAGCAAAGGCCGTGACAACAATCAGATTGAGTTTGACACCACAGATCAAATATCAAGTTTTGACAAAAACCTCTCTGAAGGACTTGTGGGAGAAACTTGAGAAAGTTTACAAGTCGAAGTCTCTGTCAAATGTATTATATTTGAAGAAGGAATTGTACCGACTTCGGATGGAAGAAGGTTCAGATTTGACCAATCATATTAATGAGTTTAATATATATTGGTGACCCAGCTAACTAGTATAGATGTGAAGCTGGACAAAAAAGTTAAAACCTTATTGTTTCTTGTCTCTCTACCAGATTCATACTTAACTCTCTAGACTACTCTCTTTGTAGGGAAGGAAATGCTTGCAATTGACGATGTGATGTCTGTAGTCTTGGACCGGCACTACTTCCAGAGATCAAGGATTCAATCTTCTTGTATTTTTAGATAGATGTGGCAGGGGTCCTAATCGGAAGAATAATTCCGGTAAGGAACGAGGAAGGTCTCAGTCGAAACTAGGCAAAAAGGATAAATCTCAGGTTGAGTGTTATCATTGCCACTACAAAAATTAGTGTCCATTGTTGAAGAAAGAAAAGAAGAAGAAAGGTAAGCAGATTGAAAATTTTGCTAATGTTGCTGAACAAGCAGATGTGTGCAGTGATGGAGAGTTGTACACTGTGACAGAGAATGAAGATTTACAAGGTGATCTCTTATTTGTTAGAGACAGTAGCAGCCTTATTGATTGGTACATAGATTCCGGTTCTTTTCATATGTCCCCTCACAGGGATTGGTTTGATACTTTTACATCCTGCAATGGTGTACAATTTTATTGGGTAACAATGCAGTCCGCAAAGTTACTGGGATATGCACCATCAAAGTTAAAATATTTGACGAAGTTGTTAGAACATTGAGTGATGTAAGATATATTTCATAATTGAAGAAGAGCTTGCTATCGGTTGAAGTACTTGACTCTATAGGCTGTAGTATCTCAGTCAGAGAGATGAAGTCATGAAAACTACCAAGGATTTGATGGTAATTATGAAGGACTAGAAAATGGGCACCCTCTATTAGTTGATAGGAAGGAGACACAGTTGCTAGTGGAGCAGCAATCTATGTGCAGGATAATTCCAACAGTGATAGCACAGATTTATGGCACATGCGACTTGGTCATTACAATGAAGATGAAATGAAAGAACTTCACAACAGGCAGTTGCTGAAAGATGTCAAAACGTGTAGTTTGGAATTTTGCAAGTTTTGCGTGTACGACAAACAACGGAGGGTTAGCTTAAGGCAGGAGCACATACCAGTAAGAATGTACTTGATTATGTACATTTAGATGTTTAGGGGCCGATTATACGTCAATGGGTGGAGCCCATTATTTTGTCAGCTTCATTGATAACTACTCCAGAAAGGGGTGTGTGTATTTTATGAAGCAAAAATTCGAGGTTTTCAGAATATTTAAGTTGTGGAAAGCTAAAGTAGAAAATCAGACGGAAAAGAAACTGAAGTATTTTAGATCAGATAATGACATGGAATACAAGGACAGGTCATTCCTACAGTTCTGTTGGGACGAATGTATCACCATGCATTTCTCATTGAAAAGAACTCTGGAGCAAAATGGGGTTGCAGAGAGGATGAACAGAACTCTATTGGAACACGCCAGATATATGCGGTTGAATGTAGGTTTGACCAAGAGTTTTAGGGCCGAGGCACTCAACACACCCAGTTATTTGATAAATCTATCTCCTTCAGTTGAAATTGATTACAAAATCCCCGAAGAAGTATGGAGTGGGAAACCAATTGATTTTTCTGTGATGAAAATCTTTGATTGTCCAACTTATAGTCCAAACTTGATCCAAAGTCAAAAGAGTGTATTTCCTTGGATATGAAGGTGGAGTCAAGGGATACAGGATATGTGATCCAATATCCAAGAAGAAGGTTGTCAGCAAAGATGTGGTGTTCAATGAGAAACACATGTTGAACAAATTCGAGAAAGAAGAATTTGCAGCAAGTGAGTTGCAGAAACAACCAGTTGAGGTGGAGCTTTTTGAAGAGACAAAAGAAGCTGAAGAGATTGAAGATGATCATCCTTCAGATCCTCAGGAAAGGTCCTATAATCTTGTTAGAGTTCGGAAAATGCGAGTCAACAAACTAGTGCAGAGATATGGGTTTGATGACATGATTGCCTTTGCCTTGATTGTTGATAGTGGAGATCTAAGTAGCTATTAGGATGCTATTCAGTTTGAGAATAATGATAAATGAACGATAGCGATGGCAGAAGAGATGGAGTCTTTACAGAAGAACCATACTTGGGAGTTAGTTCAACTTCCAAAAGGATCGAAGGCTATAGGATGCAAGTGGGTGTTCAGGAAAAAGGAAGCTCAGGCTGATAAAAAAGGTGAAAGATTCAAGGCTAAGTTAGTGGCAAAGGAATTCTCTCAGAGAGGGAATCGACTACAATGAGATCTTCTAACCAGTTGTGAAATACACATCGATTCGGTTGATCTTATCTATTGTAACATCACAGGATATGGAGTTAGAGTAGCTTGATGTGAAAATAGCCTTTCTCCATGGTGATTTAGAAGAAAAGATCTACATGAAGCAGCCTGAGGGGTCCAGGGAAATAGGGCTTAATTTGTAGTTTGAAAAAGTCTCTCTATGGTTTGAAGTAGTCCCTAAACAGTGGTACATGCGGTTTGACAGCTTCATGGTGGCTCATAGTTACACTCGTTCTGAGTATGATCCATGTGTGTATTTCAGATCGCTTGATGATGATTTTCTAGTATTGCTGACATTGTATATAGATGACATGCTAATAGTAGCAAAGAGAAAGTCAGATATTCTTCAGTTGGAGAATTTGTTGAGCACTGAATTTGACATGAAGGATCTTGGATCAACCAAGAAGATTCTAGGTATGGAAATTTACAGGGATCGTCAGGCAGGAAAGTTGTCGCTAACTCAGAAAGAATATGTGCAGAAGATCTTGGAGAGGTTTAACATGCACAATGCTAAACCATTTAGCACTCTGTAGACATCACATTTCAGGTTATCTTCACAGTTGAGTCCACATTTTAGGTTGTTTAATGTACGCCATGGTATGTACAAGGCCAGATATCTCACATACAGTCAGTGTGGTTAGTAGGTATATGTCAAATCCAGGGAAAGAGCATTGGAATGCTGTGAAATGGATTTTTCGTTATCTAGCAGGTACAACTAATTGTGGCATTATGTTTGATCGTGATACCGCAAGAAGTGAGGTTACAAGGTTTGTTGATTCGGATTATGCTGGAGACCTAGATTCAAGAAGATTTACAACAGGGTTAATATACACCTTTTGTGGAGGATGTATATGTTGGAGGTCAGTGTTGCAGTCTACGGTAGCATTATCAACAACAGAGGTTGAGTATATGAAATTGACAGAAGAAGACAAGGAGGCTTTGTGGCTAAAGGGACTAGTTGAGGAACTAGGTTTCAAGCATGACAGTATCCATATACAGTGTGATAGTCAAAGTGCTATTCATTTAACGAAAAACCAGGTGTTCCATGCCAGGACCAAACATATAGATGTTTGGTATCACAAAATTCGTGAGTGGCTGAACAGTGGTGATATTGCAGTTTGCAAAGTTCACACAAAAGAGAAAGTCGTAGATATGCTCACAAAGTCAGTTACAACAGAAAAGTTCAAGCATTGCTTGGACTTAATTCACTTCGTCGAATGCTGAGTTCGTGGTGAAGTATCCAGGGAGAGGGATATATTCACAGACACGAAGAAGTTCACAATATTTGAAAAATGCAAGCTGAGGTGAAGATTGTTGAAAAAGTTTCCTTGCATCACATTGCCCGAGGTTGAAATTGGTTGCCTGAAGTATGTTTTTCTTTCTCCTGTGGGACCCATTTGTGTTATCAATTAGCAAACTCTTCAAATTTTGTCCGGTGGAGTTTGGTGGAGCTTGTCTCCTAACTCTTCCTATAAATAGAACCTCCGTTTGCAAGATCTAACACACCAACATTAGAGAGCAAGAGAGGAAGAGAAAGAAAGCTATAGTTTGAGCATTAGTAAGGTAAGGGGAAAAAAATAAACAGTTAGTTTATTTCTCAGTTGAGAGTTTGTATTCTCCATATTATTTTTATAGTGAATTTCTGTGATATCTCCCCGTGTTTTTTTCCAGTTGGGTTTTTCACTTAAAATTCTTGTGTCATTATTTTATATCTCATACAAGTAGTGTGCTTGTGTTTATCTTAGTGTATTTGTGTGAGCCTGATTTCTCAACACCTTTGAAGAAGATAGCTGGAAAGGACACTATTAAGTTCTAAACTCTAAAACATTCTACATTTTCTGGCCAGTGGATGCAATCCTGATATATAAGCCTTTGACATGAAGAAACCATGATTGGGTTGCAAGTGCAACTCTTGCTTGCCGTGAGCATCCATACATATATGTTTCTATCTGAAGACAAAGAATAACCTTCTCAATAATACCAGAAAATTATATGATGAGGTTCAATCCTCTATGAGCCATATATGGAGTATCAGAAAATTATTCTATATTGCATACAGTTGTTAATATAAATATAGCTACACCAGTCCCAATACGAGTCTCTTTCAAAATATTTAATCTCCTTAAAGGAAAGTGAGCACTCTAGCGTGAATAGAAACACTGCGGAAATCCCAGAATTCTAAACAAATAAAATAAAATAGAGTGAGCAGCTACTTTTATTTTAGACAGAGATATCTGAATGAATTAAAAATTTGAAACTTAGCTCTTATAATTGAAAATGACTAGGTAAACTAAAGTCAACATTCATAACTCCAAATTTCTTAATTGCAGTATGCATGTGTATAATAATTCCTACTAATAACCCAAAAAAAGTTTTGCACCACTTCCTGGATGCCTTTCATCATTAAGTTTTAATCATTAAAATTTCATGAAGATTTATTTCTAGAATGTAGTTTCAGTTTTCATCACTTCCATTAAAACAACTTTGAAAAATGGTTTACAATTTCCTGAATGAATTAACTGACAGATATAGGATTGACTTTTAAGTTTTAAGGCAACACAAAAAAAAAAAAAAGAAGAGGGAAAATGAGAAGAGGTAAGAAAATAAGACAATGTCCCCTGATAGATTTCTGTTATTTTATTTCAGAAATATGTCAGTTTAATGATAAGATGCCCTTACTACACTGAATATTATCCCCTCCTTCACTTTATCTGATATAGTAATCTTTGTTATTAAGTGACAAGGACTATATTTCTGAGATACCCTTTCCACCGACGATATATAAAATTTTCTTGGAAAATAAATATTATAACTTTTATACCACATCGAACATATGGGATATACTGAACTGTATATAGTGTCTTAACAAGAGTACCAATATCTTGTCATGACTTTTGGGCAGTCTTGTGGTGGGCCTAAATAACTAGTTGCTCTTAAGATAGTGGATTGATCCTTGATCCGTGCTCGGTTTGGAATCGGGTTGGGGTCAGGTTGATTTACAAGATTAGTAAGGATGATTGTCTGCCTCGTGACATTACAGTTGCAAACTTTTTCCTATAAATTTTAACATACCTTATTACTCACTAGTTACTACTTTCTTGAATTTAACGTGTTGTTCGTTCCTTTGATTCTTTATAATTTTAGAGACATGAGATTTTTCAAATCTGATTTTTCGTTATAATTTTATCAAGTGAGATTTCCTATTCAGGATGTCTTTCAAGGAACTGATAGACAGCAAGCATCCAACTACCTGGATTGAGTTTGAAGAGGGTCGTATTAATGAGGTATGATGAAAAATAGTATGAAAATTTAATTTGCGAGGAGTTTTACTACATCTCGTCAATGAATAGTTTACAATTAAGGGGACCTTGTGGTACATCGGAAAACTTTCTAGAAGAATGTTGGACCAAGATTTGCATTTTGCAAATAGGCATTGGTTACTGTTGACAACTTCTTTTATCCTTATTAAGAACATTCGTTTACTTGCTTGTTGTTGACTGCACACTCATTCAGTCTCTTTTGTTGGAAAAGGCCTTGAGAGGAGCTCAAAAAAGACTTGGACCAAGGTAAAAAACTTGGATAAGAATGCTCATTCTACACCATTCCAAGTATGATTAATATAGCAGATCACTATGAATCCAAAAAAGAAAAATTTGAATTCTACTATCCATAAACTCTAAGTTCAATGAACAAGTAAGAGCAGCTATGAGATCCCATTTTGGCTTTCTATCTGGAGTAAGTTTGATATCTCTTTTGTGCCTTATGCGTAGCTCTATGTCTATTATCTTCGGGGGTGGAGTAATCATATTTACAGATGGTATCGGTAGTTGCCTGATCAAGACCGTGTTGGCTTGAGCATGAGCCCTGTATAATGGATTCTGCCAATGAGAATCATATGGTAGCATACTGGATCCTGCAAATGGGGTATAAAAGTTGTCATAAGATCAGTATTTTTGCGTAGGATCTGAAGAATGAAGTGGATGGCCTTGTTAGTTTTCATAGCGACCATCTACGGGGAAGACTCTTTTGGTATTAGTAGCTTTTTTTTTTTTTTTTTTAATTTGTTGAGTGCTCCTTTGGGGATTGAGGCACGGGTTACAATAGCAGCACTAAAATTAGAACTTTTCCATTGCCTAGTAAGTCTATTTGGTGATAACTGACAAAATTAAGTAAAGCTCAGATATTGAACCCTTTCTCAACATAAAACCAAATTTTCAATAGTTTCTTTTAACCATTTAAAGCCAAATTAGTTCATCTTAATGTTTGTCTCTCTCTCCCTCTCTTTGCCTGTGGATGCCCGTTCACGGCTTGATTACAGGGAACTCAAAAGAGCATTTTGTTTATACTGAGCTCACCATAATTATACCTTTAATTAAGAGCACCGTTAGTGATAGTGAACCCTTTCAATTTAGCAACCTAGTTCCTGTTACGGAACCTTCTTCTGGGTGGAATTATTTTTCAATTTAGCTAAAAAGAATATGTTTGTTTTCTAATATTGGAATTAGTTGCAGCTTAGTTAGGCTATTGCATTCTTGCTTATTATTGCATTTTAATTTTATTGTTGTTTTATATCTTTTTCTCTTTTCAGATGGAACTGGCTAGAAGTTTTTTTAGTGATGGAAGGCCTCTTGATCTGGAAGGTAGGCGAGAATGTTTGATGAGGCAAATTAAATTACTGGTCGAGGAAAAATATACAGTAAAAAGAAGAAATTGTTCAAGTTTTTGCTGGGGTTATTTTCTTTTAGTTCTATCATACCAAGTTTGTAACTAGTGAGATCATAATTTTGACCAAAATTGAATCCCAGCCATGATTAACCATTAATTGTCTTTCTATTTACGAGAATTACTTTCTAAACTTGTTTACTTGAGTACTTTTTTGCCATTAAATTATGACAGAATTAGGTACCTATGCAGGGGTATGTACTTGGCTCGATATTTGATAAGATTTGTAGCGAATCTAGTAGGCAACTAGACTCGCTATATTTAATTTTGCAACTACTAGGAACATAGCTAAAGGTCAGTCTTTGATCGACATACTCCTCGATTTTTGAGTTACATTGTTTTCTTATCTTGTTAATGCATTTGTATCAGACTGTGTAATTGTTAAGGTACATATGTAGGAGTTTCTTCTTGGATCAATATGCTAATAGATTTGTACAAAACTAGTAAGCAACTAGACAGAACTTTTGCTATATTTTCTTTTCAACTCTAGGAATATAGCTAATGATCAGACTTTGGGTAATTTCCTCTTTCTGATTTTTGAACTGTGCGTCTTGTTTACTTTTTTGTCTGTGCTTTCGTATCAGAGTTTGTAGTAAATGATTCATTAAATTATTGAAGTGTTTTACTTTTTTATGCATCTTTGCGGGCCTCTGAATGTGAGCATTCCATGAGATATCTTTGTCTGATTTATATAGAGATTGGAGGTAGCTCTCCATTGAGATTATGAACAATTATTCCACTGGTTTTTCCTGTGTTTGTTTATTTTTTTGCGGCGGACTTCTTGTCCATCTCTACTTTGAAATTTCTTCCTTCATCTCTAATTTTTTACCTGTATCTGAAAATAAGTGGTTTCTTTTCAGTAGAAAAGTCATATTGGATATAAAAACTAAATTTCGTCCAATGCAGTATGTGTGTGTGCACGTACATGTGTGGTCTCCTGTCTGTGTTTGTGGAGGGATGTGACTGTTACAATCTGTGCAGTGCCTAAATTTTTCTCAGTTTATACTGGGTTATGGAGGGTTCTTGAGAACAGATTATATGTAAATTATATAGGATCTTCACGCATTAGGTTCTTGGAGGGTGTACAACTTACAGATATCGCTCCACTAAATTTCTAGTAGCTGCCCCTTGAAACTCAAAAATTTCAAGTGAATGTCTGATATATATGTCAATTGAATGTCTGATATATATATATATATACTCACAAACTTGTGTCAATTGAATGTCTGATATATATATATATATATATATCCTTAA
The DNA here is from genome assembly GCA_020205605.1 of Panax ginseng. NCBI lineage: Eukaryota > Viridiplantae > Streptophyta > Magnoliopsida > Apiales > Araliaceae > Panax > Panax ginseng. The sequence continues at coordinate 48,254,519 of CM035147.1, read as the reverse complement.
ATGGATCGATTGTCAATGGATCGATCCCCATATATATATAATAGTAATGATTAATTTGTTCTCTTTATTATTTACAGTACTATAAAATAGTAATGAATCTATGTTCTTTTGGCTCTCTATATACTTTTTGAATTTGATTCTATTTTTGCAGGACTCAAAGATTGTATGCAAAGAGGATACTCATACTTAGAAGGTGTTGAAGAATTGCTTCATGCTCTTAAACAAAATGGCTATGAAATGCATGCATTCACAAATTATCCAATCTGGTATGATCTATCCTGAAGTTTTACTTAATGTTAATCAGAAGAATGACTAAATTGATTCCCTTTTTTCTATTGGGTTGGTACTGCGTTATTTTCCACCAAAAAAAAAAATAGGTACAAAATGATCGAGGACAAGTTAAAGCTCTCAAAGTACTTATCGTGGACGTTTTGTTCATGTATTACTGGTATCTTTTATTGTTCCTCTTTGTTTTTAGTTTGTTTCTATATATATATACACACACACTCTTATATCCATGTGCTTGTTTGTGAGTGTGTACTTTGAAGAGATTTTTCTCCATTCCTGGCCAATCTAGCTTTGTGCTGCCAGAAAGTTGTAAATACTGGTTTCTTTTACACTTAAAATATGCATTTCACATTAGCTAAGCACTTTTGGTGAGACTGGATATCCATGATTGTTTTTCTGTATGCACCGTTTACTTCATAATATCATTATCACCAGATAAGCAATTTTAGGGCATGTATTAATTTCTGATAAATATTGGATCTGAAAACTATTTGCGACTCTGGATATCTAACAATTTATTGCTTCTTTATTTCTTCGGTGATTCTGCTATTAGCTTAAAAGAATTATTTATGACAATGGATATCAAATGATTATATCATTTAATCTTCTTCAGTGATGCTACTAGCTTAAAACAAGCCTCATGGCTCAATGGTAAAAAACTACTCATAAGGCTTTGGGTGCATGAGGTCTTGGGATCCATTCTTGCCAAAGACAAGAATGTTAAATTTCAGTCGAATATAGACAAAAAAAGAACTTTCTTTCAATAGCTTTCCTCTCTCTAGACATTTTTCTTCCCTACAACTTCCTTAAATTTCACGCAACTAGTTCACATCTGTGCATGTGCTGTTTGTTCCCCATAATTCAACATGAATAAGGGACCAAAAATTTACTACCCCCATCCCCATTGCCCCCCAAACACCACACACAACACACACCTTTTCCTTTTTGTTCAATAAAATTTGAGTAAGTTTCTGGTTTAGTTGAGCCAGACCGTATGGCAGATTAGTTGTGGCACCTTGATTGCTTAGTCTGGCAGAGGTAAATTTTCAGCGAGGACTAACTTCAGTGGGGCCAAGCTCGTGGTCGAACCTTTCTTCCTTTTTTTATGTACTTGGTCTTAATTCTACATTTAGTTCAATCTCTCACCTGTCTTACCATCCTTTCCTTTGAAATATTCAGTATATCCATTAGCTACACATACGCATCTTTCACTCCATACAGTTTCTTTTTCTCACATTCCTATACTGTTTGAAACTTTAAAGAAGCTGAAGCTTGAATCGGTAAGATGGACTAGTTGAATATGACTAAGGTACTGAATTTGAGATGAAAGTAAAAAATTTAAATAATTAAAAAAATATTATAGATCCCATTCAGTTATCACAATAGAATCTGTCATTCAGATGAATCAATTATCAAACATCTTTTTTCACGATAGTCAAAGCCAGATTGATTCATTCAATTTTTATCAAATACCCCTTACTAAGCTAGTTACCAAAAATGGCATCTGAATTGAATAGAGTTTATTACTTAAGCTACAAAAATTTTGAATTTAATCATCTGAATTGAATAGAGTTTATTTTTGTCAGTTCATCCATGCTCCTCTTGTATATATGGTAGTGTGAAGGTGCTTTGAGATTGTAAAAGGCAGTGTACCTCTAAAAGTTTTACAATCCCTGATTGCTTGGTTTGTGTTATCACATTACTTGGTAGAAAATGTTAGCTTGCAAGCATAATAATATAATATCCTATTATATGGTTTAAAACACGATATAAAATTTCATTCAACACCACCTAAAGTCTGACTAGCTACAAATGGTCAGTAATCATATGAAGTGAATATATTTTACTTTAGTGCTAGACCTATCAGATCCTGTTCCAGTATATAACATTGGCAGAGTTAAAATGATTCAAGTTATAGTAACAACAACAATACAAAAGCCATCACCAGATCTATACATTGTTGTCAAGGCGTTAAGTCGAGTTGAGTCGGTGGCGAACCGCTTGCGATGTCTAGCTGCCAAGGCGCTCGCCTTAACAGCTTCCCCTAAGTCGCGCTCTTGCCTTGTAGCTTTTGTTATGCTTGGATGCCTAGGCATCACCTATGTGACGACTTAACAACCATGGTGCTATAAACCTCAGTTTGGGGTGTTGACAGGGACAGACAGGACGGATACGTAAGCTATAGTTATTATTTAAATATATTTTAACTTTAATTTTTATCATAGGAGATGATAAAATTTATCAACAGATATCGAAAGTGCCATTTTGGGTTGCACGGGTTATATATCTAGTCTCACAACATTTGGATGAGATAACTACTCTTGATATGAAATTAGCACACCAACATCCAAGATTTGCATGCCAAGTTTTTTTTAATGCATGACACAAGTATTCTTAATAAGTAAACTTAATATATTAGTTGATGTTTCCTATCTGATGCTTTCTGAGTACATTATGTAAACCAAGAAATCCGCTGGTAGGTTCTGAAACAACTTTTGCTGAGGAAATGAGGAAGAGAGGAGGAGAAGACCTAGTTTATTCATGGCAAATTTGTACACATAAGAAGACAGAAGGAGACCGAATTTGTTTGGGTGCAAGAAGAAGAGATAGAAGAGGAAGACTGAGAAGAAGGGGAAGATAGAGAAAGGAAAGACCAGGAAGAAATAAGGGGTAGAGAGAGAAAGGGAAGACCCAGAAGAAAAAGGGGGAGAGAGAAAAAGAAGAGGGAAGGAAGAGAAAGGGAAGATCAGGAAGAAATAAGGGGAAGAGAGAGAAATGGAAGACCAGGAAAAAGATAGAGAAAGCCATGTCACATTTTTTATTCCTATTTTTTGCCAATAATTATGCTTGACAATTGAAACTGGTTTCATAATTTTACATGCTTATTGGTTTGCAGTGCATCCATTTCTCACATTTGTCTGTCTTCTCTTCTCATCATTCATACAAGTTTTTAAATTTTTACAAATGTAGTTTCTTCTTACCATCTTATCCTCAAGAAAAGAGTTCTGGTTTCCTATTTCTATTTTTTTTTCCTGTGGATACAATGTACAATTTATTGATATTGTCTGTCACATCTATATGGCTTACCACCTAACAGAACACATTTGCTTCTTCATATTCTAGGAGTTCTTCTTTGCCCAGAAAAAGTATTATTTTCCTATTTCAAGCTCATCAATAATTACTACACTGACACTTTTTCCTGAACACAGGAAAGAGGAAACCTGACCCCGCTTTTTATTTACAAGTTTTAATGCATCTTGATGCTGATCCAAAAAACTGCATCTTCATTGATGACAGGTATAGTTACTGTACCTACTATAGGACCACATCGTGCTCTGCACGATTGTTGGGATAGTTCATATGTGATCCATCAACTGTTCACTGCTTTCAGATCCATCTCTTTCTCTCCACCTCAAATTGAAATTTCAATTTGACAGTTCTGAAATATGTATGCACAAATTGCACCCATCCTTGCCAAAATTTTCCCCTTATAGGATAGAATAATATTTTTCACTTGTCAAGCAAAGTATTATCTTCTAGGAACTGCTCTTGGGTACATGGCTAATTTCTAATGGGTTAATCAAGTTGTTATCCATATACCCACTTCACGCGGTGAACCACCAAACTTTTAATTTTTCCTAATGATCCATTGTACTTAATAAACTTTTCTAATTGGATGCTTCTGTCTAAATTCACAAAGACACAAGTAAAATGCCGACATGGAGTAAAAAAAAGGGAAAAAAGAGTTGGTAGCCATAGTAATTGAGTAAGACAAAAGAAGTATTAAAAATACAATTTAGTTTCTAACAAAAGCCAATAAATTTCAAAAGTCATAAAAGAAAAAAGAATAATGAGAAACCAGTGAAATTTAAGCCCATCACCTCTTTCCTCCACCTCTGCTCAAAATGGGAATGGGTTAGGGTTATGAACTTATAATCTATATGGTTGAGTCGATTCCATCATTAACCATTCCAGATCGGAATAGGGTTATATATATTCTTATTATGAGAAGAAGGGGTCATTTGAGTGTATCTTAGTAGATATAATGTTTACATTATGTCATACTTGAGGCCTGCTTTCAGACATAAATGTAACTGTGAATTATATTCGTAATGTGTTTGGATAAGCAGCTATAGCGGCTAGTGCATTCATTTCATTTTTACTCAAAACCCAATATATTTTACATTGCCAATATGAGTGGGTTATGATGAGGAAGACCTACAGGCTAGATAATCTTGTACAAATGACAACTCTGTTGTGTATCCTAAAATTACAACTTTCTTATATTAATTTGATGTCACTGTCAACGTGGAGGGCTATAAAAAGGAGGAAGACTGAAAGAACAGTAGGTTATGAAGTGCCATAGGTGCAACATGATTTTCCAAACGTGTCAGCATGCATGCATACAGATATATTTAAATAGATAGAGGGTTCATCAAATCATTGTTTGTAGGCTTTATAAAGTGATAGAACAACCAATCATGGGCTAAAACTGTGTTTATGAACCATAGCCATTATACGGACAAAAGTTTGCTTCCTTAAATCTACTAGTTTCAGAAACTTGAACTTTCCATAATCTTTAGGAATATATTTAGGTTTGATGATTACCCACTGACAGATGTTATGGGTGAAAAATGACAGGGTTCGAAATGTTGATGCAGCAACAAAAGCTGGCATAATAGGTCTTCAATTTAAGAATGCAAATTTATTGCGTCAGGATCTCTCTCTCCTAGGTATTGACATCTCAACAAATGAACAGTATGAAAAGCAAGATCTCATGGAGCTTGGTCAAGAACACTTTCCTTGATTTCTGTAAGTTCTTATTTTTAATTTTTTGTCATGGTTTTCATATCATCAACTCTGGACAATAGCAGAAACCAGTGTAGAATATGATTGCGGCATTATAGGTTTGATTTGAATCGGATCCTCCAGAAACTGAATCTACATAGCTCATAACTAAAACTTCAATCCTTGTTTTATTTTACTTTGTTATTGAACTACTAGTCAGTCCGACATGTTCATGTTTCAAAAGTGTATCAATAAGGTCCATTCACAGTTACTTAAAACGTTTCTTAAACTTTCACAAGGATCCTTTTAACTCTGAGTATGCCAAGTACCTGTAATGCAAAATACACAAACACGCACGAGTGTATCTTGCATTAATAAGGTTTTTATTTTCCTAAATAAGATGCTTACTGTAGATAAGCTATATCTAAGATATAATAAGATTTTTGTTTTCCTAAATTCAACAATGACCGAGCATTTTGAAGTTCACTATCTTGTGAGATAGTTGTGAAGGAGTTGAGTGCAATTTTCTGTGCTGGGTTACATGAGCAGTTATTAATAATGTCAAAACTAATTCCTTGAACTAGAGAAGTTGATATCGTTGATTTGGTAGAAATCTATACTTCATAACTATTGTTAACGTGTTTAAAATTTATGCTCTGATTCTATCCCAAGTACAGAGCATCTAAAACATCTTATAAGTTCCTAATTATAACATGATTTTTATAGAAAAGAAAAATAAATTTGACTCCGAGTGTGCCAAGTACTTGTACGTACATACATACATACATACATACATACATATGCGTGTGTATGTTACAGTATGTGATACATCATGAACCGTAGATATGCTATATCTAAGATTTAACCAGATTTTTTATTTATTTATAAATTTATAACAATGAAAGACCAAGCATTCTGAAGTTCACCTTTGTGTGAGATTCACTTGTGAAGGAGCTTATTGCAACTTTCTATGCCGAGTTACTTGATCAGATATCAATATTTACTTGTAAAGAGCTTATTGCAACTTTCTATTATGATGGGTTACAGATGCTTTATACCTTCAATATTTACGTGTCAAGATTCATGACATTGTTGGGCAGCTCATATGAATAGTGGAAAAGGCATGATCTTAAACTTAATGTTTAGACATAGGATGCAACCTAATGAACCCATTACTCATATATAGTTCACTTATTTACTCATGAGGACCCCTTGTGAATTCCATAGATTGGGTATGCTTACAATTTACACTCCCTCGGTCCCACAAAAAGAGTTTATAACTGCATATTCATATTTGTCCCACAAAGATGGTCCCCTTTTATGGATAGTAGACAAAATAACACATCATCTGCGAGTGTTTTTTGGTTTTGGTTTTTTTTGTTATTTTATCGTAACGTAGTTTTGGTTAAGTAGCCTAAGATAAGGCCTTCGCTTATCTAAGATCAATCTTGTATGATTTTAATCGTAGCTTGACCGCCTTGAATTCACTAGAAAGAAAACCTGCAAAAAGTCCACCGGAGTTGAGGGACTTCGGAAAGACTCTCCGATGCTTAAGTCAGAACAGTGATATGGAGGGAGATAATTATTATTAGAGTAAATAATGTACCTTGAATTTATTGGAACATCTCTTATTTATAGTATGAGAGTTCATTTCTTCAGGAGTTGAGGATTAGAATTGTAACACCCCCTTCCCGAAAAAGAAAGAGAGGTCACGTGCAAAGCACAACAAACCTCAAAATAAGTAAACAGAGCACTAATAACTTCAAAATATTAATAATGGTGATCCCTTAATAAAGTACTAAATACAATTCTCCAACTAGAGTCAAAATAATCAAATTTAAAATCGAAACAACCTAAATGGTCAAAGGCAACACTCTCATCACACTAGCCCTGAATCACTACTGCAAACCTGTCGGAAGAAAAACACAGCATGAGTCAATTGCCCAGTACGGATAAAATATACAAAAGATATACAACTGATATACGAAAACAACTGAGACAAAATACTGAACAAAGCCTCAAGTGTAAATACTGACGAAAATACAATCTCCAAAGATCTGAAAGAAATATATCTAAATCAACAGAATTGACGAAACCAATAGACGAATAAAGAAATAACGAACTGAAGTAACTAACTCAATGAATTGAACTGAACAGAAACAAACAAAATTAATACAATAAAATAATAGGCTGAAACAAATGGCTGGGGTTATTTCATACCGATTGAGCTCAAAAATATATCTTGCCACACAGGCAAGTCAAACTAATGCCACACAGGCAAATCAAATGATGCCACACAGGCAACCAAAATATTGTCACACAGACAAATCACACATTGGACCGCGAATCCAAATGTATGCAAATCGAATAGTGTGTTTGGCACAACATCACCAATCCGCAGAGCAGAAAACTAGGGTTAACCCATACGCCTCCCACAACAAAACACCAAATGGCCCACTTCCTCCGGAGCCCAAAACGGAGACGCCGTGGACTAATCACACCGCCACGGAAAGTGTCATGTCTCTCGTGCCAAGACGACATGCCTGTGGTACCCCCACAGGTGGTTATAGCTCAGGTATACCCTACGGTATATTCTAACAAAAATATCATGTCACAACACATGCGACAAAATACCAACAAAAGGGTTCTATATGTACATGTTGAACCAAATCAAATTATAGTCACAAGGTCTCAAAAAGAAGGTAGCAACATGTACCGCTCTACAATTATCAAAAATAAATAGTACTAAACATGATAACCTAATTCAAAGAGTACAAATACGAGTCATATATATCAACTCCAAAATGAAACTAATATATTTATTTCACAGGAAACAATTATGTGAAATAATAACGAAATTTGAATAAACGACAAAACGAACAAATCAAATTTAACAAGAGTATCGCTGAAAGAGTACGAAATCCGTACCTTAAAATAGTACCAAAATAATTCACCAATTCCAAACGTCACCCGCTAGACTCCCTCAATTCGATCTAATTACATATAATAAAAATAAATGTAAGTATATTTATAAAAATATTATTCTCATTTTTTACCCGTTAATTAACTTATTTTATTATTATTATTATTATTATTATTATTATTATTATTATTATTATTATTATTATTATTATTATTATTATTATTATTATGTTGTCTTGACCAACCATATATATATATATAATCTTCATACCTTAATTGAAAAAGCTATATATATATATATATATATATATATATATATATATGGGAACCCTTCCATGCTAATTAGGTTGCCATGAGAAGCGTATAAACATAACCCTTTTGGACCGTTGATAAACTTATTGGAAGGCTGATATGAAACATAAATATACCAAGCCGACACAACTTGTACCGACTTTTATTTTAATATGAGGACCCCACATAGTCAACATGTTGTCAGTTTGTTGAAATAAAACGAATTTTTAATATTAAATAATGCCCGACTGGCACAGCTTGTACCGACTGTGCCTTTTTTTTATTATTATTTTTAAGCATTTCTCCATTAATAGTCATGACTCAGCACATTGCGTAAACTTAAAAAAATATAAAATACTCCCGGCCGCTACAAGCTCTTACGACTGTTAATAATAATAATAAAAAAAAACAACCGGGACAAGCTCTTCCGGCTTTATATCCTTGCAAATATTGCTATTTTTTAAGTAGGCTTGCAAATATTTGCTATTTTATAATAACAGTAGGATATAAAATATTTGCTATTTTTATATAAAGAATTATAGCAAATATTTTTATAATTCTTTATATAAAAATAGCAAATATTTTATAACCTATTTTATATCCTATTATAAAATAACAAATAAATAATATAAAATATTTTTATAAAAATAGCATATAATTGTTATTTTATATTATTTATTTGTTATTTTATAATAGGATATAAAATAGGTTTTAAAATATTTGCTATTTTTATATAAAGAATTATAAAAATATTTGCCAATCCAACAAGCCTGGATTCAGCTGACATCCAATCCAGCAAACCTGGATTTATTAATTTCCAATCCAACAAACTAGATTCAACAAATATCGAATCCAGCAAGCTTGGATTCATAAATTTCAAATCCAGTAAACTGAATTCAATAGATATTGAATCCAGCAAGCTGGATTCATTAACTTTTTTTCACGAAAATACCAAATCAACTTATTATTTTTCTATCTTTTGGCCAAACATATATACATATATTTCTTACACAAAAAGAAATTTTTCATAATTTTTCAACTCCATTTAGTATTTTTCAAAAATTATTTTTAGTTCGTAGTTTAAGAAATTAGCCCTATCATGCTTAACTCCAGAAATTTCCATCTCTTGACATAATCTTATAAATGTTAATGTGAACCTCTAGTTTAAATTTCGTGGCCTTCAGAGTTATAGAACTCCAGTTATAGTCGGTTTCGTCGAAAAATCCTACAAATTAAAATGGCCATAACTTGGCTATTTTAAGTTGGAATGAACTCATTTTTGGACAGGAGCTACATTATATCATATATTTTCATGTCCCAAAAGGTCGGAATTTATTTCACAATTTAAGTGGTCGAAACGGCCCCTACAAATTTCTGGGCAGTAGGTTTTTGAGATTTTCACAATTTTCCTACTTTACCAAAAACAGTATACGAAAATTTACAACTCCTTTTTCAGTAATTCCACTCGGAGATGTTAGAAAACTCATCATATTATCCTCCAATTTTTTTCCAGAATTTTTGAATGTCAGAAAAATAACGAAACTGCCCCTAGCTTAAACTAACCCAAAACAGTGTGTTTCTCTTTATTGAAAACGAAACTATTTTTGCTAAATACGGACTGTATACTCAACATTTTTGAGTGCTACCAGTTGGGTTTAGTAGTTAACTTGCATATCTAGCACCCCTCTTTGACGGATCGCAAAAAGGTGTAGATCAAAAACGGTGGAAATCCAAAGTACATAAAAACTATGGTTTATAAACTAGAAAAAATCACTTTTTTTTCTTTTGATTTCCAACGCAATCAACACCCAATATGGGTATATCTAAACATAAAACACTCATCAACAAGTATATTCATGATTTTTGAATTTAGAAACATAAATCCAAGTTTTGATTTACAATAATCGAAATAAAGTGAATAAAGTAGTTTTTAGGATTATACATTTTTGCTCCAAGTTTTCAACTCTTCTCCTTCTTCTTCTTCCCTTCCATGGAGGACCTTACTCTCTCCTCTCCATCTCCCACATGGCTGTCGTTCCTCCCCTTACTTTCTCTCTCTCTCTCATTAGTTTCTTATGTTAGCTAAATGAAAGAGATGAAAGAGAAAGAAACAAGATAGTTTTTTATTAGATATAGATATATGATTAATATCTACAATCATGCTCCTCTTCTCTTCCACATAACTTCCGGCCATGTGGCCTTTCCTTTTCCTCCACCACATTCTCTCTCTCCCACAATTAATCATCACATAAATATGTGGAAGATAAGGTAAGGTGTTGCCTTAAAATATTTGACACCTAATTAGTGTAATTAAATATCTTTTGCACATGTGTGGCTTATAATTGATGACATGCACTTCTTTTCCCCTCCACTCCATATCCGGCCAAGTGGTCCTTTATTCCACCAAGTTTTGTTTTCATTTAATTGCTTTATTTAGTATACTTAATGTCTAAAATGCCCCCTTCAATTGGGCTAAGCGTGGGCTTTGAATTAAATTATTTTGGGCTTCTAAATTAATTCTTTGGGCCATGTAAATTAACATAGTCCAACACTTTTAATTTCATCTTTCTAATTATTTAATTAGGGTTTTCATTTACTCAATTATAATTTAAATCCTTACTTACATACACTTAATTTCTTAACCCAATTAGACTTGCTATAATTAGGTTATAAAATTAATAAATTGAGATGTATAGAATAAATCTCTTAGAATTAGTATATATTTTAAATACTATTATTCCCCCATACCATAACCCTTAAGTTATTAAATGTTATTAAATTTGTTTCATTCCTAATCTATAATTAGGTTACCTTAGTTTTTTTTATTTGTTTATATTAATAAACAAATATAAACCATCACATAATATTCTTATTCACTTACTCACATATTCATAATACACAAAACCATATAAGTCTTTTCACAATTTTTTAAATCCATACCTTATTTCCAGTCTAGGTCTTATTATTCAACCTTTATTTAATCAATTAAGATTTTATTAATCGTCTAAATTCTCGGGTTGTCACAGTTCCAATCCTTAGATCCTCCACGTATGCTTCTTCCAATCCTCTGATCAAACGCAAGCTACTCAGTGTGTGCAGCGCTCTAAAGATGATCCACCAAGAGTATATTGATTGAAGAAGTAAATTTAGATTTCTCTGAACATTGTGTGGCTAGCCAATTATTTTATAATAATAATAATAAGATTCCTCTTATTAATTTATAATTTAGTAATTTTCTAAATACTTAATTATAAATATTAGTATTACTCCACATACTAAATTATTATTATTAAGTCAATTACTTCTAAAATAATATTTCTTTTTTTGCAGTGTGACCCTTTAGGTTCAATATTATGCTGGTAGTAGAATAAATAAATTAGAACCATTCTAATATTATTTATAATGAATTAAACTACTTTAATTCAAATATAAATAAATAATATTTATTCTACATAATGAGGGACACCTTACATCAGTATAGCATGACTATCCGTATAATATGAAATCAACAATTAATGACAAAAAATCTATTCCGTAAATAGTTACTGTACAATTCAATTATTCCACTACACAATGTTTCGATTAAAATAAGATATGAAATTACTGACAAGTCTTATTTATTCAATCATATGCATTTCGATTCACAAATGCACAACTCTCGTTAATATACATTAGAAACTCTTTTCTAATTTTCATTCACATTGGCCAAGGATTCCTGAGCTGTTATTTATCGAATCGTATATGACATTCTATCTCTTTACTGAAAGTGGTAGATCCTTTGTTGATTATTCACCTACCTTCATATATACTTTATTATACTCGATCATACCTTATTATACTTCCAAAGAGTCCTTAATATGACAAAGTATAACTCAGAATACACAATGTATTATGATAATTTCAAGTCTAAGGATCACTTGTATGACTATCACTATGAGAACTTCTATTTTCAGGCACACAAAACTCCATTAGGTGTTCCTTAAGCGAGTTATGTTTAGTGTACTTATTCTGCAATAAGCACCTACATATTTGTTTTAGTGTCTCCACACAAATAATTATGAGATCACTCATTATCTTCAACAGAGCAAACATAATATGTACTAATCTATCCGGAATTAGTAACCCTACATTAGTGATCCAACGATTAGAAATATTAATTTTGAACTATCTACAATTTAGATCTCATTAGCATGATCTCTTCATGATTCTAAAAGCATTGCTCCAAAATTATGAGTTTATCACATTTATTTAATTCAACCAATTAAACATAGATAAAGTATGTCTTTAATTAAATGAATTTTTTTTATTAATAAATGAACAAGATTACAAAGTAAATGCTTATCACATCCTATGTGATTGACTTGAGGACATACTACTTTCAATCTCCTACTTGCACTAAAGTCAATCGCCCTGATATCTCATACCCATCTTTTCTAAGTGTGATTGTCTGATGTTGGATAATGCTTTAGTAGATGGATTTGCAATGTTGTTATGAGAGTCCACTTTCTCTAAAGTGACTTCTTCTCTTTTAATGATTTCTCTAATCAAATGAAAGTGTCGCAACACCTGTTTGGATCTTTGATGAGACTTAGGAATCATTCCTAGTTCTATAATGAACTTTTATCCAATCAACTTTGTAGCTTCACTTATAACTATATACTATGTCTTTATCACTAAATTAGCAACTCTTTGGTTCTTGGAACATTTCTAACTCACTACACCCACTATTCAGGGTAAACACATAACTTTAAACAAATTTGTTGTCGTCTTGATCAGTCTAAAAAATTGGAGTCTGTTGGGAGAGTGCGTATTTTGATTTGATGTTTAAAGTAAATGCTCATGATTATATGTAAAGTCCTTCAAGGAATATATGTACAAGGACTTAGTGATAGATCAAAATTGTTAGGTTGATCTAAGCTTTTAATGGTTATCATTCTGTAAATGAATGTATAGATAAAGAGATCAAAGATGTTAGGTTGATCTATGTCTTGAAATGTAATAGATAGGCTTCAATAAGATCGCAGTCTATCAAGCAAATCAAGAGATTGCAGAAGCCAAGGCAAAATTGTAGAGCATCGAAGATCGTAGTGTGTGTGCCTTGAAGGGCCTCTCCCGAAATCGTAGAGTGGTCCAGACGTTTGCCGAAGCTAACTCAGAGATCGTAGTGTGCTCTCGAAAACGTAGAGTCTGCAAGACAAGCAAGTGAAGATCGTAGTGTGCCAGTCCTTAAGAGAAATCGTAGTGTTCTCATTTGATAGCATCAAATCAAGCACCAAGGTGGCAAGACACCACGATATGAATTGTAGAGTATCATCTGCCTATGTCAGAAGCATCGAGCCTTATCCTTTTGTTAAAGGATAAATTCTAACAAATGTGGAATGGGTTATAAATGTTGAAGTCTTCACCAGTCCCAATGGCACAAAAGATATCCTTAGTATACAACGAAGGAAACGTATTGTAGAAGCTAAGGAAAGGATCATGAGTCAGAGGAAAACACCTTTTCAGGTGTTAGGTGAGAAAGCAGTCTGTTGTGTCAGTGAGCCAGAATGCAATTCAGAAGATGTGCAGAAAAGTCTCCATCAAAGTTCAGAAACGTCAAACGCATTTAATGCTTCAACGGATAGATTTCAAGGATCACATATATGCAAAACATCTGTAGATGATTAAAGCAAGCAAACATTGAACAAAACGCTGAAGAACACTCAACGCTCAACTCTACGATCTGAGAAGAAGAGAAAGCTTGCTCAGCTACTCAGTTCTTTCGAACAAGAGCTTAACGGCAACTGAGTAGCACCAATCAAGAACTCAACAACTACCAATCAAGTGAAGTAAGAAGTTCCAAGTCAGAAGTACTCGAAGAGTTTTAAAGTGAACTGAGAAGAACCAAGTCTGCTAGACTTGAAGAGTTCAAGAGTGAACTAAGAAGTTCCTAGACTGTTGGTCTAGAAGGAATCTGTGAGATTCAGAAAGTGTAAAAGACATCCTTAGTGGATTTTCTACTTGAGGAGTAGAAGAGTTGACTAGGAGCTTTAAGTGCTCTGAACCACTTAAAACTGTTGTGTCTATTGCATTCTTGCTATAACTGCTATAACTGTTATAACTGCCTCACTCTCATTAACTCACTATATCTAAAAAGGGAGATCAAACAAATCTTAATTCCGCTGTGTTTGAATCATTATCAAAACTAACAAAGTAAAACAATTTTTTTTTAAATATCTATTCAACCCCTCATTCTAGATAACTATTGTGCCTCCAGGAACTAACAGAGTCTATATAGCCCTCTAGATGCAAATCAGACCCACTATAAATCATATACACATTCTTAGTTCTTGTTAAGTGTTTTAGGATATTTTCACTGTTTTATAGTGATTTTCTCTAGAATATGATTGATTAACATCAGGTCTCTTACATTTCATTGCATACATGATAGTTACTAATGCGATCTCTCTCTGAAGGTATCTTTGGAGACAATTTCTTAGAGAGATTCACTCCATGACTCATCAGTATGAGACCTCTCTTGGAGTTTGCTATGGTAATCACGTTACTTGGGTCAAGCCGAGTATCCTTTTAGATCTATCTATATAAATTTTTATCCCAAAAATATAGGATGTTTCTCCCAAATTATTCATATAGGTATGTTTAGACAACCATTTCTTTACTAGTTGTAGCATTGATATGTCATTTCCCTTTCAGTAGTATATCAACATATAATACTAGGAATGTCATTGCACTTCCATTAACCTTCTTGTACACACTCGGTTCATCTTCATTTTTGATAAAATCAAACTTTTTGATTGTCTCATCAAAACAGATGTTCTATCTTCGAGAAGCTTGTTTTAATCCATTAATGGATCATTGAAGCTTACATACTAGATTTGCTCCATCTCTCGAGACAAATCCATCTGGTTGTATCATACATTAATTCTCATCTGGTTTCCATTGAAGAAGGATGTCTTCACATCCATTTGTCAAATTTCGTAATAATAAGCTACAATTGTAAGCAAAGTCCGAATGGACTTGAATATTACTACCTGTGAGAAGGTTTTTGTGACGCCCCCAAATCCGGGTATCTTCCAACCCGACCGATGGTGCTCCACGATACTACAATCCATACAATCATTCCATTGAGATAACAACATAATGAGTGTAATTACTATATTTGTATTACATTTGTAATAAATCCTTTCCCAGGTTCATAACCGAATACATTCGTTGTTCTTCATAAGTATATTACATACAAATATACTAGTCTATTACAGAACGATTAATTGTCCATCTTAGCCTTACCTTTATCTCTCTTAGAACTCTCAGTTCGTTCGGCTTTAGCTGCAAACATATGGTTCAAGCAAGAATGAGCATAACTAGCTTAGCAAGTCTTAACAACGAAACATATGAATATCACAACAACAAATACATGCTTTATTTCCATATCTGAATAATTATCTACGAAGCATTACGAAACATTTGACTAATACTTCTCTTACAACAATTCCAGAGTATATATAATAGCTTAGGAATGATGAACCGGTCAATAGACCATGAACATACTCTTTTTCGTTTTCATACTTGAAAAGGATATCCGGCACTAAGGCCATCCACCCGTCTTTACTTACGAGCACTTCTAGGTGATCAGCCTATTGTACTCTATGTTGATCAACACTCTTACGTTAAACGTATTTACGTTCAACATTTGGCAACCTCGCGTGCCCATCGAATAATCGATGAAAATACTTTTGTTTGTACATAGACAAACTTACCTTCTCATCCGTACCAAATACTTGGCATAGGATAGCGTTAACAGTTCTATATCAATAGACTTGTAAACAAATCAATCAACTCTCCAATACTTGGCTAGCTAGAATAACACAGGCATCGACTCTTTCCTTTTTACCATTCATGCATTGTATAACATGCATCATGTAACAGTCCAGAATTTTAAAGTGTAATATTAAATATTTATTAATTTATATAAGTATTTAATGGATATGTTTATTGTTGAATAAACAATTGTTCAATTTGAGTTGATGTGGTTTAGTTAATTATTTATTGAATAAATAATTAAATAATATATATTAAATATTTATTTGTAATATTAAATATTTATTGAATTATATAAGTATGTAATGGCAATTTGAGTTGATGTGGTTTAGTTAATTATTTGTTGAATAAATAATTTAGGAGCTAAGAAAATTAATTGTTATGAGGTTATATACTAATTTAATTTAATAAGTAAGCTAGAGAGCTTATAATGATTAAATGGATTATAATATTTTAATTAGAATTGTGATTAAAATAAAGTGTTAGTTGGTTGAATAAAATTATAAAGAAAATTATAGTTATGTGATATTAAATTATGTGCTAAAGTAATTTAATAGATTAATATTTTAATTGATTAAATTGATTATTTAATTTAATAAGGAGTGTGACAAATAACTTTGCTTTGAAGGAGTTGTTAAAATAAATTAAAAGAGTTTAATTTAGTTTTTGCCAAACAAGGCATAATGCCTATTAAGTCTTTAATATAATTGTGTTTTTCCAAACAAGGCATAAGGATTAATTGATTATATTTTTAGTGGTTAGCCAAACAAGCCTTATGGTTTTTGATTTTTAAAACTCAAATAACTGATATCAGTTATAAGTTTTATATTTATATCATATAATAAATATATATTATATCTTATACGTTATATCATAAGACGTAAGAATAGAGGAGAGAGGTTAGAGAGAAGAAAAGAAAAACTCAAAGGAAGAAGAAGAGAAGAAGAAGAGAAGAGGAAGAAAAGCTAGAGATTGAAGAAGAAGAAGCTTGAGAATAGAAAGGAATAGCCATCATCATCTTCTTCAAGGTATTTCTCCTATTTCTTTTAGTTTTTAAAAGTTTAGTTTTTCTCTTCCCAAATTCTCTGTAGAATCCTTGTGTAAACATGAAATTTTGTTGCTATGTGGCTTTATATGACATACTAATGATGTTAAAACTATTTTCATAAGTTATAGTCAATGAATTGATGATATGTATGTAATTTGTGAAGAAAACGTTTTTACAGAGAGTTTTTGTGAATATATATTGTTTAGCTTAAAGTAGAAATTGAGGGTTAATTTGTTGTTTAGTTGATAAATTGACCATCTAATTTGATAGAGTATGTATAATTATTGATAAGATACTTGAATTAATTGTTTTGGTTGAAAACCAAAATTTACAGTGTTGGTTTTCATTGAAATATCAAAAATGGAGTTTTTGTCAAAAATAGTGAAATTGGATGTTTTAAATTCGTTGTTTATGTTGTTGTATGGGTAGAAACATGTTAGAAGTTCTTGAATTATGTTTACATGAAGTTTTTGTATGGATTACATGTGAATTAGTCTGTTAGAAACGAGCTTGTAGGCCAAATTGGCTTTTTCTTGCATGGTTGCTTAAGTCACAATGACATCTTTGAAGTTTCACAACGCAACGCTGCCCAAAGAAGATTCATTCGCCATGGTCATGGCTTCAGAGTGTTTTCATCATCGCAGCCATATTATTTCATGTCGCCATACGACCCATGATGTAAATTGAAGTAGCAGTGACATGAAAGTTAATGTAATGGTCCGACAGTGTACTTTTTGTACACAAAATTTTAAGAAACACTATGTGATGATAGTAAGACTGTAAAATATTGATGTTAGTATTTCTATACTATGAATAATTATGTTATTAAAGATTAACTTGTGTTATAACTTGATTATGTGATTAAATAATCAAACATACATGATGTATGTAGTTAGTTAAGTTTGTAAAGTGGTAGTGACTAACTATGTCATGATGACATATATATATATATATATATATATATATATATATATATATATATATATATATATAGGGTATTGTGATTCGAATTGATTCGGTTTAGCCTACGAGCAAGGCAAGTTTTCTAATCCTTTATCTTATTGAACTAATTATTGTTTTCAATTCGATTACCTTATAATGATGCAAGCTATCTAAACTTTGGTTTGATGTTGAACAAGTTATTTTTGTATTTCACTTGTTGTTTAGCATGCATAACTAAATTGCTATGCATGTTTAGTATTAAATTCTAATTAACCTTGACTTAGTATTGTTCAAGCAAGGTATGCTATAGTTATTCAAATTGTATGCTATTAGATTATTCCTAATGCATGACTTTTGTAACATTCCAGAATTTTAAAGTGTAATATTAAATATTTATTGAATTATATAAGTATTTAATGGATATGTTTATTGTTGAATAAATAATTGTTCAATTTGAGTTGATGTGGTTTAGTTAATTATTTGTTGAATAAATAATTAAGGAGCTAAGAAAAATTAATTGTTATGAAATTATATACCAATTTAATTTAATAAGTAAGCTAGAGAGCTTATAGTGATTTAAATAAATTATAATATTGTAAATGGGAAATTGTAATTTAAAATGATAGTTGGTTGAATAAATTATAATTATAAAGGAAATTATAATTATGAGATAATGATTTATGTGTGAAAGTAATTTAATAGATTAGTATTTGAATTAATTAAATTGATTATTTAATTAAATAAAAGTGTGACTAATAACCTTGTTATAAAGGAGTTACCAAAATAAATTAATGGACTTTAATTTAGTTTTGGCCAAACAAGTCTTAATGCATATTAAGTCTTTAATCTAATAGTGTTTTATCAAACAAGGTATAAGGATTAATCCATTTGTTTTAGTTAGACTTACCAAACAAGGCATAGGGATTAATGAGTTATTTTATTAAGATTAGCCAAACAAGCCTTATGATTTTTAAATTTCAAAACTTACATAACTGATATCTAGAGTTATATTATATAATTAATATATATTATTACTATATACGTTATATTTTCTAGTACGTATGTTAGAGAGAAGAAAGAACTCAGTTGAAGAAAAAGAGAAGAAGAAAAAGAAAATACAGAGAGAAAAGTTGAGAGAACTTAGAGAAATTGAGAAAAGAATTGGGGAAAAGAAGATTGTAATCATAACTATTTTCTTCTAAACTCTAGAGAATCATCTTCTTAATCAAAGGTAGGATATTAATCCTTGTATTTTATTTTCTTAAAGTTTAGTTTTCTTCTCTAAAAAGTTCTCTGTAAATAATTATGGATGATGAATTTCTTGTGTATATAGCTTTAGATGATGATTGTTGTTGTTAAACTGTTTTGTTGAGATTATGTATGATTATAATCAATTACTTTATATATGTATGTAAATTGTGAAAAATATATCACAGTGAGTTCATATGAAAATATATATATGAATATGGCTTAGTTTAAAGTAGAAATTAAGGTTTTATTTGTTGTTAAACTGATAAATTGATTATTGAATTTGATAAAGTATGTATAATCATAACTATGGTGTTTTGAATTTACTGTTTTGATTGAAAAACAAAATCACAGTGTTGATTTCCATTAAAAATATCAACAATGGAGTTTTTGCCAAAAACATTGAATTTGGGTGTTGTAACTTTGATGTTTATGTTATTTTATGAGTAGAAACATGTTAGAAGTCTTCACAATATGTTTATATGAAGTCTATATGTGTATTACATGTTAATTAGTCTGTTAGAAACGAGCTTGTAGGCCAAATTGGCTTTTTCTTATCTTTGTTAGAAGTCAATACCGACATAAATTTTTGGGACACAACATGCCATTCCAAAGAAGATCGTTATTGGCGCCAAGAATATCATCACTACGCCGCATGATCTTGGCTTCAGTGAAGTATATTCACCATAACATAAGCAATACCATCAATACGCTTACGTGTAGCGACCCACGATAGTAATCGTGGCCAAGCGCCATGAGTTAAGAGAATCGGTCCGACAAAGGTACTTTTTGTACACGAAATTTTAAGAAACAATATGTGATGATAGTAGGACTGTAAAATATGAATTTTAGTATTTCTATACTATGAATAATTATGTTATTAAGGATTAACTTGTGTTATAATTTGATTATGTGATTAAATAATCAAACTTACATGATGAATGTATTAGTTATGTGATAATGACTAACTATGTCATGATGACATATGTATATAGGATATTGTGATTCAAATTGATTCGGTTTAGTCTACGAGCAAGGCAAGTATTCTAATCCTTTGTCTTATTGAGCTAATTATTGTTTTCAATTCGATTACCTTATAATGATGTAAGTTGTCTAAACTTTGATTTGATGTTGAACAAGTTATTCTTGTATTCCAATTATTGATTAACATGCATAACTGAATTGCCATGCATGTTTAGTATTCAATTCTAATTAACCTTGTCTTAGTATTGTTCAAAGCAACGTATGCTATAGTTATTCAAATTGTATGCTATTAGATTATTCCTAAAGCATGATTTTAGTTACTATGATTGATTCAATCATGATTATTCTATAAGATGTTGTTATTGGTCTTATTCAACTACTCCTTAGTTGATGTTCGTTGAATTCCAAATTATCTTGAAAGCTTATCCAAACCAAACTTCCTTTGGTGCGGACTTGTACTCTAAATACTGAGATGAACAACTCTTTTAGTAGAGGTTTATGCTTAGCGTTGAAATAGTTGTGCACAATACATTGTACGAAGGGTTGATCCCCCTAAGTACGTGGAGTCCTTATAGTCTTATGACTGTTAAAGTTAAAGTTGAAAGATTACTTATAACTGTGGACATGATTCGTGGTCATTAGACCCTCAGTGAATGTTATAAATTTCAGACAGTTAATAGAATATATTGTTCAGTTCTATTGAGCCTAATATTGGCAATTGATGTAAAAGTTTAAAGATTTATTTATTGTTATTTCAAGTGGGCCTTCTTTGCTCACTCTTGCCTATAAAATTTCTTACAGCTAAAGTTGAAACGGGTGACATACCTACACCAGTAAGGGAAAAGGAAAGATGAATAAATACTGAAGACTTGTAATAGTTTTGATAGTTTACTTTCAGACTTTGATTTAAAGATTGTAATGAAGTTTATTTTATTTTCCGCATTTGAATGGTTGTAATTAAAGGTTAGATAACCTGTGAGATTTTTATTTAAGTTTAATCCTTTATGGGTAGGTTTTGATTATTCAATTTTATTATAATTGGGTAGTTAGAAATGAATATTTTGATTAAGTGAACATCGAATCCTGTGGGAATAAAGTACCTGGATTTGGGGGTGTTGGTATCAAAGCTTTAGGTTATGAACCTTAGGTGGGGGGAAAGCCTTAGGAAGTAACCTTTGAAAAGATAGTGGAGTTAACTCTTATCGAGTTTTAGGAAAGAAGTAATAAAACACTTATGTGCTTATGTGATTTTAAATTATGTACTCGTGAGTGTCGAATAGTAATGATTAATAATTAAAACTTTAAAACTTTGTTGTCGGGGATGACTAATGTTGGAGAATCTAGTCGAGTAGAGGAGGAGGGACCTCAAATGCCTATTGAGGAGGAGCCTCGCGACATTCAGAAGTTGGGGAACAACTCATCGCCACGGAGTCACCCGTTGGTCACGATGAGTTGAAGATGAGGATGATGACGTGGAAACAGATGAGGAGGATCCCATTGAGTTACCACAGGAGGATGAGGATGATGAGGACGAGGAGGAAAGGATTCCACTTAACTCGATAGTTGGTAGTATATACGATGAGGTGCATGGACCGTAACGTGGAACTTCGAGGATACTGATTGAGGAGTTGCAGCGAGGAGATAAGTAATCGAACAACAAACCGCAATGACACAAAAAGACGGCGAGATCCAGGATCGTGAGGAACGACTGACAAACGCCGAGGAGAAACTAATACAGACTGAAGGAGAGAAAGAACAATTGATCGAGGTGGTTGCTGAACTGAAGAACAAGCTGAGAGAAGAAGCTACTAAGAGGGCAAGAGCTGAAGATGCATACGAGGAAGCTTATCAAAGAACTGGAAGAGCAGTAAGGAACTCACAGGCGAAAAGGATGAAGATGGAAGAGATGGATAAAGTATTTGACACCGAAATTAATCGAGCTCAAGATCGGGTCATGGGATATCCGATTCAGTTCGAGACGCTGCCATCATATGTATTAGATCGCAGGACAATGTTTCGAGTCATGGAGGAAGAACGTGATAGGGCTAAGAAGTATCTTAATAGATCATCGTAGAAAATGTGTCTGTAATGCATGTAATAAGTATTAAATAATGTGTAAATCCCTAGTGTTAAGTAACCATGGGATATGATAATAATGATGTTGTCCTGTAACTTTTTGTAGTTCAGGAAATGAATGTAAATAGCAGTGATGCTATTGTTTTTATGTTTTTCGAAGTAATGATGAATAAATAAAAGTTATTATTTTATTCAAAGTGTTATGTGTTATGTGATTATTTCTTTTATGGAGGCAAGTTAATTAGAAATACTTAAAGAAGCTGAGTTAGTCTAATAGATGTTTTGTTTTAACAGAAAATGCATCCCAGACGTGAACCACCTCGACAGAGAAACAATGAGAGAACTACTAATAAAGACAATGTTGGCCAGTAACCTGCTCAACAACTAGTAACACCATCTTGCACGGGAGCGTTGCAAAATCAACCACAAAACCATGGTACAACGTTTAAGGATTTCAAGGCGGTTGGACCACTCAATTCCGGTGGGTCTATGAATCCAAATTGAAGCACAAACACGGATTATGGAGATAGAAAAAGTATTCGATGTCGCTAGGGTAGGGGATGATCAGAAGACTGCTTTCACAACGTTCATGTTGAAAGCAGAAGCTAGTTATTGGTGGCATGCCAATAAAACTCGGGAAGGGCCAGGAGTGATGACCTGGGATATGTTCAAGGAGTTGTTCTTCGAGACCTATTTCCTGGAGAGTTCAAGAGTAATTTGGAAGTACAGCTTTTCTAGAACTAAAGGAAGAGCGATTTTGATTCGAGTATGCCGCCAAGTTCAACGAATTAGCGAGGTTTGCGCTTATATCAGATCAAGATGCATTTGAGGCGTAAGGCGAAGAGATTTGAACAGGATGAAGCCACCTGGCCATGTCTGACAAAGAGGGTATCCCTGTTCGATTGAAGACATTTGCTGTGATGATGGAGAAAGTAGTACTCATCAAGGTGGAGGCGAGGCAGTGACAAAGTTCAACCAGGAACAAAAGAAGAAGAAGAATGAGAATGAGACTAAGAATGGGAGTGGTAGCGGTGGAAACAACAACAATAACAACAACAACAACAACAACAACTTGAAGAGGAAGTGGAATGGGAGCATGGGTGCTGGACACCAGCAAGGTAACCAACAAAACAAAAAGTTTGAAGCATGTGTGACATGTGGGAAATTTCACAAGGGTGCGTGCTTAATGGGGAAGCGGGTATGCTTCAATTGTGGCCAGGAGGGTCACATCGCCCCAAGTTGCACTCAACCAAAGAAGAATGTATGTTTCACGTGCGGATCCAAGGATCACTTTGGTCGTGAATGCCCTGAGAAGAGGGAAGGAGTGACAACCAGAAGCAATGGAGGTAACAATGGAGGTACATGGGCCATTGCAGGACCTGCAACATCAAGCAAACCCACAGCCAGAACCTTCAACATGACTGTGCAAGATGTTGTGTAATCAAAAGATGTAGTGTCAGGTATTATCCCAATCAATGATATAAATGCTTATGTATTATTCGATTCGGGTGCTACTTGTTCGTTTATATCTGATGAATTTGCTAAGAGGTTAGAATTGCATAGAGAAGAACTGAATTTTCCTTTGAACATAGAAATTGCGAATAAGGAAGTAATCCTGTTAGATTCGTATACAAGAACCGTAGGGTGAACATTAAGGAGAATATCTTGTTGGTAGATTTGATTAGATTAGACTCGGGGAATTTGATGTAATTTTGGGGATGGATGGTTGCTCAAATATGGAGCAAAGAATCGATTGTCACAAGAAGTGTGTAAACCTTATGACTCGTCAAAGGTAGTATTTTATGGTAAGCAAGTCGCCTAGACAAATGAAATGTCCGATTTACTATGCAGGCCAAGAAATTGTTGAGTCAATGTTGTGTGGGCTATTTAGCTTACATAGTCGATACTCAGAAGAAGGGTGTGAAACTAGAAGAAATACCGGTAGTGAGAGAATTCGAAGACGTGTTTCCAGAAGATTTGCCAGGACTTCCGCCTGACAGAGAAATTGAGTTTGTAATCGACTTGGCGCCGGAACAACACCAATATCGAAGGCCCCGTACAGAATGGCTCCGGTGGAAATGAAGGAACTAATGGTACAATTGCAAGAGCTGCTGGACAAGAAATATATTCAACCAAGCGTATCGCCGTGGGGAGCGCCAGTTTTATTCGTTAAGAAGAAGGATGGGACAATGCGTCTTTGCATTGATTATAAAGAGTTAAACAAAGTCACTATTAAGAATAGGTATCCGTTGCCTAGAATAGATGACTTGTTTGATCAGCTGAAGGGTGCTAAATATTTCTCAAAAATAAATTTGAGAAGTGGGTATCACCAATTGAAGGTAAGAAAGAAGGATATACCTAGAACGGCATTCAGAACTCGGTACGGACATTACGAGTTTCTGGTGATGTCTTTTGGTTTAACTAATGCCCCGCTGCGTTCATGGATTTGATGAAGCAGGTGTTTAAACCATTCTTAGACAAGTTCGTAGTGGTATTTATTGATGACATTCTGGTGTATTCCAAAACTCAAGAAGAACACGTGGAACACTTACGTTTGACATTGGAAACACTAAGAAAGGAAAAGTTGTACACAAAATTCTCTAAGTGCGAATTTTGGCTCGATCGTGTACAATTTTTGGGTCATGTGATTGATAAAGATGGGATTTCAGTGGATCCGTCAAAAGTGGAAGCTGTGATCAATTGGGAACAACCAAGAACACCATCAGAAGTGATGAGTTTCTTGGACCGGAACATTATTATAGAAGATTCATTCAAGATTTTTCTAAGATAGCCACTCCGCTAACAAATTTGACAAGGAAAGCTGTAAAATTCGTTTGGACGGAGAAATGTGAAGAGAGTTTCTAAGATTTGAAGAAGAAACTAAGTGTGGCACCTGTGTTGACATTACCAGATAATACAGGAAATTTTGTGGTGTATAGTGATGCCTCACACAAAGGGTTTGGTTGTGTTCTTATGCAGAACGGCAAAGTTATTATGCGATGCATCAAGACAAATCAAGGATTATGAAAAGGGTATCGACTCATGATTTGGAATTGGGTTGCGATTGTATTTGCTCAAGATATGGAGACACTATCTTTATGGAGAGAAATGCGAAATCTACACAGACCACAAAAGTCTCAAGTATATTTTCACTCAGAAGGATTTGAACATGCGTCAAAGAAGGTGGATGGAATTGATAAAAGATTATGATTGTGAAATCTTTTATCATCCGAAAAAAGCGAATGTGGTGGCGGATGCTTTAAGTAGAAAGGTTCGGGGAAAAGTTGATGCCGATAACAACTCGGGAGGAGCTCATTTCAAAGAATGACAAAGCTGGAGTTGGAAATCAAATTTCCAAAAGAATCGACGAACAACTATTCCAGATAGAAGCTGGTCCAACTTTAGTGGACAAAGTGAAGAATGCTCAACTACAAGATGAAGAGTGTGGGAAAATCAAAGAGAATTTGGTTGAAGGCGGTGATGTAAAATACAAGGTCGATACCAAAGGATTACTACGGTTCGAGGGGAGAATTTGGGTTCCAGCAGTGCTAGAACTGAAAGAAGAAATTTTGATCGAAGCTCATAGCCCAAAATATTCAATTCATCCAAGAAGCACGAAAATGTATAAAGATTTCTTGTGAAACATTTTGGTGTACGAATATGAAAAGGGACGTTGTAGAATGCGTATTAAATGCTTTGACATGTCAAAGAGTAAAAGCCGAACATCAAAGACCCAATGGATTACTTCAACCGTTGGAAATACCGGAATGGAAGTGGGAACACATCACGATGGATTTTGTGGTGGGTCTTCCAACTACTCGAGAGGATGCGATGCGATTTGGGTGATAAGGGATGATCGATTTAAATCAAGACTTTCTACCAATAAAGATTAGATTCAATCTTGAGCAGTTGGCAAGATTGTACATTAAAGAGATCGTTTCGAGGCACGGGGTGCCAGTATCAATTGTGTCCGATAGAGATTCGCGATTCACATCGAATTTCTGGAAGAGACTACAAGAATGCATGGGGACACAGTTACGAATGAGTACGGCTTATCATCCACAAACAGATGGCCAAAGCGAACGAACAATTCAGACATTGGAAGATATGCTGAGAGCATGTGTCATGGACTTTAAGGGAAGCTGGGAAGAACAATTACCATTGGTGGAATTTGCTTACAACAACAGTTATCACGCGAGCATCGACATGCCACCTTACGAGGCACTGTACGCCAGAAAGTGCAGAACTCCACTGTGCTGGGATGAAGTCGGTGAACGCCAACTGTTAGGACCAAAATTGGTACAACAAACTGCTGACGTTGTTAAACTCATCAGACAATTATTAGTGACCACCAAGCAAGATGATGTAAAAAGTATGCTGATCAACACAGACAAGATCGTGCATTCGACGTAGGAACTTTTGTATTCCTAAAAGTTTCTCCTTGGAAGGGGAAAATTTGTTTCGGTAAAAAGGGAAAGCTAAGCCCGAAGTTTATTGGACCCTTTGAAGTGCTGCGAAGAGTGGGAGAATTGGCTTACGAGGTAGCTCTACCTCTAGAGTTGGAAAACATTCATAATATTTTTCACATTTCGGTTTTACGACCATATAAACCCGACTATAAACATGTGATCGAGTATGAACCGTTAAAATTCGAGAAAGATTTGTCTTATGAAGAGGTTCTTATCCAGATAGTCGACATGAAAGAACAAGTGCTCAGGAATAAAGTGATACCTTCTGTGAAAGTGATATGGAGGAACCACAACGCTAAAGAAGCTACGTGGAAACTCAAAGAGAAAATGTTGAAAGAATACCCTGAGTTATTTGTTTAATCTGTGTCTTCGATTCTGGGGACAAAATCTTTGTAAGTAGGGAAGAATGTAACGAATGATTTGTTTGAGTTGTGATTCTGAGGACAGAATCCTTGTAAGGAGGGAATGATGTAACATTCCAGAATTTTAAAGTGTAATATTAAATATTTATTGAATTATATAAGTATTTAATGGATATGTTTATTGTTGAATAAATAATTGTTCAATTTGAGTTGATGTGGTTTAGTTAATTATTTGTTGAATAAATAATTAAGGAGCTAAGAAAAATTAATTGTTATGAAATTATATACCAATTTAATTTAATAAGTAAGCTAGAGAGCTTATAGTGATTTAAATAAATTATAATATTGTAAATGGGAAATTGTACTTTAAAATGATAGTTGGTTGAATAAATTATAATTATAAAGGAAATTATAATTATGAGATAATGATTTATGTGTGAAAGTAATTTAATAGATTAGTATTTGAATTAATTAAATTGATTATTTAATTAAATAAAAGTGTGACTAATAACCTTGCTATAAAGGAGTTACCAAAATAAATTAATGGACTTTAATTTAGTTTTGGCCAAACAAGTCTTAATGCATATTAAGTCTTTAATCTAATAGTGTTTTATCAAACAAGGTATAAGGATTAATCCATTTGTTTTAGTTAGACTTACCAAACAAGGCATAGGGATTAATGAGTTATTTTATTAAGATTAGCCAAACAAGCCTTATGACTTTTAAATTTCAAAACTTACATAACTGATATCTAGAGTTATATTATATAATTAATATATATTATTACTATATCGTTATATTTTCTAAGACGTATGTTGTTAGAGAAGAAAGAACTCAGTTGAAGAAAAAGAGAAGAAGAAAAAGAAAATACAGAGAGAAAAGTTGAGAGAACTTAGAGAAATTGAGAAAAGAATTGGGGAAAAGAAGATTGTAATCATAACTATTTTCTTCTAAACTCTAGAGAATCATCTTCTTAATTAAAGGTAGGATATTAATCCTTGTATTTTATTTTCTTAAAGTTTAGTTTTCTTCTCCAAAAAATTCTCTGTAAATAATTATGGATGATGAATTTCTTGTGTATATAGCTTTAGATGATGATTGTTGTTGTAAAACTGTTTTGTTGAGATTATGTATGATTATAATCAATTACTTTATGTATGTATGTAAATTGTGAAGAAATATATCATCACGGTGAGTTCATATGAAAAATATATAAGAATATGGCTTAGTTTAAAGTAGAAATTAAGGTTTTATTTGTTGTTAAACTGATAAATTGATTATTGAATTTGATAAAGTATGTATAATCATAACTATGGTGTTTTGAATTTACTGTTTTGATTGAAAAACAAAATCACAGTGTTGATTTCCATTGAAAATATCAACAATGGAGTTTTTGCCAAAAACATTGAATTTGGGTGTTGTAACTTTGATGTTTATGTTATTTTTTGAGTAGAAACATGTTAGAAGTCTTCACAATATGTTTATAT
The DNA here is from genome assembly GCA_020205605.1 of Panax ginseng. NCBI lineage: Eukaryota > Viridiplantae > Streptophyta > Magnoliopsida > Apiales > Araliaceae > Panax > Panax ginseng. The sequence continues at coordinate 48,225,796 of CM035147.1, read as the reverse complement.
GAAGTCTATATGTGTATTACATGTTAATTAGTCTGTTGGAAACGAGCTTGTAGGCCAAATTGGCTTTTCTTATCTTTCGCTGTCAAGTCCGTCACCGACATCGGAGTTTCACACAAGGCCCATACCAAAGAAGACGTTATCATGCGGCGCAATACATCACTACGCCGCAAAGGCGGCTTCAGAGTATATTCACCAGGCTGCAAGCCCATCACTACGCTTATAGCGACCACACGTTGTAAATCGTGGCACCGCAGTCATGAAGTTAAGCGTAATGGTCTCCGATAAGTGTACTTTTTGTACACGAAATTTTAAAAAACAATATGTGATGATAGTAGGACTGTAAAATATGAATTTTAGTATTTCTGTACTATGAATAATTATGTTATTAAGGATTAACTTGTGTTATAATTTGATTATGTGATTAAATAATCAAACTTACAAGATGAATGTATTAGTTATGTGATAATGACTAACTATGTCATGATGACATATGTATATAGGATATTGTGATTCAAATTGATTCGGTTTAGTCTACGAGCAAGGCAAGTATTCTAATCCTTTGTCTTATTGAGCTAATTATTGTTTTCAATTCGATTACCTTATAATGATGTAAGTTGTCTAAACTTTGATTTGATGTTGAACAAGTTATTCTTGTATTCCAATTATTGATTAACATGCATAACTGAATTTCCATGCATGTTTAGTATTCAATTCTAATTAACCTTGTCTTAGTATTGTTCAAAGCAACGTATGCTATAGTTATTCAAATTGTATGCTATTAGATTATTCCTAAAGCATGATTTTAGTTACTATGATTGATTCAATCATGATTATTCTATAGTATAGTGTTATTGGTCTTATTCAACTACTCCTTAGTTGATGTTCGTTGAATTCCAAATTATCTTGAAAGCTTATCCAAACCAAACTTCCTTTGGTGCGGACTTGTACTCTAAATACTGAGATGAACAACTCTTTTAATAGAGGTTTATGCTTAGCGTTGAAATAGTTGTGCACAATACATTGTATTTAAGGGTTGATCCCCAAGACGTGGAGTCCTTATAGTCTTATACGATTAAAGTTAAAGTTGAAAGATTACTTATAAGCTGTGGACATGATTCATGGTCATTAGACCCTCAAATGAATGTTATAAATTTTGCATGTTAATAGAATATATTGTTCAGTTCTATTGAGCCTAATATTGGCAATTGATGTAAAAGTTTAAAGATTTATTTATTGTTATTTCAAGTGGGCCTTCTTTGCTCACTCTTGCCTGTAAAATTTCTTACAGCTAAAGTTGAAACGGTGACGATTCGCCACCCAAAGAAGGGAAAAGGAAAGATGAATAAATATTGAAGACTTGTGATAGTTTTGATAGTTTACTTTCAGACTTTGATTTAAAGATTGTAATGAAGTTTATTTTATTTTCCGAATTTGAATGGTTGTAATTAAAAGGTTAGATAACCAGGGAGATTTTTATTTAAGTTTAATCCTGTATGGGAGATTTATTCAATTTTATTATAATTGGGTAGTTAGAAATGAATGTTTGATTAAGTGAACACCAAATCTTGAGGAAATGAAGTACCAGGATTTGGGGGTGTCACACATCACGTAAAAACTTGGCTAACACGAAGGTCAGACAAGCGTTGAGAAAGACTTACCTTCAAGCGTCTTCGAATTTATAATTCAACTATACTCAGTCTTTACAGGATCTACATGATACATTCACATAGCACACTGTAATTAGTTATCACATAAACTAACTTTACGGTTCTAACCAACTTCTTTCTCTTCTATGTTTTATTTGAATTAACTTTGTTATTATAGTCGATTCAACTTTCTATACTTCGTTACATTTCATTAACGTTCTTACGTCCTTAACCAATATTCGATTATTATTGGTTAACTAACAATGTTGAACGTCATTCACGGTTCACTTATTACGTCTTTATGTTCTTCGTTTAATTTCTATTAAACCTTACTAGATCTTCTTACATTAACACCTTACAAGTGAGTTAAAGTAAGTCTTATCATGTACATTAAGTACCTCTCATATCTTACTTTAGGTCTACATCCAAATTAAAATAAAACCAAACTTGGTCAACGTTTTTCTACTGCCGGCACTGCGGCGCGACATCCTATGTATTCTAGTGGCGCTGCGTCGTCAATACTCTCAAAGAGTTTTACGGGACTCGGTACAATGCTACATGAAAGTCCATGTAATAAACTCTCGTCTGTGCGGTGCGAGTCTCCAGACGATTTCATTTTCTATTAGCCATACATGGCGCCGCAGTAAATGGCATAACATAGGTTTCAAGACATGACACAAACACGTGCACCAGTTGGCAAAAACAGTTTGGTTTCCTAATGAAACTTCCGGCTTCCTAATTTGTTCGTTTTTCATCCGAATTGACCCATTCGAATTCCTACTAGTCACAAATTACATCCTTTACGCGTTCGTATAAGAATTTTACCTTTTTGAATCCGTTAACTCGGAATTCACCTTTAAGTTCATTTTTAAGCGTTCGTTTAACGTTTTCGTCCGTTCAATACTCGTTTTCTTCGTTATAAGTCGAAATGCGACGATTCTTTCGCTAATGACTCTTAATTACCTTATCTCACGTGTTGACATTGGAAACCAACGTTTTCAAGTCACACGACAACTTTTGACCTTTAATTCGGACTTTATACGTTTCGACGTTTAACGTCTATTTCCGCAAAATCCACCATAACTTCGTTACTAATGTTCTCTAAGCCAAATCACATGGCATACTCCATGGACTTCATATCTACATCCTTACCAAGCAATAGGCACATTCCTTAGCTATATCGATTCTTAAACGTTCATTCAAAACTAAGTTCACGTTCAAGACTTTTTATGGTTTTAACTCACATAACCACTTACGATTTCTTATTTGGTCATGACCTATCAACGATTTGGTCATTACTAGGCATCCTTATCTCTCCTCAATAAACATGCTCCACCCATCTACGATTCTTCTATGAGAAAGAAATCGAAAAAGATGAAGATTACGGTTTATGAGAATTTACCTTTGAAGTAGTTAACGTTCTTGATAAACGTCTAATGGTTTGCTTGGAAGTAGAAAGATTATAAGTTTATAGCTCTTTCTCTCTCTCAAATATGTTAGACAAGCTTTGTAAAAACTTCAAATGACCAACCTGGCTTTCTATTTATAGAAAACCAAATGAGGGGCAAAATTGTCCATCTCCCTACCTCCTTACTTATTTACCACTTTGTCACCAAGTAAAATACTTGGTGACCAAGTGATGTGCTTGCCTTGCACACCAAGTGGCCGGCCCACCTTGCCCATGGGTCATCCCCATGGGTTGCCCCATGGGTTTTACCATTTCCTTGACCCACCGGTTCGATCCACGGTTCGGTTTTCTTGTATTGGGCTAAACCAATCTAATATTGGGCCTTGACTTGGGCTTACCACTTAATCCTTGGGCTTGCTTTTCATTCAATTGATTGGGCTAAACATAATCCAACCAAATGAATTAACCTTAAGTCTTAACTTAATTCTAGAATACAACTCGTATTCCCTACGATACTTCACGTATTCCTTCCATATAATACTAGTATGATTATCGACAGATTCAGATTGACTCATCATATTATACATAGATACTAAATAATATCTTAATTGTATAACACATGCCTTAACCCTAACACAATTTCTTCCACGCGTTTCATTTCCTTCTCGGAAATCAATATAGTCAACCCTTAGGTTTTAAGTCCGCAGATGAAAACTTCGTTTGCCATAACGGAATTATTATTGGATATTCCATACTATCGTAATATTCTAACATTACGCGTTTCTCAGAATCTCAAACCTTAGCTCCGAACGAAATTGAATGAATAGTGTTTTTACGCAAACATTCTCGAAAAACCTTCGTTCTCGTCTTGATAATTCACAACAATTAATTCTAGCACAAAGCCAGAATACTAACCACATCTGCACATTCTAGGTCATAAAATGACCTTCGAACATCTTACTCACATAATTACTCAATTAAATTCATTTAATCCACATAATCAAATAAAAATTTAATTCATTGAGAATTCAAAATTCTCGGATGTTACATTCTTTCCTCCTTATAAGGATTCTGTCCCCAGAGTCTCGCTATTCTTACATAAACAAATGAGGAAACTTTTCCTTCATTTTACTTTCGAGCTCCCACGTTGCTTCTTCAGCATCGTGGTTACTCCAAATTACCTTTACTAAAGGTATTACTTTATTTCTCAAGACTTGTTCCTTCCTATCAATAATCTGAATCGGAATCTCTTCATACGTTAAGTGTTTTTCTACATGAATAGATTTATATTCTATTACGTGTTTGTAGTCCGGTTTATAAGGACGCAACACAGACACGTGAAACACATTGTGTATTCTTTCCATTTCTGGAGGTAAGGCTACTTCATAAGCTACCTCTCCTATCCTTTTTAAGATCTCAAAAGGTCCTACAAACCTTAGACTTAACTTCCCTTTCTTCCCAAAACGTATCTTCCATTTCCAAGGCGATACTTTTAGAAAAACATAAGACCCTACTTCAAACTCCCTCTTCTCTCGATGAGGATCGTGATATTTCGCTTGCTCATCTTGAAAGTGCTACTAATCGAGCTCTTATCAGCTTCACCATGTCTGCCGTTTGTTGTACCATCTCAGGTCCCAACATTCGACGTTCATCTACTTCATCCCAACAAAGTGGTGTTCTGCACTTCCTTCCATACAACGATTCGTAAGGCGGCATGCCTATACTAGCGTGAAAACTATTGTTGTAAGCAAATTCTACCAAAGGTAGATGCTCGTCCCAACTTCCCTTGAAATCTATAACGCAAGATCTTAACATATCTTCTAGTGTTTGAATTGTCCGTTCTCTTTGTCCATCCGTCTGTGGATGATATGCCGTACTCAATCTCAACTGTGTTCCCATTTACTCTTGCAAACTCCTCCAAAAGTTTGACGTGAATCGTGAGTCACGATCAGACACAATCGAAATAGGTATTCCATGTCTAGAAATGATTTCTTTGACATAAAGCTTAGCTAACTGCTCTAGGTTATACCTAACTCCCTTTGGTAGAAAATGCGCCGATTTAGTCAACCGATCCACTATTACCCAAATAGCATCGTATCCCTTTCTCGTTGTTGGAAGTCCCACAACAAAATCCATGGTGATATGCTCCTATTTCCACTCCGGAATTTCCAGTGGTTATATCAATCCACTCGGTCTTTGGTGTTCAGCCTTAACTTTCTGACAAGTTAAGTACTTACTAATGTATTCTGCAATCTCTCTCTTCATGTTCGGCCACCAAAAGTTCTGACGAAGGTCTTAATACATCTTAGTACTACCAAGATGTGTCGAGTACCTCGAACTATGGGCCTCACACATAATCTCTTCTTTCAGCTCAGAATTATTTGGAACCCAAATTCTTCCTTCAAAACGAAGTAAACCTTCTTTATCAAGGTTATACTTTGTCTTCACGTCATCCTTCATTATCTCTTTCATCCGCTCGCATTCTTCAGTACTTAGCTGTACGTCCTTAACCCGTTCTATTATCGTTGGTCGAGTCTCTATTGAGAATAACATCTCTGCTATTTCATTTGGCAACTTAACTTCTAATTCCATCATGGCCATCTCTGTTATTAATTCATTCTGAGTCGTTAACATTGACAACTTTTCTCTACCCTTCCGACTTAACGCGTCAACTACTACATTCGCCTTCCCTGGATGTTATAAGATATCACAATCATAATCTTGTATCAATTCTAACCACCTTCTCTGCCTCATATTTAACTCCTTCTGTGTGAAGATATATTTCAGACTTTTATGGTCCGTGTATATCTCACACTTTTTCCCGTACAAATAATGTCTCCATATTTTTAATGTAAACACTACAGCTTCCAGTTTCAGGTCATGAGTAGGATAGACCTTATCATAATCCTTTAACTGACGTGACGCATACGCAATGACTTTGCCATGCTGCATAAGCACGCAACCTAGTCCTCTATACGAAGCATCGCTATAAACTACAAAATTCCCCGTATCATCTGATAAAGATAATACAGGTGCCTCACTCAACCTCCTTTTCAATTCTTGAAAACTATGCTCACATTTTTCCGTCCACTCGTACTTCACCGACTTCCTTGTCAGATTTGTCAATGGAGTAGCTAATTTCGAAAAGTCCTGAATGAACCTTCTATAGTATCCCGCTAACCCCAGAAAACTCCTAACCTCTGTTGGCATTTTCGATTGCTCCCACTCATTCACCGCTTCCACTTTCGCTGGATATACGGATATGCCATCTTTGTCTATAACATGTCCTAGAAATCAGATTGCTCGAGCCAAAATTCACACTTAGTGAATTTTCGATAGAACTTCTCCTCCGTAGTGTTTCCAACACTATTCTTAGATGTTGAAGATGATCTTCAAGGCGTCTTAGAATAGACTAGAATATCATCAATGAACACTACTGACGAACTTGTCCAAATCTCGTTTGAACACTCTTTTCATCATATCTATGAATAATGTTTGGCGATTTGTCAACCCAAACGACATAACCAAAAACTTGTAATGCCCATAACGAGTTCTGAACGCTGTCTTAGGTATATCTTCCTTCCTCACTTTCAATTGATGATACCCCGTGCGCAAATCTATTTTAGAAAAATACTTTGCCCCTTTCAACTGATCAAATAGATCATCGATCCTGGGCAACGGGTATTTATTCTTAATCGTTAACTTGTTCAACTCCCGATAGTCGATACAAAGTCGTAACGATCCGTCCTTTTCTTTATAAACAATACCTGGGGTGCTCCCACGGAGACACACTTTTCGGTTGAATGTATATTTCTATCTAACAGTTCTCGTGAATCGAACCATTAACTCCTTCATCTCAATGGCGCCATCCTATATGGTGCCTTGAAAAACCGTGTCGCATCGTGAACAAATTAATCACAAACTCTACATCCCTATCCGGCGGAATACCAGGTAAATCCTCCGGAAACACTTCCGTGAATTCTTGAACCACCGCTATCTGTTCCAATGATGTTCCCACTCTTTGGGTATCCACCACATGACACAGATAACCCTTACACCCCTTTTTCAACATCTTCCTAGCTTGTGTCATGGTTAGACAATAAGAACGTCCCGGTGATTTATTTCCATAAAACACCACCTCAGGTTTCTTAGAAAGCCTTAGGTTCACACTCTTTCTATGACAATCTATTATTGCTCTATGGTTAATAAACCAATCCATACCAAGAATCACATTTAATTCTCTTAACCTTATCGGTAAAAGATCTACCGATAATCTATTACCCTTGATATCTACGAAACAATTCTTATAAATATGTTCAATGGGAATTATCTCCTTGTTTGCTACCTTAACGTCTAAAGGTATTTCTAACTTTTCAGGATTTAATCCCAATTGTTGAGCAAATCCGCATGCTATAAAAGAACAAGTAAGCACTTTTAGTCAAATAACACGTAAGCATTTATTTCGTTATTTGGAATGATACTCGCTTACTACGCCCATTGATGTAACCGCATCTTGGACCGTCATATTAAACGTTCGGGCTGAGCGTCTACCCAATGATGGTGTTGGTCCAGTAATGACTAAATTACCACTACCAGAACCTTTATTACCCTCCGCCCCTTTCTTTGGGCAATTTCTTACCATGTGGTCCACCGACCCACAAACAAAACATCCCGGCTTTTCAGATTAGGCAGTTCAGAGATATATGACCCTCCTGCCCACAGTTATAACAACCGGTCTTCCCCTTCAGACAGACTCCCAGATGAGTCTTACCGCATGTCTTACATGCCTCCATCCTCCGTTTAGGGTCCCCTTGTTTTGCCCCAGCATTCCTAGGGTTAAAATTCTTTCTCTTAGGCATATTGCCACTTCCACTAGCAACCTCTGCCTTATTTCCTCCTTCTCCCTTACTCTTATTCTTTCGATCTTTGTGGTATTGGGTCAACGCCTCACTACCACCCTCCGCTATTATCGCCTTTTCTAGAATGGTCCCGTAGGAAGCACTCTGAAAAACCGATATCCTACTATAGAGCCAGGGTTTTAGGCCCTGCTCAAATCTACGAGCCTTCCTCTCCTCCGTGTCCACTTTGTGTGGAGCAAACCTTGCCAATTCATTGAATTTGGCCGCATATTGGGGAACAGTCATGTCTCCCTGCTTAAGTTCTAAGAACTTAATCTCCATTCTCCTCAGATCTTTGGTAGGAAATAGTTCTCGAAGAATACCTTCTTAAACTGTTCCCATGTAACAGCTTCCGCTCCAGCCCCACCCTGGTGAGCCTCCCACCAATAGTTGGCTTCCCCCTTCATCATATAGGTCGCAAAAGAGGTCTTTTGCGCCTTAGCTACGTTTGTAATAACAAACGCCTTCTCTATTCCCTTGACCCATGTCTGGGCCTCCATTGGGTCCGTTGTTCCTTAAATTGGTGACCTACACTCTTAAATTTCTTAAAGGTAGTCGTAAGGGCTACCTAGGTCCCACGAGTGCTTTACCCCCAGCTTGGTTAAACGCAGTCGTTAATAAATTAACGAACTCTTGCATTGGGTTATTAAGACCCCCCCTCGTTCTCATTATGCGATTCCGCCTCTTGGTTACGTTGCCTTCTTCTTGGCGGCATTTCTGATTAAATAAATAAAGTTTCGTTATTACTTATTTACTTACTTCTTTATTAGTCGTCAAACAACTGAACAATAAATCATACACAACACAACAATTTAAAATAAAAACTTCTTTATATTAAAATGTTTCTTTATAGTTCAAAACTATTTACAAGTTGCTTTCCATAGCCCAAAAGCTAATACATATACATCCCGCGATTGGCTTCTACAAAAATTGGAATTTACAAAAAGACTACCCTTTAATTATACAAAAGAGGGCTTTACGTCACTACACAAAAGTATTTACCATACTACTCCTAATCAATCCATATCACTGATTTACCATCACATTCATGAATTTATATTTCATCGCTGAGACTCAGCTCGATAATCAATCCATATCACTGAATTATCCATGCACTACTATTTAAGGATATTCGTTAATATCACGATCATTTAATTATCCATGCACTCACGGGCTAAAGATAATCGTGTTTTCATCAACGGTCATGATCATGCCATAAAACAATTCATCTTTGCACACTTGGCCGAAGAGAATCCATAGCCATAATCATACCAAAAATTGTCCATCAATGCACTACGGGCCAATGAGGACTTTTTCCACATCATTTGTAATATTACTACCATGATTATACCGAATAATCTCGGTCATAATCATACCAAGTCCATCTATGCACTAACGACCAAAGATGACTTTCAACACAATATATAAGCATGAGGATGATGACAATGATATAAGAATTAATCAAATGAGATAAATGATAAATATTAAACATTTATAATCTGATTAATCCAAATGATTCAATAATAACCAAATGTTATCAATCACTTAATAATCTCATAATCTAATATCATTAATATTATAACAATATTTTAATCATTTCTTAAACTTATAAAGAATTTATTTTAATTGTTTACACTTTATCAAATAATGCATTTAATCATTCAAAAATGCCATACTCATAAGATTTCATAATCAATGATCAAATCCCTCATCAAAACCTGCATATATCCTATATAGGATTCTCAAGCCATAAAATCCTATTTTTCAATTTTATTACTTCACATAACATATTTAATTCATTTACTCATAACTAGTTCATTTTCATAAAAATACCAAATCATCCCAAAAATATTTCTTTTTGGGATTTAGCGTAATATAGTCCCATCTTGAATATATATTTTTCTCTTAATTTTTAAAATTCATTTACTATTTTTCATATGGCTAAAAGCTATTTAATATTTAGACATTTATCTTAAATTATACTTTTGTCCAAAATTCCGAAATTTCTGAGGTATACTCTCCGTTATATACATGTACTCCCAATAAAAATTTCACCAATTTTGGAGTTAACCACAAGGAGTTATAAGGGTTTACTTTTAAAATAGTCTTTTCCCATAAAATCCATAACTCTTAATCTATACATCCAAAAATCGCCATTTTTGGACACAATCTAGAAAACTCATCAAATTATCATTTCAAATTTTTCCAGAATTTGTGAGGGTCAGAAAATTTACGAATATGCCCTTGGCAGAAACCCCTTTTTAATGAAAATACTATTCGTATGAATACGAATGATCACTTACCATGCATGCGGTAACCTACATAGACATATTATTTTAACAGAATAATAAAGAATGGAATCAGGTCATGCATAAACGCACAGACAGGATATTCCAACAGAATAATAAATAATGGAATAACACAAGAATTCACCGGGCATGCGATAGCCATTAGCACATGATGAGTTATTCCAATGAATAATAAATAATGGAACGGTCATGCGTAAAGCATAGTATGGATGTTCCTCTGAGTAATAATAAAGAATGGAATAATGAAGAATTTCACCATGTATGCGGTGATTGCATAAACATGTTATTCAACATAATAATAAATAATGGAATCAGTCCCACAGAACGCATAAAAGAGGATATTAAATGAGAATAATAAAGAATGGAATAATGTAAGAATTTCACCAAGTATAGGTAGCTCACGTATACAAAAGTTATTCCAATGAATAATAAAGAATGGAATAACAGAAGTTCTCTTCATGAATACAAAAGAAATAATACCCCTTACCGTAAAAGAAACTGAATATAAGAGTAGGAAAGTAGCAGAATACTTTTCTATAGTTTCTCTATAATTTCTCTCTAGAGTTTCAGTGAATTCGTAAGAAATTATGAAGGAATGAGCTTCTATTTATAGAGAAATGGACTGCATAGTAACTAACTCATGAACGGTCCAGATTGATTTACTTTAATCGGACGGTCCATATTTAAAGCAAAATCTTTTAAATAAAATATAATATATTCTATTATAATCTAATAAAACGAATAACTTTATAAAAGATTTTACTATGCAAACACTATGCAGGCACTATGCAACACTATGCATAATAAAATATAATATATTCTATTTATAGAATAACTTTATAAAAGTATTCTGTTCTATATAAAAAGATTTTACTATGCAAAACACTATACACAATAGAATATAATATATTCTATTTATAGAATAACTTTATAAAAGTATTCTGTTTTATATAAAAAGCTTTTCTATTTTATTACATTAATAATACTAATAAAACAAAACTGAGTGACTTATCACGTAAGCATTAATAATCGGCAAAAAGCACTTTTTGGCCACTGTGGTTATAGTGATTTAACGAATTAGCCACTGTTTTTAAAATATTCAATTAGCCCACTGAACTTTTTAAAAATGTGCAATCAACACATTCCGTCCATTTTGAGTAACAGATGTTAAAAAATCTGTTTGGGTTGCTTACGTGGCGTTTTGAAAAAAATTAAAAATGATGTGTATTTGCTGACTGGCTTTTTATTTTTAAAATTAATTCCAAATAATAAAATAATATTAAAACTTTTTGATACAATTAACATAAAATAGTATTAAGTATTATAGGGAAAGACCCATTATCCCAAAAATTATCTCTCCAAACCCACTTCAAAAACCCTTAGATCCGCCGCTCGCAGCTACTCTTAGACCCGCTGCCTACTCCTAAATTTGCTACTCCTTTCTCATCCCCGGCCGCTGCAACTCTTTGATCCGTTGCCCGACGCATCCTCTCATTTCTGCCACCGGTTGCCACACTACCATTGCGAGTGATGGTGGCGGCGATGGGTAATACCAGATTCATTCAGATCTTTCTCCCACTTTGGGGTGAAATTGGTGGTGATGAATGAGAGCTTTTTAGGTGGCTTACATTTTAATGGTGGAGAGTGGAGACTGATTTTGCAAAGTGGGTCTATTGGGGAAACTAGGGCGAAGTTGGTGATGCTTATGACAGAGTGCAAAGTGGGTTTAATGGCTAGACAATTACTTTTGTTTTATTTATTATTTTACATAATAAAAATTATGGACATCGTATTATGTATTATCATTTGTTACTTAAATTTTTAAATAAAATAAATATGAAACTTCTGATTGGGAGTGGGAAAGAAGAAATCTTTTTGGATTAGAGGGGATATAGTATTAAGTATTATTTGGTGAGGAAGAAGATGAGCAGTGAGGGCGCTTTGAGTTTGAGTTTGAATTAATTAGGAAAAATAATATTAGCAAAATTATATTTTTATTAAATAATGATTTTTTTATTTTATTTTTTTGTTGAAATTAATGTAATGTTGTAATAGATCTCATTGATACAAAAAATTTGATATATTATTTGGAATTAATTTTAAAATAAAAATAATTATTAAAAGAAATGAAAAGATAAAAAGAAAAGAAAAAAATATAAAAATGAATTAAATATTTATTTTAATTTTATTATTATTTTAATTATTTTTTTTCCACATAATGATTTTTTAATTTTATTTTTTTGTTTGAAAAGAAAAAATTGTAAAGAAAATTCATTAAAAAATAAAAGAAAGGAGCTAATATGTATCTATTGCCACGTAATTACTATGTCATTTTTTATTTTTTTTTAAAAAGCCATGTAAGCAATCCAAGCTGATCTGTTAACGTCCGTCAAATTTTTTGGACAGAATGGGTTGATTGCACATTTTTAAAAAGTTCAGTGGGCTAATTGAATATTTTAAAAGCACAGTGGCTAATTCGTTAAATCACTATAACCACAGTGGTCAAAAAGTGCTTTTTGCCATTAATAATCAATACCGTGTGCTACTATGCAACCACGCGTATTACTGTACTTTTAGTACCGAGTAGTTCAACAGTATTAATGGTAAAACTTCCGCCGTTATTTTCATAAAAATATTTTTATCGTTTTTTCCATTCGACAATAATTTCGTTGTGGGGTCCACTAATGATTGTACTGTCGTACGGATATTCCCCGACAAAAAGAATATTCCCCGACTAATCGAATATTCCCCGACATAACGAATATTTTATATCAACTTGCTTATTTTGCAAAAAAAAAAAAATTCACATATTACCCTTAACTTTAAACTTTTATCAATTTAACTATTTACCAAAATAGAAAAATTGAATACTTTTATTTCATAAAATTCGGTCTCACAATCACCCTCCTTATGAAATTTCGCCCTCGAAATTTACGTGACGCACTGATATTCGAAGAGATGAGAATACCTTGCTTTCTTTTCGGATTGTACCTTCACGGTTATATCCTCTGTATCATGATTTTTCCATTGCCCATCTCCTGTATTTCAAATATCATTCTAGAATATATCTTCAAAACAAAGGTTAATTAACATATCACAATTTGTCAACTTATCAAATAAACAATTTCAGCTTAGGTAAGTCACACACTAGCGAAGTATATAACTCGTCTCTCCCCTCCTAGTTCTAGACTCTTATCTCTGCCAGCGACCATATCCCTAAGCTCTGATACCAACTGTGACGCCCCCAAAATTAGGTATACATCACCCATCCTGAGTTGCCAGATACATGGTACAAAATTTAAATACAACTTCATTTATACAACTGTTGAGCTGTCGTATAGAATACGACCACAGTTAACTATGAGTTTTAATACAAATGTATGTAACTCTCATGATACCTCGACCACATCATTACAATGATACTTTACATAAAAGTATAGTTAAAAACTATTTTAGAAATTAAAATCTTTGGGAAGTGCTCAAGGAAACCTTCGTACATGGGATGTGACGCCCCCAAAATTAGGTATACGTCACCCATCTTGGGTCGCCACTTACATGGTACATAAATTCAAATACAACTTACTAATACAACTGTCGTGTACAATACGACAAAACATAAACTGTGAGTTTGAATACAAATATTGTCTTCTAGAGATTATACAAACTCAAAAGGAGTCCTCATTACAATTATTATCACACTATTTCACAGAATAGTGAGGGCTACTAATGCTATCCTACGAACCATCACTCCGGTTCCCGACTCAAAGTCCAAACTATATTCTCATTTCACAGAAGAAGCAGGGGAAAGAAAGGGTGAGCTCAACTAGCCCAAGAAGAAATATTATGACTAAGATAATGCGAGAATAAATTATCGTTAGCCTTCAACAGTGTTAAACTGATAAAATATAATAAACATCAAGTTTAACTGCAGCGGAACAAAAAAGGGAGGTCACGTACAAAGCACAACAAACCTCAAAATAAGTAAAGAGAGCACTAATAACTTCAAAATATTAATAGTGATGTCCATTAATGAAGTACTAAATACAATTCTCCAACTAGAGTCAAAATAACTAAAACCAAAAATCAAAACAACCTAGATGGTCAAAGACAACTCTCTCATCACACTAGCCCTGAATCAACCCCCGCAGAACTCAGGAAGAAAAAAACATAGCATGAGCCAATTGCCCAAAGATGAGATATAGATATATAAAAGATATACAATTAATATACTGAAAATAACAAGAGACAAAATAATTGAACAAAGCCTCAAGTATAAATACTGAGATGAAAATATAATCTCCAAAGATCTGAATGGAATATATATATATATATATATATATATATATATATATATATATATATATATATATATATATATATATATGAATCAATGTAATTTACTGAAACCAATGGAAGAATAAAGAAATAACGAATCAAGTAACTAACTCAATGAATTGGAATGAACAGAAACAAATAAAACTAATACAATGAAATAATAGGCTGAATCAAATGGTTGGGTGTTATTTCATACCGAGTGAGCTCAGAAATATACGTTGCCACACAGGCAAGTCAAAACAATGCCACATATGCAAGTCAAAATAATGCCACACAAGCAAGTCAAATGATGCCACACAGGCAAGTCAAATGATGCCACACAGGCAACCAAAATAATGCCACAGGCAAATCACACATTGGACCACGAATCCAAATGTATGCAAATCGGATATGTGTTTGACACAACATCCCAAATTCGCAGACACAGAAAACTAGGGTTAACCCATACGCCTCCCACAACAAAACACCGAATGGCCCACTTCCTCCGGAGCCCAAAACGGAGACGCCGTGGACTAATCACACTGCCACGGAAAGTGTCATGCCTCTCGTGCCAAGACGACATGCATGTGGTACGCCCACAGGTGGTTATAGCTCAAGTATACCCTACGCTATATTCTAACAAAAATATCATGTCACAACATATGCGACATAATACCAACAAAAGGGTTCTTCTATATGTACATGTTGAACCAAATCAAATTATAGTCACAATATCTCAAAAAGAAGGTAGCAACATGTACTGCTCTACAATTATCAAGAATAAATACTAAGCATGATAACCTAACTCAAAGAGTACAAATACGAGTCATAGATATCAACTCCAAAATGAAACTATTATATGAATTTCACAAGAAACAATTATGTGAAATAATAACGAAATTCGAAATAAGGGATAAAACAAACAAATCAAATTTAACAAGAATGTCTCTGAAAGAGTATGAAATCCGTACCTTAATATAGTACCAAAATTATTCACCGAAGCCAATATCATCCGTAAGACTCTCTCAATCCGATCTAATTACCAAAATAAATATAATATAATTAATTAGATTATGAACTTGTATAGTTTATATTTTTATAAATTTAATATAATAGTGTACTATACTCAATTAGTAATCAAAAGATACATTTAAATTTTAATAACATTATATAATATTATTTAACATACAATAACATAAGTTTCATAATTAATAAAAAAAAATAGTCTCTGATGCAATTGAAAATTAGTGGTTTAATTTATACGTAAAATAATTAATATTATCTATCATTGATCCATCCATAATCTGTCCACTTTCTTGCTTTTATATTACCAAGTTTAGTACTAACATATAAACAAGTATATATATAACATAACTATAGCTAAGTCATGATCTGACTAGTTTTTTTTAAAGACAATACCTCCTAGTAAAAGACCATTCACATAAAGCTTCAAATCCTTTGTTTTATAAATAAATTAATTTACACCATCCCACACACCTAGGATAGATATCTAAAATCATAATATTAGCCTTGTAATTTTTCACCACGTGAGCTCCTTGTATGGTTAATAACCAATATACACATGAATGACCCTTCACATATACGAATCTGCATGTGTTCATTATTCTAATGTACTCATAAAATTACAGGATATATTTTAAATCAATCACTTACCGACAAATTGAGTTTTTCTCTTCCCCCGCTTCATGCCCACTTCGTTTCCTCAGTTCGCATAGAATAGTTAGATTTTACTTGTTTATTAATTTATATATTTGATGAATTACCTAATTTAAATAGGATTCAAAATTATACAAATATAAATTAAACCCAATTAATTTTAGAGGCCCAAATTAATGTAACCCTTTATTTATTATAATTCACATACACTAAATACAATTGGACCTAAACATAAGAAAAGCCCAACTAAATGTTTTTTTAAATATAGATTTAAATGTTTTATTATTATTTTTTTTTCACCGGTATTATAATTATTTTTTAAATACGGATGCCTCAGCATCATAAAATAAAATCAATCAATAGAACACTTAATAAAATGGAAGTGTAAAGGTCTCAATTCTTATTGAGCATCGGGGTTTGAAAAACCTCTTTTTATAAACATCTTTGCCATATCTTGCTAAAAAGCGAATTTTACATAAATTTAAATCATGTATATATAGAGTGTGACGAGGCCTCGCACTACTTCCAAATAACATCACATTGACCACACACACACATTAGGATAATAGTTTCTTGAAAAGAAGCGGTCGTAGTGGTAACACGGATGTCGGGGGTGCCTAACACCTTCTCTCAAGCATAACCAAGTCCCCGGACCCTAATGAATCTTGGTTTCACCAACCCGTTTAGATGTCACATCAATCTTTGGGTGATGTCTGCAAACCTTTTCTCGGTTGTGTTAGTACAACCATTTAAAAAATCAATGGCGACTCTTAACGGTCCATCATCGACATTATACATATCGGACCTTTTTCACTTGTTTTTCAAACAAATCTCACCTAAAATGAGAACACCAAAGAACAAGTAACGGAAAGGGACAATTAAAAATCCCGAAAGCGTCGACGGTGGCGACTCTGCTAGGGATTCGATGAGAGGACTTAAGCCGCATTATTACAATCTTTTCAAAAGCATTATCCGCTTGTGTGTAGATTATCGACGTCGGGATTTTTGGATGTCCCTTTCTATTACTTGTTCTTTGGTGTTCTCATTTTAGGTGAAATTTGTTTGAAAAAACAAGTGAAAAAGGTCCGACATGTATAATGTCGACGATGGACTGTTAAGAGTTGCCAGTTGGTTTTTTAAATGGTTGTATCAACACAACCGAGAAAAAGGTTTGCACATTGACCCAGTGACCCAGTGATATAACACTGCTATATGGGTCAGTGAAACCGAGATTCATTTAGGGTCCAGGGACTTGGTTATGCAGGGGGAAGGTGTTAGGCACCCACCGACATCCGTGTTACCACGGTGACCGCCTCTTTTCAATAAACTGTTATCTGAATGTGTGTGTGTGTGGGTCAATGTGCTGTTATTTGGAAGTAGTGCGATGCCTCGTTCGAACCTATATATGTGGTTTGAATTTATGTAAAATTCAATTTTTAGCAAGATATGGCAGTGATGTTTTATAAAAGAGGTTTTTCAAACCCTGATGCTCAATAGTAATTGAGACCTTTTACACTCCCATTTTATTAAGTGCCCGGCTTGATTGATTTTATTATTTTTTTACGAATGCGAGGCATCCGTATGAAAATAATGTATAAAATAATGCCGACTTCCTCATGGGTATGGAAACCATCTGAGGAAATTCAGACACCGTAGAATAATTTACAAGCTGCTTATAGCTAAAAATGTCCATCACGGGAATCGAATCTAGATTCAATGAGATGAATCTGTGATCACATGATTCCTAGGCGCACAGAATACTATAATTTATATGAAAGCAGTAAGTAGGTATATATATAAAAGCTGTAAATATATATACAGACATGATCACCAACCACGAATCATCTCCATGGGGGATCAAAAAATGTAAATAAAGCTGTAAAAACTATCAACCGTCACGGAGGAAACTCCAGGCAGGACAAAACGTAAATAAAGTTGTAAATACGGTCAACTGCCACGAAGAAAACTCCAGGCAGGATGAAATGTAAATAAAGCTGTAAGAGCGATCAACTGCCACGAAGGAAACTCCAGGCAGGACGAATATATATATATATATATATATATATATATATATAAATAAATATATATATATAAAAGCAATAAATGCACCGGATATAAAATCCAGGCTCATCGAACAGAGTTCGACCACAGTTCATATATATAAGTATATATATATAAAAGCAAATAAACGCACCGGATATAAAATCCAAGCTCATCGAACAGAGTCCGACCACAGTTCATATATATAAGTATATATATATAAAAGCGAGTAAACGCACTGCATCAAGTTCAGGCTCATGAGCGAGTTCGACATTACGCTAATATATATATATATATATATATATATATATATATATATATATATATATATATATATATATATTAAAGCAAATAAACGCTCTGCATCAAGTTCAGGCTCATCGAAGCAAGAGTTCGACACACGATTAATATATATATATATATATATATATATATATATATATATTAAAGCAAATAAACGCTCTGCATCAAGTTTAAGGGTGAATCGAGGCATAACTCGATAATGTTAGTATATATATATATATATATATATATATATATATATATATATATATATATAATATGTATATATACTGGTGAAATGAAACCTCTGGATCAAGTCAAGGCAAAAGCAAGCAACACGACTCTCAGCGTGAAGAAGGTGTGTGCAAAGATGAAGAAGGACTCTAAAGTGTGTGAGAAGGCTTACGGTGACCGCCAAAGACCGCTTCTATATCTTTAGAGTGGGTAAACACTGAGCTTTTGAGGTACAAAAGGGCTATATATGAGCTCATAGGTGTTTAAAAGGGGAAAGTACAATTAACTGCATGGGGTGAGTACAGAGCAAATTGGGTCGGGCTTCCTCGTCTTTTTCTCTTTGAAAATCAGCACCCCAAGCCCTCTATTTATAGGCATTTTAGCAAGAGTGTAATCGATTCTGGTCGAGCCGCAGTGTACCAAAGGCTAAGCCGCAGGTGTAGCAGAGGCAACCCGGGTGGGCCCGGGTTTTTCGGGTCGGGTCGTCTCGAAGTTCATGCACTCAGGCACTGTAATGTCCACTCAAACTTTCAGAAGTGCAATCCGGGCATCCGTTTGAGGTATACAGGAACTATTTCGGACCGCCGTTGTCGAGAGTTGTATAATGGCATGGGATTAGAGTTTTTACGAAGTCATTGAAGATGGGACGATGCCCTCCAGTCTTCAAGCTTCAACTTTCATCCGTTACCCCGCACAATAGTCACTCGGGATTGGTTAGTCTTGTGGGACATTGTTGCATAGAGACGTGACGTGGCATCGTGTTGATGAGATGACGATGTTACCCCTGACTGGTGTTATCGCCGGATTAAATTTGATAAATGAGCGTTGCTCGAGCTTCATTTGAGATTGGATTGCTTCTACAATTTGTTGAAGGTCTTCATTGTCATCTTTGAGGTGTGCTGTCTTCCCGATGTTATCGTAGTGTTGCACTGAGTGTATCTTCTTTGTGTGGCGAGATTGAAGCCTGGTTGCATTTGAAACAAGCATTTAGGGGTTATCATAAAATCGTATTCATTGGGATTATCACCAAGGTTGGTGGCTATTCCCATGGTTGGGGATGAGGACCGGATACCTCGAGGTCATCTCAAGAGATTAATCTGTCTTCTCTGGTGTGTGTTTTTGATTGTATGTCTCCGCAGCCTCGGGGTTACCTCCGAGGTTGGAATTGTTACTCCCGGATTGCGATCCAGGGTTGATGTTGAACTTCCGGTAGTATCCGGTATGGATTTGGATTGTCTTTTAGGATTCCTCTTAAAGACAAATCATCCTCCTCGATGTTAGTAATGTGATGAGTACAAAAATTTTTGAGTGTCTACAGATGCCCCTCTTTATCATACTCATGCATGGCGATGCATGGGTAGGATAAAGAATCCGAGACACTTGAAACGTAACAAGACGAACACGGTACTATGGATAGAAACATGATGCAAATGTATGATGCGTGTGTACGAGGTTGTAGCCCAACACGCTGGGGATGATTGCTGGCTCCCTGTTGCTTCAACTGGGGATTGGCAATGATGACCAGATTTGATGTGTAATCTGAATCTGTTAGGATGTTGATGTTGGAGTTATCACCAAATTCCTGTGTCTTTGATAATGATTTGATCCTGAAGATGTACCTCTTATGTGTAAGAGATCCGTGGGGATAAAGCTTGGTCTGTTTGAGGATGTGTATAACAAACTCAATCATCTATCCTCTTTGATGACGTTGACCTCTCCTGGTTAGTATCACCAGAATATGTCACGATTCTGTTGGATTTACGGCCAACAATAAATGTTGTCAGGGATGCCTGACCTTCGTCGACGTGTGACTCAACGGCTAAAAAATCTTGTGGGATAGATTGTCAAGGTTGCTTGACCTCCGCTGTCGTGTAGATCAACGGAGCATTGCGTTGTGACCCCCGCCGGGGATATGCTGGGGAATACGAGCAGTTGGGTATGAAAACCTCAAATAACTCTAGAGCTCTGATAGGTTTAATCGCTATCGGCTGAAATGACGTCAAGGCTGCTTGACCTTCGTTGGTATGTGTGTCAACGATTTGAATATACGTTGTAATCCCATGCCGTGACTTCACATTGTAATCCCCGCTGGGGATCTACTGGGGACTTATGAGTATGTACGCAATTATCGAACAACTCTCAATGCTTTGATGGGTTTACTTGCCATCGGCTGAAATAACATCAAGGCTGCTTGACCTTCGTTGATAGGCGTGCAAGCGGATGGACGTGTGACAGAACCTTACACCGGGATCTACGTTATAACCCGTCGTGAGACATATGTTGTAACCCCGTCGAGGACATACGTCAGAATAACCCCCTTGAGGACTCATTTAAGTAACGACCGGGGTTGGCGGACATCGGACTGTATGAGGTATTGCTGGATGTGATTTGTAGCAAAATGAGATCATCGGCAGGGTATACCTTATGTTCAGGTGACTACCAATGAGTGATGTATAGATTCAAAGTCTCATCTGAGAAAACCAGGATTGCATGCTATTTTGATAAATCGCGTGGCGTTTTTATTCTCGATTTGACCTTTCCAGTCTGTGAGAACTCCTTTGCAACTCGAACTGGATCGAGCCGGAGGGGTGAGACCCACATAGGGGTGCCGCAGGTGCACATGCTATAGCCGCATATGAGCCTGTGGCCAATCGTGGATCATAAATCCTGCAGGTTGGTCTTTACAAGTCATTTTTAACTTGCTTCGCATATAGAAAACCGCATGAGCCATCTTCGAGATCTCTTTGAGTTCGAGTTGCTTTTTGTAAATTTCATCACCGCATAAGTGTTCTACACTATCCACAGTAACGTATGCATGTATTTTTTCCAATTTTATCCGTTGGATTGTGAGTTATCACATGAAATGCATCTAAACACATAGTAGTGATTATGTATGCACAAATGACTTGATAAAAAATATTTAACATAATAAATGTTAGTATTAAACCATGCTGAACATAATCATGTGAAAAAATTTGACTTTTGAGACAGTCAAATTGGCACCTTTTTTCTGTTATTTTTTGTCCTTTTTGAGGTCCAATGAGCAAAAGGTAGCAAGGCAAAGTACTCCTAGTATTGAGGTTGGCCTTATGCATGATGATTTTAATTTTTAATGCATATATTATGTATATGACTTTGGGGCAGGTGTGCTATTGAATGGCCACCTAGACATGCCTATGTGCATGTGGATAGTCCTATTTTCAAAGGGGACTATGGCAAAATTTTTTCAAATGTATGCATTGGGTAGTCATGCATTTTAACTCTATTGTATGTTAAAGTAAATGCATGCATGCATATAGTCATAAATGCATTTTAGAAAGCTCCGGGTAAGGAAATACCACACCCTTTCTGAGGTGATTTGGAGACTTGTTGTCCAGATATTATAGATCTGGATCAGCCGAGCACTTCCTATAGGACCACTTCTGGCGTACGGCGGAGGGCTTCTGAAGTGCCTCGTCCCTGATTCTCGTTAGGCGACCCTTTCGGTTGGTGGAGGCCGTGATTCGCCTGGGTCTCGGCAGATGTGATGTGCGACATTGAGGACGAGGAGGCGGATATTCCGATTGAGGATCCCGCTCCTGCTGCGTATGTCCCTCGTAGGGAGCTTCCGAGTATTCAGGTGGTAAAACCAAAGTTGCTGGGTGATTTGAGCAGACATCCATCGATGTACTTGCATGCTAACGAGGTATGGCGTTAGACTTTGATCTTCCTTCTTTCCTATTGATGATGATTAAAGGGTTCTGATGTTGATCTGCATTTCATGCAGGTTCCTGGTTTTACACAGCCTCGAGGGAATTGGTTCAACATTCACTCCATGTACCAGGCACTTCATCCTGACTATAGAACAATAGTGCATGAGTGGGGATTCGGGGCATTCTTCTCCATCCTTCCCCGTCGTTGTCCCTGGGTTACCTCAGGGCATTGTCTGAGCGATGGTTTCATCAGACTCAGTCCCTCCATCTGCTAGATTGCGATGTGATGATGACGCCTATGGATTGACGATTTATCACAGGCATGGAGTTTGGAGGGGAGCCAGTGCCTTTCATGGCGAATATTACCCCTACTACCGTTAGATCTTTATTAGGAGTTCCGGCGGAGGCGCTCAAAGGCAGGATTGTCCGTTCAGGTCCTTTGAGCGTAGATGCTATGAATGGGATTTTAAGTGAGCCCATGCCTGATGATGTCAAGATCAGGGATCGCGTTCTGCGGCGATTGTTCCTGATGATCATTCGAGGCTGCTTCATAGCAGATAACTCTTCAACGGTATCTTTCGCTTTGGTCAGCGCCACACGTGATGTGGACCGTATTGGAGAGTACGATTGGGGCTCCTATACCTTTGCCTATTTCCTCCGGGGCATGCGTATGCGCTCATAGGGTTTGACCGAGGCTTGGCTAGGGTTCTACCCATTTTTGCTGATCAGTATTTCTCTTGTCTTTTCCCATTCATAGGTGAAGAGTGTTTACTGATAGCAGATGTTTTGCCATTGTGTTGGCAGTTTTGGGCCTATGAGAGGCTCCCATGCTTGCGACCTGTGAGTGTATTAGGATTAGATACCTATCCACGAGGACGACAATGGCATCATTATATTTTGTCGGAGGTCCTTGTAGCTGAGGGATTCACTCACTGCCGTATGCAGCTGGAGTTGCTGACAGCTGACGCCATCACATGGATTCCCTACTCAGGGGAACATTTGACCATTGATTTTGAGGATGGACACCTGACTGTAGTCGAGTATTTGATTTCCACCAGGAGAGTTCCTCTCTTCAGGATGGAGGCTGGGAGCTCTATTTAGGAGAAGCGTGCTATTAGGGAGCACCACAGGGAGATCCAGATACCGATCTTGCCTCTGCCGAGCGTCGTTGGCCCATATCACGATCACCGTCAACGATATCCCATTGTTGGGGTTGTGATTTTGCATTATCGAGGTCCATGTACTCGTGAGAGGCGTTCCGGCATTGGTGGTTCCCTCGCACTATTGGAGACCGATCCGCGCCACCACGATTTATGGGGATATGGTTCCGAGGATCCTGATGATGACGATTGGGTAGCTTACATGTGTAGAAACTCCGACTCATATGACCCAGATTGATAGTTTGACCCGACAGTTAGACCAGGCACATATATTTATTCGGCATTTGGGCAGAGATCTAGCAGAGGCGAAGTCATTTGTTCCTTCCAGCTCAGGCGCTGGCCCCTCAGACGACCCATTTGGTTTTGCCGGCGCAGATCCTCCTATTTATAGGCCTGACATCCCTGTTGATAGAGATCCAGTGACTCATGAGGATTTACATCAGGTGGACCAGATTGATGATGTGGACATCGAGACCCTAGTCTTCTTCTGATGTATATTCTCGTTATATCTTTTGATAGGCCTCTGTTAGATATTGGGTGGCTATTCCCCATTCTCGCTATATCTTTTGATAGGCCTCTGTTAGTAGTAGGGCGTCTGTGCCTCATTTCCCTGTATTTGTAGCTGTATAGAGATGATGTATTAGATGATGATATACTTAGAAATGTATGCACCGTTTTTCATTCCCTATATCATATTGCCATCTATTATCTGTTATGCATGTATCATGTTATGCATATGTATGTATGTCTAGAGATATTCAGCATTGACCCCTGGATGGTTTTATGACACGGCCCGTACAGATGTCTTCTTCGACAGTTAGCCGTATAGATCATACCCCACCGTCAGTGGTGGTATTGGGTATGCGATCGTGGTATGATAGAATGTCACCACCAGATAGGGTGATTTGTAGATCGATTCTTTCTGACATACCATAACTTTATTGATGTTTTGAGTTCCCATGAGGTTTGTGGACGGATGCTTTAGAGCATTGGCTCTAGGACAGGCGGAGTATTCCGATTTGGTACCCATGAGTTTACTCCTACTTTGGAGGAGTACGCACGTTTAACGATGCTGCCTTTAGACAGACCTTGCGTGCATCTGGCTTTGGGAGATATGAGTAGACAATTCATGACTCTCATAGGATTGCGGCGCAGAGTAGTTCAGGACGAGCTGACATCTAGCCATGTGATATCCCAGCGTTTTCTGTATGACAGATTTGGCTCGGAGGATAGCTACTCACGATATTCCGGGGATTTCACCGCACCGGAGGATTATTGGCGTTTGGCCAGAGTCGATGTACTGATGCTATGTATACTGTCATATGTCTATATGCCACGATATATGGACGAGATAGACATCGGTGTTATCATGGCCGTGAGAGCTCTTAGAGAGGGTCGCACCATTGTACCTATGATTAGAAGCGAGAGACCTGCAAGATCGACATCTCTCTTTACTTACCCGTCCGGAGTGTTCACTAGGAGTTCGGTCATGCTGTATGTGTGGTTTATGTCACACTTGAGATCGGTTGGTACCCTTAGACGGCATGGGTATTGGTTCACCCATGATGTAGAGATGTCATACTCCTTTTAGCCGTCGGAGTGTACAGATGCTCTGTCTTGGTCCGCATTTTTGGCAGATATCAGAGATCTATTTAGCATATTGCTGTGCTCGGGGCTTTGCTCACCATACAACTTAATTACTCATGCTCCGAGCATGGACTTCCTCCCTCTGGCTGGCTTGAGGGGCGTGACCACTTATCACCCATTGGCCGTGATGTCGCAGTTCGACCAGTTCCAGGATTTTCATCCTTTTGAGGGGGCGACAGATCAGCGTTCAGCTTCTAGATATCTCTCAACAGAGGACCGATCTCGTGTGTACGCTTGCTGGGATCAGCGTGAGATAGCTACTTTTTCTGTGAGCCGTCCAGGTTGTTCCGCAGAGTATTCCGCATGGTTGGAGACAGAGGTTTTATCGATCAGAATGGTATCTCTGATCCGGATATCGATGCGAGATGATGTAGAGCCCATGGAGGACATCGATACCTACATCGAGGAGGAGCCCTTCTTTGGGTTGCAGATATTTCTTCTCGATTCTCCTAGTACCAAGATCTTGTTGTGATTCAAAGACTCGACACTGCGACTTAGAGCGAGTCTTCATCTGATGACCTTTGAGAGAGATCAGGCTCGATCTATGATGTTGACTGCCCTTGATAGGAGGGGCGCAGCTCTGTTAGAGAGAGACGCAACATTAGATCGCAGAGATGCCACTATTGTTGAGCGGGATGAGGCCATATAAGCCAGAGATGCAGTGATAGTTGAGCGGGATAGTGCTATATCTGCCCGGGATGTAGCTGTCACAGATAGTACTGCAGTGAGGTCCCTTACCACTGGTATGATCGCAGAGATGAACACATATATTGATGATCATATGGTCACCATGCAGATGGCTGCAGATCTGTTGGGTCGTGTGGATATTCTCGTACAGGAGACCACAGCTTCACCTTCTTCTTTTGAGAGGGAAGCCATGTTGGGCTTGTTAGCTCGCATATACCCTAACTTGTAGATGAGCTTGTATTTACCTGCACAGACTAGCTTAGCCATTTTTTCATGTACAGTTTACATTGTATAGATCAAACAACATTATATATATGACAGGGAAATATATTTTTGGATCACTTCCCTTTTAGATATGCCTTGCTATTTGCGTGATATTTTGCTTTCTTTGCTTGAGGGCTTGTGGTCTTGATGTATTACAATTCCTCACGGGTGGATGGACATTGAGTTGTCTCTGGATAGTTCGGAATGGATCATCGACCCATATGTATCCCTACCATCTTTGGTGTCTTGGGACCGCTTTACGGATGGAAATGTGGAGAGGAGTGTGGCTTTCTCTCTCTGAAATTGACCGCACTACACGGATGGTCGTGAGATTTTTATTTAGGAGAAGCCTAGTTAATTCCATCTCTTATGGATTGGTGTTGCTCTTCAAGGTATGACTGCAGCTTAGATGGTCGCCGACTTTCCTATTTGGGAGAAGCTCAGGTAATTCCATCCCTTTGGTCTGAAGCCGAATGAAATGTAGTGGATTGAAGTTTAATCCCAGTACCAACTAACAAGGGTTTGTGTTTTGGTAGGGGGTGAGACCGCACCATGAATGGCTGCCTACGTACTCCTATTGAAGAGGAGATCAGGTCTGCGTAGTTCGAACCTGGTGTAAGAGGTTCAACGCTATGTATGGCAGAAATGGTGTAGGAATGTTTTTGTTGTATTTGTTTTTGTAAGGAGAAGAGGGTAGAAATGTTTTTGTTGTTTTTGTTTTATTGCGATCGGGCCATAAAGATGGTTGCCTACGTACTCCTATTGAAGAGGAGATCAGGTCGACGTAGTTCGCCCCTCAAGGCGAGAAGAAAAGCTTAATCCCATGTGCAAGTCAGAGTGCGGGGAAGAGAAAGTTTAATCCTAGGTTGAGGATAAACTGTAGGTATAAGAAGTTTGATCCCAGGTATGGGTAACCAAACTGCAAACGCAAGAGGTTCAATCCGCGGTGGGATGACCTATGTTGTATGAGCGCAAAGGAGAAAGCCACGTTGCTCGCTTGAAAAGTATGTTTCCCTGAGGGGCAAAGTGTAGAAAAGTTGTAGGTGGCAAAGGGTTAAAGAACCAGAATGATTGGTAATCTGATGGTCCAACACCAGGGTGTTTACGAATTACTTCAAACATAGTACCGTTTCACGGCGTCCGAGTTGATGAGTTATGGAAATTCATCGTCGTCCATTTCTTGCAACCTGAGAGCGCCTCCTGTCAATACTTCCTTGACAATAAACGGGCTTTCCCAGTTAGGAGCGAATTTTCCTTTAGCTTGATCTTGGTTGTCAAGAATCTTCTTCAAAACCAAGTCATGTTGTTTAAACTGCCGTAGCCGGACTTTTTTGTTGTAGGATCTGGCGATCCTTTGTTGATATAATTGACCATGGAAGATAGCCGCGGTTCGCCTTTTGTCTATTAGAGACAATTGGTGATACCTGTCTTGTACCCATTGGTCTTCATCTAGCTGAGCATCTATCAACACTCTGAGGGATTCCATCTCAACTTCTATGGGGAGTACCGCTTCCATCCCATAGGTTAAAGCGTAGGGGGTTGCCCCAGTGGAAGTATGCATTGAGGTTCTGTAGGCTAACAGAGTCAGAGGCAATAGGTAAGGCCAATCTTTGTGGTTGGCGGACATCTTTTGCATAATCTTCTTGATGTTTTTGTTAGCCGCTTCAACCGGACCATTCATCTTTGGACGATAGATGACAGAGTTGAGATATTTGATGCGGAATTTACTGCATAATTCCTCCATCATTTTGTTATTGAGGTTCTTGGCATTGTCTGACACAATCACCTCTGGTTGTTCGTATTGATAAACGACATTGTTTCTGATGAAAGCAATGATGACTTCTTTGGTAACCCTGGGGAAGGAGGCTGCTTCTACCCACTTGGTAAAGTAGTCAATCATGGTGAAGATAAATCGGTGACCATTACTGGCTTTGGGCTCGATGGGCCCGATAATGTCCATTCCCCACATTGAGAAGGGCCAAGGTGAACTCATATTGTGGAGTTCCTGTGGAGGGGCGTGTATAGCATTCCCATTAATCTGGCACTGATAGCATCTTTTGACGTGGTCGTTGTAATCAGCTTTGAGAGATAGCCAATAATGTCCCGTCCTGAGGACTTTCTTAACAAGGAGGGGGCCACTCATGTGGGGGCCACAGACTCCACCATAGATTTCATCCATAAGCCTTTGGGCTTGATCTTTGTCTAAACATCTGAGGAGACCCAATCCTGCATCTATTTTGTAGAGCGCATCTCCACTCAGGTAGAATTTCATAGCAAGTCGATGGATCTTCCATTTTTCAGTCGGGCTCGCCTCAGCGGGTGTAGATCCATCTCGTAGATATTCCTTGATATGCTGATACCAAGGATGTTGGATGGGAGGTAGCTCATCCGATACTTCTCCAACGTAATTCCCATAGGCTGGGGCCTTGTGCAGGGAAATTATGACGCTCGACAAGTGTTCCTTGTCTAATATACGAATCAAGGAGGCCAAAGTTGCTAATGCGTCTGCAAAGTCATTCCTATTACGAGGAATGTGTAGAAAAGAGATTTCTTTGAACTCCAAAGCCATCTTCAAAACCTGCCGATGGTAAGGCAGCAAATGTAGTTCCTTAGTTTGATAGATTTCGGTGGATTGTCTGATTACCAACTCCGAATCTCCAAAGACGATTAACCACACGATGCCCATTGAAGGCAAGTTTAGCCCCATGAGACGACCTTTCGATTACTCGATCATTATTGTTCTTTGGCGACAAATCGTAATTTTACTGGCAATGGATATCGCTCCCCGTATCGGATATTAGAACCGCTCCACTCCGGAACCTTCCATATTAATGACTCCATCAAACTACATCTTCCATGATTCATGGCGTATCGACCGATAGTATCGTCAAGACCGTCATTATTCCTTCATCGAGGAAATATGTTTCCAAGGGTTTGAAATCCTCTGAAGGTACGGCGGCCAGTTGATCCGTGATTCCTTGACCTTTGATGGACTTTTGAGTCACATATACGGTGTCAAATTGTTGTAGGATCAATTGCCATCTAGACAGCCGACAATTTAACATAGGTTTGTTGAACACGTACTTGAGAGGATCCATGCGGGATATGAGATGGGTTGTGTGACCATGGAGGTAATGCTGTAACCTCATGGAGGCCCATGCTAAAGCACAACACATCTTTTCGATCATAGTGTACTTGTGTTCACTGCTGCTGAACCTTTTGCTGAGGTAATAGATAGCTCGTTCTTGGCCTCTATCATCTTTCTGTCCTAGCATGCAGCCCATGGCATTGTCATTTACGGACAGGTACATGAACAGGGGAACATCATCCTTGGGTGGTTCCAACACAGGAGCTTTGATTAGCTATTTCTTGATTGCGAGGAAGGCATTTTGACACTCATCATTTCACTTCATAGAGGAGTTCTTCCTTAATAGCTTGAAGATTGGCTCACAGGTTGCTGTGAGTTGGGAGATAAACTTGCTAATGAAGTTAATTCTTCCCAAAAATCCCCGTATTTCCTCTTCTGTCTAAGGAATGGGAATTTTCGTGATGGCTTGGATTTTGGCAGGGTCCAACTCAATCCCTTTGTGGCTGACTAGAAATCCTAGCATCTTGCCTGATTTAACGCCAAAGGCGCACTTGGCTGGATTCAACTTCAAGTTGTACTTCTGCAACCTGTTGAATAGCTTCTTGAGATGGTCTATATGGTTATCCTCCTTCTGGGACTTGACAATGATGTCATCCACGTAGATCTCGATCTCTTTATGCATTAAGTCGTGGAAAAGTGCCATCATAGCTCGTTGATAGGTAGCTCCGGCATTGTTGAGGCTGAATGACAACCGTCTATAGCAAAAAGTTCCCCAAGGAGTGATGAAAGCAGTCTTCTCACGATCTTCCTCGGCAACCATGATCTGATGATACCCCGTAAAGCAATCAACAAAGGAGTACATGTCGTATTGCGCAGTATTGTCAATGAGAATGTGGATAAATGGCACGAGAAAGCTATCTTTTAAGCAAACTTTGTTCAAGTCCCGAGAATCCACTTAAACTTCGCACCTTCCCTCCGAGGTTTAGGCGCGGGCACAATGTTGGATATCCACTGGGATATGTAGACACCATTATGATGCGACTTGAAATTGTTTCACAATTTCTTCTTTCACCTTTAAACTCCACTCGGGTTTCAATCGCTTTGAGTTTACGCCGACTTGCTTAAATCCCTCTTTAATGGGAAGACAATGAAGGACAATGTCAGTGGACAAACCCACCATGTCTTCATGAGACCATGCAAACACATCCTAGAATTGGGTTAATAGCGTAACCATGTCATTCCGTTGGTTTGGGGTAAAGGTCCGAACCAACTGGATTAACTTAGGGCTTTCTAAGGTTAGAGATTGAAAGAAGTGGTTTGATCAAGGTTGGGTTTGGGTTTGTCTTTGACCCATTCTTGAATTTACGGAGGCACCTCAATGTCATCCTGTATATCCATTAAGGTGAATTCATCTCTACATCAAAGGTATAATCCCTGTGTAGAGAGGCATCGTATTCGCAAATCTGAGCACATCTAAATTGAGTCTGAAACAAAATATGCTTTCACTTAGTATATATGAAATGTGTTGATCATACACAGTGTTAGCATATCTTTGGAAAAATAAAGCGCTAATATCGCATGAGAAAAGTAAGCGGTTATTATATCTACAGGCGAAAAGAGTTTACGCCCGCTTTACCTCTGACGACCAATGCAAGTAATCTTTGTTCCAATTGGCAAAGGCAAAGTCCGGTGGACCATGATGATGGAGGGATTATCATCATCCTCCTTGTCCCGAATGATGGCCATTACGTCTCGGGAAATCATCGTCTGGGGTGTATCTGTTGGTATGTTCATCATAAACGATGATGCGTATACTGGACATCATCCGTATGACGTCTTGCTTGATTCTTCGGTCCTCTTCTTCCACTGCGGGATTTGGAACAAAGATTTCTTTCTCCTTCATCTGCAGTCTGAAGCTTGGGAAATAACATAGCCATCACATTAGCTGGCACCTTTACTGGAGGTTGTGTGGACTCGAGTTTGAAGGCATAGATAAGCGCCACATGGTTGAAGTGAAGGAATCATTGATGTTTATGAGGATTCTGTGATTAGAATCGCGCGAATAGCCTAGCCCAGCTATTCCAGTTTGCCTGGTTAAGCGAATTGGGTACTTGATACCCTGGCAATCTTTAACCAACTCTTGTCCCGACTTATGACCCAACGACATCATTTCTTGAGTAGCCGAAATTACCTCGGTAGAAATCTTGGGTTCTGGCAATGGCGTTCCAATAGCATGGTATTGGGTATTGCTTATTTCCAAAGCATGAAAACTGACCGGTTCCACATCTACATTGGCATTGATGAATGGCATGTCTCCGTGTTGAGGAATCTCCGGTTCAGCGTTGACTATGACCAGGCTATTGTCGATAATGTATTTCAACTATTGGTGAAGAGTGGAGGGACTGCCCCAGCCATGTGAATCCATGGTCGTCCCAAGAGCAGGTTGTATCCCGAATCTATCTTGAGCACATGGAAAGATACGCAGAATGTGTGAGGACCAATTTTGATTGGCAGCTCAATTACTCCGACCGAATTCCGGCGAGCTCCATCAAAAGCTTTGATGATAGTATGGCTACTTCGAATTTTGTTGAGATTGATATTCATCTTCACCAAGGTAGTATATGGACAGATATTCAGAGAGGAACCTCCATCTATTAAGACTCCAGCTACCATATATCCGGAGGACAAGACCGCAATGTGCAAACGGCTTGAATGATTTGGTTCCTTCAAGCAGGTATATCATCATCGATGAAGGATATCACATTGTTGTTGAAAATGTGATCAACCAGATTGTAAGACCCCAACTTTTATAAATAAAGATGAATTTTCTATAAATATCATTTTTGAATATTATGGAGTAAATTTGATATAATGTTATAGTTGTGGGTAATATTTATAAATTTTGCAAAGTCACG
The DNA here is from genome assembly GCA_020205605.1 of Panax ginseng. Lineage (NCBI taxonomy): Eukaryota > Viridiplantae > Streptophyta > Magnoliopsida > Apiales > Araliaceae > Panax > Panax ginseng. Next base: position 48,193,535 of record CM035147.1, on the reverse strand, counting down.
CAAGTTTTATATAATATTCGATTGGTGGGGAATATTCATTTTAACGGGGTATATTAGATGCAATGGCACAATCATTGGTGGACCCTACAACGGAATTATTATCGGATTGAAGAGCGACAAAAATAATTTATGAAAATAACGGCGGAAGTTTTAGATTAGCTGTTGAAACACCCGGTGTTAAAAGAAATACAAGATGTCTACATGTGGTTGCATAGTAGCACATGGTATTGATTATTGATGCTTATGTGAGACGTCACTCGGCTTTTGTTCAATTATTGCTATAGTAATTGTTGCATAAGTATCTCACGTTATTTTATTCAATTATTGTCGATATTTTTTATATTATTAAATCAATAATTGAGACAACAAAGTTATTAATATTATTATTTGCAATATTAACGATGTCTAGAAGTTACATCAAGGAGAGGTTTGGTCACCTAATTGCGGCGCTTGATAGGGAGAAATCCTTAATGGAAAGCCCCTCTTTCACAGGAACGACACAGTCGATTAATATTATGAATTATAATATTGATGATAAATGTTGTTAAAAATATTGAGGGAGTTTATATATATAATATTATGTGTGTGGTGAGTGGAATATATATAATATTATGTGTGTGGTGACTGGAATATATATAATATTATGTGTGAGTGGAAAATGGTGGAAAAGTATAATTTTGGTGGAAAAGTGGAAATGGTGGGATGAGAATTAGTATTATATATGGCATGAATTGTAATGGGTGGGGAAGTGATGTGAGGCCAGGTAGTGTGTTTTTAAATCAATTTGTGGCTATATGTATTATATATATATATATATATATATATATATATATATATATATATATATATATATAATTGTATAGCATATGGGTGGGAAATGGTAGTCCTAGTAGATAACATTTGGCGAGGTTATGGATTGAATTGTCAAGCTTGAATGTTATTAATAATTTGTTTTCAATCATGCGGCATGATTAGCAACTTGTAAATTATGGAGCATTTTAATTGGTCAAGGCTTTTAAAGGGGCATGTGTTCATTTTTCATTGGCCAACTCTTTGAAAAAAATTACTGATGCGTTGGATCAGTGGAGCTGTGAATCAACAAATGATTTCGTCTGAATTCTTACTGTACAGTCCAATAGTATCCTTCAATTCTCCTATAAATGAAGCTCATTCCTTCCATTATTTCTTACGAATTCATTGAAACTTTAGAGAGATAAATTATAGAGAAACTATAGAAAAGTATTCTGCTACTTCCCTATTTTTATATCCAGTTTCTTTTACAGTAAGGAGTGTTATTTCTTTTGTATTCATGAAGAGAACTTCTGTTATTCCATTCTTTGTTATTCTATTGGAATAACCAGTATACGCGGACTACCCTATACTTGGTGACATTCTTCTATTATTCCATCTTTATTATTATTACATTTGGAATATCCGTGTCAGACGCTTTTACTACCGGACTGGTTCCATCTTTATTATTATTACGTTGGAATATCCTTATGCATGCGCTTTTTTATGTGGGACTGGTTTCATCTTTTATTATTACATTGGAATATATCGTCATCATGCGTTTTACGTCGGACCGGTTAAAATCTTTATTATTATTCTATGGGAACATCCCGCTTGGTGTAATTTCACCGACTGGTTCCATTATTTATTATTCATTGGAATAAACATACTATGCAAAAAGTACCGCATGCATGGTGATTTCTTTTGTTATTCCATTCGTTATTATATTCGATTGGTTAAAGTTTTGACTCATACTCCATGAAATTAATGGAATATCCTTGATATTTGCGCTTCATCCAAGTATCTTTTCATGGAAATATTCTTACGAGCATTCTTGAATTTTACTCTACAAAGTAGTATCATGTTGACAATTTGGACATTAATAGTTCCTGGATAAATTAATTCTTGAACTTGATTTATTGAATTTCTATATCATTGTCATCATCCTCATGTTTATATTATGTTGAAAGTCATCTCGTATTGTAGTGCATAGATGGACTTGGTATGATTATGACCAGGGATTATTCGGTGTAATCATGACCGTAATGTTACGAATGATGTGGAAAAAGTCCTCATGGGCCTGTAGTGCATTGATGGACAGTTGTTGGCATGATCATGACCATTAATAAATACACAAATATTTTTGGCCCGTAGTGCATGGATAATTGTGGTAGTGATACTAAAGAATATCCTTGGCCGTAGTGCAGGGGTGATTCGATGCTGTGGATTATTTATTGTCGAGTCCCAAATGATAAAAGTGATGAAAACCTTTTAAATCATAAAAGATAGTAGATTTTATTCTCTACTTGACTCTTTTAATGGATTGCTTGTTCCACTGAAGTTAAACTTGATATTTATTATATTTTATCGGTTTAAACTTTGTTGAAGACTAACGATAAATTATTCTACATTATCTTAGTCATAATATTTCTTCTTGGGCTAGTTGAGCTCACCTTTCTTTCTTTTTTCGTTTCTCTTGAAATGAGAATATAGCCGGGACGTAGCCGAGGGAACGGAGTGATGGACCGGATGATAGTATTAGTAGTCCTCACTATTCTGTGAAATAGTGTGGTAATGATTGTAATGAGGACTCCATTGAGTTTGTATACTCTATAGATGACAATATTTGTATTCTAACTCACAACATATGTTTTGTCGTATTTTACACGACTGTTGTATAATTAAGTTGTATTTGAATTTTGTACCATGTATCTGACGACCCAAGATGGGTGATGTATACCTAATTTTGGGGGCGTCACAGTTGGTATCAAAGCTTAGGATATTTATCCCTGGCTAAGATGTGAGACTAGAACTAGGAGGAGAGGCAGGGAAATTCCTTCGCTAGTATGACCTACCTAAGTTTTTTGGTATTTAATTGGTCGGTCAGAATATTGGGATAATATGTTACATGTCAATTAACATTTTGTTTTGTGGCAGTATCTGAAAATGACATCCGAGAATGTTGAGAATAGTAATGGAGCTGAAGCGATCGTTGATACACCACATATCAATAATCGGGATAATGTGCATCGAAGGCGACAATCCTCATGCAAACAACAACATTGACCAAATGATGAATGATGGAATGTTCAAAGAGGCTTTATGCAATTCATGCAACAAAGAAATGAGAGCGCTCCTATCCAAAATGTAGGTGGAAACATCTGAAACTCTCGGACGGTCACCGCTAAATAGTTCAAGGAGTGGGACCACTGGAGTTTATTGGAGAGAGCAAAACCACTTAAGGCGGAGGCATGGATAAAGCGAGATCACCAAGATATTTGATGTCTTGGGATTCTCCGAGGAGCAAAAGGTTCCCTTTGCCACCTTTATATTGCGAGGAGAGGCAGATTACTGGTGGGAGTTAGTAAAGCGTACTCAACCTGCCGCACCGAAAATATATTGGGAGAAGTTCCAAGAGCTGTTCAACGACAAATACTTTCCTGAAAGTATTCGTCACATGAAGGAGGTGGAGTTTATCAAGTTAGAACAAGACAATATGACCATGTCGCAATACGAGGCTAAATTTGCGGAGTTATCCCGGTTTGCGTCCCACTTGCTGGATAATGAAGAGAGAATGACATAGATGTTTTTAAGATGTTTAAAGCCGGAGATACGTCAACATCTTATTTCTCATAAACTGTGTTTGTATTCAGATGTTGTAAATAGGGCTCAGTTAGTAGAACGCGATAACGAGTCAACACAACCAAAAGAGAGCAGCCAACAAAATGATAATACCAATGAGAGCAGTCATCGAAGCGGTGACAACAAGCGTGGAGGGAATCAACAGGCCAGAAGTGGTAACCATTTCGGTGGTAATCAGGGCCAAAACAATAAGAATGGACATTTCAAGAAGAGGAGATTCAACAATGATGGAAAGACGTCAGCACCAGCACCCATTGTTAAGGAAGGAGAACGACCACCTATCATATGCTTCAAATGCGGAGGGGAGGGACACATCAGTCCAAACTGCGCGATGCCGTCTAAAGCATGTTATAATTGTGGAAGAGAAGGTCACTTAGCCCAATTTTGTCGTTCACCGAAGACAAGTTCAGCTAGGATGGAGACACCAAAGGCCGTCCCAGAAAAGTCAAAGCCGGTAGTGTAAGGAAGAGCGTTTGTTGTGACCTCCCAGAAAGCAAGGAACCCGAATGAGGTCATCACGGGTAAGCTTATCATAAACTCTAGCGAAGTCTATACCTTATTTGATACCGATTCTACCCATTCTTTTATTTCTCCTACTTGCGCTCAACGATTAAATTTGACTCCGGAGAAATTAGACTTTGACTTATCTGTGGAAACTCCGTTGGGAGAAACCTTCATTACATCTACTGGTTATAAGTCTTGTTTGGTTCAAATTGGTACCTCACATTATTGTGTCGATCTTATTTCTTTAAAAATACTTGCGTTTGGCGTAATTCTAGGATTGATTGGTTAACTACTCATCATGCAAAAATTGATTGTTTTCATAAGGTTGTTAGTTTTCATATTCCTAATCAACCTATTATGCGAATTCAAGCGATCAAACCATTAAAATCAATCACGGTCATTTCAAGCCATAAAGCTATTCGTTTATTGAAAAACGGGTGTCAAGCTTTCTTAGCTCATTTCACAGATTTAAACAAAAATAAATCGGGTTTTGAACGATATTTCTATTGTTAATACATTTCCTGACGTATTCCCTGAATAACTTCCTGGCCTACCCCCAGAGCGTGAAATTGAATTTTGTATCGACCTTGAACCTGGGACAAAACCAATTTCCAAAGCCCCATATCGAATGGCTCCTATTGAACTTGAAGAGTTAAAGACCCAACTGTAAGAATTGTTAAACATTGGCTTTATTCGTCCTAGTACTTCTCCTTGGGGTGCTCCTGTTCTATTCGTGAAGAAGAAATATGGGAGTATGCGACTTTGTATTGATTACCAGGAGTTGAATCATGTCACTATAAAAAATAGGTACCCATTGCCACGTATTGATGACCTGTTTGACCAGTTGCAAGGAGCCAAATTCTTTTCGAAGATTGATCTTCGTTCCGGATATCACCAATTGAAGATTAGAACCGATGACATTCCAAAGACGGCTTTCAGAACTCGGTACGGGCGTTATGAATTCCTAGTCATGTCCTTTGGATTGACTAATGCTCCTACTTCCTTCATGGATATGATGAACCGAGTACTCAAGGAATATTTGGATCACTTTGTGGTCGTCTTTATTGATGACATCCTTATTTATTCCAAAAGCCGTGAAGATCATGGGCAACATTTGAGGTTGACACTCCAAAAGCTTCGTGAATACAAGCTTAATGCCAAGTTGAAGAAATGTGAGTTCTGGCTTGAGGAAGTAGCATTCCTTGGGCACGTAGTATCAAGTCATGGAATATCTATTGACCGGCAAAGATTGAAGCAATTTAAAAGTTGGAGCAACCTAAATCGATGGATAGAAGCACGTAGCTTTCTCGGCTTATTTGGTTATTATCGGAGATTTGTGGAAGGATTTTCTCGAATAGCTACTCCATTAACTCAGCTGACTCGAAAAGATACAAAGTTCGGTTGGAGCAAAGAATGTGAGAAGAGTTTTAAAGAACTCAAGAGGAGACTCATTTCAGCACCTGTTCTGACAATACCATCTGGCTTGGAGGGATTTGTCATCTACAGTGATGCTTCGGGCAAAGGGTTGGGATGTGTTCTCATGCAACATGGGAAAGTCATAGCCTATGCCTCATGACAACTCAAAGAATATGAGAGGAATTATCCTACTCATGATCTAGAGTTAGCAGCTGTTGTCTTCACACTTAAGATTTGGAGGCATTACTTGTATGGGGGAGAAAGTGGAGATCTTTACGGACCATAAAAAGCCTCAAATATTTTTTTTCACTCAAAAGGAACTCAACAACATGCGACAACGACGTTGGCTTGAACTATTGAAAGATTATGATCATACCATCCAATACCATCCCGAAAAGCGAGCGTGTAGTGGCGGCGATTGAGTAGAAAATCATATGCAAGTACTGAGTGCAATATTGTCAACACAAAGGCCCATTTTATGTGACTTGCAAAGGATGGAGATAGAGTTAAAGACCGAGGGACCCGGTGATGATGGCGAATATCTGAGTAGAACCGACTTTAATTGATAAAGTTAAAGTTGCTCAAGCTCTGAGACACTGGAGGTCGATGCGTATGAGGAAGAAAGTGCAAGAAGGTGCTATCTTAGTAAGCAAGAATCGATGAAGAAGGAATACTTCGAGTCAACTCTAGACTTTGTGTTCCTAACGACCCTGATTTAAAGTATAAAATCATGATGGAGGCGCACAACACACCGTTTGCAATCCATCCTAGGAGTACCAAAATGTATCATGATATTCGTCATACATTTTGGTGGAGCAATATGAAGAGAGAGATAGCGCTATTTATCTAAAGGTGTCTAATTTGTCAACGAGTTAAAGTGAAGCATCAAGTACTAAAAGGTCCATTGCAACCACTTGAAATTCCAGAGTGGAAGTGGGAGCACATTACCATGGATTTCGTTACCGGTCTTCCTAGGGTTTCTCAAGGTATAGATGCGATCTGGGTTATTGTTGATAGATTGACCAAGTCTGCTCATTTCTTACCGATCGAGAAACTTATACACTTGAGCGTCTTGCTTGTATGTACATAAGCGAGATTGTAAGATCGTGCATGGTATGCCAAGTATCCATAGTTTACGATCGAGACCCAAGATTCACTTCACGATTTTGGGTTAGTTTTTGAGAAAGCTATGGGCACAGATTTATGATTTATCTCGGCATATCATCCTCAAGACGGACGGGGCATCGGAGAGGACTATTCAAACTCTTGAAGATTTATTAAGACTCTGTGTCCTTAACTTCAAGGGAAGTTGGGATAAGTTCTTACCATTGGTGGAGTTTTCCTACAACAACAGTTATCAAGCAAGTATTGGCATGATTCCATTTGAGGCGTTGTATGGAAGAAAGTGTCATTCTCTAGTATGCTGGGATGAGGTGGGAGAAGCAACGTTGTTGGGACCAGAGTTGGTACGTATGACTACATAAAAGATTCAAATGATCCGGCAACGTATAAAAACCTCACAAGATCGACAAAAGAGTTATGCTGATCTTCATCGAAAGGACGTGGAATTTGATATTGGAGAACATGTGTTGTTACGTGTTGCTCCATGGAAAGGAGTTACGAGATTTGGAAAAGAGAAAGAAAGCTCGATTCATTGGCCCATTTTAATCCTCGATCGAGTAGGAGCGTAGGCGTATAGACTCGTTTTACCGCCAAATATATCTCGTGTTCATAACGTTTTTCATATATCTATGTTACGTAAATATGTGAAAGACCCGAACCACATTATTGAGTTAGAACCGGACGAAATAGCGGAAGATTTAACGTATGAAGAGGTTCCTGTTTAAATCTTGGATAAGCAGGAACATATTCTACGCTCCAAGGTTATACCTCAAGTCAAAGTTTTGTGGAGAAATCACGATGTTGAGGAAATGACCTGGGAGTTAGAATCTGAAATGAAATCAAGGTATCCTTACCTCTTCGACATACCAGGTACGTACCTTAATTTCGAGGGCGAAATTTCATAAGAAGGGGAGGTTGTAAGACCCCAACTTTTATAAATAAAGATGAATTTTCTATAAATATCATTTTTGAATATTATGGAGTAAATTTGAAATAATACTATAGTTGTGGGTAATATTTATAAATTTTACAATGTACGCAAGTTGTTATATAATATTCGATTGGTCAGGGAATATTCATTTTAACAGGGAATATTTGTGCAACGACACAATTATTGGTGGACCCCATAACGGAATTATTGTCGGATTGAGAAAACGACAAAAATACTTTATGAAAATAACGGCGGAAGTTTTACCGTTAAGCTGTTGAAACACCGATGTTAAAAGTACGATGAATGGCGTGGTTTGCATAGTAGCACACGGTATTGATTATTGATTCTTACGTGAGAAGTCACTCAGTTTTGTTCAATTATTGCTATAGTAATTGTTGCATAATATCTCACGTTATTTTATTCAATTATTGTCGATATTTTTTTATATTATTAAATCAATAATTGAGACAACAAAGTTATTAATATTATTATTTGCAATATTAACGATGTCTAGAAGTTACATCGAGGAGAGGTTTGGTCACCTAATTGCGCATGATAGGGAGAAATCCTTATTGGAAAGCCCCTCTTTCACAGGAACGACACGGTCGATTAATATTATGAATTATAATATTGATGATAAATGTTGTTAAAAATATTGAGGGAGTTTATATATATAATATATATGTGTGGTGAGTGGAATATATATAATATATGTGTGTGGTGAGTGGAATATATATAATATTATGTGAGTGGAAAATGGTGAAAAGTAGAATTTTGGTAGAAAAGTGGAAATGGTGGGATGAGAATTAATATTATATATGGCAGAATTGTAATGGGTGGGGAAGTGACGTGAGACGGGTGGTGTATTTTTCAAATCAATTTGTGGCTATATGTATATTATATATATATATAATTGTATAGCATATGGGTGGGAAATGGTAGTCCTAGTAGATAACATTTGGCAGGTTATGGATTGAATTGTCAAGCTTGAATGTTATTGGCCAATTTGTTTTCAATCATGCAGCATGATTAGCAACTTGTAAATTATGGAGCATTTTAATTGGTCAAGGCTTTTAAAGGGGCATGCGTTCATTTTTCATTGGCCAACTCTTTGAAAAAATTCTCGATGCATTGGATCGATTGGAGTACGTGAATCGACCAAATGATTTCGTCGAATTCTTCTTTATGCAGTCAATAGTATCCTTCAATTCTCCTATAAATAGAAGCTCATTCCTTCATTATTTCTTACGAATTCATTGAAGCTTTAGAGAGATAAATTATAGAGAAACTATAGAAAAGTATTATGCTACTTCCCTACTCTTATATCTAGTTTCTTTTACGGTAAGGAGTGTTATTTCTTTTGTATTCATGAAGAGAACTTCTGTTATTCCATTCTTTGTTATTCTGCTGGAATAACCAGTATACGTGGACTACCCTATACTTGGTGACATTCTTCTATTATTCCATCTTTATTATTATTACATTGGAATATCACATCACATTCATGCGTTTTTACATGGGACTGGTTCCATCTTTATTATTATTTTGTTGGAATATCCACATATATGCGTTTTATGTCGGACTGGTTTCATCTTTATTATTATTACATTGGAATATCACATCATGCGCTTTACGCCGGACTGGTTAAAATCTTTATTATTATTCGTAGGAACATCATCCGTTGATGTGCAATTTCACCGACTTTGGTTTAGATTACTTATTATTACGTTGGAATAACTTTACATACATGCAAAGTACCGCATGCATGGTGATTTCTTTTGTTATTCCATTCGTTATTATATTGAGGTTGGTTAAAGTTTTGACTTCTATACTCCATGAAATTAATGGAATATCCTTGATATTTGCGCTTCATCCAAAGTATCTTTTCATGGAAATATTCTTACGAGCATTCTTGAATTTTACTCTACAAAGCAAAGATCATGTTGACAATTTGGACATTAATAGTTCTGGATAAATTAATTCTTGAACTTGTTTTATTGAATTTCTATATCATTGTCATCATCCTCATGTTTATATTATGTTGAAAGTCATCTGTGGCCTGTAGTTCATAGATGGACTTGGTATGATTATGACCAGGGATTATTCGGTGTAATCATGACCGTAATGTTACGAATGATGTGGAAAAAGTCCTCATGGGCCTATAGTGCATTGATGGACAGTTGTTGGCATGATCATGACCATTAATGAATACACAAATATTTTTGGCCCGTAGTGCATGGATAATTGTGGTAGTGATACTAAAGAATATCCTTGGTAGTAAAATGCGGGGGTGATTCGATGTTGTGGATTATTTATTAAAAGTCGAGTCCCAATGATAAAAGTGATGAAAAACCTTTTAAATCATAAAAGATAGTAGATTTTATTCTCTACTTGACTCTTTTAATGGATTACTTGTTCCACTGCAGTTAAACTTGATATTTAGTATATTTTATTAGTTTAACACTGTTGAAGACTAACGATAAATTATTCTGCATTATCTTTGTCATAATATTTCTTACTGGGCTAGTTGAGCTCACCCTTTCTTTTCATTGTTCTCTTTGAAATGAGAATATAGTTGGGGACGAGTCGGGAAGCGGAGTGATGGACCGGATGATAGTATTAGTAATCCTCACTATTACATGAAATAGTGTGGTAATGATTGTAATGAGGACTCCATTGAGTTTGTATACTCTCTAGATAACAGTATTTGTATTCAAACTCACAGCATATGTTTTGTCGTATTTTACACGACTGTTGTATAATTAAGTTGTATTTAAATTTTGTACCATATATCTGACGACCCAAGATGGGTGATGTATACCTAATTTTGGGGGCGTCACACAGATGTTGAAATTTTTCCGTATCTACTGATGTCGGGAGATAGGCTTCTTCTAAAACCTTTAACAAGACCTTCCGGTGATTCTCGGAAGTTAGGACCAAGTCCAAAATTGATATTTGTTGTGGAGCTTCTTTCAAGCTTAAAACCACCATAGCTTCATTATGACCCACAATGCGGAGGAATTTTTCAATCTTCTCCATGGGTATTTTCCCCTTTGATTTGGTGGTGGGCTTCATCACCCGGTGGGGAAGATATAGTGGATTTTCTTTCGACACTGTAGCAGTTGTATGGGAGGTGGATTCTTCACCTTCTCCATAATTCCACGGAACTGTACGCAAGCTAACAATAGGATATTGTACTCTGCACGACAAGTTGATTGGCTCGGGAGCGACCAATTTCAAAGGATTGTTGCCTCCCTTGAGTTGAATTGTTGGCGTTGTAAGTAATGTATTAATCCCATCAGTTTTAGTGGATATGACTGCTACCACACTTTTTCCACTTAGTAGGGCCTGCATTCTCACTTGCACGTAACATAGTATCGTCGTCCGCTAGGCGCATGACACCACTGACGATAAGATTTTGAATAAGGTGGCGGAGTGCCCAACATTCTTCTGTGCTGTGACTGCGAGACTGGGAATGATATTAACACACTCCATCAGAGTTGTACCGTCCTGAACGAGGGTTAATTGGAGGTAGAAGGGAACTGATCCTTCCTTCATTGATTAACATATGAAGGATTTCTTCCATAGGTTGGCCCAGATAGGTGAATTCCCTTTTGTTGGCAAAATCTCGACGGGCTTTGGCATTTGCTCTCTTTGTCACTTTGTCTTCCAACATTTCATTTTTTGAAAGTGACGAGGGAATATTCATGACAATAGGTAGGAGACTGGCATGCTCCTGGCTGATTAACTGACGAGTCACTTGATGCTGATAAGTCACCAGTTCTGCCAATTGCTAAATTTGCTTGCAGAGAGCTTTCATCTTTCGTTCCATTGTGAACTGGAACTTGGTATAATCCCATCTGTCATCACCGTCTTTGAGGGTTTGGGAAGATTCACAGCTGAAGTTGGAACTCTGTCTGCTGCTCTAATTGATTATATTGACCTCTTCTTCTTTGTGTTGAGGAAGAGGGTTGTCTTGAACATGAGGCTGATCTGGTTTGGTGACCACGATCTCCCCGTTGTCTATCAGGTCCTGGATTTTGTGTTTTAAGGCCCAATAATCTTGAGTATCATGTCCAGGTGCCCCGACATGATAAGCACATTTCCTAGCAGCATTAAAACCCCGTCCATTAGGGCTGGCTGGTGGAAGAAGATGTGTAATTTTCTTTTGTGTTGTCAAAAGATTAAGAATGTTCTCGAGGGTATCCCCTAAGGGTGTAAACACTCGAGGTCATTTGACTTCTCCACCTTTTGGTATTGGAGGGTTTACAGACTGTGCTTGATAGGGAGTGTAGTTTCTCCTTTGAATAGGTATGTTCTGATTGCCTTTTTGCCCCTGTAGTATCAGGGAAAAATCTTCCTCTTTCTTTTTATTGACCCTCCGGGGGTTGTTCCAATAATTTCCAGATTGGATGTGATCAGCAACAGCTTTGAGTGCAACTAGGTCTTGAATCTTTCCGGACATCAATCCCATCTCAGTCATCTCCCCATGTTTGACCATTTCGGAAAATGGTTTGCCGATGCCGGCTAAAACACTCTCATAGAAGGGAGCTTCTTGTATGTCTATGAAAGTCATGACCATCTCTACTTCTGTCATGGAAGGACTAACTTGGGCAGCCAGGTGTCTCCACCTTTGAGCATACTCTCTGAAAGACTCGTTAGAATGTTTCTTGATCTTGGTAATTTGATACCGATCAGGAGCCATCTGAGTTTGAAAGCTGTATTGAGTGAGGAAAGCATGTGCTAGCTCTTCCCAGCTATGTATTTTGGAGTTGTCTAATCTTGTGTACCACGAACGGGCTTCTCCATTTAGACTCTTTTGGAACAATTGCATTCTGAGCTTTTCGTCCTCTGCATAAGATCCAAGTTCTCCAATAAACACCTTTAGATGTGTGTAAGGATCTCCTAACCTGTCATATTTTTCAAAGTCAGGAGTTTTAAATTTTTCTTGATAATGAATACCAGGAAAAATACACAGATCAGCATATGAAACACTCTCGCGTGTTCCAATTCCTTTGATAACACGAAGGGTTTCTTCTATTTGGAGGACTTTCTTTTTGATGTCACCAATGTCTGGGTCTCCAGTGGGATGGGCAGCATCATGAGTTTTGTTGGTCGTATCCAAATGTAGTTCAGGTATGGTAATGACCGGGATTCCTCCTTGTGTGGAGGATTCAGCATGTACGGGTATATTTAGACCTTGATTAGACTGGTGTAATTCTTTGAGTAGAACAACCAAATCTGTAATTTGCTTGCTTAATCCATCGAATTCTTTACGAGAAACTGGATTAAGTTCAGTCTGGTCGGATGAAGACATGATTGACTGTAGGCCTGTTGCCTTTTTGGACTTTGACCGGGTAGTAGGTCCGATTGATTCCCTGCGAAAGACTTGCATAGTTTAGTCTTTAGGGGATGTGTATAATAACATGCTATGTGATGTGTCCATTTTAGGAATTTTATCCTGCAAAACGGATGTCAGCTGTTTGTTGCATGTTAATTATGTATGTGTACACATTTCTTCATATTTCTCATTACATGGAGATAGATATGGAATGTAATTACAAGCAATTTGTAATGAGAGCATGAAGAGACTTTCCTACATTTTGGGTTTATCAGAGGCTAACCTATCTTAGGTTACTCTCGCGGCTTTTTGGCATGCAAGTTCCCAAATCATCGCAATCTACTTGACGAGAATTTAATTCGGTCTTTCAACTGGAGCAAATTTGGGTGGTGCCTTTCCTGAGCCTCGGAGAATTAGTCTTCTCACGAGTCCAGTAATCAAACACCGACAGGATAGCTTCCTGGTGGAGGGACCACACAACATACATTCACATACATCGCGTCTCACCGTATGGAAATGATGACATGTGCAAAGCACTAATATCACAAGCAGATATGGTGCGAAGCACGAATATCACAAGCAGTTATGGTGTGAAGCACTAGCATCACAAGCAGTTATGGTGCGAAGCACTAAGTGCAATAAGGAAATGCATTCGTACAAATTTATTAAGTGTAAATGCAACATCCACACACAAGCAGGTAACAGTTTTGAAAAGATTGTAATAGTGGCTTAAGTCCTCTTACTGGAATCCCTAGCAGAGTCGCCACCTGTCGACGTCGGGATTTTTTGATGTCCCTTTCCGTTACTTGTTCTTTGGTGTTCTCATTTTAGGTGAGATTTGTTTGAAAAAACAAGTGAAAAAGGTCCGACATGTATAATGTCGACGATGGACTATTAAGAGTCGCCATTGGTTTTTAAATGGTTGTACCAACACAATGAGAAAAGGTTTGCACATTGACCCGGTGATATGACAACTGCTATACTGGTCGATGAAACCAAGAGATTCATTTAGGGTCCGGGGACTTGGTTATGCTGCGAGAGGAAGGTGTTAGGCACCCCAGAGCATTCGATGTTACCACGGTGGACCGCCTCTTTTCAAGAAACTATTATCTGAGTGTGTGTGTGTGTGTGGGTCAATGTGCTTTTATATGGAAGTTGTGCGAGGCCTCGTTCGAACCTATATACACAGGGTTTGAATTTATGTAAAAATTCAGTTTTTAGAAAGATATGGCAGTGATGTTTTATAAAAGAGGTTTTTCAAACCCTGATGCTCAATAAGAATTGAGACCTTTTACACTCCCATTTTTATTAAGTGATCGGCTTGATTGATTTTATTTGACGGATGCGAGGCATCCGTACGAAAATAATATACAAAAATAATGCCGACTTCCTCGTGGGTATGGAAACCATCTGAGGAAATTCAGACATCGCAGAATAATTTACAAGCCGCTTACAGCTGAAAATGTCCATCACGGGAATCGAATCTAGATTCAATGGGATGAATCTGTGATCACATGATTCCTAGGCTCACAAGATACTGCAGTTTATATGAAAGCAGTAAGCAGGTATATATATAAAAGCTGTAAATATATATATACAAACATGATCACCAACCATGAAGCATCTCCATGGGGGATCAAAAAATGTAAATAAAGCTGTAAAAGCTATCAACCGTCACGGAGGAAACTCCAGGCGGGACAAAACGTAAATAAATTTGTAATATCGGCCAATCGCCATGAAGAAAACTCCGAGGCGGAATGAAATGTAAATAAAGTCAGAAGAAGCGATCAATCGCCACGAAGGAAACTCAGGCGATTTAAAATAAATAAATAAATATATATATATATATAAAAGCAATAAATGCAGGATATAAAATCGGGCTCATCGAGCGAGTTCGACCACGATTCATATATATAAGTATATATATATAAAAGCAAATAAACGCATACAGGATATAAAATCCGAGGCTCATCGTAATGTAGTCCGACCATAGTTCATATATATATAAGTATATATATATAAAAGCAAATAAACGCATATAGAATATAAAATCCGGGCTCATCGAGCGTAGTCCTAATTACGTTCATATATATAAGTATATATATATAAAAGCTAGTAAACGCACTTTTGAATCAAGTCTCAGGCTCTTCAACGAGTTCGACCTACGATTAATATATATAAATTTATATATATATATATATATATATATATATATATATATATATATATATTAAAGCAAATAAACGCTCCTGCATCAAGTTCAGGCTCATCGAACATAGTTCGACATACGATTAATATATATAAATGTATATATATATTAAAGCAAATAAACGCTCTGCATCAAGTTCAGGCTCAATCGAGGCATAACTCGATAATGTTAGTCAATATATATATATATATATATATATATATATATATATATATATATAATATATGTATATATACAGATGAAATGAAACCTCGGACCGAAGTCCGGGCAAAAGCAAGCAACATGACTCTCAACGTGAAGAAGGGTGTGTGCAAAGATGAAGAGAAGGACTCTAAAGTGTGTGAGAAGGCTTACAACTGACTGCCAAAGAATGCTTCTATATCTTTAGAGTGGGTAAACACAGGCTTTTGTAGGTACAAAAGGGCTATATATGAGCTCACAGGTGTTTAAAAGGGGAAAATACACTGCATGGGGTGAGTGCAGAGCAAATTGGGCAGTGCTTTCTCGCCTTTTTCTCTTTGAAAATCAGCACCCCAAGCCCTCTATTTATAGGCATTTTAACCGCAGGTGTACCTGCGGCTGAGCCGCAGGTGTACCAGAGGCAACCCGGGTGGGCTCGGGTTTTTCGAGTCAGGTCGTCTCGAAGTACGTGCACTCAGGCACTGTAATGTCCACTCGAACTTTCAGAAGTGCAATCCGGGCATCCGTTTGAGGTATACAAGAACTATTTTGGACCGCCGTTGTCGAGAGTTGTACAATGACATAGGATTAGAGTTTGTACGAAGTCATTGAAGATGGGACGATGCCCTCCGATCTTCAAGCTTCAACTTTTATCCGTTACCCCGCACAATACTCACTCGGGAATGGTTAGTCTTGTGGGACATTATGCGTAGAGACGTGACGTGGCATCGTGTTGATGAGATGACGATGTTGCCCCTCACTGGTGTTATCGCCGGATTAAATTTGATAAAGTGAGCGTTGCTTTCGATCTTATTTGAGATTGGACTGCTGCAATTTGTTGAAGGTCCTCATTGTCATCTTTGAGGTGTGCCTGTCTTCCCGATGTTATCGCTGAGTTGGTATAGTGTATCTTGCTGTGAACTCCGAGATTGAAGCTGGTTGCATTTAAAACAAGCATTTCTAGGGTTATCGCTGAAACTACATTCCTTGGGGTTATCACCAAGGTTGGTATTATTCCATGGTTGGGGTCGAGACCTGGATACCTCGGGGTCATCTCTGAGATTAATCGATCTTCTCAGGTGTGTGTTCCGGTATTGTATCTGTAGGCCTCGGGGTTACCTCCGAGGTTGGAATTGTTACTTCCGGATTGCGATCCAGGGTTGATGCTGAACTTCCGGTAGTATCCGGTATAGATTTGGATTGTCTTTCTGGATTCCCTCTTAAAAGACGAATCTGTCCTCCTGCAATTTTAGTAACAGTAGTACAGAAAATTTCGAGTGTCTGCATGGATGTTGCATTTACATTTATGATGAATATGTACGAATACATTTACTTATTGCACTTAGTGCCTCGCACCATAACTGCTTGTGATATTAGTGCTTCACACATATCATCATTTTCATACGGTGAGACGCGATGTATTTGAATGTATGTTGTGTGGTCCCTCCACCAGGAGGCTATCCCGTCGGTGTTTGATTACTGGACTCGTGGGAAGACTGATTCCCCGTGGCTCAGGAAAGGCACCACCCAAATTCGCTCCAGTTGAAAAACCGGATTAATTTCCCGTTGAGTAAATTGCGATGATTTGGGAACCTTCATGCCAAAAAGCCGCGAGAGTAACCTAAGATAGGTCAGCCTCTGATAAACCCAAAACGGAGGAAAGTCTCTTCATGCTCTCTCATTTCAATTACTTGTAAAAACAAGTACTTGTAATTTCATTCCATATATATCTCCATGTAATGAGAAATATGAAGCAATGTGTACACATACATATTTAATAAACATGCTACAAACAGCTGACATCCGTTTTGCAGGATAAAATTCCTAAAAATGGACACATCACATAGCCTGTTATTATACACATTCCCTAAAGACTAAACTATGCAAGTCTTTCGCAGGGAACCAATCGGACCTACTACCCGGTCAAAATCCAAAAAGGCTACAGGCCTATAGTCAATCATGTTGTCATCTGACCAGACTGACCTTAATCTAGTGTCTCGCAAAGAATTCGACGGATTAAGCAAACAAATTACAGATTTGGCTGTTCTACTCAAAGAACTACACCAGTCTACTCAGGGTCCGAAAATACCCATACATGCTGAATCCTCCACACAAGGGGGAACCCAGGTCATTACAATACCTGAACTGCAGTTGGATACGACCAACAAAACTCATGATGCTGCCCATCCCACTGGAGATACAGACACTGGTGACATCAAAAAGAAAGTCCTCTAAATGGAAGAGACCCTTCGTGCTATCAAAGGAATTGGAACACGCGGGAGTGTTTCATATGTTGATCTTTGTATTTTTCCTGGTGTTCATTATCCAGAAAAGTTTAAAACTCCTGACTTCGAAAAATATGATGGGTTAGGATATCCTTACACACATTTAAAGGTGTTTATTGGAGAACTTGGATCTTATGCAGAGGACGAAAAACTCAGAATGCAATTATTTTAGAAAAGTCTAACTGGAGAAGCCTGTTCGTGGTACACAAGATTAGACAACTCAAAGATCCTTTCTATGAAAGAGTTTTAGCCGGCATCGGCAAACCATTTTCTGAAATGGTCAAACATGGGGAGATGGCTGAGATGGGATTGAAGTCCGAAAAAATTCAAGACCTAGGTGCACTTAAAGCTGTTGTCGACGTCGGGATTTTTGGGTGTCCCTTTCCGTTACTTGTTCTTTGGTGTTCTCATTTTAGGTGAGATTTGTTTGAAAAAACAAGTGAAAAAGGTCCGACATGTATGATGTCAATGATGGGACTGTTAAGAGTCGCCAGTTGGTTTTTTAAATGGTTGTACCAACACAACTGAGAAAAGGTTTGCACATTGACCCAGTGGTGTGACACTGATATACGGGTCGGTGAAACCGAGATTCGTTTAGGGTCTAGGGACTTAGTTATGCGGGGGGGAAGGTGTTAGGCACCCCCTGACATTCGTGTTACCACGGTGACCGCCCCTTTTCAAGAAACTATTATCTGAGTGTGTGTGTGTGTGGGTCAATGTGCTTTTATATGGAAGTTGTGCGAGGCCTCGTTCGAACCTATATACAGGGTTTGAATTTATGTAAAAATTCAGTTTTTAGCAAGATATGGCAGTGATGTTTTATAAAAGAGGTTTTTCAAACCCTGATGCTCAATAGGAATTGAGACCTTATACACTCCCATTTTTATTAAGTGATCGGCTTGATTGATTTTATTTGACGGATGCGAGGCATCCGTATGAAAATAATATACAAAAATAATGCCGACTTCCTCGTGGGTATGGAAATCATCTAAGGAAATTCAGACATCGCAGAATAATTTACAAGCCGCTTACAGCTGAAAATGTCCATCACGGGAACCGAATCTAGATTCAATGGGATGAATCTGTGATCACATGATTCCTAGGCTCACAAGATACTGCAGTTTATATGAAAGCGATAGCAGGTATATATATAAAAGCTGTAAAATATATATATATATATATATATATATATATATATATATATATATATATATATATATATCTGTACATGATCACCAACCACGAAGCACCTCCATGGGGATCAAAATGTAAATAAAAAAGTCATATAATGCGGCCAATCGCCACTTAAGTAAACTCCAGGCGCAGATTTAAACGTAAAGAAAGCTATAAAAGCGTTCAACCACCACGTAAGTAAAATCCGTGTGGGACAATATATATATATATATATATATATATATATATAAAAGCAATAACTATATTAGGATGTAAAATCGAGGTCATCGAATGCAGTCAAGACCACGTTCATATATATATATATATATAAAAGCGAGTAAACGCACTGCATCAAGTCTAGGCTCATCGAACAAAGTTTGACACACAGTTAATATATATAAATGTAAATATATATATATATATATATATATATATATATATATATATATATATATATATTAAAGCAATATACGCTCGCATCAAGTTCAGGCTCAATCGAGGCATAACTCGATAATGTTAGTCAATATATATATATATATATATATATATATATATATATATATATATATATATATAATATATACTGACTGGAATGAAACCACGGACCGAAGTTCGGGCAAAAGCAAGCAACACGACTCTCAACGTGTAGAAGGGTGTGTGCAAAGATGAAGAGAAAGACTCTAAAGTGTGTGAGAAGGCTTACAATGGCTTCTATATCTTTAGAGTGGGTAAACACTGGCTTTTGTGGGTACAAAAGAGGCTATATATGAGCTCACATGTGTTTGAAAGTGGGAAATACACTGTATGGGCGAGTGCAGAGCAAATTATGTAGGGTTTCCCCGTCTTTTTTCCTTAGAAAATCAGCACCCTAAGCCCTCTATTTATAGGCAATATGAGTCATAGGTGTACTGCTGGCTAAGTCGTGAGTGTACCAATGGCTAAGCCGCAGTGTGCAGAGCAACCCAGGGGTTGGCCGGGTTTGTCAAGTTGTCTCGAAGTACGTGCACTCAGGCACTGTAATGTCCACTCGAATTGTCAGAAGTGCAATCCGGGCATCCGTTTGAGGTATACAGGACCTATTTCGGACCGCCGTTGTCGAGAGTTTTACGATGGCATGGGATTAGAGTTTGTACGAAGTCATTGAAGATGGGACGATGCCCTCCGGTCTTCAAGCTTCAACTTTCATCTGTTACCCCGCATAATAGTCACTCCGGATTGGTTAGCCTTGTGGGACATCGTTGCGTAGAGACTTGTCATGGCATCGTGTTTGTCGAGATGACGATGTTGCCCCTCACCGGCGCCGGATTGGGCCGATAAAGCAGACGTTGTTCAGACTTCGCTGAGATTGGACTGCTACAATCGTTGAAGGTCCTCATTGTCATCTTTGAGGTGTGCCTGTCTTCCCGATGTTATTGCCGGGTTGGTGCAATGTATCTCGTTGTGAGTGCCGAGATTGAAGCTTGTCGCATTTGAAACAAGCATTTCTGAGGTTATCTCCGAAACTGCATTCCTTGGGGCTATCACCAAGGTTGGTGGCTATTCCCATGGTTGGGACTGAGACTGGATACCTCGTGGCTGTCTCCGAGATTAATAGGTCTTCTCCGGTGTGTGTTCCGGTATTGTATCTATAGGTTTCGGGGTTATCTCCATGGTTTGATTTGGTTACTCCCAGACTGTGATACGAGGTTTGATGCTGAACTTTCGGTAGTATCCGGTATGGATTTGGATTGTCTTTCAGGGCTCTCTCTTAAAAGACGAATTTGTCCTCCTGCAATGTTAGTAACAGTGGTACATATTCCATCATCTATCCTCTTTTACTTATGTGTAAGAGATCTGTGGGGATGAAGCTTGATCTGTTTGAGGATGTGTATAACATATTCCATCATCTATCCTCTTTTATAATGTTGACCTCTCCTGGTTAGTATCGCCAGAATACGCCACGATTCATTGGATTTCGCATGACGATAAATCTTTGTCGTGGGGTGCTCGACCTTCGTTCGATGTGAATCAACAACTAAAACATCATGTGGGATATACTGTCAAGGCTGCTTGACCTTCGCTATCGTGTAGATCAACGGAGCATTGCATTGTGACCCCCGCCAGGGATCCGTTGGGGAATATGAGCAGTTGGGTATGAGAACCTCGAATAGCTCTATAGCTCTGATAGGTTTAAATGCTATCGGCTGAATGACGTCAAGGTTGCTTGACCTTCGTTGATATGTGTGTCAACTAGTGAGCATGCGTTACTACTCCCCATCGAGAGATATCGTTGTAACCCGTCGGGATCTCATCGGGACGCATGAGTTGAGTTAAACGCAACTATCGAAGCAGTTCTCAATGCTTCGATGGGTTTACTTGCCATCGGTGAAATAACGTCAAGGTCGCTTGACCTTCGTTGATAGAAATGTCAAGCGGATGAGCGTGTTATAACCCCACCGGGATCTACGTTGTAACCCACGCCGAGGATCTACGTAAATTCCCCGTCGAGGATCTACGTTGTAACCCCTGTCGGGGATCTACGTTGTAACCCCCGTCGGGGATCTACGTTGTAACCCCCGTCGGGGACCTATTTAGGGTAACGACCCTGAGTTGGCGGCATCGGACCTGTACGAGGTATTGCCTGATGTGATTTGTGACAAATGAGATCATTGGCAGGGTATACCTCATGGTCGGGCGACTACCAATGGGCGACGTACAGATTCAAAGTCTCATTCGAGAAAACCAGGATTGTATGCTGTTTTGCTCAATCGCGTGGCATTTTTATTCATGATTTGACCTTTCTAGTCCTTGAGAACTCCGTTTCAACTCAAACTGGACCGAGCCGGAGTGGTGAGACCCATATAGAGGAGCCGCAGTGCACACTTTCTGATCGTGAGTGAGCTGCGGCAGCATGGATGATAAATCCTGCGGCCGACCTTTTTGAGTTCATTTCAACTCATTTTGTATAGAGAAAACCGCGAGCCATCTTTGGATCTGCTTTGAGTTCGGCCGCGCTACGCAAATTTCATCACCGTATAAGTGTTTCTACACTATCCACAGTAGCGTATGCATGTATTTTTTTCCAGTTTCTATCCGTTGGATTGTGAGTTTTCATACAAAATGCATCTAAACACATAGTAGTAATTATGTATGCACAAATGACTTGATAAAAAATATTCAACATAGTCAATGTTAGTATTAAACCATGATGAACATAATGATGTGAAAAAATTTGACTTCTGAGACAGTCAAATTGGCACCTTTTTCTGCTATTTTTTGTCCTATTCGGGGTCCAATATGCAAAAGGTAGAAATGCAACATACTCCTAGCATTGAGGTTGGCCTTATGCATGATGTTTTTAATTTTTTATGCATATATTATGTATATGACTTTGGGGCAGGTGTGCTACTGAATGGCCACCTAGACATGCCTATGTGCATGTGGATAGCCCTATTTTTAAAGAGGACTATGGCAAAATTTTTCCAAACATAGGCATTGGGTAGTCATGCATTTTAACTCTATTATATGTTAAAGTAAATGCATGCATGCATATAGTCATAAAATGCATTTTAAAAAGCTCCAGGTAATGAAAATACCACACCCTTTCTGAGGTGATTTGGAGACATATTGTCAAGATATTATGGATCCGGATCGGTAGAAGCGATTCTTCTGATACATCGCGGCGACGTGACGGGAGGGCTTCTGAAGTGCCTCGTCCTCGTTCTGTTAGACATCCTCGCCGATTGGTGGAGGCCGTGATACGTCATGTCCAGGTAGATGATCCAGACGTTGAGGACGAGGAGGCAGATATTCCGATTGAGGATCCCGCTCCTGCTGCACATGTCCCTCGCAGGGAGCTTCCGAGCATTTAGGTGGTGAACCCAGAGTTGCTGGGTGATTTGGGTAGACATCCATCGATGTATTTGCATGCTAACGAGGTATGGCATTAGACTTTGATCTTCATTCTTTCCTATTGATGAGGATATAAAGGGTTCTGATGTTGATCTGCATTTCATGCGAGTTCGTGTTTTACATGTACCATGGGGAACTAGTTCAAAGATTCACTCCATGTACCAGGCGCTTTATCCTGACTATAGAGCAGTAGTGCATGAGTGGGGATTTGGGGCATTTTTCTCCATCCTTCCCCGTCGTTGTCCCTGGGGTTATCTCAGGGCTTTGTCTGAGCAATGGTTTCATCAGACTCAGTCACTCCATCTGCTGGATTGCGAGGTGATGATGATGCCTATGGATTGGCGATTTATCATCGGTATGGAGTTTGGAGGGGAGCTAGTTCCTTGCACGGCGAATATTACCCCTACTGCCATCAGATCCTTATTAGGAGTTCAGGCGGAGGCGCTCAAAGGCAGGACTGTTCGTTCAGGTCCTTTGAGCGTAGGTGTTATGAGCGGGCTATTGAGTGAGCCCATGCCTGATGATGTTAGGATCAGGGATCGCGTAATGCGACGATTGTTCCTGATGATCATTTGAGGCTGCTTTATAGCAGATAACTCTTCCACTATATCTTTCGCTTTGGCCAGTGCCATACGCGATGTGGGCCGTATTGGAGAGTACAATTGGGGTTCTTACACCTTTGCCTATTTCCTCCGGGGCATGCGTCTGCCCTCACAGGGTTTGACCGAGGCTTGGTTAGGATTTTACCCATTTTTGCTGGTGAGTATTTCTCTTGTCTTTTTCCATTCATAGGTTAAGATTGTTTACTGATAGCAGATGTTTTGCCATTGTGTTGGCAGTTTTGGGCCTATGAGAGGCTCCCATGTTTGCGTCCTGCGAGTGTGTTAGGTTTAGATACCTATCCACGAGGACGACGATCTTTTCATTCTATTTTCTTTGGAGCTCCTCATGGCCGAGGGCTTCGCTCCATCGCCAGAGTGTCAAATTTGGAGTTCTTGACGGTGACTCCATCACATGGATTCCCTACTCAGGGGAACATTTGACCATTGGTTTTGAGGATGGACACCCGACTGGAGTCGAGTATTTGATTTCCACCAGGAGAGTTCCTCTCCTCACATATGGAGGCTGAGAGCTCTATCTAGGCGAGCGTGCTATTAGGAGCACCACAGGGGAGATCCGTATACCGATCTGCCTCCTGCCAGGCGTCATTGGCCCGTATCAAAGACACCCGTCACTGATATTCCATTGTTGGGAGTTGACGATTTTGTTTTATCAGAGGGTCCATGTACTCAGGAGATATTCCAACGTTGGTGGCTCCCTCGCACTATTGGGGCCCAGTCCCATGCCACACAGTTTATGGGGGACATGGTTCCAAGATCTTTGATGATAATGGATTGGGTAGCTTGTGTCCGAGCTCCGACTCATATGACCCAGATTGATAGCTTGACCCGGCAGTTGGATCAGGCACATGTATTTATTCGGCATTTGGGCAGAGATCCAGCAGAGGCAGAGTCATTTGTTCCTTCCAGCTCAGGCGCTGGCCCCTCAGATGACCCATTTGGTTTTGCCGGCACAAATCCTCCTCTTTATAGGCCTGACATCCCTGTTGATAGAGATCTAGTGACTCAGGAGGAGTTACATCAGGTGGACATGATTGAGGATGTGGACATCGAGACCCTGGTCTTCTTCTGATGTATATTCTCGTTATATCTTTTGATAGGCCTCTGTTAGATATTGGGTGGCAGTTCCCCATTCTCGCTATATCTTTTGATAGGACTTTGTTAGTAGTAGGGCGTCTGTGCCCCATTCTCATTTATTTATAGCTGTATAGAGCTGATATATTAGATGATGATATACTTAGGAATGTATGCACAGTTTTTCATTCCATATATCATATTGTCATTTATTATCTGCTATGCATGTATCATGTTATGCATATATATGTATATCTAGAGATATTCAGCATTGACCCCTGGATGGTATTATGACACTACCACACAGATGTCTTCTTGACGAGTTAGTCAGTATAGATCATACCCTTGTCGGTGGTGGCATTGGGTATGCGATCGTCGTGAATACGATAACATGTCACCGCGATGTGGTGATTGTAGATCTTTCTATCGTAGCATACCATGACCCTTTTGGCTTTTCGAGTTCTCGCAGGATTTGTGAGCGGATGCTAGAGCATTGGCTACGACAGCGAGTATTCCATTTTGGCACCCATGAGTTGACTCCTACTCTGGAGGAGTATGCACGTTTGACGATGCTGCCCCTAGACAGACCTTGCGTGCACATGGCTTTGGGAGACATGAGTAGACGATTCATGACTCTCATAGGATTGAGGCGCAGAGTAGTGTAGGATGAGCTGACATCTAGCCATGTGATATCTCAGCGTTTTTTGTATGATAGATTTGGCGCGGACGATAGCTACTCACGACATTCCGGGGATTTCACCGTGTCGGAGGATCATTGGCGTTTGGCCAGAGTTGATGTACTGATGCTATGTGTACTGTCATATGTGTATATGCCACGGTATATGGATGAGATAGATATAGGCATTATCATGGCTGTGAGAGCTCTCAGGGAGGGTCGTACCATTGTGCCTATGATCGTAGCAGAGACTCTGCGGTCAACATCCTACTGCTGTACTTACCCGTCAGGAGTGTTCACTGGGAGTTTGGTCATGCTGTATGTGTGGTTTATGTCACACTTGCGATCGGTTGGTACCCTTAGACGGCATGGGTATTGTTTCTCCCATGATGTGGCCATGTCATACTCCTTTCAGCCGTCGGAGTGTATAGATGCTCAGTCCTGGTCCGCATTTTTGGTAGAAATCAGAGATCTATTTAGCATATTGCTGTGCTCGGGGCTTTGCTCACCATACAGCTTCATTACTCACGCTCCGGGCATGGAGTTCCTCCCTTTGGCTGATTTGAGGGTCGTGACTACTTATCACCCACTGGCCGTGATGTCACAGTTCGACCAGTTCCAGGATTTTCATCCTCTCAAGGGGGCGACAGATCAGCGTTTAGCTTCTCGATATCTCTCCGCAGAGGACCGATCTAGTGTATACGCTTCTTTGGGATCGATGTGAGATAGCCGCTTTTTACGTCGATCATCCGGTTATTGCAGAGTACTCGCATGGATGGAGGCGGAGATTTTATCTACCGCAAAGAAAGATTTGCGATCTGGGAGAGTGAGTTAGGCGATGTAGAGCCTATGGAGGACATTGATACCTACATCGAGGAGAGCCATTTCTTTGGGTTGCGACATTTCTTAGGATTCTCCTAGTACTAGTACTTTTGTGATTCAAAGACTCGACACGCGATTTTAGAGCGAGTCTTCATCTGATGACCTTTAAGAGAGATCAGATTCGATCAATGATGTCGACCGCTCTTGATGTGAGGGACACCGCCCTATTGGAGAGAGACGAGGCATTGGTTCGTAGAGATGCCGTCGTCGCTGAGATTCATGAGGCTATATTAGCTAGAGATGCAGTGATAGTTGAGCAGGATAGTGCCAGGTTGTAGCCGTCACAGATAACACTGCATTGAGTTCCCTTACCACTGGTATGATCGCAGAGATGAGCCCTTATATTGATGAGCATATGGTTATCATGCAGATGGCTACAGATCTGTTGGGTCCTGTGGATATTCTCGTACAGGAGACCACATCTTCACCTCCATCTTTGGAGATGAATGCCATGTTGGGCTTGTTAGCACGCATATACCCTGACTTGTAGATGAGCTTGTATTTACCTGCACAGACTAGCTTAGCCATTTTGTCATGCACAGTTCACATTGTATATATATCAAACAACATTATATATGACAGGGAAATATATTTTTGGATCACTTCCCTTTTAGATATGCCTTACTTTTTTCTTGATATTTTGCCTGCTGCTTCAGGACTTGTGATCTTGATGTACTCTGAATTCCTCCTGGGTGGATGGACATTGAGTTGTCTCTGGATAGTTCAGAATGGATAATTGATCTATGTATCCCTACCATCTTTGGTGTCTTGGGACTTGTTTCTGAATGGAGAATGTGGAGATGAGTGTGGCTTTCCTCTCTGAGATTGACCACACCATAGATGGTCGCCAGTACTTCTATTTAGGAGAAACCTAGTTAATTCCACCTCTTATGGTTTGGTGTTGTTCTTTGAGGTATGACTGCAGCTTAGATGGTCGCCGAATCTCCTATTTGGGAGGAGTTTAGGCAACTCCATCCCTTTGGTCTGAAGCCGAATGAAATGTAGTGGATTGAAAGAGAATCCCAGTACTATTTGACAATGGTTTATGTTTTGGTAAGGGGTGAGACCGCACCATGAATGGTCACCACGTACTCTATTGAAGAGGAGATCAGTCTGCGTAGTTCGAAACACAGTGTAAGAGGTTCAACGTTTGTATATGGTTGACATGGTGTAGGAATGTTTTCGGTTGTTTTTGTGAGGAGAAGAGGGTAGAAATGTTTTTGTTGTTTTTATTTTATTACGACCGGGCCATATGAAATGGTTGCCTACATACTCTTATTGAAGAGGAGATCAGGTCGACGTAGTTCGCCCCTCAAGGCGAGACGAAAAGTGTAATCCCATGTGCAGGTCAGAGTGCGGGGAGGAGAAAGTTTAATCCTAGGTTGAGGATAAACTGCAAGTATGAGAAGTTTGATCCCAGGTATGGGTAGCCAAACTACAAGTGTGAGAGGTTCAATCCGCGGTGGGATGACCTAAGTTGTGTGTGGTATGAAGGAGAAAGCCAGTCACGGCTTTGAAGAGTATGTTTCCCTGAGGGTCAAAGTGTAGAAAAGTTTGTATGTGGTAAAGGGTTAAAGAACCGGAATGACTGGTGATCTGATGGTCCGACACCAGGGTGTTTGCGAATTACTTTAGATATAATACCGTTTCACGGCGTCTGAGTTGATGAGTTGTGGAAATTCATCGCCGTCCATTTCTTGCAATCTAAGAGCGCCTCCTGTCAATACTTCCTTGACAATAAACGGGCCTTCCCAGTTAGGAGCGAATTTTCCTTTAGCTTGATCTTGGTTGTCAAGAATCTTCTTCAAAACCAAGTCATGTTGTTTAAACTGCCGTAGCCGGACTTTTTTGTTGTAGGATCTGGCAATCCTTTGTTGATATATCTGACCATGGAAGATAGCCGCGGTTCACCTTTCGTCTATTAGAGACAATTTGTGATACCTGTCTTTTACCCATTGGTATTCATCTAGCTAAGCATCGATCAACACTTTGAGAGATTCCATCTCAACTTCTATGGGGAGCACTGCTTCCATCCCATAGGTTAAAGCATAGGGGGTTGCCCCAGTAGAAGTACGCATTGAAGTTCTGTAGGCTAACAGAGTAAGAGGCAACAGGTCAGGCCAATCTTTGTGGTTGGCGGACATCTTTTGCATAATCTTCTTGATATTTTTATTAGCCGCTTCAACAGCACCGTTCATCTTCGGATGATAGATGACAGAGTTAAGATGTTTGATGTGGAATTTACAGAATAATTCCTACATCATTTTGTTGTTGAGGTTCTTGGTATTGTCTGACACAATCACCTCTGGTTGTCCATATCGACAAACGACATTGTTTCTGATGAAAGCAATGATGACTTCTTTAGTGACCCTGGGGAAGGAGGCTGCTTCTACCCACTTGGTGAAGTAGTCGATCATGGTGAAGATAAATCGGTGACCATTACTGGATTTAGTCTCGATGGGCCCGATAACGTCCATTTTCCACATTGAGAAGGGCCAAGGCGAACTTATATTGTGGAGTTCCCGTGGAGGGACGTGTATAGCATTTCCCTGAATCTGGCACTGAAGCATCTTCTGACGTGGTCGTTGCAATCAGCCTTGAGAGATAGCCAATAGTGTCCCGTCCTGAGGACTTTCTTGACAAGGAGGGGGCCACTCATGTGGGGGCCACAGACTCCACCATGGATTTCATCCATAAGCCTTTGGGCTTGATCTTTGTCTAGACACCTGAGGAGACCTAGTCTTGCCTCTCTTTTATAGAGCGCATCTCCACTCAGGTAGAACTTCATAGCAAGTCGATGGATCCGCCTTTTCTCAGTCGGGCTCACCTCAGCGGGTGTAGATCCATCTCACAGATATTCCTTGATATGCTGATACCAAGGAGGTTGGATGGGAGGTAGCTCATTCGATACTTCTCCAATGTAATTCGCATAGGCTGGGGCCTTGTTCAGGGAAATTGTGATGCTTGGCAAGTGTTCCTTGTCTGATATACGAATCAAGGAGGCCAAAGTTGCTAATGCATCCGCGAAATCATTCCTATTACGAGGAATGTGTAGAAAGGAGATTTCTTCGAACTCCAAAGACATCTTCAAAACCTTTCGATGGTAAGGCAGGAAATGTAGTTCCTTGGTTTGATAGATTAGGTGGATTGTCCGATTACCAACTCACGAATCTCCGGGATAGTTAATCTTTGATGCCCATCGAATGGGCAAGTTTTAGCCCCATGAGGCGACCTTCATACTCACAATTTGTATTATTGGTGCCGACAAACCGTAATTTAAGCAAGAACGAGATCTCGCTCCTCCCGTGACGGATACTAGAAGCTATTCCGACTCTAGAACCTTCCATATTAATAGCTCCATCAAAATACATCTTCCATGATTGGCGTGTATCGCATCGATTGATAATTGTTCTTGTACTTTTATTACTCCTTCATCGAGGAAATATGTTTCAAGGGTTTGAAATCCACGAAGGTGCGGTGACGATTGATCGCATGATTCCTTAACCTTTGATGGACTTTTGAGTCACATATCGATGTCAAATTGTTGTAGGATCAACTGCCATCTGGACAGCCGGCAATTTAACATGGGTTTGTTGAACACGTACTTGAGAGGATCCATGCGGGATATGAGATGGGTTGTGTGACCATGGAGGTAATGCTATAACCTCATGGAGGCCCATGCTAAAGCACAACACGTCTTTTCGATCAGAGTGTACTTGTGTTCACTTCTTCTTTGAACCTTTTTGCCGAGGTAATAGATAGCTTCGCGTTCTTTGCCTCTATCGTCTTTTCGTCTCGGAAGATGCGACATTATGGCATTGTCACTTACGGACAGGTACATGAACAGGGGAATATCCTCCCTGGGTGGTACTAAGACGGGAGCTTTGACTAGCTGTTTCTTGATTGTAAGGAAGGAATTTTGGCACTCATCATTCCATTTCATGGAGGAGTTCTTCCTTAATAGCTTGAAGATTGGTTCACAGGTTGCTGTGAGTTGGGAGATAAATCTGCTGATGAAGTTGATCCTTCCCAAAAATCCCCATATTTCCTTCTCTGTCTGAGGAATGGGCATTTCAGTGATGGCTTGGATTTTGGAAGGATCCAGCTCTATCCCTTTGTGGCTGACTAGAAATCCTAGCAACTTGCCTGATTTAACGCCAAAGGCGCACTTAGCTGGATTCAACTTCAAGTTGTACTTACGCAACCTGTTGAACAACTTTCTGAGATGGTCTATATGGTCATCCTCCTTTTGGGACTTGACAATGATGTCATCCACGTAGATCTCGATCTCTTTATGCATTAAGTCGTGGAAAAGAGCCATCATAGCTCGTTGATAGGTAGCTCTGGCATTGATGAGGCCGAATGACAACCGTCTATAGCAAAAAGTTCCCCAAGGAGTGATGAAAGTAGTCTTCTCACGATCTTCCTCGGCAACCATGATCTGATGGTACCCCGGAAAGAAATCAGCAAAGGAGTACATGTCGTATTAAGCATGAATTATTGTCAATGAGAATGTGGATAAATGGCGCAGGAAAGTCATGTCTTTTAAGCAAGCTTTGTTCAAGTCCCGGTAATCCACGCAAACTCGCACCTTCCCTCCAGGTTTGGGCACGGGCACGATGTTGGATATCCACTCCGGATATGTAGACACCATGATGATGCCAGCTTGAAATTGTTTCACAATTTCCTCTTTCACCTTTAAACTCCACTCAGGTTTCAATCGCCTAAGTTTCTGCTTGACTTGCTTAAATCCCTCTTTAATGGGAAGGCGATGAAGGACAATGTCAGTGGACAAACCCACCATGTCTTCATGAGACCATGCAAACACATCCTGGAATTGGGTTAATAACGTAACCATGTAATTCCATTGGTTTGGGGTAAGGTCTGAACCAATCTGGATTAACTTAGGGCTTTCTAAGGTTCCGAGATTGAAAGAAGTGGTTTGAGCAAGGTTGGGCTTGGGTTTGTCTTTGACCCATTCTTGAATTTCTGGAGGCACCTCAATGTTATCCTGTATATCCATCAAGGCTGAATTCATCTCTACATCAAAGGTACAATCCTTGTGTAAGAGAGGCATCGTATCCGCAAGTACAGGCACATCTAAATTCAGAGTCCTAAAACAAAATATGCTTTTACCTAGTATATATGAAATGTGTTGATCATACACAATGTTATCATATACTGGCAAAATAAACTGCTAATACTGTACAAAATAGTAATAAGTTATTATATCTACAAGGCGAAAAGAGTTACCGCTTTACCCTTGACGACCAATGCACGAGGAATCTTTGTTCCAATTAGCGAGGTAAAGTCCAGGTGGACCGCAGTGATGGAGGGATTGTCATCATCCTCCTTGTCCCGAATGATGGCCATTACGTCTGGGCAATCATCGTCTGGGGTATATTTGTTGTTATGTTCATCATGAACGATGATGCGTATACCGGACATCATCCGTATGACGTCTTGCTTGATTCTTCGTTCCTCTTCTTCCACTGCGGGATTTGGAACAAAGATTTCTTTCTCCTTTATCGGTACCGGCTTCGGAAATAGCATGGCCATTACATTGGCTGGCACCTTTACAGGAGGTTGTGCGGACTCAGAGTTTGAAGGTGAAGCTAAACGCCACATGGTTGAAGCTGAAGGAATCTGCTAATGCTTATGAGGATTCCTGTGACTAGAGCTGGTAGAATAGCCTAGTCCAGCTATTCCGGCTTGCTTGGTTAAGCGAATAGGGTACTTGATACCCTGGCAATCTTTACCCAACCCTTGTCCCGGTTTATGACCCAACGACATCATTTCTTGAGTAAATGAGCATTACTTGGCGAGAAATTTTAGGTTGAGCAATGGTGCTCCAATAGCATGGTATTGGGTGTTGCTTATTTCAAAGCATGAAAAACCGATCGTTCAACGTCCTCATTGGAATTGATGAGCGGCATGTCCCGTCTTGAGGAATTTACGGTTCGGCGTTGGATGTGACGAAGCTATTGTTGATAATGAATTTCAAGCTGTTGATGAAGAAGCGGAGGGACTACCCCGCCATGTGAATCCATGGTCATCCTGAGGCGAGTTGTATCCGAGTCTATCTTGAGCACATGGAAAGATACAAAATGTGTGAGGACCAATTTTGATTGGTAGCTCAATTACCCAAGACGAAATTCTGGCGGGCTCCATCAAAAGCTTTGATGATAGTATGGCTACTCAGATTTGTTGAGATTGATATTCATCTTCACCAAGGTAGCATATGGGCGGATATTAGAGAGAGTAACCTCTATCAATTAAGACTCGGCTACCATATATCCAGGAGGACAAGACCGCAATGATAATAACGGTTTCAATGGCCGGTCCCTTCAAGCAGGTATGTCATCATCGATGAAGGATATCACATTGTTGTTGAAAATGTGATCAACCATATGTTGAAACTTTTCCGTATCCACTGATGTCGGGAGATAGGCTTCTTCTAGAACCTTTAACAAGACCTTCCGGTGATTCTCGAAAGTTAGGACTAAGTCCAAGATTGATATTTGTTGTGGAGCTTCTTTTAAGCTTAAAACCACCGTAGCTTCATTATGACCCACCGTAACTTTCATCCGTTACCCCGCACAATAGTCACTCGGGATTGGTTAGCCTTGTGGGACATCATTGCATAGAGACGTGACGTGGCATCGTGTTTGTCGAGATGACGATGTTGCCCCTCACCGGCGCCGGATTGGGCCGATAAAGCAGACGTTGTTCAGACTTCGCTGAGATTGGACTGCTACAATCGTTGAAGGTCCTCATTGTCATCTTTGAGGAGTGCTGTCTTCCGATGTTATTAGGGTTGGTGCAATGTATCTCGTTGTGAGTGCCGAGATTGAAGCTTGTCGCATTTGAAACAAGCATTTCTGGGGTTATCTCCGAAACTGCATTCCTTGGGGCTATCACCAAGGTTGGTGGCTATTCCCATGGTTGGGACTGAGACTGGATACCTCGTGGCTGTCTCCGAGATTAATATGTCTTCTCCGGTGTGTGTTCCGGTATTGTATCTATAAGTTTCGGGGTTATCTCCATGGTTTGATTTGGTTACTCCCAGACTGTGATACGAGGTTTGATGCTGAACTTTCGGTAGTATCCGGTATGGATTTGGATTGTCTTTCAGGGCTCTCTCTTAAAAGACGAATCTGTCCTCCTACAATGTTAGTAACAGTGGTACAAAAATTTTTGAGTGTCTACAGCTGTTGTTGATCACATCCAATCCCGAAATTATGGAAACAACCCCTGGAGGGTCCATAAAAAGAAAGAGGAAGATGTTTCCACGATACTCTGAGGTCAAAAGGCAATCGTAACATGCCTATTCAAAGGAGAAACTACACTCCTTTCAAGCACACGGTCTGCGAACCTCCAATACCAAAAGGTGGAGAAGTCAAACGCCCTCGAGTGTTCACACCCTTAGGGGACACCCTCGAGAACATTCTCAATCTTCTGACAACACAGAAGAAAATTATGCATCTTCTTCCACCAGCTAGCCCTAATGGACGGGAATGCTGCTCGGAAATGTGTTTATTATGCCAGGGCACCTGGACATGATACTTAGGATTGTTGGGCCTTGAAACACAAGATCCAAGATCTGATAGACAACGGTGAGATCGTGGTCACCAAAACAGATCAGCCTCACGTTCAAGACAACCCTCTTCCTCAACACAAAGAAGAAGAGGTCAACATGATAAATTGGAGCAACGGACAGAATTCTAATTTCAACTGTGAATCCTCCCAGACCCTCAAAGACGGTGTTGAAAAATGGGATTATGCCAAGTTCCAGTTCATAATGGAATGAAAGATGAAAGCTCTATGCAAGCAAATTGAATAGTAGGCAAAATTGGTGACTTATCAACATCAAGTGACACGTCAATTAATCAGCCAGGAGCATGCCAGTCTCCTACCTCTTGTCATGAATATTCCCTCGTCACTTTCATAAAATGAAATGCTGGAAGACAAAGTGACAAAGAGAGCAAATGCCAAAGCCCGTCGGGATTTTTCCAACAAAAGGGAATTCACCTATTTAGGCCAACCTATGGAGGAAATCCTTCATATGTTAATCAATGAAGGAAGGATCAGTTCTCTTCTACCTCTAATCAACCCCCATTCAGGATGATACAACTCTGATGGAGTATGTCAATATCTGATTGACAGTGGTGTCCTGCACTTAGCGGACGATTATACTGTGTTACGTGCAAGTGAGAATGCAGGTCCTACTAAGTGGAAGAGTGTGGTAGTAGTCATATCTACTAAAACTGATGGGGCTAACAGATTACTCACAATGCCAATAATTCAACTCAAGGGAAGCAACCATCCTTTGAAAGTGGCCGCCCCCGAGCCAATCAACTTGTCGTGCAGAGCACAATATCCTATTGTTAGCTTGCGCAAAGTTCCGTGAAATTATGGAGAAGGTGAAGGATCCACCTCACATACAACTGCTACAGTGTCAAAGGAAAACCCATTGTATCTTCCCCAACGGGTTAGGAAGCCTACCATCAAATCAAAGGGGAAAATACCCATGTAGAAGATTGAAAATTTCCTCCGCACTATGGGTCATAACAAAGCCAAGGTGGTTTTGAGCTTAAAAGAAGCTCCACAATAAATATCAATTTTAGACTTGGTCCTAACTTCCGAGAATCATCGAAAGATCTTGTTGAAGGTTTTAGAAGAAGCCTATCAACCTACATCAGTTGATACAGAAAAATTTCAACATCTGGTTGATCACATTTTCAACAACAATGTGATATCCTTCACTGATGATGACATACCACCTGAAGGGACCGATCATTGCAAGCCGTTGCACATTGCGGTCTTGTCCTCCGAATACATGCTGGCTGGAGTCTTGATAGATGGAGGTTCATCTCTGAATATATGTCCATACGCTACTTTGGTAAAGATTAATGTCAATCTCAACCAAATCCGGAGTAGCCATACTATCATCAAAGCTTTTGATGGAGCCCACCGAAATTCGGTCGGAGTAATTGAACTGCCAATCGAAATTGGTCCCCATACATTCTGCGTATCTTTCCACGTGCTCAAGATAGATTCGGGATACAACCTACTCTTGGGACGACCTTGGATTCATATGGCAGGGGCAATCCCCTCCACTCTTCATCAACAGTTGAAATACATATCAACAATAGCATGGTCACAGTCAACGCTGAACCAGAGTGTCCTCAACATGGGGACATGCCATTCATCAATGCCAATGCAGATGTTGAGCCGGTCAGTTTTCATGCCTTGGAAGTAAGCAATACCCAATACCATGCTATTGTAATGCCATTACTCGAACCCAAGATTTCTGCCGAGGTAATGTCGGCTACTCAAGAAATGATGTCATTGGGTCATAAGTCAGGACAAGGGCTGGGTAAAGATTGCCAGGGTATCAAGTACCCAATTCGATTAACCAAGCAAACTGGAACAGCTGGGCTAGGCTATTCTGCTAGTTCTAGTTAAAGGAATCCTCATAAGCATCAGCAGATTCCTACTGCTTCAACCATGCGGCGTTTATCTTCGCCTTCAAACTCTGAGTCCGCACAACCTCCTGTAAATGTGCCTGCCAGTGTCATGGCTATGTTATTTCCCAAGCCGGTACCGGTGAAGGAGAAAGAAGTCTTTGTTCCAAATCCTGCAGTGGAAGAGGAGGAACGAAGAGTTAAGCAAGACATCATCTGAATGATGTCAGGCATACGCATCATTATTCATGATGAACATACCAACAGATACACCCCAGACGATGATTGCCCAGATGTAATGGCCATCATTCGGGATAGGGAAGATGATGACAATCCCTCCATCACTGCAATCCACCCGGACTTTGCCCTTGCCAATTGGAACATCATTCCTTGCATTAGTCGACAAGGGTAAAATGGGCAAAACTCTTTCTGCCCTGTAGATATAATAATTGCTTACTTTTCTATACAGTATTAGCAGTTTATTTTGTTAGTATATGCTAACACTGTGTATGATCAAAACGTTTCATATATACTAAGTGAAAGCATATTTTGTTTCAGGACCCTGAATTTAGATGTGCCTGTAGTTGCTGATATGGGGCCTCTTATCCACAAGGATTGTACCTTTGATGTAGAGATGAATTCAGCCTTGATGGAAATACAAGATGACATTGAGGTGCCTCAAGAAATTCAAGAATGGGTCAAAGACAAACCTAAACCCAACCTTGATCAAACCACTTCTTTCAATCTCGGAACCTTAGAAAGCTCTAAGTTAATCCAGATTGGTTCAGACCTTACCCCAAACCAATGAAATGACATGGTTATGCTATTAACCCAATTCCAGATGTGTTTGCATGGTCTCATGAAGACATGGTGGGTTTGTCCACTGACATTGTCCTTCATCGCCTTCCCATTAAAGAGGGATTTAAGCTAGTCAAGCAAAAGCTCAGGCGATTGAAACCTGAGTGGAGTTTAAAGGTGAAAGAAGAAATTATGAAATAATTTCAAGTGGCATCATCATGGTGTCCACATATCTTGAGTGGATATCCAACATTGTGCCCATGCCCAAACCTGGAGGGAAGGTGCAAGTTTGTGTGGATTACCGGGACTTGAACAAAGCTTGCTTAAAAGATAGCTTTCCCGTGCCATTTATCCACATTCTTATTGACAACATACAACTGTAATACGACATATACCCTTTTTTCGATTTCTTTACGGGGTATCATCAGATCATGGTTGCTGAGGAAGATCGTGAGAAAACTGCTTTCATCACGCCTTGGGGAACCTTTTGCTATATACGGTTGTCATTCAACCTCATCAATGCCGGAGCCACCTATCAGCGAGCTATGATGGCTCTCTTCCATGACTTAATGCATAGAGAGATTGAGATCTACGTGGATGACATCATTGTCAAGTCCTGGAAGGAGGATGACCATCTAGACCATCTTAGAAAGTTGTTCAACAGGTTGCGTAAGTACAACTTGAAGTTGAATCCAGCTAAATGCGCCTTTGGCGTTAAATCAGGCAAGTTGCTAGGATTTCTAGTTAGCCACAAAGGAATTGAGCTGGATCCTGCCAAAATCCAAGCCATCACGAAAATGCCCATTCCTCAGACAGAAAAGGAAATATGGGGATTTTTGGGAAGAATCAACTTCATTAGCAGGTTTATCTCTCAACTCACAGCAACCTGTGAGCCAATCTTCAAGCTATTAAGGAAGAACTCCTCCATGAAATGGAATGATGAGTGTCAAAATGCCTTCTGCACAATCAAGAAATAGCTAGTCAAAGCTCCCGTGTTGGTACCACCCAGGGATGATGTTCCCCTGTTTATATACCTGCCCATAAGTGACAATGCCATGGGCTGCATGCTGGGATAGAAAGATGATAGAGGCCAAGAACGAGCTATCTATTACCTTAGCAAAAGATTCAGTAGCAGTGAACACAAGTACACTCTGATTGAGAAGACGTGCTATGCTTTAGCATGGGCTTCCATGAGGTTACAACATTACCTCTATGGTCACACAACCCATCTCATATCCTGCGTGGATCCTCTCAAGTACGTGTTCAATAAACCCATGTTAAATTGTCGACTGTCCAGATGGCAGTTAATCCTACAATAATTTGACATCGTATATGTGACTCAAAAGTTCGTCGAAGGTTAAGGAATTGTGGATCAACTGGCCGCCGCACCTTCAGGGGATTTCAAACCCTTGGAAACATACTTCCCCGATGAAGGAGTAATGACAGTTCAACAATACCATCAGTACGATATGCGCCAATCATGGAAGAAGTATTTTGATGGAGCTGTTAATGTAGAAGGTTCTGGAGCTGGAGCAATTCTAGTATCTGGTACGGGGGGAGCAGTATCCCATCGCCGTTAAATTGCAGTTTGTTAGCACCAACAACACAGCTGAGTATGAAGGCTGTCTCATGGGGCTAAAACTTTCCCGTTCAATGGGCATCAAGCGTTTAACTGTCTTTGGAGATTCAGAGTTGGTAATCACACAATCCAATCAAATCTATCAAACCAAGGAACTACATTTGTCGCCCTACCATCGCTGAAGTTTCTGATGGTTTTGGAGTTCGAAGAAATCTCCTTTCTACACGTTCCTCGTAATAAGAATGACTTTGTAGATGCGTTAGCAACTTTGGACTCCTTGATTCGCATATCAGACAAGGAACACTTGCCAAACGTCACAATTTCCCTGCACAAGGCCCCAGCCTACGGGAATTACGTTGGAGAAGTATCGGATGAGCTACCTCCCATCCAGCATCCTTGGTATCAGATATCAAGGAATACCTACGAGATGGATCTACACCCGCGGAATCGAGCTCGACTGAGAAAAGGCGGATCCATCGAATTGCTATGAAATTCTACCTGAGTGGAGATGCGCTCTACAAAAGAGATGCAGGACTAGGTCTCCTCAAATGTTTAGACAAAGATCAAGCCCAAAGGCTTATGGATGAAATCCATGGTGGAGTCTGTGTCCCCCACATGAGTGGTCCCCTCCTTGTCAAGAAAGTCCTCAGGACATGACATTATTGGCTATCTCTCAGAGTTAATTGCAATGATAACGTCAAAAGATGCTATCAGTGCCAGATTCATGGGAATGCTATACACGTCCCTCCAAAGGAACTCCACAATATGAGTTCACGTTGGCCCTTCTTAATGTGGGGAATGGACGTTATCGGGCCCATTGAGCCTAAAGCCAGTAATGGACATAGATTTATCTTCACCATGATCGACTATTTCACTAAGTGGGTAGAAGCAGCCTCCTTCCCCAGGGTTACTAAAGAAACAATGTCATTTGTCGATATGGACAACCAAAGGTGATTGTGTCAGACAATGCTAAGAACCTCAACAACAGAATGATGGAAGAATTATGCAGTAAATTCCACATTAAACATCTCAACTCTGTCATCTATCGTCCAAAGATGAATGGTGTTGTTGAAGCGACTAACAAAAACATCAAGAAGATTATGTAAAAGATGTTCGCCAACCACAAAGATTGGCCTGACCTATTGCCTCTTACTCTGTTAGCCTACAGAACCTTAATGCGCACTTCCACTGGGGCAACCCCCTACGCATTAACCTATGGGATGGAAGCAGTGCTCCCCATAAAAGTTGAAATGGAATCCCTCAGAGTATTGATAGACGCTTAGATGGAAGAAGACCAATTGCTATAAGACATGTATCACCAATTGTCTCTAATAGACGAAAGGCGAACCGCGACTATCTTCTATGGTCAGTTATATCAGCAAAGGATCACCAGATCCAACAACAAAAAATTCTGGCTACGACAGTTTAAACAACATGACTTGGTTTTGAAGAAGATCATTGACAACCAAGATCAATCTAAGGGAAAATTCACTCCTAATTGGGAAGGCCTGTTTGTTGTCAAGGAAGTATTGACAGGAGGCACTCTCAGATTGCAAGAAATGGATGGCGATGAATTTCCACAACTCATCAACTCGGACGCCGTGAAACGGTACTATGTCTGAAGTTGCCATCAAGCCAACATCCTGGTGTTGGACCATCAGATCACCAGTTATTCCGGTTCTTTAACCCTTTACCACAAACAACTTTTCCACACTTTGCCCCTCAGGGAAACATACTTTTCAAGCCAGCAGCCTGGCTTCTCTACGTTTCTACGACTTAGGTCATCCCACTACGGATTAAACCTCTCGCGTCTGCAGTTTGGCTACCCATACATGGGATCAAACTTCTCATACTTGCAATTTATCCTCAACCTAGGATTAAACTTTCTCCTCCCCTCAATCTAACCTGCACATGGGATCACGCTTTTCATCTCGCCCTGAGGGGCGAACTACGTCGACCTGATCTCCTCTTCAATAGGAGTACGTAGACAACCATTTCATATGTCCCGGTCTCAATAAAACAAAAACAACAAAAACATTTCCACCCTTTTCCTTACAAAAACAAAAACAACAAAAACATTCCTACACCATTTCTGCCACTTACAGCGTTGAACCTCTTACACCAGGTTCGAACAACGTAGACCTGATCTTCTCTTCAATAGGAGTACGTAGGCAGCCATTCATGGTTCAGTCTCACCACCTACCAAAACACAAACCCTTGTCAATTGGTACTGGGATCACTTTTCAATCCACTACATTTCATTGGCTTCAGACCAAAGGGATGAAATTACCTGAACTCCTGCCAAATAGGAGATTCGGAGACCATCTAAGCTGCGGTCATACCTTGAAGAGCAACACCAATCCATAAGAGATGGAATTAACTAGGCTTCTCCTAAATAGAAGTACTGGCGACCATCTGTGGTGTGATCAATCTCAAAGAGGAAAGCCACACTCCTCTCCACATTTCCATGCAGAAACCAGTCCCAAGACACCAAAGATGGTAGGGATACATACAGATCGATGATCCATTCTGAACTGTCCAGAGATAACTCAATGTCCATCCATCTAGGAGGAATTCAGAATACATCAAGATCGCAAGCCCTGAAGCAGTAGGCAAAATATCAAGCAAGTAGCAAATCATATCTAAAAGGGAAGTGATCCAAAAA
The DNA here is from genome assembly GCA_020205605.1 of Panax ginseng. Lineage (NCBI taxonomy): Eukaryota > Viridiplantae > Streptophyta > Magnoliopsida > Apiales > Araliaceae > Panax > Panax ginseng. The sequence continues at coordinate 48,153,071 of CM035147.1, read as the reverse complement.
TATATTTCCCTGTCATATATATAATGCTATTTGACATATACAATGTAAACTGTACATGAAAAAATGGCTAAGCTAGTCTCTGCAGGAAAATACAAGCTCATCTACAAGTCAGGGTATATGCGAGCTAACAAGCCCAACATGGCATCACTCTTAGAAGAAGGAGGTGAAGCTGTGGTCTCTTGTACGAGAATATCCACACGACCCAACAGATCTGCAGCCATCTACATGGTGACCATATGCTCATCGATGTAAGTGCTCATCTCTATGATCATGCCAGTGGTAAGGGACCTCACTGCAGTACTATCTGTGACGGCTACATCCTGGGCAGATATGGCACTATCCCGCTCAACTATCACTGCATCTCTGGCTGATCTAGCCTCATCCCGCTCAACAACAGCGACATCTCTTCGAGCTAATGCCTCGCTTCTCTAATAATAGCTGCGTCTCTCCCATCAAGGCGATCAACATCGTAGATCGAGATTCGATCTCTCTCGAAGGTCATCGGATGAAGAAGACTCGCTCAAGAATCGTGGTTGAATCTTTGTATAATGACAGTGCTAGTACTTGGAGAATCTAGAGGAAATGCTGGTAACCCAGCAGCTGGCTCCTCCTCGATGTGGGAATTGAGGTCCTCCATGGGCTCTACATCATCTGACGCACTATCCGGTACTGTGGATACTACCACAGCCGATAAAATCTCTGTCTCCATCCATACGGAATATTCTGCAGAACAACCTGGATTTCTAATGGAAAAATCAGCTATCTCACGCTGATCCCAACATGCATACACACGGGATTGATCCTCTGCTGAAAGATAGCGAGAAGCTGAATGCTGACCTATCGCCCCCTCGAGAGGATGAAAGTCCTGAAACTGGTCAAACTGTGACATCACGGCCAATGGGTGATAAGTAGTCACACCCCTCAAACCAGCCAGATGAAGATAGTCCATGTCCGGAGCATGAGTAATAAAGCTGTATGGTGAGCTAAGCCCCGAGCACGACAATATGACAAATGGATCTCTGATATCTGCCAAAAATATGGACCAAGACAGAGCATCTATACACTCCGATGGTTGAAAGGAGTACGACATAGCTATATCATGGGTGAACCAGTACCCATGCCATCTAAGAGTGCCAATCGGTCTCAAGTGGGACATAAACCACACATATAGCATGACCGAGCTACCTGTGAATACTCTTGTCGGATAAGTGCAACAATAGGTGGCTGACCGCAGGGTCTCTGCTATGATCATAGGTCTCTGCCATGATGACACCAATGTTTTTCTCATCCATGTATCGTGGCATATAGACATACGACAATACGCATAATAGCAGTACATCAACTCTGGCTAGATGCCAATGATCCTCCGGTATGGTGAAATCCCCGGAATGTGGTAAATAACTATCCTCAGAGCCAAATCTGTCGAACAAAAAATGTTGGGATATGACGTGGCTCGATGTAAGCTCATCCTGCACCACTCTGCGCTGCAATCCCGTGAGAGTCATGAATCGTCGACTCATGTTTCCTAAAGCCATATGCACGCAAGGTCTATCCAACGGCAGCATCGTTAATCGTGCATACTCCTCCTGAGTAGGAGTCAACTCATGGGTCCTAAATCGGAAAACCTGCCTATCCGATTCCCAATGCTCTAGCATACCATCTACAAATCCTGCGAGAAACTGAAACATCAATAAAGTCATGGTATGCTGCAGTAAATGATCCACAGTCACCCTGTCTGATGGTGACATGCTATCATACCAGGATCACATACCCGATGCCACCAATGATGGTGGGGTATGATCAATACGGCTAACTGTCGAAGAAGACATCTGTACAGGCCGTTTCATAATACCATCCAGGGGTCAATGCTGAATATCTCTAGATATACATATATATGCATAACATGATACATGCATAGCAGATAATAGATGACAATATGATATATGGAATGAAAAACTGTGCATACATTCCTAAGTATATCAAGATCTAATACATCATCTCTGTACAACTACAAATACAGGGAAATGGGGCACAGACGCCCTACTACTAACAGATGCCTATCAAAAGATATAGCGAGAATGGGACACAGCCACCCAATATCTAACAGAGGCCTATCAAAAGATATAACGAGAATACACATCAGAAGAAGACAATGGTGTCGATGTCCACATCATCAATCCTGTCCGCCTGATGTAACTCCTCATAAGTCACTGGATCTCTATCAACAGGGATGTCAGGCCTATATAGAGGAGGATCTGCACCGGAGAAACTGAATGGGTCATCGAGGGGCGCCACGAATTTGGAAGGATCAAACGGTCGCCTCTCTCACGGATCTTTGCCCAAATGCCGGATAAATATGTGTGCCTAATCCAACTACCAGGTCAAACTATCAATCTGTGTCATATGAGTAGGATCTCGGACACAAGCTATCCAATCCGTCATCATCACGGATCCCGGAACCATATCCCCCATAAACTGTGTGGCGCGGGACTAGGCTCCGATAGTACGAGGGAACCACCAACACTGGAATGTCTCTTGAGTGCAAGGACCCTCTGATAATGTAAAGTCGTCAAACCCCAACAATGGGATATCAGTGACGGGTGACTACGACACAGGCCAATGACGCCTGGCAGGAGGTAAGATCGGCATACGAATCTCCCCTGTGGTGCTCCTAATAGCACGCTCTCCTAAATAGAGCTCCCAACCTCCATCTGTGAAGAGAGGAACTCTCCTGGTGGAAATCACGTACTCGACTCCAGTCGGGTATCCATCCTCAAAGCCGATGGTCAAGTGTTCCCCTGAATAGGGAATCCATGTGATGGTATCAGCTGTCAACAACTCCAGCTGCATACGACAGTGAGTGAAACCCTCAGCTACAGGGACCTCCGGCAAAATGGAATGATGCCATCGTCGTCCTCGTGGATAGGTATCTAAACCTAACACACTCACAGGACACAAGCATGGGAGCCTCTCATAGGTCCAAAACTGCCAACACAATGGCAAAACATCTACGATCAGTAAACAACGACTATTCTAGTTAGAAGCCGGTCCAACTTTACTGGACAAGGTGAAGAACGCTCAGTTACAAGATGAAGAATGTGGGAAGATGAAAGAGAATGTGGTTGAGGGTAGTGATGTGAAATACAAGATCGATACCGAAGGATTACTACGGTACGAGGGATGAATCTGGGTTCCAGCAACACCAGAGCTGAAAGAAGAAATTTTGACCGAAGCTCATAGCTCAAGATATTCGATTCATCCGGAAAGCACGAAGATGTATCAAGATTTATGCCGACATTTTTGGTGGCCGAATATGAAAAGGGACGTTGCAGAATGCGTGGCGAAATGTTTGACATGTCAAAGAGTAAAAGCCGAACATCAAAAACTTAGTGGATTACTCCAATCGTTGGAAATACCGGAATGGAAATGGGAACACATCACGATGGATTTTGTGGTGGGTCTTCCAACTACTCAGAGAGGGTGCGATGCGATTTGGGTGATAGTGATAATCGATGGCTAAATCAAGACATTTTTACCAATAAAGATTAGGTTCAATCTTGATCAGTTAGCAAGATTGTACATTAAAGAGATTGTTTCGAGACATGGATTGCCAGTGTCAATTGTGTCCGATAGAGACCCGCGATTCACGTCAAACTTTTGGAAGAGACTACAAGAATGCATGGGAACTCAATTACGAATGAGTACGGCTTATAATCCACAAACAAATGGCCAAAGAGAACGAATGATCCAAACATTGGAAGATATCTTTGAGAGAGTATCGTCATGGATTTCAAAGGAAGTTTGGGAAGAACAATTACCGTTGGTGGAATTACGCTTCACAATAATAGTTATCACGCGCGAGCATCCAGATGCCGCCTTTACGTAAGTATTATTATACAAGAAAGTACAGAACTCCACTATGCTGGGATGAAGTTGGTGAACGTCAACTGCTAGGACCAGAACTGGTATAACAAAATGCTGAGGTTATCAAACTCATCAGGAAAAGATTAGTAGCAACTCAAGATCGATAGAAGAAGTATGATGATCAACACAGGCAAGATCATGTATTTGACGTAGGAATCTACGCATTCCTAAAGGTTTCCCCTTAGAAGGGGAAAATTCATTTTGGTAAGAAGGGAAAACTAAGCCCGAGGTTTATTGGACCCTTCGAAGTGCTGCGAAGAGTTGGAGAGGTAGCTTACGAGGTAGCTCTACCTCCAGAGTTGGAAAACGTTCATAATGTTTTTCACATTTTGGTGCTACGGCCGTATAAACCCGATTACAAACACGTGATTGAGTACGAACCGTTACAGTTCGAAAAAGATTTATCTTGTGAAGAGATTCCTATCCAGATAGTCCACAGGAAAGAACAAGTGCTCAGGAATAAAGTGATACCTTCTATGAAGGTGATATGGAGGAACTACAATGCTAAAGAAGCTACGTGGGAACTCAAAGAGAAAATGATGAAAGAGTACCCTGAGTTATTTGTTTAATCTGTGTCTTCGACTCTGGGGACAGAATCTTTATAAGTAGGGAAGAATGTAACGAATGAGTTGTTTGAATTGTGATTCTGGGGACAGAATCCTTATAAGAGGGGAATGATGTATCATTCCAGAATTTTAGAAATTTATTTGTAATTTTAAATATTTATTTGAGTTATATAAATATTTAATGGATGTGTTATGGTTGAATAAATATTTGTTCAATTTGATTTGATTTAATTAATTATTTGTTAAATAATTAATAGGTAAGGAAATTATTATTATATTGATATTTCAATTTGGGTAACTTAATGAAATAAAGTATGACAAATAACTCAGGGTACTCTTTCATCATTGGGTAACTTAATGAAATAAAGTGTGACAAATAAGTAATTAAATTAAGTATGAAAACTTAATGAAATAAAGTGTGACAAATAACTATATTATAAGGAGTTATTAAAATAAATTAAAGTAATTTTAATTTAATTTTGCCAAACAAGGCTTAAGTATATTAATCCTTTAATTTTAAATGGTTTGCCAAACAAAGCCTTATAGCTTTTGGATTTCTTTTGAATTTAAATTATAAAGTTAAATAAATAATATATATATATATATATATATATATTTGGTAACCGATAAATTATTAGGGTAATAAGTGTGGCGTCGGTTTTATACATTTTAAACTAGTACGTTGGTTTTATTTTAGTTAAGTATATTCTATTTGGCTAAAGCTTAAGTAAGAAAAGAGAAGAAATTTTGTCAGAGAAAATCTTAGAGACAAAAGAGTTTGAGCGAGAGAGAGAGTTATGAGTTTCAAAGCTTTTCTCAGTGGTTAGCAGAGATTTTGTTTTAGCATCAAAAAGGTATTTTTCCCATAACCTTTATGTTATATGTGTTAGCATGTTTTTACGCTCTCTATGTTTTTGATTTTTCACTGTGTATAAAGTTTTACAAAATTCTTGTAAACCATGTTCTAGAATTGGTTATGATATTACGTATTGGTGTTGTTATAATTGTTATAACTAGCATGTATATATATATATATATATGTTATATGCTAAATTAAGTTCATTGAGAAAGAGAACTTGGTTTTACAGTGAAAAATATATATACGAATATATGTTTTGCATGATAACAAAAATTTGTGTATGCTAATTGTGAAATTGAACGTCATGTTTGTTATTTGGGTATGAATATAAGATAACATAGTACAAAGAAATCAATTTGGGTGGTAACAGTGGAATTTCAGTTCACTGTATTTTATATATCAACAATGGAGTTTTGAGTTGTAAAATTTTGGTTTCAAAGATAAACAGTGTTTCTAAAATCGTTGTTCAATTGTTAATAATTGGTATATGGATGATTGTTAGTATTTATGTGTAAATTACGTGAAGTTATATATGTTAATTGGTGTTAATTGTTGTTAAAAATTAAGACAGTAGCTTTGCTGTGTTCTTGGTTTGGTTTCTGTGAGTTTTGGCACCCTAGCGAGAAAATCCATGTTCGGTGTCAAGTCTAAGCGCCTTTAGCGCTTAAAAAAATATCTTACCAACCGGACTTCACGTCATGAGTTGTGAAGTCGTCACGAACGCCTTAGGACTCTCGCCGCATGAGGTTTGAGTCCCTATATAACCCTCATATTTGAAGTGCCACCTCAACGCCAGCAGTCATGAACCACAAGATAAACCGTGGACCATGGCGCCACTTAGCAGAATGTTCAGAAAAGGCTTTTGTCTTGCACAAAAGTCTGTATTGGTTAATGTAATGAAATATGATGTCTGTTAAGCATGTAATAGTATTATTATAAGTGTTATAGTGCTAAGAACAAACATGTTGTTAACACTTAATAAGTGTGATTATTATTTTGGTCGATGTAACTCGATTATGTGATAAACCATACGTGATGTAGTGTTGATAATGACTGATAATGTTATGATAACATATGTATATAGAATATTGTGATTTAGATTATAACGGTTTAATCTACGCGCAAGGCAAGATTCTAAACCTATCTTTTTACATTGAGCAAGTTTTTCTAATCCTAAATCTTCGTTTTGCAAGTTTCTAAATCTATTGTTTTACATTGAGTAAATCTTCTAACTCCGTACCTTCATTGGGTTAGTTTGTTATGATTATGCAAGTTTTTCTTAAATCTAAATTTGTTATATTAGCATGCAAGTATCTTTATTCTGTTGAATAATTTATCGTTCAAAGTTATTATTTGTTGTGAATGCTTGATATTAAATTTTAAGATTTAACCTTAGCTTAATATTGTTCAAAGCAAGGTATGATAGATTATTCAATTGTTATGCTATTAGATTATTCCTAAAGCATGAACTTAGAATGCAATGTTTATTCAGTTATGTTTATTCAATAACATAGTGTTATTATCTTTTATTCAACTAATCCTTAGTTGATGTCCGTTGAATTCCAAATTACCTTGAAGTGTATCCAAACCAAACTGACTTTGGTGCGGACTTGTACTCTAAATACTGAGATGAACCACCCTATTATTATGGGTTGCGCTTAGTTTATACTTGCACTGAAATGTTTGTATACAATACATGTACGAAGGATTGATCCACCTAAGTACCTTTGAGTCCTTATTGTCGAATGACTGTTAAAGTTAAAGTTGAAAGATTACTTATAACTGTGGACATGGTTCATGGTCATTAGACCCTCACTGAATGTTATGATTTTTAGAATGTTAATAGAACATATTGTTAAGTTCTATTAAGCCTAGTATTTGGCAAGTGATAGAAATGTTAAATTTTTATTTATTGATATTCCAAGTGAGCCTTGTTTGCTCACTCTTGCCTGTAAAATCCTTACAACTAAAGATGAAAAGGGCGACGTACCTAGTACCAGTAAAGGAAAGGGAAAGATGAACAAGTACTGAAGACTTGTAATCGTTTTGATTGTTTTATTATCAGACTTTGGTTTAAATATTGTAATGAAGTTTATTTACATTTTCCGCATGAATGATTGTTTATAAAGGTTAGATAACCTGGGAAATTTTTATTTAATATAATTCTGTATGGGCAGGTTTATTATTCAATTTATTATGATTGGGTAGTACTAAATGATTGTTTTGTTTAAGTGAACACCAAATCTTGAGGTAATGAAGTACCAAGATTTGGGAGTGTCACGGTTCCGCTACCTGATCCCTTGTTGCTACTTTCATTCACCGTATTTTTCTTCGGACAGTTCCGAACCATATGATCAGTCGATCCGCACGCAAAGCAACCTTGTATCTTCTTCGGATTGGGGAAATTGGGTGACATGTGTCCCTCTTGCCCGCAGTTGTAACAAACTCCATTCTTCTTCAGAAAAACTCTTGCATGATTCTTTCCACAAGTTGCACATGGTTCCCTCCCTTTCCTATTCTCCTCTGTCTTATTACCCGACTAGGTACTCTCACTCCACTTTCTCTTGTTAGGGTTACTACCACCACTGCTTCCTCCATCACTTGTATTCTTCTTCTTCTCTTAATGAAATCGAGATGCAGCTTCGTTCCATCCTTCAGCAATTAACGCCTTCTCCATCAAAGTCGCGAACGTATTGATCTTCAATACCGCTATCTTGTTAAATATCCCCGGCTTCCGACCATTCTCAAATCTTCTCGTTTTTCTTGTCTTTGTGTCCACCTAATGAGGTGAAAATCTCACTAACTCGTTGAATTTGGCAGCATACTCCGGAACGACATATTCTCCTGCTTCAGCTCCAAAAACTTAACTTCCATCCGAGCTTGCATACTTGACGAAAAGTAAATCTCAAAGAACAACTCCTTGAATCTTGTCCAAGTCACCACAACTGTACCGGCTCTTGCCTGATTAGTCTCCCACCAGTAATTGGCTTCTCCCTTCATCAGATATGTTGCAAAAGTTGTCTTCTGCTCTTCTACCACACGCGCAATGATGAATGCTTTCTCCATTTCTTTTACCCAAGTTTGGGCTTCAATCGGATCCGTGGTTCCCTTGAATTTTGGCGGTCCTACCGCTTTAAAGTCCTTGAAATTAGCCAATCTATCAGATGGTTGTTCTCTCGCTCTTCCTCTTGCTGCTGGAGCTCTATTCCCCATAGCTTCGGCTATCATATTTGCAAAATTCTGCATCGGGTCAACTTGACCTCCATCATTATTCACCGATTTCTCTTATCTTTGTTTTTTATTCTGTCGTCTAGGCGGCATGATCTGATTTAAATAAAAATCTTACATTAATTCTCTTTCTCTAAACAAATTCTTAATCACAATAAGAATTTAACACATAATTCTCATATAAACACATATTTATTCAAATAGCACATAATACAATTAGTACTTAACACATATTACTATCCCTTCTTAAATCATGTCAGGATTAACAATACAACTTTACACAAAAAGTTGCCATTTTCCATATTTCACATAGTTATTAAAAGTTCGTCAAACTTACCACACTTATGAGTTTAGGAACTTGCCGCAATTATATGAGTGTATGAACTTATCCTAGTTAGACCTTTGGCGTCCATTTGCTGAGGGGTTCAAAACATTTCATATAATTATGAGTCATTAACTTACCATAAGTATGAGTTTTAAGAACACACAAATTAATCTTAATCTTATATTCATATAGAAAATAAAGATTTTATTCATACAAACATATTTATATTTACATATGCTTACACACTGTTCTCAATATTATAATCATTAATATCATAACCTACTACCAAAAGATACTACTGCATATCTCTAAGTTGCCTATCGCCCACTCCCTTCACAAGTCTTCTTCTTGATGGGACACTTGTTGAATCTGTGACCCGTTCTCCCACAGGAATAACACTTCCTCATATTCGGCTTAGGACAATGTAGGGAAATATGTCCTTCTTGCTTACAGTTGAAGCACACGTTCTTCCACATCATGCATTCTCCCACGTGAGTCTTTCCAAACTTGCTACAGACTTGCTTCTTCATCGGGTTTGACTTTTCAGAATTAGGGTTGTCGTTTTCCCTCTTCATCTTTTTCTTGTCTTTCTGCTGCTTGATTGTTCTTTCAGACGATCCACCACCTTCAGTCTTCATCCTTTCCACCTGCACCTTCAGCTCGTTCCGTTCTTCATTCATTTCGTGTAACGCTCGCTTCGTATTCCATAACTCCTCCAATAGAAACACTTTACTCCGGAGTTCTTGAACTTCAGTATATTCGTGATCTTATTCTCCAACTTTGATCTTATTCTATTTCTCCACCTTAGCTTCTTCGGACTCTTCCTCCTCATCACCACTCAGATACATCTCGGGATAATCATCATGATCGCTCCCTAGATTGACCATAGGTTCATCTTTTCCCACCTTCTCAACTGATTCACTTTGCGCTGGCACCTCAACTTCTGGCATTGGTGAAATAGCCACTAGCATCTCCGTACTCATTTCATCTTCTCCAGACATCCTACAATCAGTTTAAATAACTTGATTAGTACTTCATTAGAACAAACTTCTCACACTATGTGTTCGCATATCTCACTATTGATGCACTTCGACAATCCCTCACTTAGAACTCTAAATGAGTTTTCTCTATCTCGCTTATGGTTATAATCCTAGGGTTTTCCCCGCCCCACTTAAGGTTTATAACCTACAGCTTTGATACCAACTTATGACACCCCCAAATCTGGGTTACCTGACCCCCGAGTTTGGTGTTCACGATCCACAATATAAATAACATCTAACTACCCATTCATATAGAAATAGTAATACATAATTCATTAACAGAGATTGTTAATACATTAGTCCCAGGTCATCTAACCTTAACATTACAAACATACCCCTTAGATATACAAAAAGGGTTTACAAATTTTAAACCTTATCCGATCAATCATTGATCAATAATTCTGAACAGTACAAACACGTACTCAACAATACAATTATTTTAATTATATTTTCTATCAAATCCCTATCCGGACTTAGGGTTAGGGTTTCTAATCTTGTTAAGCACAACTCTACTCTTATTTCTCAGTCAATACACAAATTGACTAATCTCGAGACTCGTATCACAGATACACAACACAATATTGATAATTAATATTAAATAAAAAAAATTATTCATAAAAATTCGGATTATTCAAAATCCTGGGTTATTACACCTTTTCAGGTACTTGAGGATATTCTTGACTGCTGTCTAGTGACCTTCACCTGGATTCGACTGGTATCTGCTCATCATGCTCAAAGCATACGAGACATCCGAACGAGTATATATCATTTCATACATGATAGATCGAATTGCCGAAGCACAAGGGATCTTTCTTATACACTCCTCATCATCTTGTGATTTATGACATTGAGCTTAGAGATATTTACACCATAAGTCATGGGTAAGTGTCCTCTTTTCGCCTCTTGTATGCTGAACCGTTTCAGCACTTTATCAATATATGTACTTTTACTTAGGCTGAGCATTTTTCTCGATCTATCTCTTTAGATCCTGATACCTAAAATGAAGGTTGCATCGCCCAAATTTTTCATGGAGAAACATTTTCCTAACCATGTTTTTACAGCCTGTAAGGAAGGAATGTCATTCTCAATAATTAATATGTCGTCAACATATAATACTAGGAATACAATTTGACTTCCACTAACCTTCTTATATACACAAGGTTCATCTTCATTTTTTATAAAGCCAAACTTTTTGACTACTTCATCAAATCGAAGATTCCAACTCTAAGAGGCTTGCTTCAATCCATAAATGGATCACTGTAGCTTACATACCTTTCCAGCATCCTTTGGAATGACAAAACCCTCAGGTTGTGTCATATACACATCCTCAAGGAGATTTCCATTAAGGAAAGCAGTTTTGACATCCATCTGCCAGATTTCGTAATCATAAAAAGTTGTAATAGCAAGTAAGATCCTTATGGATTTAACCATTGCAACTGGAGATGAGGTTTCATCATAGTCAACACCTTGAATTTGTTTGAAACCTTTTGCTACCAGTCGGCCTTTATAGGTTTGTACATTTACCACCCATGTCGGTTTTCTTCTTGAAAACCCACTTGCACCCGATTTGTTTTACCCCTTCGGGTGGATCAACCAAAGTCCATACTTGGTTAGTATACATGGAATCCATCTTAGATTTCATGGCTTCAAGCCATTTCTCAGAATCTGGTCCTTTCATAGCTTCTTGATAGGAAGCAGGCTCATCCTTATCTATGAGCATCACATCGCTGTTTTGAGTCACAAGATATCCATAATATCTCTCAGGCTCTTGGCGTGTCCTACCAGAACTACGAATGCCTTGTGTAATTTGAGCAGGTTCACTTTCCACAATATCTTATGGTTCCTGCTCACGTTCTAACTCAGGTTCAATGATATTTTGTGGTTCTCAAATTTCTTCGAGTTCTACTTTCATCCCACTGTTTCCTTTAGAGACAAATTCTCTTAGAAAATAACCAATTTGAGCAACAAAAACTTTTTTCTTAGAACGTTTGGAGAAATAATACCCTTTTGTTTCCTTTGGGTATCCCACAAAATTACATTCGTCATATTTGGGTCCGAGCTTGTAAGAATCTAGACGTTTAACAAACGCCTCGCAACCCCAAATCTTCATGAACGACATACTAGGATGTTTCCCAATCCACATCTCATATGGTGTCTTCTGAACCGTCTTTGTAGGAACACGATTAAGTGTGAATGCAGTTGTCTCTATGGAATGACCCCAAAAGCTTATTGGAAGATCCATATGACTCATCATTGATCGTACCATATCCAACAAGGTGTGATTCCTCCTCTCAGATACACCATTCCATTGTGGTGTTCCAGGTGGAGTGAGATGTGATATAATACCACACTCCTTTAGAAGGTCATCAAAGTCTTGTCTTAAGTACTCAACTCCTTGATCGGATCGAAGGGCTTTTATGCTTTTGCAAAATTGGTTTTGAACTTCATTCTTGAAATCCTCGAACTTTTCAAAGGATTCTGATTTGTGTCTCATAAGATACATATATCTATATCTACTAAAGTCGATAGTAAATGTAATGAAGTAATAAAACTACCTCTTGCTAACGAACTCATGGGTCCACATACATCACTATGTATAAGTCCCAATACATCTCTAGCCCATTCATTATGTCCAGTGAAAGAGGCTTTAGTTATCTTACCTAATAAACAAGACTCGCATTTCTTATATGATTCAAAATCAAATGAATCCAAAAACCCATCTTTATGGAGTTTGGATATGCGTTTCTCATTTATATGGCCTAAACGACAATGCTAGAGATATGTCAGATTTGAATCATTTGATTTAAATCATTTTGTAATTATGTTATAGATAGGCATTTCTAAATCAAGAATATAAAGACCATTAAACAATTGTGCAATACCATAGAAAATGTCATTTAAGTAAAACAAACAACGATTGTTCTTTATTATAAATGAAAAAACTTTCTTGTCCAAACAAGAAACAACAATAATGTTTTTTCTTATAGCAGACACATAATAACAATCCTCTAATTCTAATACTAGCCCAAAGGGCAATGATAAATGATAAGTTCCTACGGCCAGTGCAGCAACTTTTTCTCCATTCCCAACTCGTAGGCCAACCTCTCCTTTTGCAAAAGTCCTACTCCTTCGAAGTTCCTGCACATTAACAAAAATGTGAGAACCACATCCAGTATCCAATACCCGTGATGTAGAAGTAGACAAGTTGACTTCTATAACATATATACATGAATCAGAAGTCACACTTCCTTTCTTTTTCTTCACTTCTTCCAAATAAGAATGACAATTCCTCTTCCAGTGTCCAGGTTTTCCACAGAAGTGGCAATCACCTTCTTTAGCCACCCCGCCTTTAGGTTTTAAAGCCTGTTTGGTTTTGGAATTGGGTTTGGCACCAGATTTAGATCATATCTTCTTCTTGCCTTTCTAATTTCCCTTAGCATTCCCCTTTTGCACCATCATTATGGGAGCGGGTCCTGCCTTTTTCATGTTGTTCTCGACAGTTCTTAACATGCTCAACAACTCAGGAAGGGGTTTCTCAATTTCATTCATAAGATAATTCATAAAAAATTGAGAGTAACTACTGTTCAAGGATTGCAAAACAAGATCAATTTGGGCTTCCGGAGTGATTGGAAAACCCAATCTATCAAGGTACTCAATATACCCAATCTATTTCAGCATATATGGACCAACTAGATCACGTTCACCCATCTTGCAGTGATACAACGCCTTGCTTGTATCATACCTCTCCTGTCGAGCATGCCCTTCGAACAATTTCTTAAGATGCTTGATCATCTCATAAGCATCCATCAACTCATGTTGCTTCGAAAGCTCAGCGTTCATTGTTGCTAGCATGAGACAACTCACGTCCAGAGCATCATCTTGATGCTTCTTGTAAGCATTATGCTCAGCACGTGGTGCAGTGACAGCTGGTGCTGCATGAATGGGCCCATCAAGGACATATAGCTTGCGCTCTTGTTTGAGGACAATCCTCAAGTTCCTATGACAGTCAAAGAAATTAATTCCACTTAGCTTGTCCTTCTCAAAGACTGATCGTAGTGAAAGACTACTTGTGTTGTTGTTGTTTGCCATTGATATCTACAATTTATAAGTGCAAAAAATAATAAGTCAAATTATAGAGTTGATATTATGTAATTGATAATAGTACATTCAAAATATACCTCCCACTATTTTATTCAAATTAATAGTCCTCACCATTAATTCGAAAAGTATTTTCTATTAAATCTTTCTAGTGAGCCAAGATCCATATTTCATTATGCCTTAAGTTAGCTTTGGCTAATCTCTTAAAACTCAATTATTTGGGTAGACAACCCTTTGTCAATTATATCATATATAACTCTTGGATAGTTTGGTAAACAACATTTGTTTCTAGTTCATCACCAAACTCCATGCCTCTAAGTCCACAATCCTATTGAGATAACTTAGTTAAGTCGAGCCCAATGATTTTAACAGTTTGAATATCACAATTATCATATCGCATCTTACCAAGATAAATAGGGTTGTTTGCTTTGGCAAACCTACATCTATTGATCAAGGTCTTGATGAGTGTTATTCATTAGAAGACATCCGATTTAGACTTAATAATTTAATGAGGGATTTTATTAATTAATTTAGATCTAATCAATTTTAATCTTATTAAGCATGCACATTATTTATCATATCATATCATATACAAGCATAAATAAAGTGCAAAATTTAATGTGTCACAGTTATGGCCCAATCCACTGTCAATCTTTTCAAGCTAATGAAAGATTGAAGGTCAATCTAAGGTGGTAAAAGATCTTCAAAATAGTAGCTCCATTGGATCTTCCTCATGCATGTGCCTCCTCTCATCGTCATCTTTCCATCATGTTCTCCATCTTGTCATCTTCATCAATTATAGATTATTACATGACATAAAGAAACCTCGAGTTACATTCGAGGGGATTTGGATGAGAAGAGAATATTACATTAGAATTTATAGAAAGGCATGACATGCAAGCCATATTTCAAAACCTAAAACCACTAACCTATGGGTCAAAAGGCCATAACTATGCACCATGCATATCACAATAAGCACATAACATTTTATATATAATTAAAGAAAACTATATATAACATATTGGGGTTACGACCATCGTAAGGCCATTCTGACGGGGAGGGTCCAAGTACAATCTGTATTGTAGAATTTTTCCATACGAATCTCTGAAATAGTTTCAAAATCATATATTTTAATCCACCAAAACACCCATAATAACTATACACCCAAAGACATATCATATATGTCCGGTTCAATTAATCATATTAAGCAAGAATCTTCATGCTTCTAATCCAATTAGAACAGAAGTTGTATACTGTTATTACGCCATTTAAGATGCAATTAACAGAACATAATATACATGTATATCTGTTACTGATATTCATAATACGAGAATATGCCTACATACATAATATCATATACTCAATTTCAGATCGGTAAAATTGTATCATCACATATGATATATATCAAAAATAATAAAACACGTAATCTAAGTTAATTGTTTCGCAAGTAGCTCCGATACCACTGTTGGGTTTTCGGCACATCAAAGCAATGCACAACGGAAAATAAATTGAACAAAAAAAAATCCGAAACCCAAACAGGATCCATGCGAAACAGAATTTAATTCAGTGTGTAAGAGATTATACGGATTATGAAGCTAAAATTGATGCGATCGAATCTCTGACGCAAACCGAATGAACTACATCTCTACGGTATCCACACGAACGTCCGCGAACCGTCTCACGATTCTGCAATAAAAGGGTGCTGCGATATTAGCCACCAAAGGAAAGGATTTTCTAAATTTCTCTCTAGTCTCTCTTTAAGAGCGGCTAGGGTTTTAGGTTATGATTCGTTAACCCTAAAATAACTGCTATATATATATATATATATATATATATATATATATATATAGGTTAAAAGGGATTAATCAAAATCCTTTTAAAATCCAAATTTATATATATATATATATCTTAATTAAGTCTTACTTAATTAATATATCTATATATATAAATTATCCTATTAATTAAATTTGTAATTTAAATACTATCCATCATATTGACATATTTAAATCTTTACAATTTAAATTAATTCCCTTTTTAATTACGTTCTATGTGTGTGACCCTATATGCTATTATTACGTTGGCAATAATTTTAAAATCATATTATAAACAGTGAGTGGCATCTAGTAATGCATCACTGCTACCCAAGTAATAATAAAATCGATGATTCGATACAACCTTTCCGTGACCAATGTTTCAATGTAATTTAATCCTTTTAACCTTGACACCCTAGATTAAACTCGAGTCATGGAATATGTCATAATCTTCATAATTTAATCTGAGTTTTCTTGATCAATGAGTAGACTATATGAAACAAATCACTATTTGAGCATAGCCATGCATTTCATAGTCCTACTCAATCAAGAGGCCTATGGATATCACCCCTAATAAATAGGAGGGTTAAATTCCATCTAGATCACTTATATTTCTCACACGGTTCATGATGTACCCAATAATCACCTTTATAGTCCACCCTATTAAAGGTGACCTTTGATGATATCAAAGTACATAAATTCTCGTGTAGTAATATAGTGATTTCAGGTCGGAGGACCATTACATCATTGTTACTATGAGAATTGATAATGACACTTTGATGATCCACATAGAATTCTCATGGTGGGTCTGTCCAGTACATCGTTCTCTTACACATACCTATGCATTGACTTAATATCTCATATATTTATGACCAATGAGATTTGGTAATCAGTCAATCCACATACTAGTCTCAATGCATTATTGTTGTCCTATCAACAATGATACTCGACTAGGGACATTTAAGAGCAATGATACTAATTATAATTATATAATCTCATGTTCAAGTCACATACTTGAAACTATATAATTTGTATCACTATTCTAAAGAATTTTATTATGTTAACATTTATATAACGCAGTAAATAAAACCATAATAAAATCATTCACTTATTCAATCAAATATAATATCAAATTGTTAAGTAATTATATCAAATAATTGGCCTCTAGGGCATAAACTCTAACACTAGAAGCCATAAAACCATTGACCAATCGACCATGACCACTGTTCTGGGTTACCTAGAAACTCAAGAACAGCTCTGACAGTGACTTTTTGTGAAAACCCCAGATTCGGGTCCTAATCACCGCATATCTGGTATACTAATTCTATAACTATTGCGGAAGATATAAACATAAATTGTTTATACATTAAACTTTATACATTAATACCCAACGTTGAGAACCTTAACATATACCTGAATTTCATTTCTTATCTGACATATAATGTTATTATCATACATTACTATTACAATTTTAGCTACACATATAATCCAAAGTTGGACTTGTCTTCGTCTTTTCCTGTATCCGACGTATTCGTCTTAATCTGCAATGTTTATCGTGATATAGCAAGGGTGAGCAACAAGTTTGCTCAGCATGTAAAATTTTAATAAATCAAGGATATATCATGATATAAAGAATTGAACAATAAGCTGGCTAAAGTTCTACAATATAATTGTGAACTAGAATGAACAAATTTTCATAGCTGAACGAACATTTAACATAAACAAATATATCTGGACCGAATGGTAATGAAGGTGATCAGCCTTTCATACCTGATGAACACATGCAATATGCACAAAGTGCGAATCAATAATGCATAGACATGGTAATCAACAATGATTAACCACAAGCATACTTGAATGAAACAACTCGAGGTCGAGTTAAAGAAAACTTGCACAATAAGTGAGTATAAGAAACTTATTTGTTCGGTCGATTATTGTTACACAATTTATTTAGCTTTGCCTGAAGACCTAATATTGACAATACCGATCTCCAAATATTAGAATAATATCATTACAATATAATACTGTCATATATAATTATAGAATAACCTAAACACCTAACATATAACCCTATCAGTCTATACAACACATAAGACCTAGTATCAAGTCAAACTATTGCAGTCTGAGTTTAATCCGGCACAATTCGACATCCCGACGGCCTAGTCAGATAATTCTCGAGTCTAATATTGCTAAGACTCGGTCTAATCACTTAACAACTAACTTAGATAATTTATTATTAGTCAAAATAATTTTTTGTAAACTCGTAATAATTTTTAAATAATTATTACCAGTTATCACAATTTTTCAATCATTAATATCGTATTTATATGATTTAAATACCATATTATTCTATTATCATTAATATTTATTTAATATCAAATATTAATGAAATACATAACATAATATTATAAATAACTTATAATATTTTAAAGTATTTTTAATACTTTATTATTACCTTTAAATGATTTTAAAGTAATTAAAACCATTATTAATTATCCGCCATTAATATTAAATATTAATGTATTTAATGACAAAATATCAAAAGTTATATTTTATAACTTCAAATATTTTTAAACTCTTAAATCATTTTTAAATGATTTTTAAAACATTAATTCTATTTTCCATTATTTATTTAATATATTTATTAAATAAATTAATTACCATTAATATTAATTTATTAATGAAATTCATCATAAAATATTAAAAGTCATCAAAAATAACTTCAAATATTTTCTTATACCATAATATAATTTTTATGATTTTTCAAGTATTAAAATCATTTTTAACTAATTTATTTAATATTATACATAAATAAATTAAATACCATTAATATTTCAAAATATTAAATATTAATGAAATATATTTGAAATTATTAAAAACCCATTTTAAGCTTTAAAATAATTATCAGTAATTTATTTTGAATTTTTAATATTTAAAAACTATTTTTCTCTAATTATTAAATAAAATAATTGATTTTATAATTAAACTGTCGCTAAAGGGTGCTATAGGCTACAAAACTGTGGCTAAAGGTGTTCTTGAACAAACGCATAAATTCATACATTGTTATCTGGTATCCTACTTTGACCATCATTTGATCTACGATCTTGGTGTTTTCTGGGCAGCCTGATATGTTAAGATAATAGTATAAGTGTAATACTACAACGACATACTAAGGTCATGGCCAAGTTACAACAAATCAGAGAGTTACAGGCCTTCAAAATCATTGTCAGAACTGTTCTTCATTTTCTGGGTTTCCTAGAAATGAAGAACAATCAAGGTACCTATTTTCCAAGCCTTGAATCATAAGTTCTGAGCTTGCTAAGTATGTTCCAAAGGTTCAAACATGTAGTCGAGATGTCATGGTACATTTATTATGCACTAGATCAACCCAACAACACAACATATAAGAGATCAAAGCTGGTCAAAGTGCATGTCAGGAACTGCCTTCGAAGATTTCTAGGTTACCCAGAAACTTCATCTTGCAGTTTCGTCGACACAACTTTGACCACTGATTTCTTTGACTCTGTGTAGGATCTAAGGATTATAAAGGCATGGATCGATAATACTTATGTCATCTACACAAATCAAACACTAACATGGCATAAAAACATAAACACAGCAAGATCTATGGTTTGCAAAAATGTTGTCAGTGGTTTCTGGGTTTCTGGTTTGCCTAGAAACTCAGTTTCCATGATCGCTCAACCTACTTTGACAACTTATATCTGGAGATCTAGACATGGTATGGATGTGATTCCACTTCCCGTCTACTCTCCTCATAACAGAGAACATATCTATAACTTAAAACACAACAAATCATTAACACACAAGGATCTATGAGCCTTGACATTAGGTTGTCAGAACATAAATTAGGGTTCATAGATCAGTTTTGAAAACTTGATTTTCGTGCCTCTAGATGTTATCGATCTAGGATGTAACAACTCAAATCACTCAATAACACCCTATAGCACCAATCTAAACAACTAACAATATTAACATAAAATTTTAAGTATTTCGAAATTTAGAGGGTTTATACTTTCAAAACTTTGATTTTTGATTTTTGATCCTTGATGATCTGACCTTGTTAAGCTAAGAGGTTATTATGTCTTAACTCTTCACTCCCTTTCACCTTCATTCCCGAATTTTTTGAGAGAAAATGGCCAAGGTTCATATGATAAATAAAGTGAGTATTCTCTCTCTCTCTATAACCTATATATTTTGATACATTGAAGCTATAAGATACAAAGTGGCCCTTAGATCATATTTTTGGCTAAGATATATGGCACATGGGAAGTCAAAAGTTGGTCACCAACTAAATTCTTGACTAGATCTACACTCTATCACATTAAAGAATGCAAAAAGGGCACATTGGTCATTTGGCACAAATTTTTAAGGGTATAATAGTAACTTGTCTAACCCTTAGGGTTTGACCCTTATTAGGGTTAAACCCTAAGGTTTTGAAAAACTAAAATTTTTAGGATTTCTAATTAGGTTTTAAAATTAGAAAAGGTAAGATTTCTAAATTATAATTAGGATTTCCTAATTATCTTAAAGTTTACTAATCACATTAAGGTTTGTTAATTAGGATTGCTGTTTCCAAATTAACATAAAACTCCCTTAATTAGCAATTAGGGTTTATATTTAGCAATTAGGGTTTCTATTTAGCAATTAGGATTTTCTAACTAATTTGTTAGATTTTTCCTAATTAGGTTTGTAATTAATAGCACTTAAGCATTATAATTATCCTTTAAGTTCCCAAATTAGGGTTTTAACAGTCCAAATTAGGGTTTCGAATTTCCGAAACTGAAATTAGGATTTCTAGAGCCGGTACTAGGGTTTCTTATTCATCGCTAACATTTTCTAACTAAACGTCGATATTCTTAATATAACTTTAGGGTTTGTCACTGATATAATTTATCTGGTCAACCCTTGACCCTTAACCATAACTGTACACATATATGATCATATACATAGAACATATACACTTAATCCTGAATAATTCACGACAAAATTTTTTAAATCCATAAAATCCTTTAAAAATGCCAAATCTATACACTTATTTTCTGTCTAGGTTTATTATGTAACCTTAATTCAATCTTTTAAGATTTTAATAAAATTGTCCAAATTCTCGGGGTGTCACACTTTGAGCCTCTTTAACTTCTTGTTATATGTAGGTTAAAGCATGAATTGGTATGATATTGTACTACTGCATGAGTACACTATAACACCCATACAGTTCCAAACCCAAAATCATCAACAATAGACAATTAGAGTAAGGTCAAAGTGGTGTCTAGGCCATGATCGACTGATTCCCAGAAACTCAAGAACACCTATAGCGACACTTTCTGTCACTATAGGGCATTAGCGATAGACATAAAATAGTTTCTAATAAATAAATTAATAAAAAATAGAAATAATTAATAAATAAATATAAATAATTATAAAAATAGTTTTAAAAATTATTCTAAGTTATAATAATTAACTTTTAATATTTTTACATAAATTTAGTAAATATTTTATTTATTTGGATATTATTAATAATTAAGTTAATAATAAAGTAAATAGAATAATTATTTATAAATAATAAATAAGTATTTAAAAATAATATGAATGATTTAAAAATCATAATAAATGATTATAAATTATTTAAAAATAATAAACAATATATTTATAATATTCTAAGTAAATATTAATTATTTAGAAATAGAAATAAATGATTTAAAAATTATTTAAGTGATAAATTAATACTTAAAAATTGTTATAAGCTTCCAGAAATTATTATAAAAGATATATAATTTATCTAAAAATATAATAAAGCTTATAAATAAAGTTTAACCGTGCTATTAACTTATTAATTAACCGGTAAAGTCTTTGAACACCGAAACCATATCAAACTTAACTCGAGCATAAATAGTTTATGTATTTGAGAATTGTTATCAATACTAATGTGTTAGATTTATATGAATGAACATCTTAGGGGTTTATTAACGAATCAAGTAGCATTGCTTGATTGATCTTTGCTCATACAAGTTACTAAACCTTATTTTAATTACTTAAACAAGTCTTCTACCCTATCTTGTTATTTATACAAGTTTTCGAACCCTATTTATGTGAGACCCCAAATTTTATGAATAAAGATTTAAATATCTCGAAATATTTTTTTGAATATTATGGTGTGAATTTGATATAATGTTATAGTTGTGGGTAATATTTATAAATTTTGCAAAGTAAACAAGTTGTTATACAATATTCGATTGGTCGGGGAATATTCGTACGACGGCACAATCATTGGTGGACCCCACAATGGATATATTGTCGTAGTAAGAAAACATGCAAATTACCTTTTTATAACTAATGAAAGTGTTACTAGTAAAAATTGTTGAACTACCGGTAGTAGTAAAAGTACTGAATCTGGCGTGGTTGCATAGTAGCACACGGTATTGATTATTGATGTTTACATGAGAAGTCACTCGGTTATACTCAATTATTACTACGAAGAATTGGTTGTGATCATATCTCTCATATTATTGATTCAATTATTGTTACAGTATCATCTGTATAATATGTTATATTATTAAATTAATAATTGAGACGACAAAGTTATTCATATTATTATTTATAATATTGACAATGTCCAGAAGTTTTGTCAATGAGAGGTTTGGTCACCTAATTGCGGGCCAATAAAGAGAAATCCTTATCGGAAAGCCCCCTCTTTCTTGGGAAAGACCTGGTTGTTAAATATTGTGAATTATAATGATGAATAAGTTCGTATTGATTAAAGAAGAAATTGATAGTTCCATTGTGTTGGAATTATTAGTGTTAGTGAAAATCGACATTTATTTCGATAATAATTAATGTCTGGAAGTTATATTGACCAATCGGGTAATTAACCGGATAAATGAGCAATTAATTGCTATTAATTCACATGCTTATAACTATGTGTTCACATGTGTGTACTATTGATTCACATGATTTACTATTAGGGGAGTTGGTGCAAGATTGATAATACTTGTATGACTAAATGAAAAATGGAGGTATAGTTGAAGGTACTATACTGTAATTATTTTTTTCACATGATTAGAACTATTGATTCACATGATTTACTATTGATTCACATGATTTACTATTAGGGGAGGTGGTGCAAGTTTGATAATACTTGCTGTCGACGTCGGGATTTTTTAGTTGACTCTTTCCGTTACTTGTTCTTTGGTGTTCTCATTTTAGTTGAGATTTGTTTGAAAAAACAAGTGAAAAAGGTCTGACATGTATAATGTCAACGATGGACTGTTAAGAGTCGCCATTTGGTTTTTTAAATGGTTTTACCAACACAACCGAGAAAAGGTTTGCACATTGACCCAGTGATGTGACACTACTAAAGCGAATTGGTGAAATCGAGATTCATAAGGGTCCGGGGACTTGGTTGTCGCGGAGGGAAGGTGTTAGGCACCCCAGACATCCGTGTTCTGAGGTGACCGCCTCTTTTCAAGAAACTATTATCGATGTGTGTGTGTGGGTCAATGTGTTGTTATTTGGAAGTAGTCTGAGGCCTCGTTCGCACCTATATACATGTGGTTTGAATTTATGTAAAAATCGGTTTTAGCAAGATATGGCGGTGGACGTTTTTATAAAAGAGGTTTTCAAACCCTAATGCTCAATAGTAATTGAGACCTTTTACACTCCCATTTTATTAAGTGTTCGACTTGAGTGATTTTTATTTTACAGATGCGAGGCATCCGTACAAAAATAATGTACAAAATAATGCCGACTTCCTCGTGGGTATGGAAACCATCTCGAGGAAATTCAGACATCATGATAATAATTTATAAGCCGCTACAATTTGAAAATGTCCATCACGGAACCAGAATCTAGATCCAATAAAGTGAATCTGTGATCACATGATTCCTAGGCACACATGATTCCACAATTTGTATGAAAGTCATGGCAGTATATATATATATATATATATATATATATATAAAAGTGTAAATATATATATATATATATATATATATATATATATATATATATATATATATACATGATCACCAACCATGAAGCACCTCCATGGGGATCGGAAATGTAAATAAAGTCGTAAAAGCTATCAACCGCTACGGAGGAAACTCTAGTTGGGACGAAACATAAATAAAGTCAAAAGTTATCAACCGCCACTTGAGGAAACTCCAAAGGG
The DNA here is from genome assembly GCA_020205605.1 of Panax ginseng. Lineage (NCBI taxonomy): Eukaryota > Viridiplantae > Streptophyta > Magnoliopsida > Apiales > Araliaceae > Panax > Panax ginseng. The sequence goes on along the minus strand of CM035147.1, from coordinate 48,129,035 downwards.
ACAAAATGTAAATAAAGCTATACAAAGTAATCAATCGCCACTTGAGTAAACTCCTCGGCAGACAAAACGTAAAGAAAGCTGTAAAAGCGATCAACCACCATGAAGTAAACTTTAGGTGGGATGAAATATATATAAATATATATATATAAAAGCAATAAACGCACCAAATTTAAAATCCAGGCTCATCGAACAGAGTTCGAGAAGTTCCTATATATATATATATATATATATATATATATATATATATATATATATATATATATATATATATAAAAGCGAGTAAACATCGGATATAAAATCCAGTGCTCATCGAATAAAGTCAGACACACAATTAATATATATAAATGTGTGTATATATATATATATATATATATATATATATATATATATATATATATATATATATATATAAAGCAAGAACGCCTCTCTGCATCAAGTCTAGGCTCAATCAAGGCATAACTCAATAATGTTAGTCCAGATATATAAATATATATAATATATATGTATATACAAACTGAAATAAAACCACGGATCGAAGTCCGGGAAAACGCACGCAACACGACTCTCAACGTGAAGAAGGGTGTGTGCAAAGATGAAGAGAAAGACTCTAAAGTGTGTGAGAAGGCTTACAGTGGGCTGCCAAAGAAGACTTCTATATCTTTAAAGTGGGTAAACACTGGCTTTTATAGGTACAAAAGTAGCTATATATGAGCTCAAATGTGTTTAAAATGAGAAAGTACTTCGTATGGGGTGAGTACAGAGCAAATTGGGCAGGCTTCCTCGCAGTTTTCTCTTGTAAAATGAGCACCCCAAGCCCTCTGTTTATAAAGGGTGAAGCCGCAGGTGTACCAGAGGCTACCCGAGTTGCCCCAGGTTTTTTTGGTAGGGTCATCTCGTAGTACGTGCACTCGGGCACTGTAATGTCCGCTCAAACTTTCAAAAGTGAAATCTGGGCATCCGATTGAGGTATACATGACCTATTTCAGATCGACGTTGTCGAGAGTTATACAATGGCATGAGATTAAAGTTTGTACGAAGTCATTGAAGATGGGATGATGCCCTCCGGTCTTCAAGCATCAAATTCTATCCGTTACCCCGCACAATAGTCACTCGGGATTGGTTCTCCTTAATTCTTGTGGGACATCATTGTGTAGAGATGTGTGTATGAAATGTTGAGACGATGTGGTGTGACATCGCGTTGGCGAGATGACAATGTTGCCCCTCATCGGTGTTATCGTCGGTTTGGACTGATAAAGCAGACGTTGCTCAGGGCTTCGCTGAGATTGGAATGCTTCAATTGTTAAATGTCCTCAATGTCATCTTTGAGGTGTGCATATCCTCTCGGTGTTATCTCTGGGTTGGTACGGAGTATCTCGTTGTGAGCGCTGAGATTGAAGCTAGTTGCATTTGAAATAAGCATTTTCGGGGTTATCGCTGAAACTGCATTCCTTGGGGGTGATCACCAAGGTTGGTGGCTATTCCCATGATTTGGACTGAGACTATATACCTCAGGGTTATCTCCAAGATTAATCGATCTTCTCCGGTGTGTGTTCCGGTATTGGATCTGCACGCATCGGGGTTATCTCCGAGGTTGGATTTGTTACTCTCAGTGTGTGTTCTGGGGGTGGATGATGAACTTTTGGTAGTATCTGAAATGGACTGTCTTTCAGGGTTCCCTCTTGAAAGACTAATATGTCCTCCTGCAATGTTAGTGACAGGTGTACAGAAAATTTTGAGTGTCTACAGATGCTCCTCTTTATCATACTTATGCAATGTAATGCATGGGTATGATAAAGAATCCTAGACACTTGAAATGCAACAAGACAAACATGGTACTATATGTAGCAACATGATGCAAATGTATAATGCATGTGTACGGGGTTGTAGCCTAACATGCTGGGATGATTGCTGGCTCCCTGTTGCTTCAACTGGGGATTGGCAATGATGACCAGATTTGATGTGTAATCCGAATCTGTTAGGATGTTGACGTTGGGGTTATCATCAAATTCCTGGATCCTTGATAATGACTTGATCCTGAAGATATACCTCTTATGTGTAAGAGATCTGTGGGGATAAAGCTTGGTCTGTTTAAGGATATGTATAACATATTCCATCATCGATCCTCCATGTTGACGTTGACCTTTCCTGGTTGGCATCGACAGGTCATGTCAAGATTCTGCTGGATTTACTGCCAACAGCATATGGTGTCAGGGATGCCTGACCTTCGTTGATGTGTACTTCACCGACATGTGAATCAACGGCTGAAAACCCTGTGGGATAGATGTCAAGGTTGCTTGACCTTTGCTGACGTGTAAATCAATGGCCGATACTCTGTGGGCAGATTATCAAGGTTGCTTAACCTTTGGTGACGTGTGAATCAATGGAACATTGCGTTGTGACCCCCGTCGGGGATCCGCTAGGAAATATGAGCAATCGAGCATGAAACCCTCGAATAGCTCTGGAGCTTTGATAGGTTTAATCGCCATCGGCTAAGATAACGTCAAGGCTTCTTGACCTTCGTTGATATTTGTGTCAACGGTTGTGTGTGCGTTGTAATCCCCTGCCGGGGCTTCACGTTGTAACCCCCATCGGGGATCCACATTGTAACCCCTGTCAGGGATCCACGTTGTAACCCCCATCGGGGATCCACGTTGTAACCCCCGTCGGGGATCACGTTGATCTTTTAGGGTAAGGACCTGGAGTTGGCGGCATTGGACCTGTACAAGGTATTGCCGGATGTGATTTGTAACAAATGAGATCATTGGCAGGGTATACCTCGTGTTTGGATGACTACCAATGAGTGATGTATGCGACTCGAGTTCCATCCGAGAAGACGTAAGTGTATCTTTGTTTTGCTTTCAATCGCAGAAGCTTTTTTATTCCCGATTTGACTTTTTCAGGCAGCAAGAACTCCTTTGTAACTCAAATTAGACCGAGCCAGAGGGGTGGGACCCACATAAGGGTACCACAGGTACACCTGCTGCAGCCGCAGATGAGCCTGCGGCCAACCGTGGATGATATAATCCAACAGGTTGGTCTCACAAGTCATTCTCAACTTGTTTCATGAAGAGAAATCCGAGAGCCTCCTTCAGATCTGCTGAGTTCGGGCTATTTTCTACAAATTTTGTCACCATACAAGTGCTCTGCACTAACCTAGTAACGTATGCATGTATTTTTTTCTAATTTTTATCCGTTGGAATTTGAGTTATAGCATGAAATGCATCTAAACACATAGTAGTGATTATCTATGCACAAATGACTTGATAAAAAATATTCAACATAGTAAATGTTAGTATTAAACCATGTTGAACATAATGATGTGAAAAAATTTGACTTTTGAGGCAGTCAAATTGGCACCTTTTTCTGCTATTTTTTGCCCTATTTGAGGTCCAATGAGCAAAAGGTAGAAAGGCAAATTACTCTTGATATTGAGGTTAACCTTATGCATGGATGATTTTGATTTTTAATGCATATATTATGTATATGACTTTGGGGCAGGTGTGCTACTGAATGGCCACCAAAACATTCCTATGTACATGTGGATAGTCCTATTTTCAAAGGGGACTATGGCAAAAATGTTTAAAATGTAGGCATTGGGTAGTCATGCATTTTAACTCTATTGTATGTTAAAGTAAATGCATGTATGCATATAGTCATAAAATGCATTCTAGAAAGCTCCAGGTAAGGAAATACCACACCCTTTCTGAGGTGATTTGGAGACTTGTTGTCTAGATATTATGGATCTGAATCAGCCGAGTAATTCCCGTAGGACCACTTCTGGTATATGGAGGAGGGCTTCTGAAGTACCTCGACCCCATTCTGTCAGACAGCCTCATCGATTGGTGGAGGTCGTGATTCGTCCAGTCTGGGCTAATGTTCCAGACGTTGAGGACGAGGATGAGGATATTCCAATTGAGGATCCCGCTCCTGCTGCACATGTTCCCCGTAGGTAGCTCCCTTATATTCAAATGGCAAACCTAGAGCTTTTGTGTGATTTGAGCAGACATCCCTCGATGTATTTGCATGCTAACGAGGTATGACGTTAGATCTTAATATTCCTTCTTTCCTATTGACGAGGAGTAAAGGAATCTGATGTTGATCTGCATTTCATGCAGGTTCCCGGCTTCACACAGCCTCGAGGGAATTAGTTTTGTATACACTCCATGTATCCGGCTCTTCATTATGATTAAAGAGCGATAGTGCATGATTGGGGATTCGGGGCATTCTTCTCCATCCTTCCCCATCGTTGTCCCTTGGGTTACCTCAGGGCATTGTCTGAGCGATGGTTTCATCAGACTCAGTCACTCCATTTGCTGGATTGTGAGGTGATGATGATGCCGATGGATTGGCGGTATATCACAGGTATGGAGTTTGGAGGGGAGCCAGTGCCTTACATGGTGAATATTACCCCTACTGCCGTCAGATCCTTGTTAGGAGTTCTGGTGAAGGCGATCAAGGGCGGGACTATTCGTTCAGGTCCTTTGAGTGTAGATGCTATGAGCGGGCTTTTGAGTGTGCCCATGCTTGATGATGTCAGAGTCAGGGATCGCATTCTTTGGCGATTGTTCCTGATGATCATTAAAGGCTTCTTCATAGCAGATAACTCTTCTATGGTGTCGTTCGCGTCATGTGGACCGTATTGGAGAGTATGGTTGGGGTTCCTACACCTTTGCCTATTTCCTCCGGGGCATTCAGTGATGCGATCATTGTGGTTTTAACCAGAGGCTTGGCTAGGATTCTACCCATTTCTGCTGGTGAGTATTTCTCTTGTCATTTCCCATTTATAGGTTAAGAGTGTTTACTAATCGCGGATGTTTTGCCATTTTGTTGGCAGTTTTGGGCCTACAAGAGGCTCCCATGCTTGCGTCCTGTGAGTGCGTTAGATTTAGATACCTATCCACGAGGACGATGATGACATCATTCCATTTTACCGGAGGTCTCTATAGCTGAGGGTTTCACTCACTGCCGTATGCAACTGGAGTTGTTGACAGCTGATACCATCATATGGATTCCGTATTCTGGGGAACACTTGACCATCGGCTTTGAGGATGGATACCCGACTGGAGTCAAGTACGTGATTTCCACTAGGAGAGTTCCTCTCTTCACAGATGGAGGCTGGGAGCTCTATTTAGGAGAGCGTGCTATTAGAAGCACCACATGGGAGATTCGTATGTCGATCTTGCCTCCTGTCAGGCGTCATTGGCCTGTATCGGAGTCACTCGTCACTGATATCCCATTGTTGGGGTTCGACGGCTATACATTATCAGAGGGTCCTTGAACTCAGGAGACGTTCCAGCGTTGGTGGTTCCCTCGTACTATCGGAGCCCAATCCCGCGCCACACAGTTTATGAGGGATATGGTTCCAGGATCCATGATGATGACGGATTGGATAGCTAGTGTCTGAGATCCAACTTATATGACACAGATTGATAGTTTGACCCGATAGTTGGACCAGGCACACATATTTATTCGGCATTTGGGCAGAGATCCGGCAGAGGTAGCTTCGTTTGATCCTTCCAATTTCGGTGGCCGCCCCTCGGATGACCAATTCGGTTTTGCGGTGCTGGATCCTCCTCTATATAGGCCTGACATCCATGTTGATAGAGATCCAGTGACTCAAGAGGAGTTACATCAGGTGGACAAGATTGATGATGTAGATAATTACATCACTGTCTTCTTCTAATGTGTATTCTCGTTATATCTTTTGATAGGCCTCTGTTAGATATTGGGTGGTTGTGCCCCATTCTCACTATATCTTTTGATAGGCCTCTGTTAGTAGTAAGGCATCTGTGCCCCATTTCCCTGTATTTGTAGCTGTATAGAGATGATGTATTGGATGTTGATATACTTAGGAATGTATGCACAGTTTTTTATTCCCTATATCCTATTGCCATCTATTATATGCTATGCATGTATCATGCTATGCATATGTATGTATGTCCAGAGATATTCAGCATTGACCCCTGGATGGTCTTATGACACGACCCATACAGATGTCTTCTTCGACAGTTAGCCGTATTGATCATACCCCACCATCATTGGTGGCATCGGGTATGCGATCGTGGTATGATAGTATGTCACCATCAGACAGGGTGACCGTAGATCGTTTGTTGCAGCATACCATGACCTTATTGATGTTTCAGGTTCCCGCAGGGTTTGTAGATGGCATGCTAGAGCATTGGGTATCGGATAGGTAGGTTTTCCGATTTGAGACCCATGAGTTAACTCCTACTCTGGAGGAGTATGCACGATTGATGATGCTGCCGCTGGACAGACCTTGCGTGCATATGGCTCTAGGAGACATGAGTAGACGGTTCATGACTCTCACTGGATTTCGGTGCAGAGTGGTGCATGATGAGCTTACATCGAGCCACGTCATATCCCAGCATTTTTTGTTCGACAGATTTGGCTCTGAGGATAGTTATTCACGAAATTCCGGGGATTTCACTGCACCAGAGGATCATTGGCGTTTAGCCAGGGTTGATGTACTGCTGTTATGTATATTGTCGTATGTCTATATGCCACGGTACATGGATGAGATAGACATAGGAGTCATCATGGCGGTGAGAGCTCTCAGGGAGGGTCGTACCATTATACCTATGATTGTAGCAGAGACCTTGCGGTCAGCATCCTACTGATGCACTTATCCGATAGGAGTGTTCACGGGTAGCTCGGTCATGCTATATGTGTGGTTTATATCCCACTTGAGATAGATTGGCACTCTTTGACAGCATGGGTATTGGTTTACCCATGATATAGCCATGTCGTACTCCTTTCAGCCATCGGAGTGTACAGATGCTCTGTCTTGGTCCACATTTTTGGCGGATATCAAAGATCCATTTGTCATATTGTCGTGCTCGGGGCTTAGCTCACCATACAGCTTTATTTCTCATGCTCCGGGCATGGACTACCTCCCTCTGGTTGGTTTGAGGGGCGTGACTACTTATCACCCACTGGCCGTGATGTCGCAGTTTGACCAGTTTCAGGACTTTTATCCTTTCGAGGGGGAGATAGGTCAGCGTTCAACTTCTCGCTTTCTTTCAGCGGAGGACCGATCCCGTGTGTATGCATGTTTGGATCAGCGTAAGATAGCTGATTTTTCCATCAGTCATCCAGGTTGTTCTGCAGAGTTTTCTGCATGGATGGAGACAGAGATTGCATCGGCTGCAACAGTATCCACAGTAGTGGATAGTGAGTCAGATGATGTAGAGCCCATGGAGGACATTGATTCCCACATCGAGGTGGAGCCTACTGCTGGGTTGCCAGCATTTCCTCTAGATTCTCCTAGTACCAAAGCCTTTGTCGTTATGACAAAGATTCGACACACGATTTTTGACGAGTCTTCATCTGATGACCTTTGAGAGAGATCAGGCTCGATCTATGATGTTGGCTGCCCTTGATGGGAGAGACGTAACTCTATAAGAGAGAGACGAGGCATTAGCTCGCAAAGTTGTCGCTGTTGTTGAGCGGGATGAGGCTAGATTAGCCAGAAATGCAGTGATAGTTGAGCTGGATAGTGACATATCTGCCCGGGATGTAGCCGTCACAGATAGTACTGCAGTGAGGTCCCTTACCACTGGCATGATCGCTGAGATGAGTGCTTATGTTGATGAGCATATGGTCACCATGCAGATGGCTGCAGATCTGTTGGGTTATGTGGATATTCTCGTACAGGAGACCACATCTTCGCCTCCTTCTTCTGAGAGGGATGCCATGTTGGGCTTGTTATCTCACATATACCCTGACTTATAGATGAGCTTGTATGTTCCTTCATAAATTAGCTTAGCCATTTTTCCATGTACAGTTTAAATTATATATATCAAACATCATTATATATATGACAAGGAAATATATTTTTGGATCACTTCCCTTTTAGATATGCTTTACGACTTGCTTGATATTTTGCCTGCTGCTTCAGGACTTGCGATCTTGATGTATTCTGAATTCCTCCTGGGTGGATGGACATTGAGTTGTCTCTGGATATTTCAGAATGGATCATCGATCTATATGTATCCCTACCATCTTTGGTGTCTTGGGACTGGTTTCTGTATAGAAATGTAGAGAAGAGTGTGGCTTTCCTCTTTGAGATTGACCACACCACAGATGGTCGTCAGTACTTCTATTTAGGAGAAGCCTAGTTAATTCCATCTCTTATGGATTGGTGTTGCTCTTCAAGGTAAGACCACAGCTTAGATGGTCGCTGAATCTCCTATTTGGGAGGAGTTCAGGTAATTCCATCCCATTGGTCTGAAGCCAATGAAATGTAGTGGATTGACAGATGATCCTAGTACCAACTGACAAGGGTTTGTGTTTTGGTAAGGGGTGAGACCACACCATGAATGGCTTCCTACGTACTCCTATTGAAGAGGAGATCAGGTCTGCGTAGTTCGAACCTGGTGTAAGAGGTTCAACACTGTAAGTGGCAGAAATGGTGTAAGAATGTTTTTGGTTTTTTTTTTGTAAGGAGAAGGGTGGAAATGTTTTTGTTGTTTTTGTTTTATTGCGATCGGACCATATGAAATGGTTGCCTATGTACTCCTATTGAAGAGGATATCAGGTCGATCCGTGGTGGGATGACCTAAGTCGTAGGAACAGAGAAAAGCTAGGCTGCTGGCTTGAAAAGTATGTTTCCCTGAGGGGCAAAGTGTGGAAGAGTTGTATATGGTAAGAGGGTTAAAGAACCAGAATGACTGGTGATTTGATGGTCCAACACCAGGGTGTTTGCTTGATGGCAACTTCAGACATATTACCATTTCATGGCGTCCGAGTTGATGAGTTGTGGAAATTCATCGCCGTCCATTTCTTGTAATCTGAGAGCGCCTCCTGTCAATACTTCCTTGACAACAAACGGGCCTTCCCAGTTAAGAGAAAATTTTCCCTTAGACTGATCTTTGTTGCCAATGATCTTCTTCAAAACCAAGTCATGTTATTTAAACTGCCATAGCCGGACTTTTTTGTTGTAGGATCTTGAAATCCTTTGCGGATATAACTGACCATGGAAGATAGCCGCGGTTCACCTTTCGTCTATTAGAGACAATTGGTGATACCTGTCTTATACCCATTGGTCTTCATCCAGCTGAGCATCTATCAACACTCTGAGGGATTCCATTTCAACTTCTATGGGGAGCACTGCTTCCAACCCATAGGTTAATGCGTAGGGGGTTACCCCAGTGGAAGTGCACATTGAGGTTCTGTAGGCTAACAGAGTAAGAGGCAATAAGTCAGGCAAATCTTTGTGGTTGGCGGACATCTTTTGCATAATCTTCTTGATGTTTTTGTGAGCCTTTTCAACTGCACCATTCATCTTCGGATGATAGATGACAGAGTTAAGATGTTTGATGTGGAATTTACTGCATAACTCCTCCATCATTTTGTTGTTGAGGTACTTAGCATTGTTTGACACAATCACCTCTGGTTGTCAATATCGACAAACGACATTGTTTCTGATGAAAGAAATGATGACTTCTTTAGTAACCTTGGGGAAGGAGGCTGCCTCTACCCACTTGGTAAAGTAGTCGATCATGGTGAAGATAAATCGATGTCCATTACTGGCTTTAGGCTCAATGGGCCTGATAACGTCCATTCCCCACAATGAGAAGGGCCAAGGTGAACTAATATTGTGGAGTTCCCTTGGAGGGGCGTGTATAGCATTCCCATGAATCTGACACTGATAGCAACTCCTGACGTGGTCATTGCAATCAGCTTTGAGAGATAGTCAATAATGCCCTGTCCTGAGGACCTTCTTGATAAGGAGGGGGCCACTTATATGGGGGCCACAGACTCCACCATGGATTTCATATATAAGCCTTTGTGCTTGATCTTTGTCTAAACATCTGAGGAGACCTAATCCTGCATCTCTTTTGTAGGGCGCATCTCTACTCAGGTAGAATTTCATAACAAGTCGATGGATCTGCCTTTTCTCAGTCGGGCTTGCTTCCGCGGGTGTAGATCCATCTCGTAGATATTCCTTGATATGATGATACCAATGATGTTGGATGGGAGGTAACTCATCTGATACTTCTCCAACATAATTTTAGTAGGCTGGGGCCTTGTGTAGGGAAATTGTGATGCTTGGCAAGTGTTCCTTATCTGATATGCGAATCAAGGATGCCAAAGTTTCTAACATGTCTGTAAAGTCATTCCTATTACGAGGAACGTGTAGAAAGGAGATTTCTTCGAACTCCAAAACCATCTGTAAAACATGCCGATGGTAAGGCAGCAAATGTAATTCCTTGGTTTGATAGATTCCGGTGGATTGTCTGATTACCAACTCTGAATCTCTAAAGATAGTTAACCGTCTGATGCCCATTGAATGGGCAAGTTTTAGCCCTATGAGACGACCTTCATACTCATTTGTGTGTTGTTGGTGCCGATAAACCGCAATTTGACGGTGATGGATCCGCTCCCCATGCAGATACTAGAACCGCTCCATTTTCTAGCACCTTCCATATTAACAGCTCCATCGAAATACATCTTCCATGATTGACGTGTATCGTACTGATGGTGTTGCTGAATTGTCATTACCCCTTCAACGGGGAAATATGTTTCCAAAGGTTTAAAGTCCCCTGAAGGTGCAGCGGTCAGTTGATCCGCAATTCCTTGACCTTTGATGGACTTTTGAGTCACATATACGATGTCAAATTGTTGTAGGATCAACTTCCATCTGGACAGCCGACAATTTAACATGGGTTTATTGAACACGTACTTGAGAGGATCCACGCGGGATATGAGATTGGTTGTGTGACCATGGAAATAATGTTGTAACCTCACGGAAGCCCATGCTAAAGCATAACACATCTTTTCGATTAGAGTGTACTTGTGTTCACTGCTGCTGAATTTTTTGTTGAGGTAATAGATAGCTCGTTATTGGCCTCTATCGTCTTTCTATCCCAGCATGCAACCCACGACATTGTCACTTATGGACAAGTACATGAATAAGGGAACATCATCCCCGGGTGGTACCAAAATAGGAGCTTTGACTAGCTGTTTCTTGATTGTCAGGAAGGCATTTTGACACTCATCATTCCATTTCATGGAGGAGTTCTTTTTCAATGACTTGAAGATTGGCTCACAAAGTTCTCATTAGTTGAGAGATAAACCTGCTAATGAAGTTGATTCTTCCCAAAAATCCCCGTATTTCCTTTTCTATCTGAGGAATGGGCATTTCCGTGATGGCTTGGATTTTGGCAGGATCCAGCTCAATCCCTTTGTGGCCGACTAGAAATCCGAGCAACTTGCCTGATTTAACGCCAAAGGCGCATTTAGCTGGATTCAACTTCAAATTGTATTTATGCAACCTGTTGAACAATTTTCTAAAATGGTCTAGATGACCTCCTCCTTTCGGGACTTGACAATTATGTCATCCACCGTAGATCTCAATCTCTCTGTGCATTAAGTCGTGGAAGAGAGCCACCATAGCTCGCTGATAGGTGGCTCTAGCATTGATGAGGTCGAATAACAACCGTCTATAGCAAAAGGTTCCCCAAGGCATGATGAAAGCAGTTTTCTCACGATCTTCCTCAGCGACCATGATCTGATGGTACCCATGAAAGCAATCAAAGAAAGGAGCATGTCGACAAGGCAAAGATTATCAATAAGAATGTGGATAAATGGCACGGGAATGCTATCTTTTAAGCAAGCTTTGTTCAAGTCCCGGTAATCAATGCAAACTCGCACCTTCCCTCCGGGTTTGGGCACGGGCACAATGTTGGATATCCACTTAGGATATGTAGACAGCATGATGATGCCAGCTTAAAATTGGTTCACAATTTCTTCGTTTACCTTTAAACTCCACTCAGGTTTCAATCGCCTTAGCTTTTGCTTGACTGGCTTAAATCCCTCTTTAATGGGAATGCGATGAAGGACAATGTCAGTGGACAATGTAACAACCCGGAATTTAAGATTATCCAGAATTTAGGTTTAAAGATTTCAATTGAGGACTCATGTGATGGCTGAGTTATATGAGTCTTTGTATGGACAGAGGTTTGTGCTTGGTGTAACAACTACTCAGTTTATTACAGTGATAATCATTGAAATTGGTCGCGCTATCAAGATGTATATAAAGAGAAGGTGAATCTTTTCTCATGTATATACTTGATAGGTAGAAAATGATAAGATAGGTGCGGGTTCTTGAAACTCATACTTATGAAAAGTTTGTGACTCATAGTTATATGCTATATTTCTGAGCTCTAAGCATATGGATAGTCCTTGATTTGTTCTTGGATTACATATTGCGAAGATAAGTTCTTAAACACATATGGTTGTGGAAAGTTCCTAAACACATAAAGTGTGGTAAGTTGATGAACTATACTAAAGTATAGAAATGTTTAGACTGAAAGTAAGTATTTTCAGTAGACTTAACATTGAAGGTGCTAGAGAAGAGTAACTATTGTTGCAAGTAAGACAATAAAGGAAGATGGAGAATAGGATATTCCAAGTCATCTAGCTAAGCTAGATTTCGAAATTTCTTGAAATCGTGCTGATGTGCGCATTTTGAAAATGAAAGAATTGGTTCAGCTTTTGGAACCAATGGATTTTAAAAGAACTATTCTTGGTATGTCTATGCTAATTGTTTCAGCTAGACAGAAATTGGTTTAAAATATCAAAATGAATTTTATATCATCGATTGCATTTGATGCAAAGATGGTAAAAGGATGGAGTTATTAATGCAATTAAACTGGTGTGCAATTTGATCAGAGGATCAATAAACCGCTATGGTATGATGCATAATGATGAAGTCATAAACCCATCGAAGTCCTCAACGCATTGTGAAAATTGCGATATATCATGGCGCCATGAAGCGCTTTTGATGTATTGCAAACGAATTTAAAGAATTAGTCGATGTTAAGCGAGTTGACTAGACGAATGTTTCAAGTTGATGTCCAATTTATTGGTATGGTCTAAGCTACTTGATTTGGCTAAGACGAATGGTATGTCATGATTAAAAGAAAATCGAGCTTTCTTTAAAGAGCTATGCTAAACCAAATTGTTTTGGTGCGGAATTTAAGGAGTAAGTCTGAGGTGAACATACTCCAAAATGGGGTTATACGATGGGTTGATCACCTACGTATGGAAGAGGTAGTTTACCTTCTTTGTGATTGTAAACTGACCGTGGAAAGAAAGGTTTACGGCATAAGCTGTTTAACCTAGTAAGAGTTCATGGTTAATTTGACCCCTCAACAAAAGTATGAAATGTTTTAAAGGAATCTTTATATTCCTCGTTATTCCTTTCACTTCATGATTCTTGATAAGTTATGAAGGGTAGGGAATGTATGAAAGATAAGAACTTCTTTGAAGAGAAGTTGAGAAGAAGGGTAAGCTAAAATTTCGAGGACGAAATTCTTTGAAGAAGGGGAGAATGTGAGGACCCGGGTAAGGGTTTGGTTTTAAGAAATTCCAAGGACGGAATTTTTATAAGGAGGGAAGAATGTAACAACCCGGAATTTTGGATTATCCAGAATTTAGGTTTAAAGAATTAGTTATTAATAAAAGGAATTTTTATTAATACTATTATGTGCTATGTGTTTATTAATCGTTCTATAACCTAGAATGATTATTAATCGGGAGGATTCTGGCTACGAGCTAGACTGAACGAGTAAGAAATTTCAAGACGAAAATAAAAAATTTTCGGGAACAAAAATATTTTCGGGGAAAAAGACGAAATAGGCACTATTCACCCGACGCAACCTAAGGGTTAGGGTTTGAATAACCTTAGCCTTTTCGAGAGTTCGGTATGTTGAAATGACATTCCGTCGAAAGATTTGACGATAATATATCATGAAAAGTTAAGTAAGCCGATAAAAGTTTTTCTCAAAAAACGTGCAGAAATCGAACGAAATAAAAACGACGAAAAGTACTGTTATGTACTTTTCACTCGTTTAGCTACGTTAGGGAAAGCGTGAAGGAAAACGCTGACGCCAAAAAAAAGTGTTTTTCAGTTTTTCAAAATCCAAGAATACGTAAAAGTTAATCGGTAAAGGAAAGACGAAATATCCAAAAATATTTGGATTCCGAGAATCGCAATTTTTGAAACTGTAGGACGAAACCCGAAAGACGGAACTACGAAACTTAAGGGCTAAGCAAACTTGAGGGCTAAGTTAACTTAGTCCTTAAGTCTTGAATAGTAAGGAGGTGTGAATAGTGATTTTAGGGGCGAAATGACTATTTTGCCCCTAACCTTGAAAATCTATAAATAGGAAGCTTAATCTTATTTGAATGGGGTTTTGAAAATCTTACACTTTGAGAGAGAAAGAGAGAGAGTTCGGATAGGGGGAGAGAAGGAGAAGAAGGAAGGAAAAGCTAGCTTGAATGCACGCTTTGTCCGACGGAAGGAGATTAAAGAAGAACGGTAATCCGAACCCTAGTTTCTTCTAATATTTTCTTTAAGTTTTCTATGTCAAAAACCTAGCTTAATGAGAATAAGAAATAAAAGAGATTAGTAATGATTTCATATGGTTGAAATCGTAAGAAAATGAAGAAATAAAAATAAGAAATTTAGTTTATAAATTTCTTAAGCAAGTATAAGATTCGTGAGGATTTTGAGCGATCCGAATGAATATTATGAACGAGTAGGTGAATGAAGTAAGGAATGATGTTCTATAACATCAAATTCCAAGAAAAAGTAGAATCGTAATCCAAAATATCGATTAAAATGAAGAACGAATGAAGAACGCGAAGAACACAAAGAATTATTGCTTGGTTAGGAATGGTAGAAACGTTCATGAAGAACGGATTAAAACTAAGCTATAACGAAGTTATGGCGAAAATTTTATAAAAGAAGAACGAAAATTTGAAAGTTAGTAAATGAACCTGAATATGTAGGGTTTCATAAAAATGTAAGAGAATGTATAAAACGTGAGTCGTGGACTCAAGAATGAATGAATTTCGAGTTCAGATGACCGAATTACGGACGAACGAACAAAGAACGTTAAAAATGTTAAAATGAACAAAGAATGAAGATTAAGCCAATTGAATGGCATATTAACGGATTCAGAAAAAAGTTCTATCTGAGGGTAATCGAAGTACGTAAGATAAGGAAGAAAATGGCTTTGGAACGACCTCGTTCCGAGTTATAACGAAGAAGTTATGAGATTTCGGAATCGGCGTCTCAAGCTTGTAAAAGACTTAGAAAAAATTTCTAGGTTTCATACTGTATGCCATGCAGTCATGAAGTTGTGCCTTGAGGCCGATGTCAGAATAGCATAATGATGTCCGAAAACACACTGCAAGAGTTCGGCGCATGGCGTGAACAAGTAGTACAATTTGTGGCGCCATTGTGCCATGTATACATGATCTGAAAATCTTCCGAGTGGGCGTCGCAAATGCCGCCCACTAAGTAAGGACTTCGTCTTTGCAGCCTTGATTCGGGAAGAGAGAGAGAGAAGTAGGTCGCTGGCCAACACGAGAGGAAGGGAAGGGCACGGCGCAAGCAGTCAGCCAAAGTCTGAGAGCAATGCCCGTAAGTGAGATTTTAGTTCTCGATTCATTGGAGGATGTGCAAGAAAGAAATATGAACATAATGTTCAACTAATGTAACACTTAATCAAGTGTTTTAAACCTTTAATAAAGGTTGAACAAAAAGATTAAACGAGGATAAAAGACAAAAAATGTAGATGCGAGTTACGGAACCGATGTCCGGGGACCGTAGTCGCGATAAACGAACGTGAGGGATGGCTATGGTTGTGATTCCTTAGACATTGGTTGACGATGCTGTGAACGCAATGTTGTTGCGATGAACGATCGATCTTACCATACAACGGACCGTATGGCTTCAACATTAAGAAAGAATAATGAACATGGGGTTCATGGGATGGATAACGATGAATGCAATTGAAACCTTGAGTAAAGGTTGAGTGAGTGATTAAGAGACGAGCAACGTGAACGTCGAATACGTAAACGATCCTCGTGAATCGTAGTTGCGTCGGACGAACGTATTAAGTATACCCTGGTTGTATGACTTAGACGTTGACAAAGGTAGTAAGTAAGATACGAATGGTATCAAGAGAGCCGTAGTGAACGGTAATAAGATTACTAAAAGACGAATATAAGTCGAATGAGAATGTTAGAATGAAATGTAAGCGTTGAACACTTTAACCGACGTGAAGGTTGAGTGTACGCAAATATTAAACGGGTAGAACCTATACCCCGTGTATGGTTTGACCGTAGGATAACGAAGACTATTGATTAAACCTGTGAACGGTGAAGAAGCTGAATTAGAGAGGTATGTATAACGTAAAAGAAGCCGAGTTAATGTTTATAACTTGGATAACGCTCCAAGTCGAATGAACCGGACGTTGTAAGATAAGAATAAGGTAACGTAAAATGTTTAACGCTATAAATGAGTAGAATGAATATGAAATGATCGTTCTGAGTATACAAAAGACTGTATAACTTAGACGATGATGAATGAATCCTGAGGTATGACAATTAGTTGCCAGAAAGCCATAAGGAATATGAATTTGACTTAACGAACATTATAGTTTAATAGTTCGGATAAGTTAAGGTAAGTTAGGTTGTGATACAATCGTAACCTTTGATGGTTGACATATGGGAGCTGGGCTAAACAATTCCTTCAGAGAGCGAAGGTATATCTGAAATCGGGCAACCGATCTAACTCACCGTGATGGCGGTGTAGATGAGACGGAACTTGTTTGTTGGTTGTTTGGGGAAACCACTCGAGTACCATATGGACTACTACTAGCGGAGAAGCGATACAATGCGGAGTCCTAGAGAAGTATAAGAAGAAGATAAGAATGTAAATCATCAAAGATGATGAACGTTTTGAGTAAGACATCTCCGTATGTCATAAAGCCATAAAGCGGTAAAGAAAGTTGGTCGCGTAAACTTAGTTGTAAGAACGTGAACCTTAAGAAGTAAAGTTAGGTAAACCAATGCGTAAGTCAAGTATATGACTAATTGGTGTATGTATTGTTTCCTTATGTGTTATAGGGATTGGAATGAAAGCGATTCGGTAAACAGATTCTTTCGCGTATGAAGGCAAGTTTCCTAACTTCATTCATATTTTAAATGAATTCTAGTTTCTAATACTTCTCAGATGTTGAACTTGAGAAGTTCTGTCTATGTGCAAATGTATGATATTTGTACAAGGTGGTAAAATGTATGAGGCCTTGTGCCAAAATGTGAACACTTCGGTGTTTCTATGATATGAACTGTTTTGTGATTGAACTGTTCAATATGAGCATGTTCTGTTTAAACATGAACCATTATTGTTAAGTCTGTGCTATTGATTCTAGCCAGATAGGATGTGTATGAAAGAGAATAGAGAATGAAAGTATTTCAAAGTGCATGTAACTAATGTTTTAAGATGATAAGAATCAAGACTATTCCTATTATTCAAGGTACTTCGTAACCTTTGTTCAGTTATTAAAGTCTGAAAAGAATGTTTAAATTCTTGAAGTAGTTTGTTCAACTGTTATGACTTGCTGGGCAATTGAATGCTCACATTTGCTTTAAATGAAAAACATTTTTAGCGAACGATGTTAGAAGAACTTAAGGATCCCGTATAGATCAAGTTGACAGTATCCAGATGAAGTGCCATTCAGAATCTGAATGAGCGAGAAGATCAAGTGAAGACTTGTAATGTAGAAAGATGAAAATTAAACTATAGACTAGTTTAATGAACTGTATGTATCCTTGGTGGTGGATAAAAGTCACTCTTGTAGGATGAAAGGAATAATGTAATAATCATTATTTGTAATGAGAAAGGTTATAAGGTTATAGAACCTGGGATTCAGAATGTATGTTATTATATTCAGTATATAATGATGTATGTTGGATGAATGATGTACTCGTGACGTGCGGAATCCGGGTGTGAAGAATGATCGGATTTTGGGGCGTTACAGACAAACCCACCATGTCTTCATGAGACCATGCAAACACATCCTGGAATGGGGTTAATAACGTAACCATGTCATTCCATTGGTTTGGGGTAAGGTCTGAACCAATCGGGATTAACTTAGGGCTTTCTAAGGTTCTGAAATAGAAAGAAGTGGTTTGATCAAGGTTGGGTTTAGGTTTGTCTTTGACCCATTCTTGAATTTCTGGAGGCACCTCAATGTCATCCTATATTTCCATCAAGGTTGAATTCATCTCTACATCAAAGGTACAATCCTTGTGGAGAAGAGGCACCGTATCAGTAAGTACATGCACATCTAAATTCAGGGTCCTGAAATAAAATGTTCTTTCACTTAGTATATATGAAACGTTTTGATCATACACAGGGTTAGCATGTACTGACAAAATAAACTGCTAATACTATACAGAAAAGTAAACAGTTATTATATCTACAGGGCATAAAGAGTTTATGCCCGCTTTACCCTTGGCGACCAATGCAAGGAGTGTTGTTCCAATTGGCAAGGGCAAAGTCCGAGTGGACCGCAGTGATGGAGGGATTGCCATCATCCTCCCTGTCCCGAATGATGGCCATTACGTCTGGGCAATCATCGTCTGGGGTGTATCTGTTGGTATACTCATCATGAACGATGATGTGTATGTCTGACATCATTCGGATGACGTCTTGCTTGATTCTTTGTTCCTCCTCTTCCACTGTGGGATTTGGAACAAAGACTTCTTTCTCCTTCATCGGTGCTGGTTTGGGAAATAATATAGCCATTACATTGGCTGGCACCTTTACAGGAGGTTGTGCGGACTCAGAGTTTGAAGGCGAAGATAAATGCCGCGTGTTTGAAGCTAAAGGAATCTGTTGATGCTTATGAGGATTCCTATGACTAGAACTGGCAGAATAGCCTAGCCCAGCTGTTCCAGTTTGCTTGGTTATTTGAATTGGGTACTTGATACCCTAGCGATCTTTACCCAGCCCTTGTCCTGGCTTATAACTCAATGACATCATTTCTTGAGTAACCAACATTACCTTGGCAGAAATCTTGGGTTCGGGAAATGGCATTCCAATAGCATGGTATTGGGTATTGCTTACTTCCAAGGCATGAAAACTGACCGGTTCAACATCTGCATTCGCATTAATGAATGGCATGTCCCCGTGTTGAGGACACTCTGGTTCAGCAATGACCGTGGCCAGGCTATTTTTAATAATGTATTTCAGTTGCTGATGAAGGGTGGAGGGGACTGCCCCTTCCATATGGATCCATGGTCGTCCCAAAAGAAGGTTGTATCCCGAGTCTATCTTGAGTACGTGGAAAGATATGCAGAAGGTATGGGGACCAATTTTGATTGGCAGTTCAATTACTTCAACCGAATTCCGGCGGGCTCGATCGAAAGCTTTGATGACGGTATGGCTACTCCGGAGTCGGTTGAGATTGATATTCATCTTCACCAAAATAGCGTATGGACAGATATTTAGAGATGAACCTCCATCTATCAAGTTTTCAGCTAGCATGTATCTGGAGGACAAGACCGCAATGTGCAACGGCTTGCAATGACCGATCCCCTCAGGAGGTATGTCATCATAAGTGAAGGATATCACATTGTTGTTGAAAATGTGATCAACCAGATGTTGAACTTTTTCCGTATCAACTGATGCTGGTAGATAGGCTTCTTCCAGAACCTTCAACAAGATCTTCCGGTGATCCTCGAAAGTTAGGACCAAGTCCAAAATTAACATTTGATGTGGAGCTTCTCTTAAGCTTAAAACCACCTTAGCTTCGTGATGACCCATAGTGCGGAGGAATTTTTCAATCTTCTCCATGGGTATTTTCCCTTTTGATTTGATGGTAAACTTCATCACCCGTTGGGGAAGATATGATGGATTTTCTTCTAAGATCGCAAATAGGTTGTATGTGAGGTGGATCCTTCACCTTCTCCATAATTCCATGGAACCTTGCGCAAGCTAACAATAAGATATTGTGCTTTACACGGCAAGTTGATTGGCTCGGGAGCGGCCACTTTCAAAGGATCGTTGCTTCCCTTGAGTTGAATTGTTGGCATTATGAGTAATTTGTTAGCCCCATCAATTTCAGTGGATATGACTGCTACCACACTCTTCCACTTAGTAGGACCTGTATTCTCACTTGCACGTAACACAGTATCATCGTTCGCTAGGTGCAGGACACCATTGTCAATTAGATTTTGGATAAGGTGGCGGAGTGCCTAGCATTCTTTTGTGTTGTGATCGCGAGAATGGGAGTGATATTGACATACTCCATCAGAGTTGTACCACTCTGAACGGGGGTTGATTGGAGGTAGAAGGGAACTGATCCTTCCTTCATTGATTAACATTTGAAGGGTTTCCTCCATAGGTTGGCCTAAATAGGTGAATTCCCTTTTGTTGGCAAAATCCCGACGGGCTTTGGCATTTGCTCTCTTTGTCACTTTGTCTTCCAACATTTCATTTTCTGAAAGTGATGAGGGAATATTCATGACAAGAGGTAGGAGACTGGTATGCTCTTGGCTGATTAATTGACGTGTTAGTTGATGCTGATAAGTCACCAATTCTGCCAATTGTTCAATTTGCTTACATAGAGCTTTCATTTTACGTTCCATTGTGAACTGGAACTTGGCATAATCCCATTTGTCAACAATGTCTTTGAGGGTCTAGGAGGATTCATAGTTAAAATTGGAATTATGTCCATTGCTCCAATTGATCATGTTGACCTCTTCTTCTTTGTGTTGAGGAAGAGGGTTGTCTTGAACGTGAGGCTGATCTGGTTTGGTGACTACGATCTCACTGTTGTCTATCAGGTCTTGGATCTTGTGTTTCAAGGCCCAACAATCCTGAGTATCATGTCCAGGTGCCCCAGCATGATAAGCACATTTCCGAGCAGCATTGAAACCCTGTCCATTAGGGATGGCTAGTGGAAGAAGATGCGTAATTTTCTTATGTTTTGTCAGAAGAGTGAGAATATTCTCGAGGGTGTCCCCTAAGGGTGTGAGCACTCGAGGGCGTTTGACTTCTCCACCTTTTTGTATTGGAGGGTTCGCAGACTGTGCTTGAAAGGGAGTGTAGTTTCTCCTTTGAATGGGCATGTTCTGACTGCCTTTTTGACCCTGTAGTATCAGGGAAACATCTTCCTCTTTCTTTTTATGGACCCTCCGGGGGTTGTTTCCATAATTTCTGGATTGGATGTGATCAGCAACAGCTTTAAGGGCAGCTAGGTCTTGAATCTTTTCGGACTTCAAATCCATCTCAACCATCTTCCCGTGTTTGACCATTTCAAAAAATGGTTTGCCGATGCCAGCTAAAACTCTTTCATATAAAGGAGCTTCTTGTATGTCTATGAAAGTCATGACCATCTCTAATTCTGTCATGGAAGGACTAACTTGGGCAGCCAGGTGTCTCCACCTTTGAGCATACTCTCTAAAAGACTCGTTAGACTGTTTCTTGATCTTGGTAATTTGATACCGATCGTGAGCTATCTGAGACTGAAAGTTGTATTGAGTGAGGAAAACATGTGCTAGCTCTTCCCAGCTATGGATCTTTGAGTTGTCTAATCTTGTGTACCATGAACGGGTTTCTCCAGTTAGACTTTTCTAGAACAATTGCATTCTGAGCTTTTCGTCCTCTGCATAAGATCCAAGTTCTCCAATAAACACCTTTAAATGTGTGTAAGATCTCCTAACCCGTCATATTTTTTGAAGTCAGGAGTTTTAAACTTTTCTGGATAATGAACACCAGGAATAATACAAAGATCAACATATGAAACATTCCCGTGTGTTCCAATTCCTTTGATATCACGAAGGGTCTCTTCCATTTGGAGGACTTTCTTTTTGATGTCGTCGGTGTCTGGATCTCCAGTGAGATGGGCAGCATCATGAGTTTTGTTAGTCGTATCCAACTGCAGTTCATGTATTGTAATGACCTGGGTTCCCCCTTGTGTGGAGAATTTAGCATGTACGGGTATTTTTGGACCCTGAGTAGAGTGGTGTAGTTCTTTGAGTAGAACATCCAAATCTGTAATTTGTTTGCTTAATCTATCGAATTCTTTGCGAGAAACAGGATTAAGGTCAGTCTGGTCAGATGACGACATGATTGACTGTAGGCATGTAGCCTTTTTGGATTTTGACCGGGTAGTAGGTCTGATTGGTTCCCTGCGAAAGACTTACATAGTTTAGTCTTTAGGGAATGTGTATAATAACATGCTATGTGATGTGCCCATTTTAGGAATTTTATCTTGCATAATGGATGTCAGCTGTTTGTAGCATGTTAATTTTTAAATATGTATGTGTACACATTTCTTCATATTTCTCATTACATAGAGATATATATGTAATATAATTACAAGTAATTGTGTTTACAAGTAATTGAAATGAGAGAGCATGAAGAGACTTTCCTCCGTTTTGGGTTTATCAGAGGTTGACCTATCTTAGGTTACTCTCGCGGCTTTTTGGCATGAAGGTTCCCAAATCATTGCAATTTACTCAACGGGAAAATAATCCGGTCTTTCAACTGGAGCGAATTTGGGTGGTGCCTTTCCTGAGCCTCGGGGAATCAGTCTTCCCATGAGTCCAGTAATCAAACACCGACGGGATAGCCTCCTGGTGGAGGGACCACACAATATACATTCATATACATCGCGTCTCACCGTATGAAAATGATGACATATACGAGGCACTAATATCACAAGCAGTTATGGTGCGAGGCACTAAGTGCAATAAGTAAATGCATTCATACACATTCATCATAAATGCAATTCCAACATCCACACACAAGCAGATAATAGTTTTGAAAAGATTGTAATAGCGGCTTAAGTCCTCTTACTAGAGTCCCCAGCAGAGTCGCCACCTGTCGACGTCGGGATTTTTTAGTTGACCCTTTTCGTTACTTGTTCTTTGGTGTTCTCATTTTAGGTGAGATTTGTTTGAAAAAACAAGTGAAAAAGGTCTGACATGTATAATGTCGACGATGGACTGTTAAGAGTCGCCAGTTGATTTTTTAAATGGTTGTACCAACACAACCGAGAAAAGGTTTGCACATTGACCCAGTGATGTGACACTGCTAAATGGGTCGGTAAAACCGAGATTCATTAAGGTCCAGGGACTTGGTTATGCGGAGGGAAGGTGTTAGGCATCCCCAGACATCCGTTACCACGGTGACGCCTCTTTTCAAGAAACTATTATCCAATGTGTGTGTGTGGGTCAATGTGTTGTTATTTGGAAGTAGTGTGAGGCCTCGTTCGCACCTATATATTGTGGTTTGAATTTATGTAAGAATTTTATTTTTAGCAAGATATGGCAGTGACGTTTTATAATAGAGGTTTTTCAAACCCAGATGCTCAATAGTAATTGAGACATCCGTACGAAAATAATGTATAAAATAATGCCGACTTCCTCGTGGGTATAGAAACCATCTGAGGAAATTCAGACACCGCAGAATAATTTTTACAAGTCGCATACAATTTGAAAATGTCCATCACGGGAACCGAATCTAGATCCAATAGGCTGAATCTATGATCACATGATTCCTAGGAGAACATGATACCGCAATTTGTATGAAAGCAGTAAGCAGGTATATATATAAAAGCTATAAATATATATATACAGACATGATAACAAACCACGAAGCACCTCCACGGGGGATCAGAAATGTAAATAAAGCCGTAAAAGATATCAACTTCCACGGAGGAAACTCCAGTCGGGACGAAACGTAAATAAAGCTGTAAAGCTATCAACTGCCACGGAGGGAACTCCAGGCGGGACAAAATGTAAATAAAGTTGTACAAAACAATCAATCACTGCTACGAAGTAAACTCAGTGCGAGACGAAACATAAAGAAAGTCAGTAAAAAAATAATAACCACCACTGAAGTAAACTGTGTGGGGCCGAAATATATATATATATATATATATATATATATATATACTTATATATATGAACTGTTGACAAACTCTGTTCGATGAGCCTGGATTATATATATAAGCGATAAACGCACCGGTATCATGACGTCATGAAACGTTTTGATGTATTGCAAACGAATTTAAAGAATTAGTCGATGTCAAGCGAATTTACTAGACGAATGTTTCAAGTTGATGTCTAATTTATTGGTACGGTCTAAGCTACTTAATTTGGCTAAGACGAATGGTATGTCATGATTAAAAGAAAATTGAGCTTTCTTTGAAGAGCTATGCCGAACCAAATTGTTTTGGTGCAGATTCTAATGATTTAGTCTGAGGAGAACATGGAAGAAGTAGCTTACCTTCTTTGTGATTCTAAACTTACCGTGGAAAGAAAGGTTACGACGTTATGCTGTTTAACCTAGTAAGAGTTCATGGTCAATTTGACCCCTCAGCAAAAGTAGGAAATATTTTAAAGGAATCTTTATATTCCTCATTAATCCTTTCACTTCATGATTCTTGATAAGTTATGAAGGGTAGGGAATGTTTGAAAGATAATAACTTCTTTGAAGAGAAGTTGAGAAGAAGAGTAAGTTAAAATTTTGAGGATGAAATTCTGTAAAGAAGGGGTGAATGTGATGACCCGTGTATGGGTATGGTTAGAAGAAATTCCGAGGACGGGAGTTGTATAAGGGGGGAAGGATGTGACAACCAGGAAATCCGGATTGTCCAGAAATTAAGATTTAAAGAATTAGTAATTAATAAAATGAATTTTTATTAATACTATTCTATGCTATGTGTTTATTAATCTTTATAACCTAGAATGATTATTAATCGGGAGGATTCTAGCTACGAGCTAGATTTAACGGGTAAGAATTTTCAAGGCGAAAATGAATGTTTTTCGGGAACAAAAATATTTTCGGGGAAAAAGACGAAATAGACACTATTCACCCGTTTCTGCTCGGAGATTTATTTTGAAATTCCGAGAAGTTATTGATTACGTAAAATGTTGAGACGTAATGGAATATTCAATAACATTTCAGTTATGGCAAAAATGAAGTTTTCGCCTACTGGACTCAAAAAACCTAAGGGTTAAGAAAAGTGAGTTCCATGAATGTAATGAGTACGATATAATAACTAGGGTTATTATATGAGAAATACTGAGTATGATACGAAAGTTATTATACGAGTATAGAAAAGAAGAATAAGACGACGATATAATACAAACATCGCATTTGAAAGTTAAATACTGAAGAGATTACGAGAATACGAGAAAAAAATGCGTCGAATACGATTAGTCTTAATGGACTTTGTGTTCATGGACTTTGTTGAATCCAATTGGACTTGGATTATGTCAAGCCCAATGATTTGTGAAATCAAGCCCAAGTTAGGCCCAATAAGAATTAGAGTTAAGGCTCAAACCAAGAAAAGAAACCGCGGATCGAACCGATGGGTAAACGGATGGGTGAGAACCATTGGGGTAACCCATGGGGTGACCCATGGTCATGTGGGCCGGCCACTTGGCGTTTAAGTTGAAGAGGAGGTGGGAATAGTGACTTTAGGGGTGAAATGATTATTTTTCCCCTAGCTTTGGTTTTCTATAAATAGAAACCTAGAATTTCATTTTCTAGGATTTTTGAAAATCCTACACTTGAGAGAGATAGAGAGAGCTCGGTTGGGAGAGGAAGAGGAAGAGCGTGAGCATGAATGCTCGGATCAAAAGTGATCGTGAAATAGAAAAGCTAGCGAATCGTCGGCTTTGTATAACGGAAGAGAAATAAAGAAGAATAGTAATCCGAACACTAGTTTCTTCTAAATTTTCTTTAAGTTTTTATGTTCAAAAACATAACTTAATGAGGATAAGAAGTAGATTAAGTTATAAAAGATTTCATATGGTTGAAATCGTAAGAAAATGAAGAAATAAGAATTAGAAATTTATTTTATAAATTTCTTAAGGAAGTATAAGATTCGTAAGGATTTTGAGCGATCCGAATGAATCTTATGATTGAGTAGGCTAAATAAGTAAGGAATGGTGTTCTGTAACATCAAATTCCAAGAAAAAGTGAAATCGTAATCCAAAATATCGATTAAAAATGAAGAACGAACGAAGAACGCGAAGAACACGCGAAGAACACAAAGAACGTTGTTGATGGACAAATTTAAAACCATCGTAGTGTAATTGTTGTTGATGGACAAGTTTAAAACCATCGCGTATAAGTTAGATGCTTATTGCCTGGTTAGAAAAGGTAGAAACGTTCATGAAGAACGGATTAAAACTAAGCTATAACGAAGTTATGGCAAAAATTTTAATAAAAGAAGAAAAAAAAATTGAAAGTTATTAAATGAACCCGAACGTGTAGGTTTTCATAAGAATGTAAGAGAACGTATAAAACGTGAGTCGTGGACTCAAGAACGAACGAATACTGAGTTTGGATGACCGAATTGCGGAGGAACGAGCAAAGAACGTTAAAAGCGTAAAAATAAATGAAGGGTTAAGATTAAGCCAATTAAATGGCATGTTAACGGATTTAGAACAAATTTATGTCCAAGGGGAATCGAAGTACGTAAGATAAGGAAGAAAATGGCTTTGGAACGACCTCGTTCCGAGTTATAACGAAGAAGTTATGAGATTTCAAAATCGGCGTCTCAAGCTTGTAAAAGACTTTGAAAATTTTCTAGGTTTCATATCTGGCCAGCAGTCATGAAAGTTGTGCCTTCGAGGCCGACGCCATAGAAGGCATAACAAAGGTCCGAAAGTACACCGTGAAGAGTTCACCGCAGCATTGAATGTAGTACAATTTGTGGCACCGCAGTGGCATGTACAATGTCTGAAAATCTTCGAGTGAAAGGCAATACGCCCACTAAGTAAGGAATCGCGCCCACAAAGACCAAATTTGGAAGAGAGAGAGAGAGAAGTAGGTCGCTGCCGCACAAGTGAGAGAGAAAGGAAGGGCACGCGGTACAGCAGCACGGCAAGAAAGCAATGCCTGTAAATGAGATTTTTAGTTCTTAGTTACCAGAGGATGTACAAGAAAGAAGTATGAACATGTAGTTCACTAATGTAACACTTAATCAAGTGTATTAAACCTTTAATGAAGGTTGAACGGAAAGATTAAATGAGATTAAAAAGACAAAGAATGTAGGTGTGGGTTACGGAACCGATATCCGAAAACCGTAGTCACGATGAACGAATGCAAGGGATTACTGTGATTGTGATTCCTTGGACGTTGAGTGACGAAGGTAATGAATAACATTCCGATGTTATGTCATGGTAATAAGAGATAAGTGTAAATCATATAGACGCTATGAACACAACGTTGTTGCGATGAACGATCGGTCTTAGCATACAACGGACTGTATGGCTTCGACATTAAGAAAGAATAATGAACATGGGGTTCATGGAATGGATAATGATGAATGCAATTGAAACCTTGAGTAAAGGTTGAATGAGAGATTAAGAGACGAGCAACGTGAACGTTGAATAAGTAAATGATCCTTGTAAATTGTATTCGTGTTTGACGAACGTTCTAAGTATACCCTGGTTATATGACATAGACGTTGACGAAGGTAGTACGTAAAATATGAATTGTTGAGAAAGCCGTAACGAATGGTAATAAGATTAATGATAGCCGAATGTGATTCGAATAAGAATGAGTCCTGAGGTATGTCAATTGCGTGCCAAAAAGCCATAAGGAATAAGAAATTGACTTAACGAACATTATAGTTTAATAGTTCGTATAATTTAAGAGAAATTTAGGTTGTGGTACGATCGTAACCTTTATTGGTTGACATATGGGAGCTGGGATAAACAATTCCTTCAGAGAGCGAAGGTATATCTAAATCGGGCAAACCGATCTAACTCACCGTAATGGCAAAGGTAGATGAGATTAGGAACTTATTTGTTGGTTGTTTGTGGGAAACCACTCAGAGTACCATATGAACTACTAGCAGAGAAGCGATGTGTGCTGAGTCCTAGAGAAGTATAAGAAGAAGATAAGAATGTAAATCATCAAAGATGATGAACGTTTTGAGTAAGACATCTCCGTATGTCATAAAGCCGTAAAGCGGTAAAGAAAGTTGGTCACATAAACTTAGTTGTAAGAACGCGAACCTTAAGAAGTAAAGTTAAGTAAACCAATGCGTAAGTCAAGTATATGACTAATTGGTGTATTTGTTATTTCCTTATGTGTTATAGGGATTGTAAGTTGTAGCTGTGCGTAAGGCAAGTTTCCTAACTTCATTCATATTTTAAATGAATGCTAGTTTCTAAAACTTCTCAGATATTGAACTTGAGAAGTTCTGTCTATGTGCGAATGTGTGATATTTGTACAAGGTGGTAGAACGTATGAGGCCTTGTGCCACAATGTGAACACTTCGGTGTTTCTGTGAGATGAACTGTTCTATGTTTGAACTGTTCAATAAAAGAATGTTCTGTTTATACATGAACCGTTATTGTTAAGTCTGTGCTATTGATTCTAGCCAGACAGAATGTGCATGAAAGAGAGTAGAGGATGAAAGTATTTCAAAGTGCATGTAACTAATGTTTTAAGATGATAGGAATCAAGACTATTCCTATTATTCAAGCTGCTTCGTAACCTTGTTCGGTTATTGAAGTCTGAAAAGAATGTTTAAATTCTTGAAGTTGTTTGTTCAACTGTTATGACTTACTGGGCAATTGTATGCTCACACTTGCTTTAAATGAAAAACATTTTCTGCGAACGATGTTAGGAGAACTTAAAGATCCCGTATAGATCAAGCTGACGGTATCCAGATGAAGTGCCATTCAGAATGTGAATGAGCGTGAAGAGCAAGCGAAGACTTGTAATATAGAATGATAGAATTAAACTATAGACTAGTTTAATGAACAGTTATGAATCCTTGGTGGCGGATGAAAGTCACTCGTGTAAGATTTAAAAAATAATGTAATTATCATTATTTGTAATGAGAAAGAGTATAAGGTTTAGAACCTGGGAATTTAGAATGTATGTTATTATATTTCAGTAAATAATGATGTATGTTGGATGAATGATGTACTCGTGACGTACGGAATCCGGGTGTGAAGATAGACCGGATCTCGGGGCGTTACAAGTTGGTATCAGAGCTGATAGGTTATAAACCTTAGGTATGAGTACCTAAGACTATAATTGTAAAGAGAAGGATAAGAAGATCCCACGTGATCATAGTGAATCGTAGTAACAGATGAGCTGTTAAACGATGAATGATTTGTAGCTAATGCTATGAATGAATGGTACTACGAAGTAGTACGGGAAAAAGAACTCAGATTAAGTTGTAAAGGATAGTATACGAATTAAAGAAAATTAGTATTAAGTAAAGAGAAAGTTAGAAGTTGTAAGATTTCAATTGAGGACTCATGTGATGGCGGAGTTGTATGAATCTTTGTATGAGCAGAGGTTTGTGCTTGGTGTAACAAACACTCAGTTTATTACAATGATAATCATTGAAATTGGTCGCGCTATCAAGATATATATGACAAGAAGGTGAATCTTTTCTCATGTATATACTTGATAGGTAGAAAATGATAAGATATGTGCGGGTTCTTGAAACTCATACTTATGAAAAGTTTGTGACTCATAGTTATATGCTATGTTTCTGAGCCCTAAGCATATGGATAGTCCTTGATTTGTTCGTGGATTACATATTGCGAACATAAGTTCTTAAACACATATGGTTGTGGAAAGTTCCTCAACACATAAAGTGTGGTAAGTTGATGAACTATACTAAGGTATAGAAAGGTTTAGACTGAAAGTAAGTATTTTCAGTAGACTTAGCATTGAAGGTGCTAGAGAAGAGTAAGTATTGTCGCAAGTAAGACAATAAAGGAAGATGGAGAATAGGATATTCCAAGTCATCTAGCTATGCTAGATTTCAAAATTTCTTGAAATCGTGCTGATGTGCGCATTTTGAAAATGAAAGAACTGGTTCCGCTTTTGGAACCAATGGATTTTAAAAGAACTATTTTTGGTATGTCTTTGCTAATTGTTTCAGCTAGACAGAAATTGGTTTAAAATATCAAAATGAATTTTATATCATCAGTGCATTTGATGCAATGATGGTAAAAGGATGGAGTTATTAATGCAATTAAACCTGATGTTGGATTTGATCTTAGGATCAACAACCTGTATGGTATGATGTATAATGACGAAGTTATAAACTGACGAAGTCCTCAACGTACTGTGAAAAGTGCGGTATCATGACGTCATGAAACATTTTGATGTATTGCAAATGAATTTAAAGAATTAGTCGATGTCAAGCGAATTGACTAGACGAATGTTTCAAGTTGATGTCTAATTTATTGGTACGGTCTAAGCTACTTGATTTGGCTAAGACGAATGGTATGTCATGATTAAAAGAAAATTGAGCTTTCTTTGAAGAGCTATGCCGAACCAAATTGGTGTGGTGCGGATTCTAATGATTTAGTCTGAGGAGAACATGGAAGAGGTAGCTTACCTTCTTTGTGATTGTAAACTGACCGTGGAAAGAAAGGTTACGGCGTCATGCTGTTTAACCTAGTAAGATTTCATGGTTAATTGGACCCCTCAGCAAAAGTAGGAAATATTTTAAAGGAATCTTTATATTCCTCGTTATTCCTTTCACTTCATGATTCTTGATAAGTTATGAAGGGTAGGGAATGTTTGAAAGATAATAACTTCTTTGAAGAGAAGTTGAGAAGAAGAGTAAGTTAAAATTTCGAGGATGAAATTCTGTGAAGAAGGGGTGAATGTGATGACCCGTGTATGGGTATGATTAGAAGAAATTCCGAGGACGGAATTTTTATAAGGGGGGGAGGGTGTGACAACCAGGAAATCCGGATTGTCCAGAAATTAAGATTTAAAGAATTAGTAATTAATAAAATGAATTTTTATTAATACTATTTTATGCTATGTGTTTATTAATCATTTTATAACCTAGAATGATTATTAATCGGGAGGATTCTGGCTACGAGCTAGATTTAACGGGTAAGAATTTTCAAGGCGAAAATGAATGTTTTCCGGGGACAAAAATATTTTCGGGGAAAAAGACGAAATATGCACTATTCACCCGTTTCTGCTTGAAGATTTATTTTGAAATTCCGAGAAGTTATTGATTACGTAAAATGTTGAGACGTAATGGAATATTCAATAATATTTCAGTTATGGCAAAAATGAAGTTTTCGCGTGCGGACTCAAAACCTAAGGGTTAGGAAAAGTGAGTTCCGCGAATGTAATGAGTATGTATAATAACTAGGGTTATTATGCGGGAGAAATACGAGTATGATACGAGTTATTATACGAGTATAGAAAGAAGAATAGTACGACGTATAATACAAACATCGTACGAGTTAAATACGAAGAGATTACTAGAATACGAGAAAAGAATGCGTAGAATACGATTAGTCTTAATGGACTTTGTGTTCATAGACTTTGTTGAATCCAATTGGACTTGGATTATGTCCAGCCCAATTATTTGTGAAATCAAGACCAAGTTAGGCCCAATAAGAATTAGAGTTATGGTCCAAACCAAGAAAAGAAACCGAGGATCGAACCGATGGGTAAACGGATGGGTGAGAACCATTGGGGAAACCCATGGGGTGACCCATGGGCATGTGGGCCGACCACTTGGCCACCAAGTAAGGGTGGTGGTCAAGTTAACTTGGTGGATAAGTTGAAGAGGAGGTGGGAATAGTGACTTTAGGGGCGAAATGTCTAGTTTTCCCTTAGCTTTGGTTTTCTATAAATAAAACCTAGAATTTCATTTTCTTGGATTTTTGAAAATCCTACACTTGAGAGAGATAAAGAGATCTTGGTTGGGAGAGGAAGAGGAAGAGCGTGAGCATGAATGCTCGGATCAAAAGCGATCGTGAAATAGAAAAGCTAGCGAATCGTCGGCTTTGTATAACGGAATAGAAATAAAGAAGAATGGTAATCCGAACACTAGTTTCTTCTAAATTTTCTTTAAGTTTTTATGTTCAAAAACATAACTTAATGAGGATAAGAAGTAGATTAAGTTATAAAAGATTTAATATGGTTGAAATCGTAAGAAAATGAAGAAATAAGAATTAGAAATTTATTTTATACATTTCTTAAAGAAGTATAAGATTCGTAAGGATTTTGAGCGATCCGAATGAATCTTATGATTGAGTAGGCTAAATAAGTAAGGAATGATGTTCTATAACATCAAATTCCAAGAAAAAGTGAAATCGTAATCCAAAATATCGATTAAAAATGAAGAACGAACGAAGAACGCGAAGAACACGCAAAGAACACGAAGAACGTTGTTGATGGACAAATTTAAAACAATCGTAGTGTAATTGTTGTTGATGGACAAGTTTAAAACCATCGCGTATAAGTTAGATGCTTACTGCTTGGTTAGGAACGGTAGAAACGTTCATGAAGAATGGATTGAAACTAAGCTATAACGAAGTTATGGCAAAATTTTTAATAAAAGAAGAACAAAAATTTGAAAGTTAGTAAATGAACCCGAACGTGTAGGTTTCATAAGAATGTAAGAGAACGTATAAAACGTGAGTCGTGGACTCAAGAACGAATGAATTCCGAGTTCGGATGACCGAATTGCGGACGAACGAGCGAATAACGGTAAAAGCGTAAAAATGAATAAAGGGTTAAGATTAAGCCAATTAAATGGAATGTTAATGGATTCAGAATGAATTTCTGTCCGAGGGGAATTGAAGTACGTAAGATAAGGAAGAAAATGGCTTTGGAACAACCTCGTTCCGAGTTATAACGAAGAAGTTATGAGATTTAGAAATCGGCGTCTCAAGCTTGTAAAAGACATAGAAAATTTTCTAGGTTTCATACTCGGCGCAATGCAGTCACGAAGTTGTTCCTCGAGGCCTTAATCAAGAAGGCGAATAATGGTGTCCGAGTACATCGTAAGAGTTCGTCATTATAGCATGAACCATAGTACAATTTGTGGCCAGCACATACCATGTACAAAGATCTAAAATCTTTCGAGTGGAAATGCAAGCAACGACTCCACTAAGTAAGGACTCCCGCCGCAACGCTAGCCCGATAAGAGAGGAGAGAGAGAAGTAGGTCTCGCGCATAGCATGAGAGGAAAGGAAAGGCACAAATATTTCGGAAGCAATGCCTGTAAATGAGATTTTTAGTTCTCAGTTACTAGAGGATGTGCAAGAAAGAAGTATGAACATGTAGTTCACTAACGTAACACTTAATTAAGTGTATTAAACCTTTAATGAAGGTTGACCGGAAAGATTAAACGAGATTAAAAAGAGAAAGAATATAGGTGCGGGTTACGAAACCGATATCCGAAAACCGTAGTCACGATGAACGAACTTGAGGGATTACTGTGATTGTGATTCCTTGGACGTTGAGTGACGAAGGTAATGAATAACATTCTGATGTTATGTCATTGTAATAAGAGATAAGTGTAAAGCGTATAGATGCTATGAACGGAACATTGTTGCGATAAACGATCGATCTTAGCATACAACGGATTGTATGGCTTCGACATTAAGAAAGAATAATGAACATGGGGTTCATGGAATGTATAATGATGAATGCAATTGAAACCTTGAGTAAAGGTTGAATGAGAGATTAAGAGACGAGCAACGTGAACGTTGAATACGTAAATGATCCTTGTAAATCGTATTCGCATTTGACGAACGTTCTAAGTATACCCTGGTTGTGTGACATAGACGTTGACGAAGGTAGTACGTAAAATATGAATTGTTGAGAAAGCCGTAACGAACGGTAATAAGATTAATGAAAGCCAAATGTGTCGGATAAGAATGAGTCTTGAGATATCTCAATTGCGTGCCAAAAAGCCATAAGGAATACAAAATTGACTTAACGAACATTATAGTTTAATAGTTCGTATAAGTTCATAGAAATTTAGGTTGTGGTACGATCGTAACCTTTGATGGTTGACATATGGGAGCTGGGATAAATAATTCCTTTAGAGAGTGAAGGTATATACGAAACTGGCAACCGATCTAACTCACTATGATAGCAGTGTAGATGAGACGGGAACTTGTTTGTTGGTTGTTTGTGGGAAACCACTCAGAGTACCATATGAACTACTAGCAGAGAAGCGATGTGTGCTGAGTCCTAGAGAAGTATAAAAAGAAGATAAGAATGTAAATCATCAAAGATGATGAACGTTTTGAGTAAGACATCTCCGTATGTCATAAAGCCGTAAAGCGGTAAAGAAAGTTGGTCGCGTAAACTTAGTTGTAAGAACGCGAACCTTAAGAAGTAAAGTTAAGTAAACCAATGCGTAAGTCAAGTATATGACTAATTGGTGTATTTGTTATTTCCTTATGTGTTATAGGGATTGGAATGAGCAGTTAAGCGTTAACTGTAGCTGTGCGTAAGGCAAGTTTCCTAACTTCATTCATATTTTAAATGAATGCTAGTTTCTAAAACTTCTCAGATGTTGAACTTGAGAAGTTCTGTCTATGTGCGAATGTGTGATATTTGTACAAGGTGGTAGAACGTATGAGGCCTTGTGACACAATGTAAACACTTAGGTGTTTCTGTGAGATGAACTCGTTTCTATGTTTAAACCATTCAATAAAAGAATGTTTCGCTTATACATGAACCGTTATTGTTAAGTCTGTGCTATTGATTCTAGCCAGACAGAATGTGCATGAAAGAGAGTAGAGGATGAAAGTATTTCAAAGTGCATGTAACTAATGTTTTAAGATGATTGGAATCAAGCCTATTCCTATTATTCAAGCTGCTTCATAACCGTGTTCGGTTATTGAAGTCTGAAAAGAATGTTTAAATTCTTGAAGTTGTTTGTTCAACTGTTATGACTTGCTGGGCAATTGTATGCTCACACTTGCTTTAAATGAAAAAAAAAATTCAGTGAACGATGTTAGGAGAACTTAAGGATCCCGTATAGAT
The DNA here is from genome assembly GCA_020205605.1 of Panax ginseng. Classification (NCBI taxonomy): domain Eukaryota; kingdom Viridiplantae; phylum Streptophyta; class Magnoliopsida; order Apiales; family Araliaceae; genus Panax; species Panax ginseng. The sequence continues at coordinate 48,094,384 of CM035147.1, read as the reverse complement.
CAAGCTGACGGTATCAAGATGAAGTGACATTCAGAATGTGAATGAGCGTGAAGAGCAAGCGAAGACTTGTAATATAGAATGATAGAATTAAACTATAGACTAGTTTAATGAACAGTTATGAATCCTTGGTGGCGGATGAAAGTCACTCGTGTAAGATGTAAAGAATAATGTAATTATCATTATTTGTAATGGGAAAGAGTATAAGGTTTTAGAACCTGGGAATTTAGAATGTATGTTATTATATTTCAGTATATAATGATGTATGTTGGATGAATGATGTACTCGTGACGTACGGAATCCGGGTGTGAAGATAGACCAGATCTCGGGGCGTTACATATAATATATATGTATATACAAACTGAAATAAAACCACGGACCGAAGTCCAGGCAAACGCACGCAACACGACTCTCAACGTGAAGAAGGGTGTGTGCAAAGATTAAGAAAAAGACTCTAAAGTGTGTAAGAAGGCTTACAGTGGGCTGCCAAAGAAGACTTCTATATCTTTAAAGTGGGTAAACACAAGCTTTTGTAGGTACAAAAGTAGCTATATATGAGCTCACAGGTGTTTAAAATGAGAAAGTACTCTGTATGGGGTGAGTTCAGAGCAAATTGGGCAGGGCTTCCTCGCCGTTTTCTCTTGCTAAATGGGCACCCCAAGCCCTCTATTTATAGAGGGTTGAGCCGTAGGTGTACATGCGGCTACCCGGGTTGCCCTGGTTTTTTGGGTCTGGTCATCTCGTAGTACGTGCACTCGGGCACTGTAATGTCCGCTCGAACTTTCAAAAGTGCAATCCGGGCATCTGATTGAGGTATACAAGACCTATTTCGGACCGCCGTTGTCGAGAGTTGTACAATGGCATGGGATTAGAGTTTGTAGAGATGTGTGTATGAAATGTTGAGACGATGTGGCATGGCATCGCTTTGGCGAGATGACAATGTTGCCCCTCACCGGTGTTATCGTCGGTTTGGGCTGATAAAGCAGACGTTGCTCAGGGCTTCACTGAGATTGGACTGTTGAAATTGTTAAAGGTCCTCAATGTCATCTTTGAGGTGTGCATGTCCTCCCGGTGTTATCTCTGGGTTGGTACGGAGTATCTCGTTGTGAGCGCCGAGATTGAAGCTGGTTACATTTGAAATAAGCATTTCCGGGGTTATCGTCGAAACTGCATTCGTTGGGGTGATCACCAAGGTTGGTGGCTATTCCCATGATTGGGACTGAGACTGGATACCTCGGGGTTATCTCCGAGATTAAACGGTGTTCTCCGGTGTGTGTTCCGGTATTGGATCTGCATGCCTCGGGGTTATCTCCGAGGTTGGATTTGTTACTCCCAGTGTGTGTTCTGGGGGTTGATGCTGAACTTTCGGTAGTATCCAAAATGGACTGTCTTCCAGGGTTCCCTCTTGAAAGACGAATCTGTCCTCCTCCAATGTTAGTGACAGGTGTATAGAAAATTTCGAGTGTCTACACTTGCAGGACTAAATTAAAAATGAAGAAAAAGAGGAAGGTATTATACTGTAATATTTCGAGCCTAAAAACGTGCAATTATCGAAACTATATTTTCTTATAAATAGAAGCTCATTCTTCCTTCATTTCTCACCAATTCACTAAAGCTATAGAGCAATTATTATAGAGAAAAATTATAGAGAGGAAGAAGAAGAGAAGTCTGCTACCTCATTATTTCAATATCCAGTTTTTCTAAGGTAAGGGGTATTATTTCTTTCGTATTCATGAAGAGAGCTTCTGTTATTCCATTCTTTATTATTATGTTGGAATAACCTGTCTATGCGAAGTTCCACATACATGGTGAAATTCTTCTGTTATTCCATTCTTTATTATTCTGTTGGAATTTCCTGTCTATGCGGATTACATATGACCTGGTTCCCTTCATTATTATTCTGTTGGAATATCCTGTCTATGCGAATTACGCATGACCTGGTTCCATTCTTTATTATTACATTGGAATAACTCGTCATCATGCGCCTATTGCATGCCTGGTGAATTCTGTTGTTATTCCATTCTTTATTATTCTGTTGGAATAACCTATCTATGTGGACTATCGCATGCATGGTGAATGATCCTTTGTATTCATTCCTTATTAAATTGTGGAAAAGATCTGTCTACGTGGATTACCGCATGGCGGGTGAAAATCCATTTGCAGTTTCGTATATTGTATTATACTCGTATGGGATATTATACTCGTATGAGATATCATTTCTTTTGTACTAGTATCCACAGTACCGGATCGTGATTCAGACGATGTAGAGCCCATGGAGGACATTAATTCCCACATCGAGGAGGAGCCAGCTGCGGGGTTGCCAGCATTTCCTCTAGATTCTCCCAGTACCAGCACTATCGTTATACAACATTCAGCACAGTACTTTGAGCAGAGTCTCCATCTGATGACCTTCGAGAGAGACCAAGCTAGAGCCTTGATGTTGACTACCCTTGATGGGAGAGACGCAGCTCTGTTAGAGAGAGACAAGGCATTAGCTCACAGAGACACCACTGTGGTCGAGTGGGATGAGGCTAGATCAGCTAGAGATGCAGTGATAGTTGAGCGGGATAATGCTATATCTGCCCAGGATGTAGCCAACACAAATAGTACTGCAGTGAGGTCCCTTACCACTGGCATGATTGCAGAGATGAGCACTTACATCGATGAGCATATGGTCACCATGCAGATGGCTGCAGATCTGTTGGGTCGTGTGGATATTCTCGTACAGGAGACCACAGCTTTGCCTCCTTTTTCTGAGAGGAATGCCATATTAGGCTTGTTAGCTCGTATATATCCTGACTTGTAGATGAGCTTGTATTTTCCTGCACAGACTAGCTTAGCCATTTTGTCATATACAGTTTACATTGTGTATATCAAACAACATTATATATATGTCAGGGAAATATATTTTTGATCACTTCCCTTTTAGATATGCTTTGCTACTTGCTTTATATTTTGTCTGCTGCTTTAGGGCTTGTGATCCTGATGTATTCTGAATTCCTCCTTGAGGGATGGACATTGAGATGTCTCTGGATAGTTTAGAATGGATCATTGATCTGTGTGTATCCCTACCATCTTTGGTGTCTTGCGATTGGTTTTTGCATATAAATGTGGAGAGGGGTGTGGCTTTCCTCTCTAAGAATGATCGCACCATAGTTGGTCGCCAGTACTTCTATTAAGGAGAAGCCTAGTTAATTCCATCTCTTATGGATTGGTGTTGCTCTTCAAGGTATGACCACAGCTTAGATGGTCACCAAATCTCCTATTTGGGAGGAGTTCAGGTAATTCTATCCCTCTGGTCTGAAGCCAATGAAATGTAGTGGATTAAAAGATGATCCCAGTACCAATTGACAAGGGTTTGTGTTTTGGTAGGGGGTGAGACCAAACCATGAATGGCTGCATACGTACTCCTATTGAAGAAGAGATCAGGTCTGCGTAGTTCGAACCTAGAGCAAGAGGTTCAACGTTGTATGTGGCAGAAATTGTGTATGAATTTGTTTTTGTTTTATTGCGACCGGGCCATGTAACATGGTTGCCTACGTACTCCTATTGAAGAGGAGATCAGGTCGACGTAGTTTTCCCCTCAGGGTGAGTGGAAAAGTGTGATCCCATGTGCAGGTCAGATTGCGGGGAGGAGAAAGTTTAATCCTAGGTTGAGGATAAAATGTAGGTATGAGAAGTTTGAACCCATGTATGGGTAGCCAAACTGCAAACGCAAGAGATTCAATCCGTAGTGGGATGACCTAAGTCGTAGGAACGCAGAGAAGCTAGGCTACTGGCTTGAAAAGTATGTTTTCCCTGAGGGGCAGAATGTGGAAGAGTTGTATGTGGTAAAGGGTTAAAGAACTGGAATGAGTGGTGATCTGATGATCCAACACCGTGGTGTTTCTTTGGTTACTTGGACATAGTCTGCAGATTTCACGATGTATCGAGTTGATGAGTTATGGATGAAGCGCCCCAATCCGGGTATCTTCCAACCCGGCGAGATAGTGCTATATCTTGCATAAACATTCATACATTCATTCAATTGAAAAGTCTCAAAGAACAAACATAGCTTCTATATATTTCGTGTAATATTTACATTTCCTGTGTTCTATACCCAATACAAAGGTTCTTTGTCATAATATCGATTACATTACAACAATAGACCTATATTTATTACAAGACGACTTAGAAATCGCCTTTAGCTTTTCCCTTATCCTTTTTCGATCCTTCGGGACGTTCAGTCTTAGCTGCATTCATATGGTTCAAGCAAGAGTGAGCATAACTAGCTCAGGAAGTATAACAATTTAATAACAACATGCTTGATACATAAAAATCGTATATCTTCAATAACTGAACAATAGTTATGAAGTACTATTGATAATTCAAAATAGCACTTCATCTTTTCTTTCAAAATGTTTTACAATAATAACAATATCTAGTAAAATATTCACTTCGGTCAAAGACCTCGAGTATTCATTCTTTATTGGAAAAGGACAACCCGGAAACAAGTTTGTAAGCCCGATATTACTTACGAGCGCTTCTAGGTGACCAGCCTATTGTACTCTATGTTGATCAACACTACATCCATTAAACGTATACACGTTTAAGCATTTGGCAACCTCACGTGCCTATCGTTTTACCGACAAAACAATTGTTTAACATTTCAATCTTCTTTTGAAAACCATATCAAGTAGTTGACAAAAGATAGCAACATTTGATAATAAATGGATAGATTATCAATACATCAAGTCTAGCCAAAGGAATGGCTTTAACTTCAACATACCTCAATTCATGCGAAAGAATACATGAACTTCAAAAACTTGTTCAGATTGAACTGAGACAAGAGTTAGAATACTTGCCTTTAGCGTCTGCTACGGTATATTAACTTTATGTTCAAGTCTTTCAAGTCTCTACAATACATGATCACATAATGCCTTACATTAGGTCACATATAATCAAGTATGTATATGACTATATCATACTTTCATCACAATCTAATTGTGTATTGGATTCAGTTACTATTTGTTCCGGTTTATCATTATCCTTACCTTTATATTTGACTAGGTTATCTCAACCTTTATACAACATCCTTAAGGTTTAACAAAGTTTAAACAATGTTACATTTCCTTCCTTAGGTTGTGTTTACTTTTAAATCAATTAGCTTTCCTTTCTTTATACTTAGAAACCTTCATTACTATCCTTGTTCTGAGACTGGCGTTGCGGCGTGAGTCCTTACTTATTAGGCGCATCATGCATGCAACACTCTAGAGGATTTTTCAAATGCATGTACATGGCGTCATGCGGGTGCACACAAATTGTACTCTGATTCATACATGCTAATTAACTCTCAAATGTGCTTTCGGACATCGTTATTAATCGCTTAAAATTCACCTATTGGTTCATTTTTAACGAAAACGATAAACGTTCGTGAACGTTCAATGCTCGTTTCTTCGTTCTAAGTCGGAATTCGGTCATTTTCAAGTCCGCAACTCTTAAATGCCAAATATGACTTGTCTCCATTGGAAAACAATGGTTCCGAGTTCAAACACAAAATTTGACTTCTATTCCGAGAATTTTACGAATTCGACGATTATCGTCCAATCGTGCAATTTCCGGCAAATCTTCATTCTTATGATTTGTCAACATTACAAATGAACTCCATTCATCATGTGAACATCTTAACATACTTATTACAACAACTTATATTTATTGTTGGATTTTTGACTTATTCTTCATGAGCTTATAACTTGTCAAATTATAAACTACTTAAGATTTTATTATTCATGACTTATGACAATTAAAGTTTCTTAATCATCATACTTTACATGTTCTTCACATATAACTTTACTTATGTATACATGATACATATGATCATATAAGTTCTTAATTCACTTCTCTTAATAAACTCATTACAAGTTTATAATTTTCATACTTAACATTCAAGGTTAACTTATAATAAGTTTATATAAGTTGAAATGACTTATTGTCAACTTATGTGGCTTAAGTTCATGACTCACACATTCTTCTTGCTTCTTATCATTCATGTTTCTTAATCCATCTTTTCTTATCAACCTATCATGGTAGAGATAGAAGATAATTTAAAGAAGAAGTCTTACTTTTGAATTCTTGGTAAGGTAGCTTTCTTCTTCTTCTTACAAATGAAATGACTTATTTTTAACTTATTCTCTCTAACACTTAAGCACTTTGCAATATGTTGGATTATTTGAACAAGTGTTAAATGGCTTGTAAGCCTCCTATATTTATAGAAGTTGCAAAGCTAGGGTAGTTTAGTCATTAAATCTCCCCACCTCCTTTAAGCCACCTTACTATTCATTACTTGTTAATCACAACACTTATCATATGCTTGGCCATTACTTCAAAGCCTTGGTCACCACATTAACTTGGTCACCACATTGAACCATATTAATATGGTGCGCCCCATGGGTCAACCAATTCATTGCACTCTAGCTTGGGCTTGGACCACTAAATCTTTGGGCTTTGCATTAATAAACACTAATTGGTTCATTGATTAATGATTGGGCCTTAACATTTTATTCACTTGGACTTGTAGTAATTCCCATCAATCTTTCCAAGTCCATTAGCATTACTTAATACATATACATATAGTTTATGTATCATTTTCGTAATCTAATTCATATATAATTTATATAAGATATTTCATCCTTTATACAAACTCGTATAATACTTCGTATTATACTTGTTTTCATTTCTTTGTACAATACCCAAGTATCATACCATTATTACTTATTCATTACTACTTCGCCTTCCTTAATATTTATAAATTAAGTCCGCAAGCGAAATATTACAGTTTCCATAACTAGATTTTTATTACATAATCCATCTTACCTTGTTATTCCATCATTACGTATTTCTCAGAAATTCAAAAATATATCCCAAGAAAATATCGATGAATAGTGTTTTTTGAAAAATTTATCGGAAAACTTTTGTTTTCGGTTTGGAAATTCAAACACTTTAATTCATTCACGTAGCTCAAATACTACGACATTCTAACATCAATAGGTTATACAATGACAACCATCTTGATAACACATAGAATAGGATTTTATTATTATTTAATTTAATAAAATTATTTTACAATAAGATCCGAATTTCTCGGTCATTACATTTTTCCCCCCTTATAAAGATTTTGTCCCCAAAATCTCGTCTTACTTTTAATCAAATAGATGGGGAAATTTTTTTTTCATCTTTTCTTCTAATTCCCACATTGCTTCCACAGCATCGTGGTTCTTCCATACTACCTTTACTGATTGTATTACCTTGTTCCTCAGAACTTGTTCCTTTCTATCAATGATCTGCATCGGCAATTCTTCATATGTTAAGTCTTTCTCGATATGAATCGGCTCATACTCGATTACATACTTATAGTCCGGCTTATATGGACGTAATACAGATACGTGAAACACGTTATGTATTCGTTCTAGGTCTGGAGGTAATGCTATCACATAAGCTACCTCTCCCACCCGTTTTAATACTTCAAAAGGTCCTATAAACCTTGGACTTAACTTTCCTTTCTTTCCAAAGCGTATCTTTCCTTTCCAGGGAGATACCTTTAGAAACACATATGAACCCACTTCAAACTCTCGACTTAGTCTATGCGAGTCCGCATACTTCTTTTGTCTGTCCTGAGCTGTGACGAGACGCATCCGAATTAACTTTACCACATCCGATGTCTGCTGCACCAATTCTTGTCCTAGCATCCGGCGTTCTCCCACCTCATCCTAACACAATGGTGTTCTGCATTTCCTTCTATACAAAGCTTCATACGGCGGCATGCCTATGCTTGCATGATAACTGTTGTTATACGCAAACTCTACTAGTGGTAGGTGATCATCCCAACTACCTTTGAAATCCATGACGTAAGACCTCAACATGTCTTCTAACATCTGAATTGTTCTCTCACTCTGCCCATCGGTTTATGGATGATAAGTTGTGCTTAACTTCAGCTGCGTTCCCAACTGTTCTTGCAAACTCCTCCAAAAGTTCGATGTGAATCGTGGATCACGATCTGACACAATCGATATCGGCACTCCATGTCTGGAAATGATTTTCTTAACATAAATTTTAGCTAACTGGTCTAAGTTATACTTGACCCTAATTGGCAAAAAGTGAGCCGACTTTGTCAACCGGTCCACTATTACCCAAATCGAATCGTACCCTTTATTCGTCATCAGAAGTCCCACCACAAAGTCCATTGTGATATGCTCCCACTTCCATTCTGGAATCTCCAATGATTGTAATAAGCCACTGGGTCATTGATGTTCGGCCTTAACTTTTTGACAAGTCAAGCACCTACTCACATACTCTGCTATTTCTCTCTTCATGTTTGGCCACAAAAAACTCTGTCGAAGGTCTTGATACATCTTAGTACTACCAGGATGTATCGAGTACCTCGAACTATGAGCTTCTTATAACACTTGCTCCTTTAATTCTGTCTCATTTGGAACCCAAATTCTTCCTTCAAATCTGAATAATCCCTCATTATCAAGACTATACTTAGTATCTTCCTTCTCGGATAACCACTTCTTCATTTGGTTACCCTCTTCAGTCTTGAGTTATACTTCCTTGACTCTTTCTACGATGGTGGATTGCATCTCCGTTGTAAAGAGTATCTGCCTCGAATCACTCGGCATCCTTACTTCTATTTCCATTCTAGCCATCTCTGTTATTAACTCATTTTGAGCCGTTAACATAGATAACTTTTCCCGACCCTTCCTACTTAAGGCGTCGGCGACTACATTGGCCTTTCCAGGGTGATACAGGATTTCACAATCATAATCCTTTATCAACTCTAGCCATCTTCTCTGTCTCATATTCAACTCCTTCTTAGTGAAGATATACTTTAGACTTTTATGGTCCGTATATATCTCACATTTTTCCCAATAAAGATAATGTCTCCATATCTTTAGGGCAAACACTACTGCGGCCAGTTCCAGATCATGAGTAGGATAAACTTTCTCATAATCCTTTAACTGCTGAGATGCATCGCAATGACTTTGCCATGCTGCATAAGCACACAACCAAGTCCTCTATGCGAAGCATCACTATACACTACAAAATTTCCTGTGTCATCTGGCAATGACAATACAGGCGCTTCACTTAATCTTTTCTTCAGTTCTTGAAAACTGTCTTCACATTTATCCGTCCATACGTATTTCACCATCTTCCTTGTTAAATTAGTCAACGAGGTAGCTATCTTCGAAAAATCTTGGATAAATCTTCGATAGTACCCTGCTAACCCTAGAAAACTCCGCACCTTAGTTGGCGTTTTCGGTTGTTCCGAATTCATTACTGCTTCCACCTTCGCTGGATCCACTGAAATCCCCTCTCTGTCAATGGCATGACCTAAAAACTGCACCTTTTCCAACCAAAATTCACATTTGGTGAATTTCGCAAATAACTTCTCCTTCCTTAGTATCTCCAACACTAATCTTAAGTGTTCATCATGATCTTCTGGCGTCTTAGAATAGACTAGAATATCATCGATAAACACCACTACAAACTTGTCCAAATATAGTTTGAACACTCTGTTCATCATATCCATAAATGCAGCAGGTGCATTCGTCAACCCGAATGACATCACCAGAAACTCGTAATGACCATAACGAGTCTTGAAGGCAGTCTTTGGTACATCTTCCTTCCTAACCTTCAACCGATGATACCCGTCATTCATAAATCTATTTTAAAAAATACTTTTCCCTTTCAATTAATCAAAGAGATCATCGATCTCGGGCCATGGGTATTTATTCTTTATCGTTAACTTATTCAACTCCCGATAGTCGATACAAAGCATTAACGATCCGTCTTTCTTCTCGACAAACAACACCTGGTGCCCCCACGGAGAAACACTTGGTTGAATGTACTTTTCGTTCAATAGTTCTCAGAATGAACCATTAGTTCTTTCATTTCCACAGCGCCATACTGATGCGGTGCCCTTGAGATCTGGTGCCGCGCTCCTAAGCACAATGTCTATCACAAATTCGATCTCCTATCCGTTGGTAAAACCGGTAACTCACTTGGAAATACATCCATGAACTCATTTACTATAGGTATTTGTTACATGGTTGCTCCCACTCTCAAGGTATCAACAACATGGCATAGGTAACCTACACAACCCTTCCTTAAAAGTTTTCTAGTTTGTGTCATCGTAAGGCAACAAGGACGTCCCAGCAATTTACTACCGTAAAATACTACAGGAGGTTGCTTCAACGTCCTGATGCTCACACATTTCTTTTGGCAATCTATAATTTCTCCATGGTTAATCAACCAATCCATTCCGAGAATTACGTCGAATTCTCCTAACTTTATCGGTATTAAATCTACCGATAACTTATGACCACGTACATCTACGCAACAACTCCTATGAATATCTTCAACGGGAATTATCTCTTCGTTTGCTACCTTAATGTTCAAAGGTATAGGCAATTTTTTGGGAAATAATTCTAGTCATCTAGCAAAATCACATGCTATAAACGAACAAGTAGTACCCGAATCAAATAGCATGTATGCATTTATATTGTTGATTGGAATAATACCTGCTACTACATCCCCTGATGCCACCGCATCTTGGACCGTCATATTAAAAGTGTGGGCCATTGATTTCCCCGGCTGAGCTGGACCACTAATAGCTAACTTACCGCTATTAGTTCCCTTATTTCCTTCTGTTCCCTTCTTCGGGCAGTTCTTTGCTATGTGGTCAGTTGATCCACATACAAAACATCCGTGATTTTTCTTCAGATTTGGACAGTTAGGCGAAATGTGCCCTTCCTATCCACAATTATAATATACCGCCTTTCCTTTGAGACAGACTCCCAAGTGAGCCTTTCCGCAGGTTTTATAGTCCTCCATCCTCCTCTTAGAGTCCCCTTATTTTACTCCAGTATTCCTAGAGTTAAAACCCTTCCTCTTTTGACTGTTTCCACTTCCTCTGGTTCCCTCGGTCTTGGCTGAAACCCTCATTCCCACCTTCGACAATTATTGCCTTTTATAATATGGTTCCAAAAGAAGTACTTTGGAACACAGAGATTCGGCTATAGAGCCAGGTTTTCAAGCCCTGCTCGAATCTTCTAGCCTTTCTCACTTTAGTGTCCACTTGGTGTGGAACGAATCGTGCCAGTTCATTAAACTTGGCAGCATACTGGGGAACTGTCGTCTCCCCTTGTTTCAATTCAAGAAACCTCATTTCAATCCTCTCTTGCATACTCGTGGGAAAATAGTTCTTGAAGAAAATCTCCTTGAACCTCTCCCACGTTAGGTTCCCTATGTCGGCCCTAGCCTGGTTTGCCTCCCACCAGAAGTTGGCCTCTCCTTTCATCAAATAGGTTGCAAAGGCAACCTTTTGACCCTCCTCAACATTTGCTATTACAAATGCTCTCTCGATTTCTTTTACTCAAGTCTGGGCTTCTATAGTGTCTGTAGTTCCTTTGAACTCTGGCGGACCTACACTTTTAAAATCCTTAAAAGTAGTAACTCATACTACTCAGAATCACGTACATTAGCCTCGATTCTATTGAATCATTGGTAGTTAAAAGATTAACGAACTCCCTGCATTGGATTAACCGGACCACCCTCCGGTTGGTTAACATTAGTGCCTTGATTTCGTTGTCTCCTTCTTGGCGGCATTTTGCTGTTAAGAAAACAACACATCATTATTACTTTAGTCTTGTTGGTTTGTTATTATTTGTAATACAACAATAACTCATACTCATTACTCAACATATTTCATAAAAAGACTTATATTGATTCATAACTTGTAGTATAATACTACATTGTTTACATTACTCAGCCTTAGCTGATTACATTACCATCCCGCAATTACTTTCCAAAAATTAGGATTTACAAAAGACTACCCTTTGTTATACAAAAGAGGGTTTTACGTCACTACAAGATACATAATATTTATATATCCAATCTACTCTAGCTATTGCTAGACTACATCTGACGTAGGGCATTCTCGAAATCTCGTCGGCGGAATCTAAGAATAACATCTCTTACCGATAGTGTGTCGGGTCCGTCTCCGCTTCTATCTCGATACCTAGCTACACTGTCTTTGAAATCTACATGAGAACTCCTATGTATATAGGACATCCTCTCCAACTTCCGTTGTTTAGTCTTTAGCTCCTGCTTGAGCTCAAAGACTTCACATTTCAGCTCTCGGACCTTGATCTTAGCTAGAACTCTATCATCATGTTCCTCTTCCCACATTCACCATGCATGCGATAATCCGCGTAGACAAGTTACTCGCACAAATTAATAAAGAGTGAATACGAAGGGTTATTTACCATGCATGCGGTAATCCGCGTAGACAGGTTACTCCTAAAGATTAATAAAGAATGAATACGAAGGGTCATTCACCATGCATGCGGTAAATCCACGTAGACGGGTTACTCCCGCAGATAAATAAAGAATGAATACGAAGGGTCATTCACCATACATGCGGTAATCCGCGTAGACATGTTACTCCCGCAGATTAATAAGGAATAGAATGACAATCCTTATGAATATGAAGAAATTAACATCCTTTATGAATACGAAAGAAATAATACCCCTTACCTTAGTAGAAGATTGGATACTGTAATAGTAAAGTAGCAGAATACTCTTCTTCTTTCTCTCTATAGTTTCTCTCTCTAGAGTTTCAGTGAATTCGTAAGAAATAATGAAGGAATGAGCTTCTATTTATAGGAGAATGGACTAAATAGTAACTAATTCACGAACGGTCCAGATTGATTTACTATTAAAATGGACGGTCCATATTGATTTACTATTATAACTTCAACCAGTGGTCCATACTGATTTACTATTATAACTTCAACTAACGGTCCATATTGATTCATTATTATAACTTCAACCGACGGTCTAAAAAATTAGCACATCTCCCTATAGAATAATAAGCCAAACTTACAACAAACGCCTCATGACAAATCCCTCTATTTATATCAAAAATTGAATAAATATTTACCACAAATAACATTTTTAATCTTTCAACAATTATTCATCATTTAATATTATAACTCACAATATTGATAACTAGATCGTTCCCAGGAAAGAGGGGGTTTTCCGATAAGGATATCTCCTTACTGGCGCGTAATTAAATAACCAAACCCCTTTCCTCGACAGAACTTTCTAGACATTGTTAATAATGCAAATAATAATATGAATAGATGTGTCGTCTCAATTATTGATTTAATAATATAAAAAATTGTTTAGATGATACTGTGACAATAATTGAATCAATAATATAAGATATTGTTAGTTCCTAGAGGGCACACAATAGATCTAGAAGGGGGGTTGCATAGATCTTTTTCATTTTCAAAAGTCTTTTCCATTTTAGTTTACATTGCTGAGTAAATAACAAATGACAAACTTAAGAATTATTTTAAACACAACGGAATATGTTAAGGTTCCCCTTCATAGATGTTATGTTAACCATTTATCTAGAGTTAGTTTAGTTGTAAGTAGTTATCATGTTAATAGCAGTTATAATAGTTATAGATTCATAATGTAAATGACAGGATGTAAAAGACACAAGGGATTTTAAGTGGTTCAGAGACTCAAGCTCCTAATCCACTCTTCTGTTTCAACAAGCAGGGATTCCACTAAGGAAGTCTTTACATCACCGAATCACTAAGATTCCTTCAAGGCCAACAGCCTTGGAACTTTAGTTCACTAAGAACTCTTCAAGTCCAGCAGACTTGGAACTTCAGTTCTCTAAGAACTCTACAAGGTCTGTAGCCTTGGAACTCGGTTTAGTCCCTTGGATAAGGACCCTTCTGTCCCTAGATCCTTTTTGTTGTTGTTGATGGTGCTGAGCTGCCAAGATGACTTTAAGCTTGTTTATCCTTGATTCTTGGAAGCTTGTTGTAATCCTCTTTGGATTCTGCATCGACACTGGATCACCATTGGATATACTGCTAAGATGTTCATGAAGCTCAATTTGTTTGAGTACTTAGTAGTTTGTCACTTCTTCCTTGGTGCAGCTGATCTTGTGGTTGGTCCTTTTCTGATCTCAACTTGCACTTCTTCACCACATGAGGTTTGCCAAGTCTTTTTATCATTGGTAGGCTTTGTCTAGCACTTAGCATCCTCTAAACCTTGGTTCCCTTGTGTACATATTTGGTTCTGTATCTGTTCTTCTTTAGCTCTTGGTAGTTCGTGGTGATTCGTATACTGGCTCTTTGAATCTTCTTTCTGATTTGTCAATCTCTTGAATGCTATTATCTTGGCCTTCTTGACTCTTAGCTTGGCTGACATTCTTAATGGCATTCTAATTTTTGTTGAGTGAAGCCTTTTTCTATTAAATTTATTCTCTTAACTTGCTTCATTTCTACTTTCGTAGTCTCACTGTCCCTAAGACATATTCTATTTTTGCTCTGTAGAACTCGTAGAGTTAACAACCTTACTTCAACCAACAACTTCTTCTTTTGAGCTTCTATAGTTAAATAACCTTTCATAAGCATCCCGTTGGATTATAGTCGTTGGGAGTTATTTGAATTGATTCGTAGATCTCGAGTTATTTGGTGTAGTTTGTAGATGTGACATGATAGCCCCTTTTTCACTTTTTTGACACTGCAATCTACTATTTCACCTACCCCGTTAGAAATGCCACTTTTAGTGTGTCAGGCAGGTAGTCACCTTTATTTCTTCTTTCTGATTCCTCGATCATAACATCAGTAGTTGTCCTTCTGCATCGATGCTTTTAATCAACAACGTTCGAATGTCAGTCTTTGTATTGAGGCGTTGCCAAGGCTTCAATACTCAGATGACTGAACTCTACGATTTTGATGCATAAGACTAAACTCTACGATTCTGAGAGTGTTCTTTGAATTTGCAATACATAACTTCTCTTCCTTCATTCGTGTAGTGCTTCTCCACTTCTGTTTGCCTTGACTTGCATTAGGCACTGACAACTTGTCTGAATGATATGGCCCTCCTTAACTTCAAGACTCATCAGATATGTCATGATCAGCTCTCTTTCTCCTTGTGATCTCCCATTCACATATCATCAATGGTCTGACCCATGCTTAATCTTCTTTGTCTATTCTGTATAGGTTGGCCAATATCTATGTTATAGACCTTATCAGTTCCTACTTCTAATCTGGCAAACACTACGATCATAGTCACACCCAAAATTGTCATCTCTTGTGTGACTGCTACTGCATTGCTGACTTCCTGAAGTCTTCTTACTGTTGCTTGTGGAAGACTTCCCTTGAATGGCTTCACGTCTCAATCAGGATGCTGATTGAATTGGTACTCTGATCTTCTGTTTGCTTGTAAGCCATTTGGTATATGCTCTCTGGCTTCCTTGAGGTAAATTGTATCTTTATTGTTCTATCCAAAGGCTTCATTCTTTGGATGCTTTGGGAGAGCTCATGTATTGAGAATCATGTTAACACTATAATTCTTCCTTGGCATTGTGAGCAGTGATAGGCTTTGTCGAAGACTTTGTTCTGCAGACTATGATCTAGCATTGGTTTTGCAGACACTAGGACTCCGACTGTAGATTATACATCAGACTATGATTTCTGCCTTAACACTTGTTATTCTTTTCTGATCTAGCTCGACTACGATTTCTGCCTCTGGTATGATCAGTAGACTCTACGACTTCAAGTGTGGTCTATGATTCTTGACTTAGCTTGGTAGGTGCTTGAATCAACTCTATGATTCTGAGTGAGGCCCTCCAAGGAAGACTACGATCTATAGCCACTTTCTTGATACTCTCCGATTCTTCCTTGGCTTCTGCAATCCCTCGGCTGGCTCAATGGACTACGATTCTGCCTTGATAGTCTCTGAATACTTTGTTTCTCATGGCAAACTTCTAAGGCTTGTGCAGTACTCGACAATCAAGCATGCCTATTTATTACATCATATAAGATCAACCTAACAAGCTTGATCTTTCTATATTCAGTCCTTGTACACCATATTCTTTTTAAGGACTTTACACAAGCTATTTTGTTCATATAGAATCAACCTAACATATTTGATCATTTTAGTCTAAGTCCTTGTATATATATTCATATTGACTATTCAAGGACTTTACATCTTATTTTAATGCAGACATATTTGCATATTCATTCATTAAGATCATAATCAAATCTTATATAAATAGGAATATCATTCACATGCGTATTCCTAACAATCCCCCCTATTTGATTATGACAAAAACAATAAGTGCATATATATGAGATGAATGAATCTTAAGATACAGTGAGCTATTGTATTACTAGAGCAGGTAATATGAATGATATATTAAAAAACATTTGATTACAGCTGAATAGTAAACCTAAATTCTGGATCCAGAGTTAACTATTACAATAGAGATGTACCTTCTTCTTCATGCGTGTCTCCTGGATTCCTTCTGTTGTTGCTACTTATCTTCTTGATCTTCTTGCTCCTGCTCCCCCTGGGATGGTGACTTCATTTCTTCTTGATTTCCTTTGTTCCTGCTCCCCCTAAGATGTATGCTCCATTTCTTCATCTTCATGATAATCTGACTCAGATACAAGCTCCCCCTAAGATGCATGCTCCATTTCTTCATCTTCATGATGCTCAGACTCAGATGCATGCTCTTCTTCTTTGTCTTCTGCTTTGCTCTTTAGATTTTTCTTTGGCTCCCCCTCAGATGATGATACACTTGTTGCTATGTTGACTTACTTCTTCTTCTCCTTCTTTACTTCAACCTTCATTCTTCTCTCCTTACACTTTCTTGAATACCTCTTTTTCTCCCCTTTTTGTCATGAATTATTTGGGAAAGCTGTTGGACATTTGTCATAAGCTGCTCTGTCAGGTAGGATGAGTTGCTAACTTCAATCTGGAGTTCTTTTTGACTTAGCTCCAACTGTAGAGAGAGAGAGAGAGACTGCTTTAGGAAGTCAATCTTGTTAGAGAGGGACATGATTTGATCTGTATTATCCTTCTGAGCTTGCAGAGCTTCTTTCTTCTAATCATTGATGAACTTTAAATAGATTTGATCTCTCTCTTTCATTTTTGACAGATATATCTGATATTGTGGCTTGGATTCTGTTTTGAAGCACACTATCTCCTTCTTCTGACAACATCTTTGCTTCTGCATCAATGAGAGATATATTCTCAACCAGTTCGTCAGAATTTTTTAGTAACTCTTGCTCTTGATGAGTTTGGTCATTTGGTTGAGCATGTTTCTGCTGAACACCGGATTGAACTTCACGATTCTCATTTTTGGATAGTTTTTCGAATGTAGTGAAAATTTGATAGATTGTTGAGTGCCAATCACTGTTGGAAGACGAAGGGATATCAGATAATTATGCTTGGACATAGTAGAGCTTCTCAAACTGAGCTTGATCATCTTCAATGGTAGAGTGAAGGGACTCTACGATCATAAACTTGGGTATAATCCTTTTTCCATATGAACCTACTCTACAATCGTAGGGAATGTAGTGGTTACCAGCATGTCGATAGACCTTGAAGTGAGACTGCTTTTTGATCAGCTTTGTTGCAAATTTCTTTACTCTTGGACAGTTTTGAGACACTAGAACCAAGCTCAGAAAATATGAGTAACACCAGCTGAAGTAACTTTCATCTTTACCAGTATATGCCTTTAGCCAGGGCATCCAATATTGGTAGAACCATTTCATAAGAAGATCATCAGGATTGTATAGTATTGTAGTGCAACCAAAATCCATGTCTCTTCAGTTGTTACACAAATGTTCTGTAGACATCGTTACTACTTTGAGTTGTTCGTTTCCATGGTTTATCCATCTTTCTGGTGGTAGATCTGGTGGTTCATCAAAGACTTCCACCACTAATCTTCAGCGAACTCTTGATGGAGAGGGAACATGATAGTCTGTTGATTCCTGATCTGCAGAACTGGACTCTGTCTCAATCTCTTCACTTTCTGACTATGAGCTTGAATCATGCTGGATCATTTCATCTTATTCATTAGTAAATCCTACTTGTTGATTTTCATCACTTATTCCTTCTTCAGTACCCTTAGTATTTTCTTCCTTGGATTCAGACTTATCATCACTTAATTTAATGATTGTAGTAGAAGATTCTCCTATCTTCTTTAGGACAGATCTAGTAAGCAATCTATTGCTCTTTCTTCTTCTTGGAGATTAAGCTATAGGAGATTCAGTTCTTTCTTCATCTTTGGATTTTGAAGCCCTTGAATCATCAGATGAGCTTCTTTGAGATTCAGCCACAGGGGCAGATGATTTCTCTTCAGGCCCTGAGTCCTCTACAGTAGCAAAAGAATTCCTTGAGACTTCAGCAGTGGGAGATCTAATATCTTCAGATTTAGACCCTTCCTTATCAGCAAAATGGCTACTTGAGAATTCATTCATAGGGTCTTTAGTTTTCTTTTCTTATCATGAGTCTACTCTCATCTCTTCAGCATATAGACTTCTTTGGTGAACTGATATTGACTTCTTCATCACCTTTCATTTCTTCTTGGATGGCCTTTCAGACTTGAATTCTGGAATGATTGAATCCTCATCGTGTGGCAGCTTCTCATCCATATCATTTGCCTTCCTCTTCTTAGAAGTGCTCTTGCTGTTGCTGCCATATGTTACTAGCCTCTTGTTTTCCATTACATTCTTTTTCCAGTTATCAAACAATTTTTGGGACAACACCTTTTGACTGTTCAGAACTTCACCCTCATCATCCTTAATTTTATTTTTCAGCTTATTCTTCAGAATGAGACTTAGAAATTTCCCATGAAAAACCTTTGTGAACAGTTTATCTGTTGACTTCTTCTTTTTTTGCCTTGTCTAGCCACTCAGACATTAAGTCTAACAGTATGGCACCAAAATTGATTTGCTTTTTGAGAACAATGGCAGTCATAATTCTCAGCTAATGATCACTTACTGTATCATGAGCAATATCTTTGCTCAGTATGCACTTTCCTACTATCTTGGTAAGGAACTCGTATTCTTTAGGAAACTCCTTCTTCTTCATATTCTTCAAAATAGGGTTTCTTTTGTAGAGCATAGCTTTCTTCCCTTCTTCAATGTTAACTTCTTCAAGGTTCTTCAAACCTGAGTCTAGAAGACCTAAACATTGATTAATGTCTGTGGGCTTTAACTTCAGGATCTGACCTCTGACTTTAGTCGATAGAGTTCCAGAACTCATAGTTGAATTTAAGTAAACTCTCTCACCAGGTTTAAGTAGATTTAGGTGCTTGATTCTAGGCATTCAGAGAATCTAACCTTCTTTACCACCTAAATAATATCTCTGAACTTTTTTTGAGATTTCTTGAACTTCTTAGTTCCGAGTTAAATACCAGTGATTACACGCACATCTTCCATTTGAAGAGTTAGGGACTCCTGGGTATATATCTTTTGTGATAGTATTGTGAGATATCAGGAAGCGAACTGAGGATAGATGGTTGTTTGAGAGGATTTGACAGCTTTAGAGGTGTTTAGGTTTTGGTTTAGAAATGAGTCTATGGATTAGACAGGCTTGCAGCTATTGATGAACTCTCAAAAGTATAAATGCCATTGATTTGAATTTTCCCTCATGTAACTGTTCCCTCCACGTTTCTTAGTGTGACAAAAGTAAGACTCTAATAGGTCACAGTCTGTAACTTCTTCTAACACGTCAGTTGTGACACCCCCAAATCCGGGTTACCTGACCCCCGAGTTTGGTGCTCACGATCCATAATATAAATAACATTTAACTACTCATTTAATTATAAATAAGAACATACACTTCATTAACTGATATAGTTAATACAGTACCTCAGGTTCTCTAACCTTAACATTACAAACATACTCTTTAGTTATACTGTAACATTCCAGAATTTTAAATTATAATATTTATTGATTTATTGATTTATATAAGTATTTAATAGATATGTTTATTGTTGAATAAATAATTTGAGTTGATGTGGGTTAGTTAATTATTTGTTAATTAAATAATTAAGGAGATTATTGATTTATATAAGTATTTAATGGATATGTTATTGTTGAATAAATAATTGTTCAATTTGAGTTGGCGTGGATTAGTTAATTATTTGTTGAAAATAATTAAGGAGCTAAGAAAATTAATTATTATGAGATTATATTATATTTTAATTTAATTTAATAATTAAGTTAGAGAGCTAATTATGATTAAATGAATTATAATATTTTAATTGGAATTTTGATTAAAAATAAGGTGTTAGTTGGTTAAAGAAATTTATAATTATAAAAAAAAAAATTATAATTATGTGGGAATGATTTATGTGTTAAAGTAATTTAATAAATTAGTATTTGAATTGATTAAATTGATTATTTAATTTATTAGAAGTGTGACAAATAACCTTGCTATAAAAGAGTTATTAAAATAAATTAAAGGAGTTTAATTTAGTTTTGGCCAAACAAGTCTTAATGCATATTAATTCTTTAATTTAATAGTATTTTATCAAATAAGTTATAAGGATTAATCCATTTGTTTTAGTTAGGTTTACCAAACAAGGTGTAAGGATTAAAGAGTTATTTTATTAGCTTAGCCAAACAAGCCTTATGGCTTTTGATTTTCAAAACTTACATAACAGAGATCATTATATCTATATTTATATTATATATTTAATATATATTATATCTTATACGTTATAATTCTAGTACGTATATTAGACTAGAGAAAGAAAGACTCAGTTGAAGAAAACGGGAGAGAAGAAGAAAACTCTAGAGAGAATTGAGAGATATCTTAACAGGTTTTGATAAAGGAATTGGCAAAAGAAGGTTCTTGATCAAAAGGGAAGGATATCATCTTCTTAATCCAAGGTAGGAGCTTAATCTTTTTCTTTAAAAGTTTAGTTTTCCTCTTCCCAAAAAGTCTCTTTAAATAATTGTAAAAGATGAATTGTTGATATGTATATAATTTTGTATGAGAATTGTTTGTAAAAGGTTGTTTCATGAGTTTATATGCGATTATAGAGAAATTAAGTCATGTATGTATGCAATTTGTGATGAAAACCATATTACAGTGTTTATATGAAAATATATGAGTATGGCTTAGTTTAAAATGAAATTAAGGTTTGATTAATTGTTAATATATATAAATTGACTATTGAATTTGATAGAGTATGTACAATCATAACCATGGTATTTTGAATTTACTGTTTTGATTGAAAAACAAAATCACAGTGTTGATTTTCAATAAAAATGTCAAAAATGGATTTTTTGCCAAAAGAAGTGAAATTGAGTGTTGAAAAGTTGATAATTGTGTTGTTATATTTGTATAATCATGCTAGAAGTCTTTACAATATGTTTACATGAAGTTTATTTATGAATTACATGTTAATTAGGTTGTTAGATTGGCTAGGCCAATTTGGCTTTTTGTTCATGTTGTTGCCAAGGCATCGTAGGGAGTTAAAGCTGACTTTAGGCATACGCCCAAAGTGAGACAAGTTTCAGGCTTGCCGACGCCCATCTCATTGCCGCCTTAATCGCTGGCCTGTGATCAAATCAGAAGCGCCCATTCGGCCATGCAAATACCAACCACAGTGTAAACTATGGCGCCGCAACGCGAGTTAGCAGAATGGTCTGACAGTTTTAGTTTATTACACAAATTTTGAAAATAAATGTTATGTGTTAATAATAAGATTATTAAATGATGATTTCAGTAGTATTAAACTATGAATGAGCATGGTATCAAGTGTTAACTAGTATTAACATAGTTTGATTATGTGAATGGGTAATTTGACCTGCATGATGTATATATTTGTTTATAAAGATATAAAATGTTGGTAATGACTAATTATGTCATGATGACATATGTATAGGGTATTGATTCAAGTTGTAAGGTTTAGTTTGTGCTAAAGGCAAGTTCTCTAACTCAGAAATTTTATTGTGTGAGTTTAATTTCGTTGAGTATATTATTGTCTTTGATTCAATTGCAATTACACAAGTGGCTAACTCTACATTTTCGTAGAGCTAGATGGTTTATTTTTGAGAAAGCTTTTGTATCTAATTGTTCATAAGGATGCAAGTATTCTAAATCGTATATTTAGTATTGAGCAAGTTTCTTTAATATGTAACTTGTTATTTAGCATGCAAATCACTATATTCTAATATTCTAGTGTTGAACAACTTTATCGTTCAAATTACTATTCATTAGGCATGCTTGGTATCCAATTCTCAATAAACTTTGACTTAATATTGTTCAAAGCAAATTATGATATGATTATTCAATGTTTATGCTATTAGATTATTCCTAAAGCATGATGTTAATTTACAAATATCAATTCAGTTATGATTATTCCATAGCATACAGTTATTTCTTTTGTATTCAACTAATCCTTAGTTGATGACCGTTGAATTCTAAATTACCCTGTAATGTATCCAAACCAAACTTACTTTGGTGCGGACTTGTATTCTAAATACTGAAATGAAAAACTCTTTTATTAGAGGTTTACGCTTAGCGTTGAAATGGTTGTGCACAATACATTGTACAAAGGGTTGATCCCCCTAAGTATGTGGAGTCCTTATAGTCTTATGACTGTTAAAGTTAAAGTTGAAAGATTACTTATAACTGTGGACATGATTCGTGGTTATTAGACCCTCAGTAGTATGTTTAAAATGTTAATAGAAACTATCATTCAGTTCTATTGAACCTATTTCTGTCAAATGTTGTAATGTTGTAAAGTATTTATTCTTATTTCAAGTGAGCCTTATTTGCACACTCTTGCATATTATATACTTATTACAGCTAAGGTTGAGAAGGTCAATGAACCGACCACTAGCAAAGAAAAGGGAAAAATGTACAAGTGATGAAGACTTGTAATTTTATTTTATCGTTATAGACTTTTGAATGATGTAATAATTTAATTTCCGCATTTGAATGATTGTAATTAAAGGTTAGATAACCTGGGATATTTTTATTTAAGTTTAATCCTGTATGGTTAGGTTTTATTATTCAATTTTATTATGATTGGGTAGTTAGAAATGAATTTTTGGTTAAGTGAACACCAAATCTTGAAGAAATGAAGTACCAGGATTTGGGGGTGTCACAAGTTGGTATCAAAGCTTTAGGTTATGAACCTTAGGTGGGGGGGAAAGCCTTAGGAAGTAACCTTTGAAAAGATAATAGAGATAACTCTTATCGAGTTTTAAGAAAGAAGTAATAAAATACTTATGTGCTTATGTGTTTATAGTTTATGTACTTATGAGCGTCGAGTAGAAATGATTATTAATTAAAACTTTAAAACTTTGTTTTCAGGATGACTAATGTCGGAGAATCCAGTTAGGCTAGGGAAGAGGGACCTCAAATGCCTACAGTGGAAGAGCCTCGCGACATTCAGGTAATTTGGGAACAACTCGCCATTTGAGTCGTGACCAGATTGGTCATGATGAGTTGAAGATGAGGATGATGATGTGGAAACGGATGAGGAGGATCCCATTGAGTTGCCATGGGAGGATGAGGATGACGATGACGAGGAGGAGGAGACTCCATTAACCTCGATGGCTGCTCGTATGTACGATGAAGTCTACGACCGTAACGTGGAACTTCAGGATATAGTTGAGGAGTTGCGCAGGAGATAGTAAATGAACAACAAACCGCATGATGACAAAAAAAGACGGTGAGATTCGAGGATCGTGAGGAACGCATCGACAAACACCAGGAGAAACTAATCTGCATGAAGGAGAAAAAGAAAAATTGATCGAGGTGGTCGCTGAACTGAAGAACAAACTGAAGGAAGAAGCTACCAAGAGGGCAAGAGCTGAAGATGCATACGAGGAAGCTTATCAATGAACTGGAAGAGCAGTAAGGAACTCACAGGCGAAGAGGATGAAGATGGAAGAGATGGATAAGGTATTTAACACCGTAATTAATCGAGCTCAAGATCGGGTCATGGGATATCCGATTCAGTTCGAGATGCTGCCATCATATGTATTATGTAAGACCCCAACTTATTATAAATAAAATAAAATTTCCTCTATTTATTATTTTGAAATAGTAAGGGTTGATTTGATTAATGTGGTTAGTTATGGGTAAAATGCACAAATATTTTAAATAAGCAAGTGGTTATAAAATATTCATTTTTATCGGAGAATATTCATTTGGTCGTGGAATATTCTTACTGTCGGGGAATATTCATACGACGGCGCAACCTTGTGTGGGCCCCATAACGGAAAGCGATTGGATGAAGAAAACGACAAGTATAAGTTATTTATAAATAACGGCATAGTTGTTACCGTTAATACTATTGGAATACCCGGTGGTTAAAACACAGTAATACGCGTTGTTGTACAGTAGCACATGGTATTGCACCAATTATTGATTCTCACGTAAGAAGGCACTACTCAATAATTGTTACAGTAATTACTGTTAAGTATTTTATTTTATTGATTCAATAATTGTTACGTTGATATTGTATATTACTGTTGTTTTAATAATTGTCACTACACGGTATTTTTCATTATCGGAGCTATAATTCATATTATCTGAATAATATTATTAGATAACATTATTGGCAATGTATAGAAAGTTCTGTCTAAGGAGAGGTTTGGTCACCTAATTGCGGCCTTGATGAGAGAAATCCTTATTGGAAAGCCCTCTTTTCAGGAGCGGCTACCGGTTGCCGATGATTGTGATTATGTAATATTATTTGTGAATAATTAATTATTGATTTATATGATAAAGAAAATATTCATTTTATGTGGATATAGATGGAGAAAATTTTTAATGTGACAATTGTTGAAAATTAATATTTTATCTTTTTTCTGATAAAATAATTCATTTAAATATATTATTATATTTTAATAATATAATAATGGTGATATTTTTAACAATGAATGTGGGATATATGAGTATATGAGGAGGAAGAGTATTTTTGTTGCATTAAATGATTAACACTTGTTTTGTGTGTCGGTGGACCCCATTTCTTGACTGAAATTTGATTATAGCTTGTAAAATCGCCCGTTTGTGAATTTCGATCAATTTTTGTTTGGAATTTGGAAAAACATCCTTCTGCAAAGTTGTAGATAATGAAATTTCATGTGGAAAAAACATAAGTTTCGAATTTTTCTAATAAAAAGGCTATTTATTATGAATTATTGAAGTTTCAGATTAATTGATTATCATTTTTTGGAAGTTTTAAATATTTTTTTGTTAGAAAAACGTTTTTTGTAAGTTTTGTGAGGTGGCTACTTGGTGGCTGATGTTTTGGGCAAAATAAGGGTGCGTAGGAAATTTAAAAAAAATATATTAATATTTTATTAAATTTTCTGCTTTGGTGTTCTAAGAATTTTCCTATAAATAGGGTGCTTAGGTTATAATTGAAAATCACACCAGAAACTAAAGTTTTCTCTCTTTTTCTCTCTCTATATTATCGAGCGTATTATTGTGAATATTTTAATACTTTGAGTATTGCTATACGGTGCAAGTTCCCTTTAGCACTATATCTAGTATTCCAGTCAGAAGTACTATCTTTCTGAGGTAAGGGATGTTATTTTCTTCTTAAATGATATTATTTTCTTCAATATCATTATGCCGAAATATTGGTTTGAACTTTTTATCAAATTTGGAACTTTTGTGTCGGGGTTACTATTCACGTATACGGTACTATTCACGTATACGGCACTATTCACGAATACGGCACTATTCACAGAAAAATTAAATTTTTGTTTTTCGTCCAAAATATCCATTATGGATACTAGTTTTGATTGTATCCATGTTTTGATCATTCTTAAATTTTACTCCACTATGATTATTTATGAGGTATTTTTGGACATGGAATAGCTGAAATATGAATCCTTAATATTTATTCTTTTGTTTCACTGGATTCGTTTTCTTTAAAATATTTTTCATCATCCTCAGTCCTAAATGATGATATTACTGAATATCGTTGGCATGTAGTGCAAAGATGAATGATTTTCTGATGAATATCTTTGGCCCATAGTGCAAAAATGAACAGGTGTTTAGATGAACGTGACCAACTGATGAATATCTTTGGCCTGTAGTGCAAAGATGAATATTTAATTCCAGATATATATTGATTGATGTTATAGGGATAAAATATCGACGATGAACTTTTAAATTCATATATAGAAGATAGTAGATTGCATTCTCTACTTAACTCTTCTAATGAATTATTATTTCTGCTGCGAAGATTGATTTAAAACTGGTTGTCTATTGTATTCTATTAGATTTTTCCCTGTTGAAGACTAACGATAATTTGTTCTATGTTATCTTAGTCATAATATTCTTTACTCGGCTAGTTGAGCTCACTCTTTTTCTTTTTGTTCCATTTTTCTTCTCAAGAGGCGAGAATGTAGCGAGTACTAGTCGGGGTATGGAATGAAGGTTCTAGGAAGTTGTTTTAGTAGTCCTCACCATTTTTGTAAAATATTGTACCAATAATTGTAATGAGGACTTATTTGGGTATGAATATTGTCTAGATGTCAATATTTGTATTTAAACTCACAGTTTTTATGTTGTATTAATAAAGTTGTAGCTCTTTCTATACCATGTTATTGACGACTCAAAATGGGTGTTGTATACCTATTTTTGGGGCGTCATAGTTGGTATCAGAGCTTAGGAATATGATCTCTGGCGGAGATCGGGGAATAGAACTAGCAGGGGAGAGACGAGTAAATCCTTCGCTAGTGTGTGTCCTACCTAAGCTTATTTGTTGGTCGGTCATAATATAGGTGTATTATGTGATTTATTAATTTGTTTAATTAACCCTTGTTTTATGGCAGTATTTAAGAATGGCAACTGAGAATGTTAACAGTGGAGTAAATGAAACTGTGGAGACGCTTGTACTCACCAACGAGGAGAATGTGCAACAGGCTGGCAATGTTCCTCCTGTGAACAACACCACTGAGCAGACGATGAACAATGGGATGTTTAGAAGCTTTTTGCAGTTCATGCAAAATCAGACGAGGGAGACTCGTGTTCAAAATACAGGAAGAAATGATAGCAATTCACGGTTTGTCATAGCCAATCAGTTCAAGGAGTTGGGACCACCAGAATTCTGGGGAAAGCCGGATCTGATTAAGGCGGAGACGTGGGTCAAATAAATTACCAAGATATTCGATGTCTTGGGATGCATAGAGGAACAAAAGGTTCCATTCACCACCTTATGTTCCGTAATGAGGCAGATTACTGGTGGGAATCTGTGAAGCGTACCCATCCAGCCGCACGTAGCATGTCTTGGGAAACGTTTCAGAAATTGTTCAATGACAAGTACTTTCCTGAAAGTATTCGTCATATGAAAGAGGTAGAGTTTATTAGACTGGAGCAGAATAACATGACGGTGTCCCAGTACGAGGCGAAGTTTGCAGAGTTGTCCAGGTTTGCACCTCATTTGGTGGAGAATGAGGAACATATGACACGGATGTTTTTGAGAGGTTTGAAACCCGGCATATGTCAATATCTCATTTCAGATAAATTTTTTCTCAATTCAGATGTTGTCAACAGGGCTCAATTATTAGAGCGAGATAACGAGTATGTTCAACCGAGGGACCACAACCAGGATCATACCGGTGACAGCAGTCATCAGACCAACGATAACCAGCGGAGAAAGAAGAATACGGACAAAAGCGGTAACCACTATGGTGGTAATCGTGGCCATGAAAATAGAAGAAGCGAGTTGGGGGGGGATTTTAAAAAGAGGAGATTCAACAATGACACTGTGAAGATGTCGACCAAAGAACAAACCGGTTTTAAGGAGGAGAACGACCACCGGTCATATATGCTATAAATACGGAAAAAGAAGGACATATCGGTATAAAGCGCCTAACAACAGTTTAAGGTATGTTATAATTGTGGAAAGGAAGGACATATCGCTCGAGATTGCACTATAGCGAAACCAAGTTCAGCGAGGATGGTGACTCAAAAGGCTGTCCCAGAAAAGTCAAAGTCAGCGATTCCTGGAAGAGCGTTTGTCGTGACTGGTCAAAATGCGAGGAACCCAAACGAGGTGATCACTGGTAAGCTAATCATAAATTCATGCGAAGTTTATACCTTACTATATACCGGTGCTACCCATTCATTTATTTCTCCTGCTTGTGCTCAATGTTTAAACTTGACTCTGGAGAAATTAGACTTTGATTTATCTGTGGAGACTCCGTTAGGAGAAACTTTCATCACATACACTGTTTATAAATCTTGTTTGATCCAAGTTGGCACCATCACCTTACCTGTTGACCTTATCTCTTTAAAGATACTTGCATTTGATGTGATTTTAGGGATTGATTGGTTAACTACTCATCATGCCAAAATTGATTATTTTCGTAAGGTTATTAGTTTTCATATTCCTAACCAACCTGTTGTGCGAATTCAAGCAACTAAGCCATTAAAATCAATCACTATTATATCAAGTCATAAAGCTATTCGTTTATTAAAAAATGGATGTCAAGCTTTCTTAGCCCATGTTATGGATTTGAATAAAGACACGTCATATTTGAATAATATTCCTGTTGTTATTGACTTTCCTGACGTATTTCCTGCAGAACTTCCCAGTCTACCCCCAGAACGTGAAGTTGAATTCTTTATTGATCTTGAACCTGGTACAAAGCCCATTTCTAAAACCCCATATCGAATGGCTCCTATTGAACTTCAGGAGTTAAAGGTCCAACTACAGGAGTTGTTGGACATCGGTTTCATTCGTCCTAGTACATCTCCTTGGGGTGATCATGTTTTATTCGTAAAGAAGAAAGATGGGAGTATGCGACTTTGTATCGACTACCAGGAATTAAACCATGTCACTATCAAGAATAGGTATCCGCTACCTCGTATTGATGACCTGTTTCACCAGTTACAAGGAGCATAATTCTTTTTAAAAATCGATCTTCGTTCTGGATATCATCAGCTAAAGATTAGAACTGAGGATATTCCAAAGACTGCCTTTAGAACTCGGTACGGGCATTATAAATTCTTAGTCATGTCTTTTGGATTGACTAATGCTCCTGCGGCTTTCATGGATATGATGAACCGAGTATTCAAGGAATATTTGGATCGATTCGTTGTTGTTGTCTTTATTGATGACATCCTCATATATTCCAAAAGTCGTGAAGATCATGAGCACCATTTGAAGCTGGTACTCCAAAGGCTTCGTGAAAACAAGTTATATGCCAAGTTGAAGAAATACGAGTTCTGGCTTGAGGAAGTAGCATTCCTTGGGCACGTGGTGTCAAAACATGGAGTATCTGTTGACCCGGCGAAGATTGAAGCAATACAAAGTTGGGAGCAACCGAAATCGTTGACCGAAGTACGTAGCTTGTTGGGCTTAGCTGGTTATTATCGGAGATTCGTGGAAGGATTTTCTCGAATCACTACCCTGTTAACTCAGCTGACTCGAAAGGATACAAAATTCGTATGGAGCGAAGAATACGAGAAGAGTTTCCAAGAGCTTAAGAGTAGACTCATTTCGGCACCTGTTCTGACAATACCATCTGATTCGGATGGATTTGTTATCTACAGTGATGCTTCAGGCAAAGGGATAGGATGTGTTCTCATGCAACATGGGAAAGTTATAGCCTATGCCTCACGACAACTTAAAGAATATGAGAGAAATTATCCTATTCATGATCTAGAGTCATAAAGCGATCATTTTCAAGGCTAAAGATCTGGAGGCATTATCTATATGGGGAGAAAGTAGAGATATATTCAGACCATAAAAGCCTCATATATTTCTTCACCCAAAAAGAACTCAACATGCGGCAACGACGTTGGCTCGAGCTGTTGAAAGACTACGACCATACCATTCAATACCATCCTGGAAAAGCGAACGTGGTAGCTGACGCATTAATTAGAAGATCTTATGCAGGAACGAGTACGATGCTGTCAACATAAAGGCCCATTTTGTGTGACTTACAAAGGTTGAAGATAGAATTCAAGACTCCGGGGACCCATGCGATGATGTCAAGTATACGCATAGAACTAACTTTAATTGAAAAAGTTAAAGTTGCTCAAGCCACAGACCCGGAGCTAATGCGTATGAAGAAGAAAGTACAAGAAGGTGCTATTCCAGAAGCAAGAATCGATGAAGAAGGAATACTTCGAGTCCACTCCAGACTTTGTGTTCCTAACGATTCTGATTTGAAGTACAAGATCATGATGGAGGCACACAATACACCATTTGAAATCCATCCTGGAAGTACCAAGATGTATCGTGATCTTCGACATACATTTTGGTGGAATAATATGAAGAGAAAGATTGCAAAGTTTATCTCGAGGTGTTTAACCTGTCAACGTATAAAGGTGGAGCATCAAGTACCTAAGGGTCCGTTGCAACAACTTGAAATTCCGAAATGGAAGTGGAAACACATTACCATGGATTTCGTTACGGGTCTTCCCACGGTTTCTCAAGGAATAAATGTTATTTGGGTTATTATTGATAGATTAACAAAGTCTGCTCATTTCTTGCCGATACGGGAGACTTATTCCCTTGAAAGTCTTGCTCGTATGTATGTAAATGAGATTGTGAGATTGCATGGAATGCCAGTATCCATAGTTTCGGATCATGACCCAAGATTCACTTCAAGATTTTGGGTTAGCTTGCAAAAAGCTATGGGCACGGATTTACGATTTAGTTCGGTATACCATCCTTAAACGGACGGACAATCAAAGAGGACTATTCAAACTCTTGAAGATCTATTAAGACTCTGTGTCCTAGACTTCAAAGGTAGTTGGGATAAGTATTTACCATTTATGGAATTCTCCTACAACAACAGTTATCAGGCAAGTATAGGTGTGGCTCCATTTGAAGCATTATATGGACGAAAGTGTCGCTCTCCAATATGTTGGGATGAGGTGGGTGAAGCAACATTGTTGGGACCCGAGTTGGTATGTATGACTACAGAAAAGATCCAAATGATTCGATAACGTATACACACAGCACATGATCGACAAAAGAGTTATGCGGATTTTCATCGAAAGGACGTGGAATTTAGTATTGGGGATCATGTATTATTGCGTGTTGCTCCATGGAAAGGAGTTACAAGATTTGGGAAGAGAGGAAAGCTCAATCCACGATTTATTGGTCCATTTCAGATTCTTGACCGAGTAGGAAATGTGGCCTATATACTCGCGTTACCTCCAAGTATGTCTCGTGTTTATAATGTTTTTCATATATCTGTGTTATGTAAATATGTGAAAGACCCAAACCACGTTATTGAGTTAGAACCGGACGAGATAGCTGAAGACTTAACGTATGAAGAGGTACCTGTCAAGATCTTGGATAGGAACGAGCATGTCCTACGCACGAAGGTCATACCACAAGTTAAAGTTTTGTGGAGAAACCATCTATTGAGGAAATGACCTGGGAGTTGGAAACGGAAATAAAAGAGAGTTATCCTCATCTTTTCAAAACACCAGGTACGTATGTCAATTTCGAGGACAAAATTTCATAAGGAGGGAAGGTTGTAAGACCCCAACTTATTATAAATAAAATTAAATTTCCTCTATTTATTATTTTGAAATAGTAAGGGTTGATTTGATTAATGTGGTTAGTTATGGGTAAAATCTTAAATATTTTAAATAAGCAAGTGGTTATAAAATATTCATTTTATCGAGAGAATATTTGTTTAGTCGTGGAATATTCTTACCGCCGGGGAATATTCATAATGACCACGCTAACCTTGTGTGGGCCCCATAACTAAAAGCGATTGGATGAAGAAAACAACAAGTATAAGTTGTTTATAAATAACTGTAGTTATTACTGATTATCTTTGTTGAAATACACAGTGGTTAAAACACAAATGAATGGCGTTGTCATACAAGAAGACTTTGCAGTATTGCACCAATTATTGATTCTTACGTGAAGGCTACTCACTAATAATTGTTAAGAATTACTGCTTGAAGATTATTTTATTGATTCAATAATTGCTATGTTGATATTTTATTTTACTATTGTTTTAATAATTATCACTACACAGTATTTTTCATTATCGGAGCAATAATTCATATTATCTGAATAATATTATTAGATAACATTATTGGCAATGTCTAAAAAGTTTTGTCTAAGGAGAGGTTTGGTCACCTAATTGCGCGCCAATAAGGAGAAATCCTTATTGGAAAGCCCCCTCTTTCCTGAGAACGGCCTGGTTGCCAGTATTGTGATTCTGTAATATTATTTGTGAATAATTAATTATTAACTTATATGATAAGGAAAATATTCATTTTATGTGGATATAGATGGAGAAAATTTTTAATGTGACAATTGTTGAAAATTAATATTTTATCTTTTTTCTGATAAAATAATTCATTTAAATATATTATTATATTTTAATAATATAATAATGGGGATATTTTTAACAATGAATGTGGGATATATGAGTATATGAGGAGGAAGAGTATTTTTGTTGCATTAAATGATTAACACATG
Source organism: Panax ginseng (assembly GCA_020205605.1). Lineage (NCBI taxonomy): Eukaryota > Viridiplantae > Streptophyta > Magnoliopsida > Apiales > Araliaceae > Panax > Panax ginseng. The sequence goes on along the minus strand of CM035147.1, from coordinate 48,062,073 downwards.
TTTTTCTTGACTGAAATTTGATTATAGCCTGTAAAATCATCCGTTCGTGGATTTCAGTCAATTTCTGTTTGGAATTTGGAAAAACTTTTTTCTGTAAAGTTGTAGATAATGAAATTTCCTATGGCAAAGACATAAGTTTCGATTTTTTTTGATAAAAGGGCTATTTATTATGAATTATTGAAGTTCCGGATTAATTGATTATCATTTTTTGGAAGTTTTAAATATTTTTTTGTTAGAAAAACATTTTTTTTTGTAAGTTTTGTGAAGTGGCTACTTGGTGGCTGATGTTTTGGGCAAAATAAGGGTGCGTAGGAAATTTAAAAAATATATATTAATATTTTATTAAATTTTCTGCTTTGGTGTTCTAAGAATTTTCCTATAAATAGGGTGCTTAGGTTAGAATTGAAAATCACACTAGAAACTAAAGTTTTCTCTCTCTTTCTCTCTCTATATTATCGAACGTATTCTTGTGAGTATTTTAATACTTTGAGTGTTGCTATACGGTGTAAGTTCTCTTCAGCGCTATATCCAGTATTCCAATCAGAAGTACTGTCTTTCTAAGGTAAGGGATGTTATTTTCTTCTTAAATGATATTATTTTCTTCAATATCATTATGCCGAAATATTGGTTTGAACTTTTTATCAAATTTGGAACTTTTTGTGTCGGGATTACTATTCACGTATACGGTACTATTCACGTATATGGCACTATTCACGAATACGGCACTATTCACAGAAAAATTAAATTTTCATTTTTCGTCCAAAATATCTATTATGGATACTAGCTTTGATTGTATCCATGTTTTGATCATTCTTGCATTTTACTCCACTATGATTATTTATGAGGTATTTTTGGACATGAAATAGTCAAATACTTAATCCTTAATATTTATTCTTTTGTTTCACTGGATTCGTTTTCTTTAAAATATTTTTCATCATCCTCGGTCCTAAATGATGATATTATGAATATCTTTGGCATGTAGTGCAAAGATGAATGATTTATCGATGAATATCTTTGGCCCGTAGTGTAAAAGATGAGCAGTGTTTAGATGAACATGATTAATCGATGAATATCTTTTGGCTGTAGTGCAAAAGATGAATATTTAATTCCAGATATATATTGATTGATGTTACATAGATAAAATATCGACGATGAACTTTTAAATTCATATATAGAAGATAGTAGATTGCTTTCTCTACTTAACTCTTCTAATGAATTATTATTTGTGCTGCGAAGATTGATTTAAAACTGGTTGTTGATTGTATTCTATTAGATTTTTTCCTGTTGAAAACTAACGATAATTTGTTCTATGTTATCTTAGTTATAATATTCTTTACTGGGCTAGTTGAGCTCACCCTTTTCCTTTTTGTTCTATTTTTCTTCTCAGGAGGCAAGAATGTAGCGAGTACTTGTCGGGGTATGGAATGAAGGTTATAGGAAGTTGTTTTAGTAGTCCTCACCATTTTTGTAAAATATTGTACCAATAATTGTAATGAGGACTTATTTGGGTATGAATATTGTCTAGATGGCAATATTTGTATTTAAACTCACAGTTTTTATGTTGTATTAATAAAGTTGTAGTTGTTTCTGTACCATGTTATTGACGACTCAAAATGGGAGTTGTATACCTATTTTGGGGGCGTCACATATTAGATCGCAGAACAATGTTCCGGGTCATGGAGGAAGAACGTGATAAGGCTAAGAAGTATCTTAATAGAACATCGTAGTTGTTGTACGATGAATGAAATGTTAAATAAATTGTAAATCCCAAGTGTTATGCAACCTATGAGATATGACTATGATGTTGTCCTGAAACTTTTGTAGTCCAGGAAAGTAATGTAAATAGAAGTGATGCCATTGTTTTATGTTTTCAAAAAGGTTATGAATTAATAAAAGTTGTTACTTTATCAAAGTGTTATGTGTTATGTGGTTATTTCTTTTGGAGGTAAGTTAAGTAGAAATTTCTTAAAAGAGTTGAATAATAATCTAATGAATGTATTTTAACGAGAAAATGCCTCCGGACGCCAACCACCACGACGGAGAACCACTTTCAAGGAACCAATAACGACAATGCCGATGGTAACCCTGATTCAACAACTAGTGACGCTCATCGACATGAGTGTTCTGAGAATCAACCACAAAATCATGGTACAACGTTTAAGGATTTCAAGGCAAGGTTGGACCACCAATTGAGTGGGTCCATGAATCCGATCAAGCACAAACCCGGATTATGGAGATAGAAAAGGTATTCGATGTCGTTAGGGTGGGGATGACGGTAAGATCGCTTTCGCAACATTCATGTTGAAAGCAGGAAGCTAGTTATTGGTGGCGTGCCAATAAAACTTCGTGAAGGGCCGTGGAGTGACGACACAGGATAGGTTGAAGGAGTTGTTCTTCGAGACCTATTTTTCGGAGAGTTCGAAGAGTCAGTTAGAAGTATAGTTTCTGGAATTAAAGAAGGGAGCGATGACGGATTCGAGTATGCCACGAAATTCAACGAATTGGCGAGGTCGCATGCTTATATCGGTCAAAGCATGTATGAGCATAAGGTAAGAGATTTGAACAGGGTGAAGCCCCGGATGTACAAGAGGTTTCTGCTCCAATTGAAGACGTTATAGCAGTGATGATGGAGAAGGCACTCACTGAAAGTGGAGGCGAGGCAGTGACAAAGTTCAATCAGGAACAAAAGAAGAAGACGAATGAAAATGAGATTAAGAATAGAGGGGGTAGCGGTGGAAACAACAACAACAACAACAGTTTGAAGAGGAAGTGGAATGGAAACATGGGTGTCGGAAACCAAAGAGGTAACCAAAGAAACAAAAGTTTGAAGCATGTGCGACATGCGGGAAATTTCACAAGGGTGCGTGCTTGATGGGGAAACGAGTTTTCTTAAATTGTGGCCAGGAGGGTCACATCGCCCCAAATTGCACTCAACCAAAGAAGAATGTGTGCTTCACGTACAGATCCAAGGATCACTTTGCTCGTGAATGCCCTAAGAAGAAGGATGGAGTGACTACCAGAAGTAATGTAGGTAACAATGGAGGTACATAGGCCATTGCAGGACCTGCAGCATCAAATAAACCCACAGCCAGAACCTTCAACATAACTGTGCAAGATGTTGTGCAATCAAAAGATGTGGTGTCAGGTATTATCCCAATCAATGTTATAAATGCTTATATATTATTTGATTCGAGTGCTACTTGTTCGTTTATATCTGATGAATTTGCTAAGAGGTTAGAATTGCCTAGAGAAGAACTGAATTTTCCTTTGAACATAGAAATTGCGAATAAGGAAGTAATCCATGTTAGATTCGTATACAAGAACTGTAGGGTGAACATTAAGGAAAATATATTTATAGTAGATTTGATTCTGATTAGACTTGGAGAGTTTGATGTTATTTTGGGAATGGATTGGCTGTTCAAATTTGGAGCGGTAATTGATTGCCAAAAGAAGTGTGTAAACCTTATGACTCCGTCAAAGGTAGTATTCTATGGTAGCAAGTCGCCTAGACAGATGAAATGTCTAACGATTATGCAGGCCAAGAAATTGTTGAGTCAAGGCTGTGTGGGCTATTTAGCTTACATAGTCGATACTCAAAAGAAGAATGTAAAACTGGAAGAAATACCAGTAGTGAGGGAATTCGAAGACGTTTTTCCAGAGGATTTGCCAAGACTCCCGCCTGACAGAGAAATTGAGTTCGTGATCAACTTAGCGCCAGGAACAACACTGATATCGAAGGCCCTGTACAAAATGGCTCCGGTAGAAATGAAGGAACTGATGGTACAGTTACAAGAGTTGCTAGACAAGAAGTATATTCAACCAAGCATATCGCCGTGGGGAGCGCCAGTTTTATTCGTGAAAAAGAAGGATGGGTCGATGCGTCTTTGCATTGATTATAGAGAATTGAACAAAGTCACTATTAAAAACAAATACCCGTTGCCAAGAATAGATGACTTGTTTGACCAATTGAAGGGTGCTAAGTATTCTCAAAAATTGATTTGAGAAGTGGGTATCACCAATTGAAGGTAAGAAAGGAGGATATACCTATAACGGCATTCAGAACTCGGTATGGACATTACGAGTTTCTGGTGATGTCTTTTGGTTTGACCAATGCCCTTACTGCATTCATGGATTTGATGAACATGGTGTTTAAACCATTCTTAGACAAGTTTGTAGTGATATTTATTGATGACATTCTGGTGTATTCCAAAACTCAAGAAGAACACATGGAACATTTACGTTTGACATTGGAGACACTAAGAAAGGAAAAGTTGTACGCGAAATTCTCTAAGTGCGAATTTTGGCTCGACTGTGTATAATTTTTGGGTCATGTTATTGACAAGGATGGAATTTCAGTAGATCCATCAAAAGTGGAAGCTGTAATCAATTGGGAACAACAAAGAACACCGTCAGAAGTGAGGAGTTTCTTGGGACTGGCCGGTTATTATAGAAGATTTATTCAAGATTTTTCTAAGATAGCCACTCCGCTAACAAATTTGACAAGGAAAGCCGTAAAATTTGTTTGGACAGAAAAGTGTGAAGAAAGTTTTCAAGATTTGAAGAAAAAGCTAAGTATGGCACCTGTGTTGGCATTACCAGATAATACAGGAAACTTTGTGGTGTATAGTGATACCTCACACAAAGGATTGGGTTGTGTTCTTATGCAAAATGGCAAAGTAATTGCGTATGCGTCAAGACAACTGAAGGATTATGAGAAAGGTTATCCGACTCATGATTTGGAATTGGCTGCAGTAGTATTTTCCCTCAAGATATGGAGACACTCTCTTTATGGAGAGAAATGTGAGATCTACACAGACCACAAAAGTCTAAAGTATATTTTCACTCAGAAGGATCTGAACATGCGTCAGAGAAGGTGGATGGAATTGATAAAAGATTATGATTGTGAGATCTTTTATCACCCGAGCAAAGCGAATGTGAGTGCGGATGCGTTAAGAAGGAAAGGTCGGGAAAAGCTGATGTTGTTAACCAATCAGGAAGATCTCATTTCAGCAATGACAAAACTGGAGTTGGAAATCAAATTTCCAAAAGAATCTGACGAACAACTATTCCAGATAGAAGTTGGTCTAACTTTAGTGGACAAAGTGAAGGATGCTCAACTACAAGATGAAAAGTGTGGGAAAATAAAGGAGAATCTGATGGAGGGTAGCGCTGTAAAATACAAAATCGATACCGAAGGCCTACTACGGTTTGAGGGAAGAATCTGGGTTCCAGTAACACCAGAGCTTAAATAAGAAATTTTGACCGAAGCTCATAGCTCAAGATATTCAATTCATCCAAGAAGCACGAAAATGTATCAAGATTTGCGCTGACATTTTTGGTGGCCGAATATGAAAAGGGACGTTGCAGAATGCGTTGCAAAATGCTTGACATGTCAAAGAGTAAAAGCTGAGCATCAAAGACCCAGCGGTTTACTCCAACCGTTGGAAATACCGGAATGGAAGTGGGAATACATCACGATGGATTTTGTGGTGGGTCTTCCAACTACTCACAGAGGATGTGATGCGATTTGGGTGATAGTGGACAGACTGACAAAATTAGCTCACTTTTTACTAATAAAGATTAGATTCAATCTTGATCAGTTGGCAAGATTGCACATTAAAGAGATCGTTTCGAGGCATGGAGTGCCAGCATCAATTGTGTCCGATAGATATCCGCGATTCACGTCTAATTTCTGGAAGAGACTACAAGAATGCATGGGGACACAATTGCGAATGAGTACAACTTATCATCCACAAACAGATGGCCAAAGCGAACGAATAATTCAAACATTAGAAGATATGCTAAGAGCATGTGTCATGGACTTTAAAGGAAGCTGGGAAGAAAATTTACCATTGGTGGAATTTGCTTACAACAACAGTTATCACGCGAGCATCGGCATGCCACCTTACGAGGCATTGTACGACAAAAAGTGCAGAACTCCACTGTGCTGGGATGAAGTCGGTGAACATCAACTGCTAGGACCGGAACTAGTGCAACAAACTGCTGACGTTGTCAAACTCATCAGGACAAGTTTGGTAGGTGCTCAAGACAGACAGAAAAAGTATGCTGATCAACACAGACAAGATCGTGCATTCGACGTAGGAATTTTTGTATTCCTAAAAGCTTCTCCTTGGAAGGGGAAAAATCATTTTGGTAAAAAGGGAAAGTTAAGCCCGATGTTTATTGGACCCTTTGAAGTGCTGTGAAGAGTGGGAGAAGTGGCTTACGAGGTAGCTCTACCTCCAGAGTTGGAAAACATTCATAATGTTTTTCACATTTCGGTGTTACGACCATATAAACCCGACTACAAACATGTTATCGAGTACGAACCATTGCAATTTGATAAAGATTTGTCTTATGAAGAGATTCCTATCCATATAGCTAACAGGAAAGAACAAGTGCTCAGGAATAAAGTGATACCTTCTGTGAAGGTGATATGGAGGAACCACAACGCTGAAGAAGCTACGTGGGAACTCGAAGATAAAATGATGAAAGATTACCCTGAGTTGTTTTTAATCTGTGTCTTCGATTCTGGGGACATAATCTTTGTAAGTAGGGAAGAATGTAACGAATGATTTGTTTGAGTTGTGATTCTGAGGACAGAATCCTTGTAAGGAGGGAATGATGTAACATTCCAGAATTTTAAATTATAATATTAAATATTTACTTATTTATATAAGTATTTAATGGATATGTTTATTATTGAATAAATAATTTGAGTTGATGTGGGTTAGTTAATTATTTGTTGAGTTAAGGTAGGAGCTTAATCTTTTTCTTTAAGAGTTTAGTTTTTCTCTTCCCAAAAAGTCTCTGTAAAATAATTGTAAAAGATGAATTGTTGATATGTATATAGTTTTGTATGAGAATTGTTTGTAAAAGGTTGTTTCATGAGTTTATATGTGATTATAGAGAAATTAAGTCATGTATGTATGCAATTTGTGATAAAAACCATATTACAGTGTTTATATGAAAATATATGAGTATGGCTTAGTTTAAAATGAAATTAAGGTTTGATTAATTGTTAATATATATAAATTGACTATTGAATTTGATAGAGTATGTATAATCATAACCATGGTATTTTGAATTTACTGTTTTGATTGAAAAACAAAATGTGACGCCCCCAAATACGGGTCTCTTCCAACCCGACAGATGGTGCTCCACGGTGCTACAGTTCACACAACCATTCAATTGAAATTCCTCAAAAGAACGAATGTCTTATATATATTCCAAAACAATACTACCATTCCCCAGGTTCTTTATAACCGTTACATTTGTTCTATCATAATATCAAATATTATCATTACAAACATATACTATTACATAGGTAATCTACATGTTCAATTTAGCCTTCACTTTAACCTTGATGAATCCTTCGGTCCATTCTGTCTAAGCTGCATTCATATGGTTCAAGCAAGAGTCAGCATAACAAGCTCAGCAAGTACAACAATTTCATTTTAAAAGCATGCTTGAAACATAGGAATCGTATATCTTCAATAACTGGATGATAGTTACGAAGTACTATCAATAACTTAAAATAGCGTTTCTTTTCCTTCAAAACATTTTACAATAACATTATTCATCAATTCTGGTTCAAGACGTGAACGTCTTATAGTTTCTTTGAAAAGGACAACCCGGCACGAAGTTCGTAAGTCCGGCATAGCTTACGAGCACTTCTAGGTGATCAGTCTATAGTACTCTATGTTGATCAATACTATATCCATTAAACGTGTGTACGTTTAAGTTATGGCAACCTCGCCTGCCCATCGAATACTCGATGAAAATACATTTGTTTATTCATATTCAGGCTTACCTTGAATCCGTACCAATTAGTTGGCGTAGGATAGTGTTAGCAATTCTATATTGAAAGACTTGTAAAAAGTTCAATCAATCTATCAAGATTAGTCTAGCCGAGCTAAAACTGTCATCGACTCTTTCTTCAAAACCATATATGCATCTCATAATTTAAATCATTTGAAAACCTGGCTAACACGAAGGTTAGACAAGCGTTTAAGAAAAACTTGCCTTCAGTGTCTACTACAGTATCATTACTTTTCCTTTGAGTCTTTACAGTCTCTACAACACATAATCACATGACATACCACATTAGGTCATGAATGAACACATATAGTTCCTAAATCATCTTACCCTTCTTCTCAATCTAATCTCATATTAGATTTGTTATTATTAGTTCCGGCTTTCTGTCATTCTTTACATCATTCTTACTAACTTCGTTCTCTTCTATAACTTAAGTGAAATTATTTCCTTAATACAACTCGTTTCGAGTTAAACAACTTTCATCACAGCTTACTAACGTCCTTACGTTATTAATCGAAACTCGATCGTCAATGGTTATGTACGCTTATTGTATAGTGTTCCTGTTTACATTCAATTAACTTTCTTTAACTCTAAGTGATCACACTTGAGGTTTAGTTATGACTTAACAATGTTTTATTAAGTCCTTTAGTTCATTACTAAACAATTTCCATTCATGCTCCACTTGTAACCATTCTTTATCATCTAGGTTATGAAGTTGGCGATCTGGCCTTGCTATTGCACTTAAGTGTCATGACTGCTTGGCATCACCACTTAGTACTCAAAAATCTGAAGTCGGTGTGCATGTTTGAGTCTCTACGTGTATATATGTCGCGTTATATGTGTGTAAGACCCCAACTTTTATGAATAAAGAATAATTTTCTCGAATTATATTTTTGAATATAATGGTATTGATTTGATATAATGTTATAGTTGTGGGTAATATTTATAAATTTTGCAAAGCACGCAAGTTGTTATATAATATTCTGATTGGTGGGGAATAGTCGTTTTTAACAGGAATATTAGATAATGGCACAATCATTGGTGGACCCATTAACGGAATTATTGTCGGATTGAGAAAAACGATAAAAATACTTTATGAAAATAACTACGGAGGTGTTACCGTTAAAACCTGTTGAACTACATGGTAGTAAAAGTATGCGATGTCTGGCGTGAGTTGCACAAAGAGTAGCACACGGTATTGATTATTGATGCTTACGTGAGAAGTCACTCAGTTATACTCAATTATTGCTACAGTAATTGCTGCATCATATTTCTCATATTATTGATTCAATTATTGTTATAGTATCATCTGCATTATATGATATATTATTAAATCAATAATTGAGACGACAAAGTTATTCATATTATTATTTGCAATATTGACAATGACTAGAAGTTCTGTCAAGGAGAGGTTTGGTCACCTAATTGCGCGCCAATAAGGAGAAATCCTTATCGGAAAGCCCCCTCTTTCCTGGGAACGACCTGGTTTTTAAATATTGTGAATTATAATATTAATGATGAATAAGTTCGTGTTGATTAAAGATGAATTTTATAGTTCCATTGTGTTGGACTTATTTGTGTTAGTATAATTGATGTCTGGAGGATATATTGTTCAATTGGGTATTCGGGACACTTTTCGTGTCGAAATACTATTCACGAGTTACTATTCACGAGTTACTATTCACGAGTTACTATTCCCGAGTTACTATTCACGGGGTACTATTCACCCGTAAGATATATTTATTTTCGATCCAAATCATTTTTTTGTACAAAATTATTCCATGAGGAGATGTACTAATTTTTCAGACCGTTGGTTGAAGATATATTAGTAAATCAATATGGACCGCTTGTGGAAGTTTAATAGTAAATCAATATGGATCGCTGGTTTAAAGTTTTAATAGTAAATCAGTATGGACCGTTGTTTTAAGTTTTAATAGTAAACCAATCTGGATCGTCTGTATAAAAAGTAAATCAATCTGGACCGTTCATGGATTAGTTCTTATGCAATCCATTCTTCTATAAATAGAAGCTCATTCCTTCATTATTTCTTATTTAATTCATTGAATATCCATGTTCGTGCATTTACATTTGCCGGACTGGTTCCATTATTTAATATTCTTTGAATATCACATGCATGCGTTACGTTCGTCGGACTCGGTTCCATTATTTATTATTTTGTCGAGAATATCTCATGCGTGCGTTACATGGGACACTGGTTCCATTATTTATTATTCGTCGGAATATCTTGTCTGGTGCACGCGTTTTTTGGGACTGGTTCCATTATTTATTATTTACGTGGAATATCTTGTCTGCGTAGGTTTATATGGGACTGGTTCCATTATTTATTATTCTGTCGGAATATCCTGTCTGTACATTTACGCCGGACCTAGTTCCATCCTTTATTATTCTGTTGGAATAACCTGCATGTGCGGTCTATCGTATGCATGGTGATTTCTTTTGTTATTCCATTCTTTATTATACTCAGTTGGTTAGAACTTTGACTTCTATACTCCGTGAAATTAGTGGAATATCCTTGATATTTGCGCTTCATCCAGTATCTTTTCATGGAAATATTCTTCTGAGCATTCTTGAATTTTATTCTACAAAGCAGTATCATGTTGACAATTTGGACGTTATCATTTCCTAGATAAATTAATTCTTGAACTTGTTTTATTGAATTATTATATCATTGTCATCATCCTCATGCTTATATTTTTTTTTTGAAAGTCATCTGTGGCCTGTATTGCATAGATAGACTTGGTATGATTATGACCAGGGATTATTTGGTGTAATCATGACCGTAATGTTACAAATGATATGGTAAAAGTCCTCATTGGCCGTAGTGCATTGATGGACAATTGTTGGCATGATCATGACTATTAATGAATACACGAATGTCCTTGGCCCGTAGTGCATGGATAATTTGTGGTCGTGATACTAAAGAATATCCTTGGCCATAGTACAGGGATGATTTGATGATGTGGATTATTTATTGTCGAGTCTCGGCGATAAAAGTGATGAAAAACCTTTTAAATCATAAAAGATAGTAGATTTTATTCTCTACTTGACTCTTTTAATGGATTGCTTGTTCCGCTGCAGTTAAACTTGATGTTGTTAAATTTTATCAGTTTAACACTGTTGAAGGCTAACGATAATTTATTCTGCATTATCTTAGTCATAATATTTCTTACTGGGCTAGTTGAGCTCACCCTTTCTTTCGATATTCTCTTCAAGAAATGAGAACATATCAGGGACTAGTTGGGGAACGGAGTGACGGTCCAGTGGATAGCATTAGTAGTCCTCACTATTCTGTGAAATAGTGTGTTAATAATTGTAATGAGGACTCCTTTTGAGTTTGTATAATCTCTAGTAGACAATAATTGTATTCAAACTCACAGTTATGTTTTGTCGTATTGTACACGACAATTGTATTAGTAAATTGTATTTGAATTCTGTACCATGTATCTGATGACCCAAGATCTTGGGGGCGTCACAGTTGGTATCAAATCTTAGGGATATGATCCCTGGCTAAGATGTGAGAATAGAACTAGGAGGGGAGAGACGGGGAATTCCTTCGCTAGTATGACCTACCTAAGATTTTTTTGGTATTTAATTGGTCGGTCAGAATATAGGGATAATATGTTACATGTCAATTAACCTTTTGTTTTGTGGTAGTATCTAAAAATGACATCCGAGAATGTTGAGAATACAATGGAGCACAGGCGACCGTTAACTCACCACATAATCAAGATAATGTGCATCAGGAAGGCAACAATCCTCATGCAAACAACAACACTGACAAAATGATGAATGACGAAGTGTTCAAAGGCTTTATGAAATTCATGCAACAGCAGGCGAGAGCGGCTCCTGTCCACAATGTAGGTGGAAATACTGGAAACTCTCGGACGGTCACCGCTAAACAGTTCAAGGAGCTGGGACCACCGGAGTTTATTGGAGAGCCAAAACCACTAAAGGGGGAAGCATGGATAAAGCAGATCACCAAGATATTTGATGTCTTGGGATGCTCCGATGAGCAAAAGGTTCCCTTTGTCGCCTTTATGTTGTGAGGAGAGGCATATTACTGGTGGGAATCGGTAAAACGTACTCAACCTGCCGCACTGAAGATGTATTTGGGAGAAGTTCCAAGAACTATTCAACGACAAGTACTTTCCCGAAAGTATTCGTCACATAAAAGAGGTGGAGTTTATCAAGCTGGAGCAAAATAATATGACCGTGTTGCAGTATGAGGCTAAATTTGCAGAGTTGTCCCGGTTTGCATCCCATTTGGTGGATAATGAGGAGCGAATGACACGAATGTTTTTGCGAGGTTTAAAACCTGAGATACGTCAACATCTTATTTTTCATAAACTGTGTTTGTATTCAGATGTTGTAAATAGGGCTTAGTTAGTGGAGCGCGATAACGAGTCAACGCAACCAAAGGAGAGCAGTCATCGAAGCGGTGACAACAAGCGTGGAGGGAATCAACAGGCCAGAAATGGTAACCACTTCGGTGGTAATCAGGGCCAAAATAATAAGAATGGACATTTCAAGAAGAGGAGATTCAACAATGATGGAAAGACGTCAAAGACCAAAGACACCGTTGTTAAGGAAGGAGAACAACCACCTATCATATGCTTCAAATGCGGAGGGGAGGGACACATCAATCCAAACTGCACGATGCCGTCCAAAGCATGTTATAATTGTGGAAGAGAAGGTCACTTAGCCCGATTTTGTCATTCACCGAAGACAAGTTCAGCTAGGATGGAGGCACCAAAGGCCGTTCCAGAAAAGTCAAAGCCGGTAGTGTAAGGAAGAGCGTTTGTTGTGACCTCCCAGAAAGCAAGGAACCCGAATGAGGTCATCATGGGTAAGCTTATCATAAACTCTAGCGAAGTCTATACTTTATTTGATACCGATTCTACCCATTCTTTTATTTCTCCTACTTGCGCTCAACGATTAAATTTGACTCCGGAGAAATTAGACTTTGACTTATCTGTGGAAACTCCATTGGGAGAAACTTTCATTACATCCACTGGTTATAAGTCTTGTTTGGTTCAAATCGATAACCGCACATTACCTGTCAATCTTATTTCTTTAAAAATACTTGTGTTTGACGTAATTCTAGGGATTGATTGGTTAACTACTCATCATGCAAAAATTGATTGTTTTCGTAAGGTTGTTAGTTTTCATATTCCTAATCAACCTATTATGTGAATTCAAGCAACCAAACCATTTAAATCAATCACGGTCATTTCAAGCCATAAAGCTATTCATTTATTGAAAAACAGGTGTCAAGTTTTCTTAGCTCATGTCACAGATTTAAACAAAAATACGTTAGTTTTGAACGATATTTCTATTGTTAATAAATTTCCTGACTGGTATTCCCTGAAGAACTTCCTGGCCTACCCCTAGAGCGTGAAATTGAATTTTGTATCGACCTTGAACCTAGTACAAAACCCATTTCTAAAGCCCCATATCGAATGGCTCCTATTGAACTTCAGGAGTTAAAGACCCAATTGCTGGAATTGTTAGACATTGGTTTCATTCGTCCTAGTACGTCTCCTTGGGGTGCTCCTGTTCTATTCGTGAAGAAGAAAGATGGGAGTATGTGACTTTGTATTGATTATCGGGAGTTGAATCATGTCACCATCAAAAATAGGTACCCATTGCCACGTATTGATGACCTGTTTGACCAGTTACAAGGAGCCAAATTCTTTTCAAAGATTAATCTTCGTTCCGGATATCACCAATTGAAAATTAGAACTGATGACATTCCAAAGACGACTTTTCGTAACTCCTGATGCGGGCATTATGAATTCTAGTCATGTCCTTGGATTGGCTAATGCTCCTGCTACCTTCATGGATATGATGAACCAAGTATTCAAGGAATATTTGGAACACTTTGTGGTCGTCTTTATTGATGACATCCTTATTTATTCCAAAAGCTGTGAAGATCATGAGCAACATTTGAGGCTGACACTCCAAAAGCTTCGTGAATACAAGCTTTATGCTAAGTTAAAGAAATGCGACTTCTGGCTTGAGGAAGTAGCATTCCTTGGGCACGTAGTATCAAGTCATGGAATATCTGTTAACCCGGTAAAGATTGAAGCTATTCAAAGCTGGGAGCAACCTAAATTAGTGACCGAAGCACGTAGCTTTCTCAGTTTAGCTGGTTATTATCGGAGATTCGTGGAAGGATTTTCTCGAATCGCTACTCCATTAACTCAGCTGACTCGGAAAGATTCAAAGTTTGGTTTGAGAAAAGAATGTGAGAAGATTTTTCAAGAACTCAAGAGGAAACTCATTTTAGCACCTATTCTGACAATACCATCTGGCTCGGAGGGATTTGTGATCTACAGTGATGCTTCGGGCAAAGGGTTGGGATGTGTTCTCATGCAACATGGGAAAGTCATATCATATGCCTCAAGACAACTCAAAGAATATGAGAGGAATTATCCTAGTCATGATCTAGAGTTAGCAGCTATTGTATTCGCACTTAAAATTTGGAGGCATTACTTGTATGGGGAGAAAGTGGAGATCTTTACGGATCATAAAAGCCTCAAATATTCTTCACTCAAAAGGAACTCAACATGTTACAATGATGTTGGCTTGAACTATTGAAAGATTATGATCATACCATCCAATACCATCACGAAAAGCGAGCGTGGTAGGGGCGCGATTGAGTAGAAGATCATATGCAAGTACGAGTGCGATATTGTCAACATAAAGGCCCATTTTGTGTGACTTGCAAAGGATGGAGATAGATTTAAAAACTCCAGGGACCCATTTGATGATGGCAAATATACGAGTAGAACCGACTTTAATTGATAAAGTTAAAGTTGCTCAAGCTACAGACCCGGAGCTGATGCGTATGAGGAAGAAAGTGCAAGAAGGTGCTATGCCGGAAGCAAGAATCGATGAAGAAGGAATACTTCGATTCAACTCCAAACTTTGTGTTCCTAACGACCCTGATTTAAAGTATAAAATCATGATGGAGACACACAACACACCGTTTGCAATCCATCCTGGGAGTACCAAAATGTATCATGATCTTCGACATACATTTTGGTGGAGCAATATGAAGAGAGAGATAGCGGAGTTTTTCTCAAGGTGTTTAACTTGTCAACGAGTCAAGGCGGAGCATCAAGTACCAAAAGGTCCATTACAACCACTTAAAATTCCAGAATGGAAGTGGGAGCACATTACCATGGATTTCTTTACTGGTCTTCCCAAGGTTTCTCAAGGCATAAATTCAATTTGGGTCATTGTTGATAGATTGACCAAGTCTACTCACTTCTTACCTATACGAGAAACTTATACACTTGAATGTCTTGCTCGTATGTACATAAATGATATTGTAAGACTGCATGGTATGCCAGTATCCATAGTTTCTGATCGAGACCCAAGATTCACTTCACAATTTTGGGTTAGTTTGCAGAAAGCTATGGGCACGGATTTATGATTTAGCTTGGCATATCATCCCCAGACGGATGGACAGTCGGAGAGGACTATTCAAACTCTTGAAGATCTATTAAGACTCTGTGTCCTTGATTTCAAGGGAAGTTGGGACAAGTTTTTACCATTGGTGGAGTTTTCCTATAACAACAGTTATCAAGCAAGTATTGGCATGGCTCCATTCGAAGCTTTGTATGGGAGAAAGTGTCATTCTCCAGTATGTTGGGATGAGGTGGGTGAAGCAACGTTGTTGGGACCAGATTTGGTACGTATGACTACAGAAAAGATTCAAACGATCCGACAACGTATAAAAACTTCACAAGATAGACAAAAGAGTTATGCTGATCTTCATCGAAAGGATGTAGAATTCGATATTGGAGATCATGTGTTGTTACGTGTTGCTCCATGGAAAGGAGTTACAAGATTTGGAAAGAGAGGAAAGCTCAATCCTCGATTCATTGGCCCATTTTTAATTCTTGAGCGAGTGGGAACTGTGGCCTACAGACTCGCCTTACCGCCAAGTATGTCTCGTGTTCATAATGTTTTTACATATCTATGTTACGTAAATATGTGAAAGACCCAAACCACATTATTGAGTTAAAACCAGACGAGATAGAGGAAGATTTAACTTATGAAGAGTTACCTGTTAAAATCTTGGATAAGAAGGATCATGTTCTACGTTCCAAGGTTATACCTCAAGTCAAAGTTTTGTGGAGAAACCACGATGTGGAGGAAATGACTTGGGAGTTAGAATCTGAGATGAAGTCAAGGTATCCTCATCTCTTCGACATACCAGGTATGTACCCTAATTTTGAGGACGAAATTTCATAAGAAGGGGAGGTTGTAAGACCCCAACTTTTATGAATAAAGAATAAATTTCTCGAATTATATTTTTGAATATAATGGTATTGATTTGATATAATGTTATAGTTGTGGGTAATATTTATAAATTTTCCAAAGTACGCAAGTTGTTATATAATATTCGATTGGTCGGGGAATATTCATTTTAACAGGGAATATTCGTACAAAGGCACAATCATTGGTGGACCCCACAACGGAATTATTGTCGGATTGAGAAAATGACAAAAATACTTTATGAAAATAACGGCGGTATTGATTATTGATGCTTACGTGAGAAGTCACTCAGTTATACTCAATTATTGCTACAGTAATTGCTGCATCATATTTCTCATATTATTGATTCAATTATTGTTACAGTATCATCTGCATTATATGATATATTATTAAATCAATAATTGAGACGGCAAAGTTATTCATATTATTATTTGCAATATTGACAATGTCTAGAAGTTCTATCAAGGAGAGGTTTGGTCACCTAATTGCGCGCCAATAAGGAGAAATCCTTATCGAAAAGCCCCATCTTTCCTGGGAACGAGCTGGTTGTTAAATATTGTGAATTATAATATTAATGATGAATAAGTTTGTGGTGATTAAAGATGAATTTTATAGTTCCATTGTGTTGGACTTATTTGTTTAGTATAATTGATGTCTGGAGGATATATTTTTTCAATTGGGTATTCGGGACACTTTTCTTGTCGGAGTACTATTCACGAGTTACTATTCACGGGATACTATTCACCCATAAGATATATTTATTTTCGGTCCAAATCATTTTTTTGTACAAAATTATTCCATGAGGAGATGTGCTAATTTTTCAGACCGTTGGTTAAAGATATAATAGTAAATCAATATGGACCGCTGGTGGAAGTTTAATAGTAAATCAATATGGATCGCTGGTTTAAAGTTTTAATAGTAAATCAGTATGGACCGTTGTTTTAAGTTTTAATAGTAAACCAATCTGGATCGTCCGTATAAAAGTAAATCAATCTGGACCATTCATGGATTAGTTACTATGCAATCCATTCTTCTATAAATAGAAGCTCATTCATTCATTATTTCTTACGAGTTCACTGAAACTCTAGAGAGAGAATTACAAGAGAACCTATAGAAAATTATTCTGCTACTTCCCTACTATTATATTCGGTTTCTTTTACGGTAAGGGATGTTATTTGTTGTACTCATGAAGAGAACTTACATTATTCCATTATTTATTATTACATTGGAAATAACTCAGATACATGGGCTACCTATACATGGTGACATTCTTCTAATATTACATTATTTATTATTACATTTGAATATCCTATACATGCGTTACGTGGGACCGGTTCCATTATTTAATATTCTATCGAAATATATCACATCATGCGCTTTCATGGGACCTGGTTCCATTATTTATTATTACGCCGGAATATCACGTCTGCATGCGTTTATGTGGACTGGTTCCATTATTAATTATTGCGTCGGAATATCATATGCATGCGTTTACGCCGGACCGGTTCCATTATTTAATATTACGCCGGAAAATCATGTACGTGCATTTACGGGACTGGTTCCATTATTTATTATTCGCCGAATATCATGTGCGTATGCGTTTACGTCGGACTGGTTCCATCCTTTATTATTACTGTTGGAATAACTTTTGCATATGCGATCTACTATCGCATGCATGGTGATTTCTTTTGTTATTCCATTCTTTATTATACTCGGTTGGTTAGAACTTTGACTTCTATACTAAGTGAAATTAGTGGAATATCCTTGATATTTGCGCTTCATCCGATATCTTTTCATGGAAATATTCTTACGAGCATTCTTGAATTTTAATCTACAAAGCAGTATCATGTTGACAATTTGGACGTTATCATTTCCTAGATAAATTAATTCTTGAACTTGTTTTATTGAATTATTATATCATTGTCATCATCCTCATGCTTATATTTTTTTTTTTGAAAGTCATCTGTGGTCTGTATTGCATAGATGGACTTGGTATGATTATGACCAGGGATTATTCGGTGTAATCATGACCGTAATGTTACAAATGATGTGGTAAAAGTCCTCATTGGCCGTAGTGCATTGATGGACAATTGTTGGCATGATCATGACTATTAATGAATACACGAATGTCCTTGGCCCGTAGTGCATGGATAATTTGTGGTCGTGATACTAAAGAATATCCTTGGCCGTAGTGCAGGGATGATTTGATGATGTGGAATATTTATTAAGTTGAGTCTCAGCGATAAAAGTGATGAAAAACCTTTTAAATCATAAAAGATAGTAGATTTTATTCTCTACTTGACTCTTTTAATGGATTGCTTGTTCCGCTGCAGTTAAACTTGATGTTGTTAAATTTTATCAGTTTAACACTGTTAAAGGCTAACGATAATTTATTCTGCATTATCTTAGTCATAATATTTCTTACTGGGCTAGTTGAGCTCACCCTTTCTTTCGATATTCTCTTCAGGAAATGAGAACATATATCGGGACTAGTTGGGGAAGCGGAGTGGCGGCCCGATGGATAGCATTAGTAGTCCTCACTATTCTATGAAATAGTGTGTTAATAATTGTAATGAGGACTCCTTTTGAGTTTGTATAATCTCTAGTAGACAATAATTGTATTCAAACTCACGAGTTATGTTTTGTCGTATTGTACACGGCAGTTGTATTAGTAAATTGTATTTGAATTACATACTATGTATCTGGCGACCCAAGATGGGTGATGTATACCTAATTTTGGGGCGTTATAAACGTGACTCTCTGGGTCGATGGCCACTTTACTGTATTTATGGCATGACTTACTTTGCCTTGATGGTAGCCATGGCTAAGTACTCAAAGACACCAAAAAATTTTAACAGTTTTTCTTTTAGGTGAGATTCTCGGACTCTTAACTTCATCGTTATAAGTCCAAATTGGCTCGTTCAAGAGCCTACGGTTCACAAATTACGTACTCTATGTGTTCATGCAAGAATTTTATCTATTCGACTTCGTTTGATAAAAATTCTCCTATTAGTCCATTTTTAACGAAAACGATAAACGTTCGTGAATGTTTAATGCTCGTTTCTTCGTTCTAAGTCAGAATCCGGCCATTTTCGAGTCCGCAACTCTATAATGCCAAATAAGAATTGTCTCCATTGAAAACCAACGTTTCCAATCTCAATATCAAAATTCGACTTCCATTCCGAGAATTTCACTTAATTTGACGATTATCGTCAATCGTGTTAATTAAAAGAAAACTTCAATTACTAGAGATTTTTAAACCGTTTCAATTGGATTCAATCCATTATACTAATATCTTGACATACATGATTCATTAACTCATAACATGATAAGTTATTAATTATCTTTGATAAATTTGTAACTTATGAAAATATAAATTATTTATATTTTTACTCATGACTTATGTCTTCTTTTCATATGACTTATTAATGAGTTAAGTCCTTTAATCATTATTCTTGCATCTTATTAATCATACTAATTTTATTAATGTAAACATGTTACAAGTTCTAACAAGTTCTTATACTTTCATTATAAGTTCATAACTTATTTACGAATGAATTTCTTATTCATGACTTATACGGCTTATTGAGACTTAAGCCCTTTGATTCATTATTCCAACCCCTTCTTAGCATGCTTGTTCCACCAATACCCCATTCTCTAACAATGGAAGAGAAAGAGAATCAAGGTTAAAGAATACTTACTCTTGATTAACACTTGCTAATCCTTAATCTTCTTCTTACTTCTTGAAATAACAAAGGTTAACTTCTATCTTTCCTTGCTTTTTCTCTCAAACCAATAAGCTATAAGTTGTTGGTGGAAAATTTAACAAAGGAAGTCTAGCTTTATATGTGCTTATTCTCTCTACCAAATAAGCTCTCAACTTAAGTTGGATGAAAAACTAACAACCAACAAATGAGATGGAAGCTTGCTATTTATAGGACTTGCTAGGTTAGGGTAGTTTGGTCATTAGGCCATCCACCTCCTTACTATTCCTAACTTAGGCATTAAGTTAACTTGGCCTCCACATTATTTGCTTGGCCACCACTTAAGTTATCCATTGCTTAGCCCTTAAGTCTACTTGGTCATTAAGTTTACTTTCTCCCCACAA
The DNA here is from genome assembly GCA_020205605.1 of Panax ginseng. Taxonomy (NCBI): domain Eukaryota; kingdom Viridiplantae; phylum Streptophyta; class Magnoliopsida; order Apiales; family Araliaceae; genus Panax; species Panax ginseng. The sequence continues at coordinate 48,041,837 of CM035147.1, read as the reverse complement.
CACTTAGCCTTTAAGTTTCTTTTCTTGCTCACCACAACACTTGGTCACCAAGATTTACCACATGATCATGGGTTGCCCCATGGATCACCTTAACTCATTGGATCTTAGCTTGGGCTTATGTTTAACTAACCTACTTAATCATTTTGGGCTTACATTAATTTACTTTGGGCTTGCATATTTAATTTACATAGGACTTAACCATTCCATACTTGGGCTAACATAGTACTTAACAAATCCTACAAGTTCATTACATTTGGCTTAAAGCCTTTTAACGTATAATTTGCGTACAATTCTCGTATTCTAACTCGTATACTTATTCAATACACACAATATACCATCATTCATACGTACTCATATAATACCTCGTATCATACTCGTATTCATTACTTCATATAATACCTACGTAGTATACGATCATCGCTTAATTCATTAATTGCATTACATTTCCTTCTCGTAAAACATTTTCCTTAAACGTTAGGTTTTAAGTCCACAGGCGAAATATTACGTTTTCCATAACAGAAATATTATTGGATATTCCATCTCACCTCGATATTATATCGTTACATATTTCTCGAAAGTTCAAAAATAATTCCCGAGCAGAAATGCGTGAATAGTGTTTTTTGGAAAATTTCTCGGAAAGCTTTTATTTTCATCTTGGAAATTTAAACACTTTAATTCTATCATGTAGCCAAAATCCTACGATGTTCTGACATGTCTAGGTCATATAACGACCTTCAATTAGCTTGCTCCATAAATAATCAATTAAATTCATTTAATCCTTATAGTTAAATAAAATTTTAATTCTTCTAAAAACGATTTTTCTCGGGCGTTACACAAAATCACAGTGTTGATTTTCATTAAAAATGTTAAAAATGGAGTTTTTGCCAAAAGCAGTGAAATTGATTGTTGAAAAGTTGATAATTGTGTTGTTATATGTGTATAATCATGTTAGAAGTCTATACAATATGTTTACATGAAGTTTATGTATGAATTACATGTTAATTAGTTTGTTAGATTGGAGCTTGTAGGCCAATTTGTCTTTTTGTTCATGATGTCGTGAAGTTACGGACTTTGGCGCGCATGAGACTACCAAAGAAGACAAGTTTCACGCTTGTGTCATTGATGCCACTGATTCTAGTAGCCGATCGTTGACCTTTTTTTCATGTACATAATACAATTTCAGTACAGCATGGCCATCAACCACATTGTAAACCGTGCGAAATGTATAATGAAAGTTAGTAGAATGGTCTGACAGTTTTAGTTTATTACACAAATTTTGAAAATAAATGATATGTGTTAATAATAGCAATGTTAAATGATGATTTCAGTAGTATTAAACTATGAATGAGCATGTTATCAAGTGTTAACTAGTATTAACATAGTTTGATTATATGAATGGGTAATTTGACCTACATTATGTATATATTTGTTTATATAGATATAAAATGTTGGTAATGACTAATTATGTCATGATGACATATGAATAGGGTATTGATTCAAGTTGTAAGGTTTAGCTTGTGCTAAAGGCAAGTTCTCTAACTCAAAAATTTTATTGTGCGAGTTTAATTTCGTTCAGTACATTATTGTCTTTGATTCAATTGCAATTACACAAGTGGCTAACTCTACATTTTCGTAGAGCTAGATGATTTATTTTTGAGAAAACTTTTATATCTAATTGTTCATAAGGATGCAAGTATTCTAAATTGTATATTTAGTATTGAGCAAGTTTTTTTAATATGTATCTTGTTATTTAGTATTCTAAATCGTATATTCACTATATTCTAATATTCTAGTGTTGAACAACTTTATTGTTCAAATTACTATTCATTATGCATGCTTGGTATCCAATTCTCAATAAACTTTGACTTAATATTGTTCAAAGCAAATTATGATATGATTATTCAATGTTTATGCTATTAGATTATTCCTAAAGCATGATGTTAATTTACAAATATCAATTCAGTTATGATTATTCCATAGCATACAGTTATTTTTTTGTATTCAACTAATCCTTAGTTGATGACCGTTGAATTCTATATTACCCTGTAATGTATCCAAACCAAACTTACTTTGGTGCGGACTTGTATTCTAAATACTGAGATGAACAACTCTTTTATTAGAGGTTTACGCTTAGCGTTGAAATGGTTGGGCACAATACATTGTACAAAGGGTTGATCCCCCTAAGTACGTGGAATCCTTATAGTCTTATGACTGTTAAAGTTAAAGTTAAAAGATTACTTATAACTATGGACATGATTTGTGGTTATTAGACCCTCAGTAGTATGTTTAAAATATTAATAGAAACTATCATTCAGTTCTATTGAACCTATTTCTGTCAAAGGTTGTAATGTTGTAAAGTATTTATTCTTATTTTAAGTGAGCCTTGTTTGCTCACTCTTGCATATTATATACTTATTGCAGCTAAGGTTGAGAAGGTCAATGAATCGACCACTAGCAAAGGAAAGGGAAAAATGTACAAGTGATGAAGACTTGTAATTTTATTTTATCGTTATAGACTTTTGAATGATGTAATAATTTAATTTCTACATTTGAATAATTGTAATTAAAGGTTAGATAACCTGAGATATTTTTATTTAAGTTTAATCATGTATGAGCAGGTTTTATTATTCAATTCTATTATAATTGGGTAGTTAGAAATGAATTTTTGGTTAAGTGAACACCAAATCTTGGGAAAATGAAGTACCAGGATTTGGGGGTGTCACATATACAAAAAGGGTTCACAAAATAACATAATAATAATAATGTTCATTAAACTATTCCAGCAATAGGCCTTTGCCTTTGTTCTTCACAGCACCTCCTGCCACTTCGTTCCTAGCTGAAAAGTTTTATTTAGCAAGGGTGAGCAATAAATTTACCCCGAAAGTTAAGATATACAATGAATGTATAAGTATCAGAATAATAGACTATCTATTTTGATTGAATGACACCAAAGTTCGGGGAACTTTGAAATAGCTAAACAAATCGTTAATCAATAACAAGTCTTCTCGTATTCTAGGCAACACAATAATCTGATAATGAAAGAGTACAACGCTTTCAAATTAAAGTTTCTACGATATTCTATTGAATAAACAAGAATCAATTCTACTGTGATAACAAAGTGGAATGTTTTCGAGTTATGCCGAGTGATCACACAAGATCTAGAACTTTCTTCTCGGTATCTATCAAAGATTTACTTTGATACGTCACGCAGTGTGTCAGATAATCATAAAGATTAAATCATACCCCTCTGCAAGTATAACAACTGATCAGCTTTATTATACCCTATATTATGCATAATACTTAACAGTGCGCAATGGCCTAATATACGACCTAAAATGTTCCCTTTATATAAAAGGTTGTTCTTCTCAGTCTTTGAATCAGAATTTTATTTAACAACGAAATGCAATGATTTCAATATCTAATCACTTCTCTTCTCTTCTCTTCTCAAACCTATCAAGTTTTCTTATTCGATCTAGCCGATACAACTGACATTGATCTATCAATAATAATTAAATTTGCTTCTCTTCTCTTCTCGAACCTATTGTGAGGTCCCCGAATCCAGATACTTGAAACCCGAACTCGGTACTTCACGATACCATTTCTATGAGCGGAATAATAATAATAATAACAATAATATAAAACTTAACTTAAGTTTACATATACATCAGAGTCTTTCTCCCAAGTACGTAACCTTTAAACATTCATTACATGTCATAATATATATATATATATATATCATAGTCTTCATAGTCTTATAAAACTATTACAAATCGCCGTAATTCTTATTTGGTTAGCTTTCCTTTTCCTTTGTCTCTACACGAACTTTACGGTCCTTCACACTTAAATGAAAACATTTAAATTAAGCAAGGATGAGCATTTGAGTGCCAAAAGTATTATATATATATAAAGTGAAAGAATTTAAATATTTTCTTTATAATATCTTCTACAACTAGTCGGTGAGTTGTGAAGTAATCTGTACCAATAATAATAACATAACAACCCTCATTCAAATTTTTGAAACTACGTATTGATTTGTATATGGGGTTTACGTGACATACCATGAACATTGTTTTCATTTTTGAAAAGGTTTAAGCAGAAATTCATCTCTAATGGCCGTCATGACTTACTTGCACGGAGGGTGATCATTACGATGTACCTGTATTGATCAATACTACATGTACATGAACGATGTTATCGTTCGCTCTGTCACTTAAGCGATAAAATTTTCCCGTTTTCGGGATGTTCATATCTGTCGGGTTTTCATAACAAAGGTCTTATATAATTCAACATATATGTATATCAAATGTGTATCAACATGCGATGAAAGACAATGATTGTCCAAGTGGGGACACTTGTATAATCATTTATAGAAATTAACGAAACAGAATATATTTATCCGAATTATCATATACTAGCATGTTGATAATCAATGGGCTTATATAATATAAGTTTAACAATCTGTATAATAATATAACTTTGAAACATTCTTACACTTGTCCATTGCATAAAGAAAATGAAAAGTTAGGATACTTGCTTGATGCGCTGCTTACAACTTAGTTTTATCTTTTATGAAATCACCTATCATTAATCAGATCATTTTACTGATTAGTATAACATAACGTACATATAACACTGCCTATTGTAACAAAGACATTCCTATTCACATCATCACACATGTTTAACAATCGTTGACTCATAATCAAACATCAACACCTTCCTAATCACATTGTTATACAACCTTAACAACCATTGAATCACAAATAAACACATATCAATTAAATTATCTCGAGTCCAAAACTCAATTTTAAAATATGTCGATCTTAAATGACTTTTTTGAGTAATTATCGAGTCTAAGACCCTAAGCAAGTAGTTCAATATCCATTTGGATAACTTAAACATTAGTCACACTATTTTTCATGGCTTTATAATAATTATTAAATAATTATTATCATTTATCATAATTTTTGAAATATCGTAATCATTATTAAATGATTTAAATATTAAACAATTCTATTATCATTAAACTATTAATGAAATCATTGCCAAAATATTAAAGTTATGTATAATAACTCAAAATATTTTTAAAGTATTTATATTACCCTTAAATGATTTTTGAAACATTTAAAATCATTATTAAATAATTACCATTAATATTTAAATATTAATGAACTATTTATCCAAATATTAAAAGTCAATAATTATAACTTAAAATATTTTTAAATCATTAATATCCTTTTAAATGATTTTTAAATAAATAAAACCATTTTAAACTATTTATTTAATATAATTATTAAATAAATTTAATATCATTTATAATAATTTAATAATCATTAATATTAAATTATTAAAGAAATTATCCTTTAAATATTAAAGTTATATTTTATAACTTGAAATATCTTTAAGCACTTTTTTTTTTATTTAAAAGGATTATTATAATAATAAAATCATTTTTAAACTAAATTATTTAATATAATTATTAAATAACTTTATTATCATTAATCATAATTAATTAATGAAATTTACCCTTAAATATTAAAAGTTATATTTTATAACTTAAAATATTTTTAAATACCTTCTTATTATTTAAAATGATTTTTAATATAATAAAATCATTTTTAATTCATTTATTTAATTCATTTAATAAATAACTTAATTATCATTAATATTAATTTACTAATGAAAATTATCAAATAATATTAAAAGTTATCAAAATATCTCAAAAATATTTTCTTATTTCATAAGATAATTTTAAATGATTTTTCATGAATTAAAATCATTTTTAAATAATTTATTTAATATTATAATTAAATAAATTAATTACTTTTAATATTCCAAAATATTAAATATTTATGAAATATATTTAAAATAATTAAAAACTAATTTTCGTAATTTAAAATAATTTTTTTATAATTTATTTTGTATTTTTAATAATTTAAAACTAATTTTCTATAATTATTAATTAATTTCCTAAAATAATAATCATTCTGTCATTTAAAGGTTACCTATAGCTTATGTAAAATCGCTATAGGTGTTCTTCATGTTCATACTTAAACCCAGATCTTCATAGCGATTCTTAGAGTGGCCGTGTTTGACTCACTTTAATTCTCACGTGTATTGTGTTTTCTGAATTACAAAAGCTAGATGTTGTAGACAAAGTTCAAGACTACATTTTCTAACAAACAAAATGACCAAACAACCTAACATAAGCTAGATCTAAGCCTCTCTAAAGATCTTTGTCGGAGATTCGTTTTATTTCAGGTTTACCAGAAATGAAGAAACGATTGAGTGACCACTTTGATCGACTATAACGTGCAAACACATGAACTGTTCTTGTGATATAAAGGGTTGACTTGTAGCTAGCATGCAAGAGAATAGATCTATTACATAAAATACAACTAACATGAACAGAATCCAAAAGTTATGACTCGGTCTAAACCATGTCGAATTCGTCAAAAAAATTTTACGGGTTTTCGAGAGAAAATGCGATCACGGTGATTTAGCCTACTTTTACCACCATTAATAGAGTCGATTACTTGTTGTTTAGGAGATATTAAGGCATAATATTACAAAGATTACTAATGAGAATACAACCTAGAAGCAACAAAAAACTAAAAACTAATAAAGATACAAGATCCGAGCAATCAAACTTCTGTCGGACATTTACGGGCAAGTTCTTGAACGCCAGAAAACTTCTCGTCAATGCCGTCAACCGGTATTTGACCGTGAATAACTACAAATTTGCTCATCAAATAACTTTAATTCGTTTTGAAACTTAAAGACACCATTCCTGGCTACACATAACAACATTTAAACAACATAAATCATAAATGATCAAAGAGTTATAGGGCCTGACATTCACTGTCAGACCTCTAGAAATTTTTGTCCAAATTTTCTAAAATCAATGATTTGAGCATTTTGAAGTTATGGATCTATGTAATACCAACCCAGATCATCACTAGAGACTAAATACAACATATTCTAACAACAAAAACTAACATCTAACACCGAATTTTTGGACAGAATTTAAACTAGGGTTTTGTACCTTTTATGCTAAATTCTGATTTTCTGGCTATTGATTTTTTGTTGGATTTCGTGGGGCTTCAATTGTGACTGATATTATCAACAAATTTCGGGGGTGTGGTGCTTGAGAGAGTGGAGTATGGTTTTGTGCAAATTTAGTGAGCAAAAGTGATTTCTCTCTCCTTAAATCTATTTATAGGCAACTTGATACATGAATGGCTGGTATAATGGCTGATTTGCTGGCCATTTTCAGTCAATGGAGTTGTTGGTTTGGTGAACCACCACCCCTAATGTCAAAACCTAGATTGTAGCTTCAATTATATAAGAGGGACATTTTTGTCATTTCCTTAAATTTCTAGAAAATTGCCTTAGGGTTTAGGGTTTAGACATTTTAGTGGGTTTGAGCCAATTTGGATTTTATAAGTAAACAAAAATCTAGGATTTCTAATTTAGGGTTTGCACATAAAAAGATTAAATAACTAAAATTAAATAACTTTTAGGTTCTAAAATTTTGCAAAATTAATATTGTTAATTAAATTAAGTTTGTAATTACATGAACATTAGGGTTTATTACCCTTAATCATAATGAACTTTGCTAATAAAGCAATTAGGGTTTAAAATATCGATAATTACGATTTCTAGAAATACATTTAGGGTTTATAACCAAATTTTAGTTTCTAAAATTTGACAATTTAGGTTTGTTAATTAGATTAATTTTCTAATTACTTTATACAGTAACATTAGGGTTTAGATCATATAATTATCATTGACTTTGCTAATTTAGCAATTAGGATTTATTCTTTTGGTAATTAGGGTTACCAAATTACTATTAGGGTTTTCTAAATATTAGGGTTTCCAAAATTTTAATTAGGGCTTACCTAATTAATACATTAATACACGACATAATTAATATTACATACTTATAAAACAATCTCATACTCTAATTTGGATCTCAAATTAGGGTTTAACATTATTACTAGGGTTTGGGTCAAAATACACCGTAATTGACCAACCATTATCAATACTGGACATCTAGTATATATTCATAAATAATGAAAAAATCAAAATATAAGTAATATTATATTATTATTCTCATACCTTGACAATAATCCAAAATTAGGGTTTGGATTCCATATCGATTATTCTTTCATATTTAACCTTAATAATTAAGGTAAAATAATTAACTTAATAATCGTACTAAAATTCATATAATAAAATAATTATTATATTTATTCTAAAAATCACTTCATATATTATTTAAATAATATATGATTATATATTCATGGAAAATAATTAATCAAAACATTTCTATCATAAAATTAATTATTATAAAAATATTCTTTATAATAATCAATAATTCAAAAATAAATTTACTTATAAATATTAATATAATAAATATATTTTTATTTACCACATAAATACATATACACATAATCTTGTACAAATCCTCATCCTTAACATAAAAAAAAAAAAATTATACGCAAAATTTATGATTTATTTATATAGAAAATATCGGGTTGTCACACCTATCAAGTTCTAACAAATGTTCGTGTAGCCAGAATAATTAGCTAAGACATTTCTCAATATAATTTGACAAAAAACATGAATTATCTGTACTTTCAATATTAGCTTCTACAGATATGAATATCCAACAACAGTAATTCTACGAATATATATTTTTCGAATCAGTAATTCAATTTGAATTATTAAACATGCACTAACTGCGAATAATCAACAATAAATTCTTGGATGTGGTCTAATTAACAATAATTAACCACCATAATAATTAAACAATATTAGCTCAGGGTTGAGTTAGGAAACTTTCCTCTTCCACTGTTTACAGCTACACAATAAACTTATCTTCGTTTGAAAGACCTATAACCAATAATATCGGTCTCACAATTAGCACAATATTTCATAACACGTAACACTGTATTCTACAGTCAAACTTCTCCTAGGCACATTACCACATAGCCACATTAGTGTTTATAACCTATATAAACACTTAACAAGTCTAACTAGTTCGGTCTGGTTGGACTTCGGTCTCATCTCGGTGTTCTAGTCACCCTATCCGATAATTAACACATTTATTGTCAATTAATCTTGGTCTCTAAGCATCAATATTATTTTAGATAAGTCAAATATCGTTTATAATATTTTTTGAAAGCTTTTAATAATTTATAAATAATTATTATAATTTATAATAATTTTTCAAACACTTAAATCATTTTAAATGATTTAATTATCAAATAATCTTATTATCATTAATATTTAATAATATAAAAATATTAATGTTATACTTATCAAAATATTAAAGTTATTGTTAATAACTTAAAATATTTTAAATCATCAATATTCTACTTAAATGATTTTAAAATTAATTAAAATCATTTTTAAACCATCACCATTAATATTTAAATATTAATAAAATTATTATCAAAATATTAAAAGTCATTAATTATAACTTCAATTATTTTTAAATCATTATTCTCATTTTTAAATGATTTTTAAATCAATAAACCCATTTTTAATTCATTTATTTAATATAATAATTAAATAGATCTAATATCATTAATATTAATTTATTAATGAAAATTCTCCAAAAATATTGAAAATAATATTTTATTATTCAAAATATTTTCTAACACTTTATTCTTATTTATAATGATTTTTAAATCAATAAATTCATTTTTATCTTATTTATTTAATTTAACAATTAAATAAATCTAATATAATTAATATTAATTTATTAATGAAAATTCTCCAAAAATATTAAAAGTTATATTTTATAACTCAAAATATTTTTAAATACATTATTCTTATTTAAAATGATTTTTATAATATTAAATTATTTTCCTCTAATTTATTTAATACACTAATTAAATAAATTAAATATCATTAATATTCAAATAATTATAAATATTAATGAAAAATGTCCCAAATAATTAAAAGTTATTTTTTAGAATTTAAAATGATTTTTAAAACTATTTTTGTAATTTTTAGAAAATTATTTCTATTTTTAAGCATTTTCCGGAATATTCAGAAAATAAAATAAATAAAACCGTCGCTAAAGCCTATAGCGACACTTGTCTGTCGTCTTAGGTGTTCTTGAGCTCAAAAACACTGTCAGAATCGAGTTCAAGGGTCATGGTTTGGTTTGGCCAGACGGCTTTTATATCGTGATCGATCGTATTTTGGGCTAGATTAAGTATTGATCGTGTAGTGTTTATGTAACACTACATGAATCAATCTTCATATCGGTCATACAATAACATATCAAGACAATATGTGCCTTCAAAAGCCTTGTCAGACGGTTTTTGGGTTTTCCCAGAAATCCAGCAATCCGAGTGGACACTTTCAAGTTCAATTTAATCTTAGTTCTGATCATGATTTTGGTGGTTTAATGGTTCAAAGTTAAAGTCCATATGTCAAGGAACAACACTAAAGCAACAAATCGGTTTATCATCAACAGGATCAACAAGAATCATACGGTCAAACGCTTGTCAGAAACTCATGTAAACTATTTCTGGAATTTCCAGAAAATCCCAGTCGTGGCCAAATGGCCTATTTTGATCACCTGTCACGATCTATCTATTGACTATTTTAATGTTCTACAAGCATTGATCTAGAGTCCATATTACAGGCTCAAACATGGTTACAAACAAAACATCAAACAACCTAACACCTGTCAGATCCAGACCTCACAAAAAGTTATCAGACAATGTAAAACGCTTTCTAGGTTACCCAGAAAGTTCATGGTCATGCCCGGTCAACGGGTTTTGACCATGTATAACTACAAATCTAGACATCAAATGAGACTGATTCCACTTGCAGATTAAAGACCACATACCAGGCTACAAATTACAACTTTAAAACAACAAATATCATAAACGAGCAAGGATCTGTGGCCACTGACATTTCTTGTCAGACCACTAAAAATGCTCAAGAACAATTTTGAAAAATCATCATTTTAAGGTAGTTTGATGCTATGGATCTATGTTATATCAACATAGATCATCATTAAATATCATCTAGCAAAGATCTAAACACATAAACACAAAATTTTTCTTAGTAACATGGATCAAAAATAAAATTAGGTTTATATCTTCTAGCTTTAAATTCTTGATCTTAGCTCTCCAATCTGATATTGGTTGATCAAGGGGTTGTTCTATGACTGATACACTTAATAATTTCGGGGGTATAAGTGAGAGAGAAATAGTAGGTGAGAGCTTGAGAGCAAATGACTAATGTTTGTACACTTTCTCTCTCTTAATCTATATATATTATGTAGATGTTGCTAGATCTGATGTTGGCTGTCTGATTTGGCTCGATTATTAGGTCACCAAGTCAATTGAGTTGGTCACCTACCACAATTATACAAAGATTTGCAAGTTACATATAAAAAAAATATAAAAAGGTTATTTTTGTCATTTGCAAATTGATTTTAATCACATACTAGACAAATGCACAAACCCTTAGGGTTTAACCCTTAGGTTCTAACACTTGGGTTTTAAAACATTGGCTTACATAATTTTCAAATTAGGGTTTTTAAATTAGAAAATAAAAAGTTTATAACTAAAATTAGGGTTTCCTAATTAAATTAGGTTTTCCTAATCACATTAGTGTTTAATAAATATATTAGGCCTTCCAATTAGGATTAGGGCTGCCTAATTAGGATTTAGAAATCCTGAATATGAAATAAGGGTTTTAATTAGAAAAATTAAAATTTCTAAATTATAATTAGGGTTTGAAAAATAGAAATTAAGATAACTAAAATATAATTAGGGTTTTCTAATCATATTAAAGTTTAATAAACACATTAGGCTTGCCAATTAGGATTAGAGTTTCCTAATTAGGGTTTTAGGATTCCCGAATATAAAATTAGGGTTTCTCAACTTTCGATTAGGGTTTCTAACGGTATGTTAGGGTTTCTAATCCTGAGATTAGTGTTTTTAATCTCTTATTAGGGTTTATTAATTTTAAACCTTATCCGATCAATCATTGATCAATATCCATACAGTACAAATACATACTCATCAATATAATTATTTTAATTATATTTTCTATCGAATCCCTATTCAGAAATTAGGGTTGGGGTTTTTAAAGCTGTTAAGCACAACTCTACTCTAAATTTATTAGTCAATACACAAATTGACCTTCTCGAGACTCGTATCACAGATACTTGTCACAAAATTGATAATCAATATTAATATTAAATAAAAAAAATATTCATAAAATTTTGATTATTCGAAATCCCGGGTTATCATTCACCCCTCCTTAAAAGGATTCCTTCCTCGTAATCACCGCTTTCTTATTCTCTACAATCTTTTAAAGTTGTATCAACAATTCATTTATTTTTTCAACACCATATTAATTTGTTTTTCAAATTCTAACATGTGAATTGAATCTATAAAAGAAAATAGTTCACAAAAATACTTGACTCATAATATTCGTGTAATTTAAGTATTAAGCTAAATCGTTACCGGTCGCTTCTTTATGGGCAGCTGCTGAGCTGATTCTTTAATCTCCAGGGTTTTGCTACCAGGTCCTTTATTAGCAATGCAATTCTTCCTATTCCTTTTTGGACAATTCCGGACCAGATGATTGGTCGATCCACACGGAAAACAACCTTGAATCTTCTTCGGACTGGGACAATTGGATGACATGTGTCCCTCTTGCCCACAATTAAAATAGACTCCTTTTTTCTTCAAATAACCTCCTTGATGATGCTTCCCGTAAACTACACACGGCATACCCTTCCTCCTATTCTCTTTTAGATTATTTCCTAAATTAACATTAATATCATCCCTCTTACGTTTATTAAAATCCCTGCCTTCAATACCACCTATCATATTATTTCCTTCAGCCTCCTTTCTTTGTTCTTGACTATTCTTCAATACAGCTTCCATTTCTTCTTCGGCGATAATATCTTTTTCTAATAAAGTTGAAAATGAATTAATTTGCAGCACATCTAACTTCTCGAGTACCAACGATTTCAATCCGTTCCTAAAACATCGTGCTTTAAGCTCCTCAGTGTCCACTCGATGTAGAGAAAATTTTGCTAACTCGTTGAACTTGACAAAATATTCTGCTACTGACATATTCTTCTGCTTCAGATTCAAAAATTGCTCTTCTATATTTCTCTTTAGACCTCCCTTCCTTGGTGGCATTATTTGATAAAAAAAAATCTTACATTAATTCTCCTTTTCTACACAGATTCTTATTAATAACATAATAAGAATTAAAAAAAAATCATATAATCGCATATTTATTCAAATAGCACATAGTACATCTAGCACTTAACACACATATATAGCACTATCCCTTTTTAAATAATATCAGGATTAACAACACAACTTTAAACAAAAGTTATAATTCTCTGACTTTAAATAAAAAAGTCATAATTCTCCATTCACACACAACTATTCCCAGTTCATCAAATTTACCACACCTAGGGGTTCAGGAACTTGCCACATTTATATGAGTTTATGAACTTATCCTAGTCAGACCTTTGGTGTCCATTTGCTGAGGGGTTCAAAACTTCTCATATAATTATGAGTCATGAACTTACCGTAAGAATGAGTTTTAAGAACTCACAAATTAATCTTAATCTTATATTCATATAGAAAATAAAGATTTCACTCATACAAACATATATATTTATATATGCTTAAACATCATTGCTGATATTGCAACACTTAATATCATAACCTTCTACCAAAAGATACTAACGCTTAAACTTAAGCTATCTATCGTCCACTCCATTCACCAGTCTTCTTCTTACTAGGACACTTGTTGCATCCGTGACCCGGTCTCCCACATGAAAAACACTTTCTCATATTCGGCTTAGGATAATGTAGGGAAATATATCCTTCCAGCTTGAAATTGAAGCACACATTCTTCCACATCATGCATTCTCCCACGTGAGTCTTTCCACACTTTCTGCAGACTTTCTTCTTCTTCGGGTTTGAATTTTCAGAATCATTTTTGTCGTTGTCCCTCTTTCTATTATTATTGTCTTTCTGCTGCTTGATTGTTCCTTCAGACGATCCACCACCTTTAGTCTTCATCCTTTCCACTTGCGCCTTCAGCTTGTTCCGTTCTTCGGTCATCTCGTGTAATGCTCGCTCTGTCTTCCACAACTCCTCCAAAACAAATACTTTTCTCCGGAGTTCTTGAACTTCTACAGATACTTGATCTTGTTCTCCAACTTTAGTCTTATTCTCTTTCTCCACCTTAGCTTCTTTGGACTCCGCCTCCTCACCACCACTTAGATACATCTTGGGATAATCATCACGATCACTCCCGAGATTGATCATAGGTTCATCTTCTCTAACCTTCTCAACTGATTCGCTTTGCGCTGGCACCTAGGCTATTGGCACTGGTGTGACAGCCGCTGGCATCTCCGTACTCATCTTATCTTCTCTCGACATCTTACAATAGGTTTAAATAACTTGATTAATACTCCTCCGGTACGAACTTCTCACACTATGTGTTCACATATCTCACTATCGAATCCCTCGCTTAGTACTCTACATAAGTATTCTAGATTTTGCTTATAATCCTAGGGTTCCCCCCCCCCCCACTTAAGGTTTATAACCTATAGCTCTTCTACCAACTTGTGACACCTTGGTCACTACAGCTTTGATACCAACCTGTGACACCCCCAAATCCGGGTTACCTGACCCCCGAGTTTGGTGCTCACAATCCATAATATGAATAACATTTAACTACCTATTTAATTATAAATAGGAACATACACTTCATTAACAGATATAGTTAATACATTACCCTAGGTTCTCTAACATTAACATTACAAACATACCCTTTAGTTATACAAAAAGGGTTCACAAAACAACATAATAATAATAATAATGTTAATTAAACTATTCCAGCAACAGGCTTTTGCCTTTGTTCTTCACAAAGACCTCCTCGCCACTTCTCCTAGTTAAATGGTGAAAAGTTTTATTTAGTAAGGGTGAGCAACAAATTTGCCCCGCAAGTTAAGATATACAATGAATGTATAAGTATCAGTATAATAGACTATCTATTTAGATAGAATGACACCAAAGTTCGGGGAACTTTGAAATAAGTGAACAAATCATTAATCAATAACAAGTTTTTTTCATTATTCTAGCAACGCATATAATATCTCGATAATGAAAGAGTACAACTCTTTCAAATTAAAGTTTCTACGATATTCTATTGAATAAACAAGAATCAATTCTACGCAATAACAAAGTGGAATGTTTTCCAGATTTATGTTGAGTGATCACACAAGATCTAGAACTTCTCTTCTTGGGTATCTATCAAAGATTTACTTTGATACGTACGCAGGTGTATCAGATAACCATAAAGATTAAATCATACCCCTCTGCAAGTATAATAAGTGATCAGCTTTATTATACCCTATATTATGCATAATACTTAACAGTGCGCAATGGCCGAATATACGACCTAAAATGTTCCCTTTATATAAAAGGTTGTTCTTCTTAGTCTTTGAATCAGAATTTGATTTCACAACGAAATGCAATGATTTCAATATCTAATCACTTCTCTTCTCTTCTCAAACCTATCAAGTTTTCTTTTTCGATCTAGCCGATACAACTGGCATTGATCTATCAATAATAATTAAATTCTCTTCTCTTCTCTTCTCGAACCGATCAAGTTCTAACAAATGTTCGTCTAGCCAGAATAATTAGCTAAGACAATTCTCAATATAATTTGACAATAAATAGGAATTATTTGTACTGTCAATATTAGCTTCTACAGATATGAATATCCAACAACAGTAATGCTACGAATATATATTTTCTGAATCAGTAATTCAATTTGAATTATTAAACATGCACTAACTGCGAATAATCAACAATAAATTCTTGGACGTGGTCTAATTAACAATAATTAACCACCATAATAATTAAACAATATTAACTCAGGGTTGAGTTAGGAAACTTTCCTCTTCCGCTGTTTACAGCTACACAATAAACTTATCTGCGTTTGAAAGATATATAACCAATAATATCGGTCTCACAATTAGCACAATATTTCATAACACGTAACACTGTATTCTACAGTCAAACTTCTCCTAGGTACATTACCACATAGCCACATTAGTATTTATAACCTATATAAACACTTAACAAGTCTAACTAGTTCGGTCTGGTTGGACTTCGGTCTCATCTCGGTGTTCTGGTCACCCTATCTGACAATTAACACATTTATTGTCAATTAATGTCTCTAAGCATCAATATTATTTTAGATAAGTCAAATATCGTTTATAATATTTTTCGGAAGCTTTTAATAATTTATAAACAATTATTATAATTTATAATAATTTTTCAAACACTTAAATCATTTTAACTGATTTAATTATCAAATAATCTTATTATCATTAATATTTAATAATATAAAAATATTAAAGTTATTGTTAATAACTTAAAATATTTTTAAATCATCAATATTCTACTTAAATATTAATGAAATTATTATCAAAATATTAAAAGTCATTAATTATAACTTAAATTATTTTTAAATCATTATTCTCAATTTTAAATGATTTTTAAATCAATAAACCCATTTTTAATTAATTTATTTAATATAATAATTAAATAGATCTAATATCATTAAAATTAATTTATTAATGAGAATTCTCCAAAAATATTGAAAATAATATTTTATAATTCAAAATATTTTCTAACACTTTATTCTTATTTAAAATGATTTTTAAATCAATAAAATCATTTTTATCTTATTTATTTAATTTAACAATTAAATAAATCTAATATCATTAATATTAATTTTGTAATGAAAATTCTCCAAAAATATTAAAAGTTACATTTTATAACTCAAAATATTTTTAAATACATTATTCTTATTTAAAATGATTTTTCATAATATTAAATCAGTTTCCTCTAATTTATTTAATACACTAATTAAATAAATTAAATATCATTAATATTTAAATAATTATAAATATTAATGAAAAATGTCCCAAATAATTAAAAGTTATTTTTTAGAAATTAAAATGATTTTTAAAATCATTTTAGTAATTTTTAGAAATTTAATTCTATTTTTAAGCATTTTCCGGAATATTCAGAAAATAAAATAAATAAAACCGTCGTTAAAGCCTATAGAGACACTGGTCTATCGTCTTAGGTGTTCTTGAGCTCAAGAACACTGTCAGAACCGAGTTCAAGGGTCATGGTTTGACCGGCTTTAAATCAGCAATCTGAACATGTTCTGGGCTTGATTAAGTATTGATCGTGTAATGTTTATGTAACACTACATGAATCAATCTTCATCTCGGTCATAAAATAACATATCAAGACGATCTGTGCCTTCAAAAGCCTTGTCAGACGGTTTCTGGGTTTTCCCAGAAACCCAGCAGTCCGAGTGGACACTTTCAAGTTCAATTTAATCTTAGTTCTGATCATGATTTTGGTGGTTTAATGGTTCAAAGTTAGAGTCCATATGTCAAGGTAAAACACTAAAGAAAAAAATCAGTTTATCTTCAACAGGATCAACATGAATCATATGGTCAAACGCTTGTGGCCAAATGGCCTACTTTGACCACCTGTCACGATCTATCTATTGACTATTTTAATGTTCTACAATCATTGATCTAGAGTCCATATTACACGCTCAAACATGGTTACAAACAAAATATCAAACAACCTAACACCTGTCAGATCCAGACCTCACAAAAAGTTATCAGACAATGTAAAAGGCTTTCTGGGTTACCCAGAAAGTTCATGGTCATGCCCGGTCAACGAGTTTTGACCATGAATAACTATAAATCTAGACATCAAATGAGACTTATTCCACTTGCAGATTAAAGACCACATACCAGGCTACATATTACAACTTTAAAACAACAAATATCATAGATGAGCAAGGATTTATGGTCACTGACATTTCTTGTCAGACTACTAAAAATGCTCAAGAACAGTTTTGAAAAATCATCATTTTAAGGCAGTTTGATGCTATGGATCTATGTTATATCAACATAGATCATCATTAAACATCGTCTAGCAAAGATCTAAACACATAAACACAAAAAATTTCTTAGCAACATGGATCAAAAATAAAATTAGGTTTATACCTTCTAGCTTTAAATTCTTGATCTTAGCTCTCCAATCTGATATTGGTTTATCAAGGGGCTATTCTATGACTGATACACTTAATAATTTCGGAGGTATAAGTGTGAGAGAGAGTATGTGAGAGATTGAGAGCAAATGACTAATGTTTGTACACTTTCTCTCTCTTAATCTATATATATTATGTAGATGTTGCTAGATCTGATGTTGGCTGGCTGATTTGGCTCGATTTTTAGATCACCAAGTCAATTGAGTTGGTCACCTACCACAATTATACAAAGATTTGCAAGTTAAATATAAAAAGTGTATTTTTGTCATTTGCAAATTAATTTTAATGGCATACTAGACAAATGCACAAATCCTTAGGGTTTAACCCTAAGGTTCTAACACTTAGGTTTTAAAACATTAGCTTACATAATTTTCAAATTAGGGTTTTTAAATTAGAAAATAAAAATTTTATAACTAAAATTAGGGTTTCCTAATTAAATTAGGCTTCCCTAATCACATTAGTGTTTAATAAATATATTAGGCCTTCCAATTAGGAATAGGGTTGCCCAATTAGGGTTTAGAAATCCCGAACATGAAATTAGGGTTTTAATTAGAAAAATTAAAATTTCTAAAATACAATTAGGGTTTATAAAATAGAAATTATGATAACTAAAATATAATTAGGATTTTCTAATCATATTAAAGTTTAATAAACACATTAGGCTTGCCAATTAGGATTAGGGTTTCCTAATTTGGGTTTTAGGATTCTCGAATAGAAAATTAGGGTTTCCGGGCTTTCGATTAGGGTTTCTAACGGTACGTTAGGGGTTCTAATCCTGAGATTAGGATTTTTAATCTGTTATTAGGGTTTATTAATTTTAAACCTTATCCGATCAATCATTGGTCAATATCCATACAGTACAAACACATACTCATCAATATAATTATTTTAATTATATTTTCTATCGAATCCCTATTCAGAAATTAGGGTTGGGGTTTTTAAAGCTGTTAAACACAACTCTACTCTAAATTTATTAGTCAATACACAAATTGACCTTCTCGAGACTCGTATCACAGATACTTATCACAAAATTGATAATCAATATTAATATTAAATAATATAAAATTCACAAAATTTTGATTATTCGAAATCCCGGGTTATCACATCAGTTTATCAGATTTGACTTATCTTCAGTTGACTATTGACTTATTCAGTTCGTGGAGTGGCCTTATGACTTAGCTTAATACTCCACGACTCCTTAGACTAATCTACAACCTTTGTGCCTTCTTCAATGATCGTAGTCTGTGGGTATGCTTCAATAGAAAACTTCTTCAATAGAGTTCAAGAGAGTGGTGTCGACGTCAGGATTTTTAATTGTCCCTTTCCGTTACTTATTCTTTGGTGGTCTCATTTTAGGTGAGATTTGTTTGAAAAAACAAGTGAAAAAGGTTCGACATGTATAATGTCGACGATGGACTGTTAAGAGTTGCTAGTTGGTTTTTTAAATGGTTGTACCAACACAACCGAGAAAAGGTTTGCACATTGACCCAGTGATGTGACACTGCTAAACGGGTCGGTGAAACCGAGATTCATTAGGATCCGGGGACTTGGTTATGCGGAGGGAAGGTGTTAGGCACCCCCCGACATCCGTGTTACCACGGTGACCACCTCTTTTCAAGAAACTATTATCTGAATGTGTGTGTGTGTGGGTCAATGTGTTGTTATTTGGAAGTAGTGTGAGGCCTCGTTCGCACCTATATACACAGGGTTTGAATTTATGTAAAAATTCAGTTTTTAGCAAGATATGGCAGTGATGTTTTATAAAAGAGGTTTTTCAAGCCCTTTTGCTCAATAGTAATTGAGACCTTTTACACTTCCATTTTATTAAGTGTTCGGCTTGATTGATTTTATTTTACAGATGCGAGGCATCCGTACGAAAATAATGTACAACATAATGCTGACTTCCTCGTAGGTATGGAAACCATCTGAGGAAATTTAGACATCGCAGAATAATTTACAAGCTGCTTACAGCTGAAAATGTCCATCACGGGAACCGAATCTAGATCCAATAGATTAAATCTGTGATCGCATGATTCCTAGGCGCACATGATACCGCAATTTGTATGAAATCAGTAAGCAGGTATATATATAAAAGCTGTAAATATATATATATACAGATATGATCACCAACCACGAAGCACCTTCATGGGGGATCAGAAATGTAAATAAAGTCAGAAAAAGTATCAACCATACACGGAGAAACTCAAAGTGACAAAACGTAAATAAAGTCAGAAGGCGGTCAACCGCCACGGAGGGAACTCCAGACGGGACAAAATGTAAATAAATCTGTACAAAGCCATCAACTGCCACAAAATAAACTCCAGTGGCGGGGCGAAATGTAAAAGAAAGTAAAAATGATTAACCACCACGTAAGTAAACTCTGTGGGACGAAAGTATATATTTGTGTATATATATATATATATATATATATATATATATATATATATATATCAAAAGCGATAAACGCATCCGGATGTAAAATCTGTGCTCATCGAATGCGAGTTCGACAACGATTCATATATATATATATATATATATATATATATATATATAAGTAAACGCATATAGGATGTAAAATCCGAGCTCATCAAAAGCGAGTTTAAACACACGATTAATATATATAAATATATATATATATATATATATATATATATATATATTAAAGCGATAAATGCACTGCATCAAGTTCAGGCTCATCGAACAAAGTTGACACATAAATATATATATATATATATAAATATATATATAAGCAAATAAACACTCTGCATCAAGTCTAGGCTCAATCGAGGCATAAATCGATAATGTTAGTCCATATATATAAATATATATATATATATATAATATATATGTATATACAAAATGAAATGAAACCACGGACTGAAGTCCGGGCAAACGCATGCAACACGACTCTCAACGTGAAGAAGGGTGTGTGCAGAGATGAAGAGAAAGACTTTAAAGTGTGTGAGAAAGCTTATAGTGGGCTGACAAAGAAGGCTTCTATATCTTTAAAGTGGGTAAACACTGACTTTTGTAGGTACAAAAGCAGCTATATATGAGCTCACAGGTGTTTAAAATGAGAAAGTACTCCGTATGGGGTGAGTACAGAGCAAATTGGGCAGGGCTTTCTCGCTGTTTTCTCTTACAAAATGGCCACCCCAAGCCCTCTATTTATAGAGGGTGGAGCCGCAGGTGTACCTGTGGCTGAGCCGCAAGTGTACTAGAGGCAACCCGGGTTGCCCTGGGTTTCTCGAGTCGGTTCGTCTCGTAGTACATGCACTCGGGCACTATAATGTCCGCTTGAACTTTCAGAAGTGCAATCCGGGCATCTGATTGAGGTATACAGGACCTATTCCGAACCGCCGTTGTCGAGAGTTATACAATGGCATGGGATTAGAGTTTGTACGAAGTCATTGAAGATGGGACGATGCCCTCCGGTCTTCAAGCTTCAAATTTTATCCGTTACCCCGCACAATAGTCACTCGGGATTGGTTTTCCTTGATTCTTATGGGACAACGTTGTATAGAGATGTGTATGAAATGTTGAGACGACGTGATGTGGCATCGTGTTGGTGAGATAACTATGTTTCCCCTCACCAGTGTTATCGCCGATTTGGGCTGATAAAGCAGACGTTGCTCAGGGCTTCATTGAGATTGGACTGCTGTAATTATTGAAGGTCCTCAATGTCATCTTTGAGGTGTGCATGTCCTCCCAGTTTTATCTCTGGGTTGGTACGGAGTATCTCGTTGTGAGCGTCGAGATTGAAGCTAGTTGTATTTGAAACAAGCATTTCTGGGGTTATCGTCGAAACTGCATTCCTTGGGGTTATCACCAAGGTTGGTGGCTATTCCCATGGTTGGGACTGAGACTGGATACCTCGGGGTTATCTCCGAGATTAATCGGTCTTCTCTAGTGCGTTTTTCGGTATTGGATCTGCATGCCTCGGGGTTATATCCGAGGTTGGAATTGTTACTCCCAGTGTGCGTTCTGGGGTTGATGCTGAACTTTCAGTTGTATCCGAAATGGATACGGATTCCCCTCTTTATCATACTCAGGCAATGCGATGCATGAGTGGGATAAAGAATCCTAGACACTTAAAATGCAACATGACAAACATGGTACTATGTGTAGCAACATGATGCAAATGTATGATGCATGTGTACGGGGTTGTAGCCCAACATGCTGGGGATGATTGATGGCTCCATGTTGCTTCAACTAGGGATTGGCAATGATGACCAGATTTGATGTATAATCTGAATCTATTTAGGACGTCGATGTTGGGGTTATCACCAAATTCCCAGATTCTTGGTAACGACTTGATCCTGAAGAGGTACCTCTTATGTGTAAGAGATCTGTGGGGATAAAGGTTGGTCTGTTTGAGGATGTGTATAACATATTCCATCATCGATCCTCCTTGATAACATTGACCTCTCCCGATTGGTATTGCCAGGACATGTCAAGATTCGCATTGATTTATCGCCAACAACCAAATCTTTGTCGTGGATGCGACCTTTGTTGGACGTGTATTTCATCGACATGTGAATCAACTAAAAAAAAACCTGGGATATATCTTCAAGGCTGCTTGACCTTCGCTAATGTGTGAATTAATGGCTGATACTCTGTGGCCAGATTGTCAAGGTTGCTTGACCTTCGCTGACGCGTAAATCAACGGAACATTGCGTTGTGACCCCCGTCGGGGATCCACTGGGGACTATGAGCAATTGAGCATGAAACCCTCGAATAGCTCTGGAGTTCTGATAGGTTTAATCACTATCGGCTGAGATAACATCAAGGCTGTTTGACCTTCATTGATATGTGTGTCAACGGTTGTATGTGCATTGTAATCCCCTGCCGGGGCTTCACATTGAAACCCCCATCGGGGATCCACATTGTAACCCCCGTCAGGGACTCACGTTGTAACCCCCGTCGGGGATCTACGTTGTAACCCCCGTCGGGAACTGACGTTGTAACCCCCGTCTGGGACTCATGTTGTTGTAACCCCCCCATCGCATCGACATCAGAATCTTGCGTCTGGGACTCACGTTGTAACCCCCTCGTCGGGATCGACATTGTAAATTCCCGTCTGGAGACTCACATTGATATTTAGGGTAAAGACCCAGAGTTGGCGGCATTGGACCTGTACAAGGTATTGTCGGATGTGATTTGTAACGAATAAGATCATTGGCAGGGTATACCTCATGTTTGGGCGACTACCAATGAGTGATGTACAGACTCAAAGTTCCATCTGAGAAGACCAGGATTGTAGGATGTTTTGCTCAATTGCGTGGCATTTTTATTCCCATTTTGACCTTTCTAGTCTGCAAGAACTCCTTTGCAACTCGAACTGGACCAAGTCGGAGGGGTGGGGCCCATATAGGGGTGCCGCAGGTACACATGCTGTAGCCACAGATGAGCCTGCGACCAACCGTGGATGATATAATCCAGCAGGTTGGTCTCACAAGTCATTCTCAACTTGTTTTGCGAAGAGAAATCCGAGAGCCTCCTTCAGATCTGCTGAGTTCGGGCTGTTTTCTGCAAATTCTGTCACCGTATAAGTGTTCTACACTATCCTGGTAACGTATGTATGTATTTTTTCTAGTTTTTATCCGTTGGATTTTGAGTTATCGCATGAAATGCATCTAAACACATAGTAGTGATTATGTATGCATAAATGACTTGATAAAAAATATTCAACATAGTAAATGTTAGTATTAAACCATGCTGAACATAATGATGTGAAAAAATTTGACTTTTGAGACATTCAAATTGGCACCTTTTTCTGCTATTTTTTGTCCTATTTGAGGTCCAATGAGCAAAAGGTAGAAAGGCAAAGTACTTTTGATATTGAGGTTAACCTTATGCATGGATGATTTTGATTTTTAATGTATATATTATGCATATGACTTTGGGGCAGGTGTGCTACTGAATGGCCACCTAGACATGCCTATGTGCATGTGGATAGTCCTATTTTCAAAGGGGACTATGGCAAAAAATTTCAAAATATAGGCATTGGGTAGTCATGCATTTTAACTCTATTGTATGTTAAAGTAAATGCATGCATGCATATAGTCATAAAATGCATTCTAGAAAGCTCCAGGTAAGGAAATACCACACCCTTTCTGAGGTGATTTGGAGACTTGTTGTCTAGATATTATGGATCCGGATCAGCCGAGTAGTTCTCGTAGGACCACTTCTGGTATACGGAGAAGGGCTTCTAAAGTGCCTCGACCCCGTTCTGTCAGACAACCTCGTCGATTGGCGAAGGCCGTAATTCATCCAGTCCAGGTTGATGTTCCAGACATTGAGGACGAGGATGAGGATATCCCGATTGAGGATCCCGCTCCTGCTGCACATGTTCCCCGTAGGGAGCTCCCTTGTATTCAAGTGGCAAACCTAGAGCTTCTAGGTGATTTGAACAGACATCCCTCGATGTACTTATATGCTAACGAGGTATGACGTTAGATTTTGATCTTCCTTCTTTCTTATTGATGAGGATTAAAGGGTTCTGATGTTGATCTGCATTTCATGCAGGTTCCCGGCTTCACACAGCCTCGAGGGAATTGGTTTAGTATACACTCCATGTATCAGGCTCTTCATCCTGATTACAGAGCTGTAGTGCATGATTGGGGATTTGGGACATTCTTCTCCATCCTTCCCCGTCGTTGTCCCTAGGGTTACCTCAGGGCATTGTCTGAGCGATGGTTTCATCAGACTCAGTCACTCCATCTGTTGGATTGTGAGGTGATGATGACGCCGATGGATTGGTGATTTATCACAGGTATGGAGTTTGGAGGGGAGCCAGTGCCTTGCATGGCGAATATTACCCCTACTACCATCAGATCCTTATTAGGAGTTCCGGCGGAGGCGCTCAAAGGCATGAATGTCCGTTCAGGTTCTTTGAGCGTAGATGCTATGAGTGGGCTTTTGAGTGAGCCTATGCCTGATGATGTCAGAGTCAGGGATCGCGTTCTTCGATGATTGTTCCTGATGATCATTAGAGGCTGCTTCATAGCAGATAACTCTTCTACGGTGTCGTTCGCTTTGATCAACGCCACACGTCATGTGGATAGTATTGGAGAGTATGATTGGGGTTCCTACACCTTTGCCTATTTCCTCCGGGGTATGCGTATGCCCTCATAGGGTTTGACTGAGGCTTGGCTAGGATTTTACCCATTTTTATTGGTGAGTATTTCTCTTGTCATTTCCCATTTATAGGTTATCAGTGTGTGGTGCAACTACACAGTTTTATATAGCACTAGTGAAGTAAATTGCTTATTTGGTGCTGCATGAACGAGCGCATACGGCATGAGCGATGGAGATTTTTAGCCCAACTAACACAAATTTCACCCACCAAACTGTGAAATTAAAATAAACAATTGATATAAACTAATCATAAACATGTTTGCTAACATTTAAAACCAATTAGAACAATTTAACATCAACTAAAACTATTTTAATTTCTCAAATTCCATAATTTCATATGAAAACTCCATTTTTTGACATCTCTTGCAAAAATCATCAATGTAATCTCTATACTTGGCCAAATTGCTTCATTCAAATTACGTTGTGCTCATTTCTTAATGAACTAACATATACAAGACTCAATTTACAATTTAGCATACAATTTAACCACTAATTTTGGTACTTACATAAGCCATATGAGAAAAATACATATACTGACATTATTTGCTTCCTACTGTTAAACGAAATTAGCATACAATTCTGGTTTAAACACAAATTCTAATCATCAAAAACACATACAACTACAAGTACTCAGTTGTATAATCATAAAATTAGAATTTTGAATTCACAGAATATGAACAACACTATGTCGTGATACACATAAACATATATATATATATATATATAATACTAAGGTTATGTAAAAATACCTTTAATTTGCTTGCAATCCTTACTATCACCACTGATAATCACTATGAAATCCTCAGGTTTCCTCTCAGCTCTCTCTCAATTCTCTGTATTCTCCTCTTAGGCTTAGCAAAACTAAAACTAGAACTGATAAACCAATGCTTAAAAGAATAAAACTGATATAATAATAATACGTATACTTATTAGGATATCAGTTATAAAAATAACGTATAAGTTATAATTATATTATATTTATTATTTAATTTATTTATTTATTTTATTTATATAATTCAAAATTAAAAAGAATTTCAAAAGCCATAGGGCTTTGTCTGGCAAAAACCATTTAAAAATTAAACACTTAATACAATTAAGTCTTGTTTGGCACAAACCAAATTAAACTACTTTAATTTATTTTAATAACTCCTTATAATATAGTTATTTGTCACACTATATTTAATCAAGCTTTCATACATAATTTAATTAATTCAAATAATAATTAATTAAATAAATCATTTAATCACATAACTTAATACAAATAATTAATCATCAAATTGAAATATCAATATAATAATAATTTTCTTAACTCATTAATTATTTATTTAACAAATAATTAACCAAATAAAATTAAATCAATTAACCATCAAATTGAAATATCAATATAATAATAATTTCCTTAACTCTTTAATTATTTATTTAACAAATAATTAACCAAATAAAATTAAATCAATTAAACAAATTTTTTATTCAACAATAAACACATCAATTAAATATTTATATACTTCAATAAATATTTAATATTACAATTAAAAATTACGGAATGTTACTGAGTTCATCAAAGTTGAAGCGTAACAATATGATCGTGTCATGAAGACGAAGCTAAGTTTGCGAGAGTTGTCCCGGTTCGTCCCACTTGGTTGATAATGAGGAGAGAATGACGGATGTTTCTAAGAGATTTGAAACCCGAGATACGTCTAATATCTAATTTCTCAAACGCTGACGTGTTTGTATTAGGATGTTGTAAATAGGGCTCAGTTATTGGAGCACGATAACGAGTCAACCCAACCAAGAGAAAGCAGCCGACAAAGTGATAATACCAATGGTAGTAGTCATCGAAGCGGTGACAACAAACGTGGAGGGAATCAACATGCTAGAAATGGTAACCACTTCGGTGGTAATCATGGCCAAGACAATAAAAGTGGACATTTCAAGAAGAGGAGATTCAACAATGATGGAAAGACGTCAGCACCAGCACCCGTTGTTAAGGAAGGAGAGCGACCACCTATCATATGCTTTAAATGCGGAGGGGAGGGACACATTAGTCCAAACTGTGTGCAGCAGTCCAAAACGTGTTAAAATTATGGAAGAAAAGGTCACCTAGCTAGATTTTGTCGTACAGGGAAGCCAAGTCCAGGTGGAACGGTGACACCAAATGCCGTCCCAGACAAGTCAAAACCAATAGTTTAAGGGATAGCGTTTGTTGTGACCTCCCAGAAAGCAAGGAACCCGAACAAGGTCATCACGGGTAAGCTTATCATTAACTCTAGCGAAGTATATACCTTATTTGATACCGGTTCTACCCATTCTTTTATTTCTCCTACTTTCACTCAACGTTTAAATTTGACTCTGGAGAAATTAGACTTTGACTTATCTGTTGAAACTCTGTTGGGAGAAACCTTCATTACATCCACTATTTATAAGTCTTGTTTGGTTCACATCGGTACCCTCACATTACCTGTCGATCTTATTTCCTTAAAAATACTTGCGTTTGACGTAATTCTAGGGATTGATTGGTTAACTACTCATCATGCAAAAATTGATTGTTTTCGTAAGGTTGTTAGCTTTCATATTCCTAACTGTTGATCGATTTCGCAATCAATGAATACGTGCAAGTATACACGGTCAACAAGTAATAAAGTGATAAGAATGTCAAGCTTATTGAAAAACGGATGATACCATTAAAATTAATCACTGTCATCTCAAGCCATAAATCTATTCGTTTATTGAAAAATGGATGTCAAGCTTTCTTAGCTCATGTCACGGATTTAAACAAAAATACGTCAATTTTGAATGATATTTCTATTGTTAAAAATTTCCTGACATATTTCCTGAAGAACTTCCTGGCCTGCCCCCAGAGCGTGAAATTGAATTTTGTACCGACCTTGAACCCGGTACAAAACCCATTTCCAAAGCCCCATATCGAATGGCTCCTGTTGAACTTCAGGAGTTAAAAATCCAACTACAGGAATTGTTAGACATCGGTTTCATTCGACCTAGTACGTCTCCTTGGGGTGCTCTTGTTCTATTCGTGAAGAAGAAAGATGGAAGTATGCGACTTTGTATTGATTATCGGGAGTTGAATCATGTCACCATCAAAAATAGGTACTCGTTGCCTCGCATTGATGACCTATTTAACCAGTTGCAAGGTGCCAAATTCTTTTCAAAGATCAATCTTCGTTCTGGATATCATCAGTTGAAGATTAAAACCGATGACATTCAAAGGCGCGCCGGAACTCGATACGGGCATTACGAATTCCTAGTCATGTCTTTTGGATTGACTAATGCTCCTGCTGCCTTCATGGATATGATGAACCGAGTATTCAAGGAATATTTGGATCACTTTGTGGTCGTCTTTATTGATGACATCCTCATTTACTCCAAAAGCCGTGAAAATCATGAGCAGCACCTAAGACTGATACTCTAAAAGCTTCGTGAAAACAAGTTATATGTCAAGTTAAAGAAATACGAGTTCTGGCTTGAGGAAGTAGCATTCCTTGGGCATAGAATATCTGTTGACCCGACAAAGATTGAAGCAATTCAAAGTTGGGAGCAACCTAAGTTAGTGATTGAAGTACGTAGCTTTCTCGGCTTAGCTGGTTATTATCGGAGGTTCGTGGAAGGATTTTCTCGAATCGCTAGTCCATTAACTCAGCTGACTCGAAAAGATACAAAATTCGGTTGGAGCGAGGAATGTGAGAAGAGTTTTCAAGAACTCAAGAGGAGGCTCATTTCAGCACCTATTTTGATAATACCAGCTTGTTCGGAGGGATTTGTCATATACAGTGATGCTTCAGGCAAAGGTTTAAGGTGTGTTCTCATGCAACATGGGAAAGTCATAGCTTATGCCTCACGACAACTCAAAGAATATGAGAGGAATTATCCTACTCATGATCTAGAGTTGGCAGCTATCGTTTTTACGCTTAAGATTTGGAGGCATTACATGTATGGAGAGAAGGTGGAAATCTATACGGATCATAAAATCCTCAAATATTTCTTCACTCAAAAGGAACTCAACATGCGGCAACGACGATGGCTTGAGCTATTAAAAGATTACGATCATACCATTCAATACCATCCTGGAAAAGACAACGTAGTAGCTGATGCATTGACTAGAAGATCATATGCGGGTAAGAGTGCGATATTGTCAACGCAAAGGCCCATTTTGTATGACTTATAAAGGATAGAGATAGAGTTAAAGACTCCAGGGACCCATGTGATGATGGCAAATATACGAGTAGAACAGACTTTAATCGATAAAGTTAAAGTTGCTCAAGCTACAGACCTGGAGCTAATGCGTATGAGGAAGAAAGTGCAAGAAGGTGTTATTCCAGAAGCAAGAATCGATGAAGAAGGAATACTTCGAGTTAACTCCAAACTTTATATTCCTAACGATTCTGACTTGAAGTATAAAATCATGATGGAGGCGCACAACACACCGTTTGCAATCCAACCTGGGAGTACCAAAATGTATCGTGATCTTCGACATAAATTTTGGTGGAGCAATATGAAGAGAGAGATAGCGGGGTTTATATCAAGGTGTCTAACTTCACTACAAGAAAATTCTCTATCTGCGACCAAACCTTTCAGTGACCGCCCTTTTCGGTCGCTGATATCAATAATAGCGACGGCCATTTACGACCGGACTTGCTTCTAGTCGCTAATCATTCTCAGCGACCGCATGCGGTCGCTGGATTAATTTTCCCTCCCAAAAAATGGTGCCAAATGTTGGCGCATTTAGTTTTTGCGACCAATCTCTATCAGCGACCGCTAGGCGGTCATTGATGTGTCCACATCATTAAAAATTAGCGACCGCGTGCGGTCGCTGATTATATTGACATTTACCAATTTTAGTCATTCACTCGACACAGGCGAAGAAGAAAAAAAGCGAGGGAGAAGAATAGAGAGAAGAGGGAGAAAGGGGGACAAGAGAAGAAGAAGAAGCCAGTCACCGCCACCGCCTCACTCCGCCACCGCCCACTCTGCCACCGGCCACCGCCTCTCCTCAAACCACTTGTGACCTTTGAATCATCAAGTAAGTTCATTCTGGCCGTCCTAATCCTTCGTTCATGTTCCTTTAAATGATAGCAATTGGATTATTAGGGACTAAGTAGCATAAATGGCTGATGTATTGGAATTAATTCAATATATGACTATTTTAATTGCTATGTGAACTGCTGTGATTGGGACTATTTAGTATGGTTCTGTGCTTGTTGTTGTTTTAAGCCATAAAGGCTGGGGTCAATAAGCTAAGAATTATGTATTATGTGAAAGTATATAAACTTCCCTCTATATGTTTGATAAATTGTCAAGTTAAGGACTGATTTAATTAGTATCTGTGTATACTAACTATTATATGGAGTCCAACTAAAGTAAAAATGCTCTTGTAATGGGGGTAATACCTCAAGAATACTCTATGCTTGACCTCATCATAGTTCATTATGACTTGTAATCTTGGGTAGTTTAAAAAACTTGGACAAAGCAAGTAAGAATGGACTGAAATAGTAAGCTCCCTAATGACTGTTATTTGAGACCAAAACAAAGGTAATGTCTATCATTTACTTCTAATATGGTTAGTATACTATAACATGATATCTATCACTCCAACCCACTAATGCTTATAATTATGAAGCTTAAGCTTGTTATAATTCAAGGAACCAAAATCAGTCCTTGTGACACTTTAAAGCTTCACGATAAGAATGTTAATGTCTAAGAGGTGTGGTCATAGATTGTCTAAGAAGTAGCTAAAATAGGTCATCCGGATGAAAGACATACCTACTAGATATTATGTAAGTAACCAATTCTTGTTTACTTGTTGCTTTAGAAATACAGATATTTCATTGCTTGGTACTGTTTTGGTGTAATTGTATTAAACCATGTCTATAATGCTCTATGTGAATTATAGTTGTGCACATTCATTTTGTTGTTGGGATTATATTTTCTTTGAAATTGGAATTCACATCCTTTGATTTGGGACTTCATATTATTTGGTAATGTTTTGTGTCTTGGGTGCCTAGAAATGTCCATATATGCATGTAAATGCGTGCGTATGGCTAGTCCATATTGTAGGGAGACTCGCAAATTTTTTTAAGTATTATAAGTATAAGTTTGAAAAATGTTCATAAGTATTATAAGTATAAGTTTGTAGGAGAGTCAGGTGCCGCTTATCAATTGGATATAACTATATTGGTGATCCACTAAAGCCTATTAAAGGGGTGATGAAATTTGGGCTTGGGGTCAGCGACACGAGGCCACGCCAAGCTTAAATAAACCTCACGAGGCCAAGCCAAGCTTGGTTGTCATCATAGTAAGCTATTGAAATTTGTTAAGCCAAAATAGGTAGTGCTTAGGCCATTAGTGCAATGAGAGAAGGTAACTAGACACACTTGGTCAATAAAAAGACTGTTTTGGCTATAACAGAAAAACAAGGGTATTTAACACTTATGTATACAAGAATAAAGCTACAAAATGTTATAGAAGCTATAAATTGCTCAACCAAGTTGTGACTATCCCAAAACATAAAAGATTATAGAAACATTTCAATGCATTTGAATACCAACCAAATATGTATTACTGATATAAAGCTAGAATGAATGAAATACCTTACGTATTCACTTACGATTAACAATAAAAACAAATTTAAAACAAATTAAAATAAAATAACATGATATAATATAACTATTAAACTAAGTGCGTTACGGGTGGGAAATTGCAAGGGATGAAGAGTCATGACTGTCATGTGTTCATGGAGAGACTCATGCCTATAGCATTTCGGGATCAGCTTGATAAAGCAATATGGGACGCTTTGATGGATCTTAGTCGTTTCTTCAAAGAATTATGTTCAAAATCATTAAATGAGAAGGACATGTCTGTACTTGAGAAGAACATCATAGAGATCACGTGTAAACTAGAAAAAATATTCCCACCTGGTTTTTTTGACTCCATAGAGCATTTACAAATCCATCTTCCCTATGAAGCTCGTGTTGGGGTCCATTCAATATAGATGGATGTACCCTTCGAGAGAGGATGATGGGAAACCTTAAGAGGAAGGTGAAGAATAGAGCTTATGTCGAGGGGGGTCGATATGTGAGGCATCTGATTTCGATGAGATATCTACGTTTGTCTCAGATTATTTTTAGGATGAAGTCTTGACAAAGGCCAATCGAGTATCGAGACATGATGATGGGGGAATGTTGAACTAAAATGGTGGCTCTCTCTCAGATTTGGTCTATCGGGTCGCGCTTATGGAAAAGGGAAGCGCATATTCCTCTCTAAGCAAGAATTATATGCTATGCATACTTACATTCTTCTCAATTGTGAGGAGATTGACTAATTTGTTAGGTACACATGTAAACATGATAATTTATCTTGTAAGTTGAAAATTTATTCCAATATGTTAATTCTTATAACATGGTATAGATTGTACGATGACGAGTTAAAAGTGAAGCATCCCGGCATAACTGATAAAGATATTCAAATCAATAGTGATAAAAAAAATTGCACTTTGGCTAAAGGACTGCGTAAGTTCAATTTCTTAAGCACGACATATATATATAATATATATATATATACTCCATATTAACTATGACTTCATTTAATAAGATGGAGTTTTTGTAAGCTTTAACTGAGGGATCAACGATTCTGGCTAATGTACAAGTCCTAGCTATGGGACCAGACCAGGGGACCAAGTCGGTATAATGGTTACAAAATAAATGGTTGTGAATTTCATACAAAGGCATATGGGCGCGGTAAAAGAACAACGAACTATGGAGTGTGTGTCCAAGGAGATCGATTGTTACAATGAGCTTGGTCGTGCCTTTTATGGGGAGTTGGAGGAAATCGTAGAGTTGTCGTACAAGGGCACATACGGGGGTCATATTAACTTGTTCAAGTGTCGTTGGTTTGATTCAGAAAAAGGGATACGTGTTGACAGACATGGAATTATCGATATTAACCTCCATAGGTCGGCTTACTCCAACGAACTGTTTGTTTTACCAACTCAAACAGTACAAGTATACTACACTCCTAATCCTGTTAGGAAAAGGGATAGACCGCCTACAGATTGGCAAGTTGTAATTCATACCTCTCGCATGATCGTGTCCAAGTAATAGGCGGGATTTCTACCAAGAGGAGAGGCCATAAACCTCCTATAATAAATATAGAGGACAACAATGATGTAATCCAGTTAGAGGGTGGAGATGAACCTGATGAATTGGATCCCGAGATAGTTATTGTTCCTGATGACAGTGATACCGAGGAAGAGTTATTGACTAACACTGACACAGAATCTGAAGAAGAAGATGGTTATAAATCTCTGACACTTGTACAAAATGATTCTGACTCAGACAACGATTTTCATTAAAATGTATGTTTAGTTCTAATTGTATTACAATGAATTACATATAGGAATGTTCTTTATATCATTAACATGTTTATGTACCTTTCATTTATAGTTGTCGTAGTCAACTATTTCATACAATTAATTGTCATTATTGTCCTTTTATATAAAATGTATGTTTATGTACCTTTTATTTATAACTCATACTAACATCCTAAATTTTTTATTTATAGATGTCTTACGAACTGCTGAGCATGAAAGCCAGTTGGGTGGGCCCTAATCATGTGTCAAGAAGGCCCGGCTATCTGGATGATCGCATTCTTATCTGAGATCCATCCTCCTCCGGAAAAGCACGTAAGTTAAACATCGTGTATATATAAGGGTTTAATATTTCCATTATTATAAAATATATATGACTGTAAATTATTGTATATTGAAGTGATTTTCAAGATAGTTAAATTGTGAAGTGCATTTCACAATTATAACTTCTGAATCGGCCTACGCCGGTGATTACATGGCGACACCTCTCGCCCATAAGGATGATTTAATTTGAATTTCGGGTATATTTTTATCACTACGATAGATAATACATAGTTAATCAAATAATATTGTTTAGTAATGTTGGATTATGGTAATATAATATATGAGTTTTAATATTATTATTATTGTTTTATTTGCATAAGCGGTATAGATGGGACGACGCACAGGCATCAATTATTTAGACATTGTTCTGGCAGAAGTGCATCGTCTGAACTAAAGATAATCTGAACAAGGAACAACAAAAAGCCCTGCACAATGCTGGGATTGACCATCCAGGACAGGGTTGGCAGTATATGCATGAGTATAGTCCCTGGTGGTAGGCACATCCCATATGGGTGCAGATGTATGACCAGTGGAGAGCTGAGAGCTGGGTCAAGAGACGCAAGACTGCCGCCTCGAACAAATCCTCAGGTGTATCTGAAGGCGAAAAGGTAAAAGGTACGTACAAGGGCGGCAGTATATCACAGCTGCAGCATATTACTGCTAGGGTACATATGTATATCAAGCTTATTGGCTTAGTTATTTGTTTTATGTTTACAGACATCTTTTGTAGCTAAAATATCATATGTTTACATAATAATATGAGAAAATGAACTGTAGGAGTCTCAGTCTCAAGGTCAACCTATTAATTGGTTGGATGTGTATGTCGCCACCCGCGATGGTCTGCCTGAGGCTGTTCCGATAGCGGTAATAAGTTCTCTTTATCCTAATATGTTGTTTATAAATTGTGACGATCTTTTTTAGTATTTTTTTTATTTATTTTTAACTATTTAATTGTTCATCTTCCCGACGGGACACTTATAAGGGCTTAATGAAGCAGCGTTATCCACGAAGGCACCCCGCGTCAAGGTCGATTGATCAAGAATTATGGGAGAGGCGTCCATCGTGAAAAAAAATTATGTCAAAGGCGAGGACAAAAATGGCACCCGACCATCCATCGATAGTACAGCGACTCTACCACCATCATCAAAGTTATCCACCTATCATACTCCCCGCTAAGCGTGTGAGAGCGATCTATCGAGGATCGTGATCTTCTTCAGATATCTCAAGGCATCTGCAGTCTCGAGTCTGATGAGTTGGCGGGAGGCGATGGCGGCGATAATGTAGCAGCAGCAATGACGTGAGAATAATGACGGCACCGTATATATATATATCGTTTATTGTTTAGCTACATTGTCTTATATGTTTATAGTCTCTAAGTCACTGTCATACTTATATGTTTCACTACATTGTCTATTATTTAGCTTTCCCTAAGTCATAGCAGTATCAACACATGTAACATATATGTTTTATTACTTTGTTAATTACAGGATCATAATTTGGATGATCTATGAAGAGCGCCTAGACTTGTTTTTTTAGATTTTTAAAGCCTTGTAGTCTTTTAGATTCATTCTTTGGACAATTGTATTGGTTTATATGGATGTTTACGATATCGATTGTATTGTGTTGGATGAATGTTTACAATTGTATTGTGTTGGATGAATGTTTATTCATGGATGATCAATGTTTATTATATAGTAGTTATATCATGGATGGATGTTAATATGGATGCTTGTATATACTGATGTGTTGGGATTGAAAGCAGGTACAAAGTAAAGCAGGTTATTTTTGGGAAATCAAGAAAACAGGCAAAATTTAAAAAAAAACCACCAGCGACCGCATGCGATCGCTAACACTGTATCAGCGATCGTGTCACCTTCTTGGAATCTAGCGGTTATTATTAAATCATCACGCCACGTGTGCCACGTCACACGACAACCGACTCAAAGATGAGTCGAATAATAATCGACACATTACCGATTGCGATTGCGATTAATAAATCGGTCGCTATTCCTGGTCGATAGTGTCCATCCAGCGACCAGATTACCTGCGACTAATATCGGTGACGCGACGCGGTGATCATTGATACCCATCTATGATCGCTTGCGATCATTTGATAAGCGATCATTGATAAGACTTTTTGTTGTAGTGCTTGTCAACGAGTCAAGGCGGAGCATCAAGTGCCAAAAGGTCCATTGCAACCACTTGAAATTCTAGAATGGAAGTGGGAGCACATTACCATGGATTTCGTTACTAGTCTTCCCAAGGTTTCTCAAGGCATAGATGCAATTTGGGTCATTGTAGATAGATTGACCAAATCTGCTCATTTCTTACCTATACGAGAAAATTATACACTTGAACGCCTTGCTCGTATGTACATAAATGAGATTGTAAGACTGCATGGTATGCCAGTATCCATAGTTTCTGATCGAGACCCAAGATTCACTTCACGATTTTGGGTTAGTTTGCAAAAGGCTATGGGCACGGATTTACGATTTAGTTCGGCATATCATCCTCAAACGGATGGGTAGTCGGAGAGGACTATTCAAACTCTTAAAAATCTATTAAGACTCTGTGTCCTTGACTTCAAGGGAAGTTGGGTAAAGTTCTTTCCATTAGTGGAATTCTCCTACAACAACAATTATCAAGCAAGTATCGACATGGCTCCATTTGAGGCATTGTATGGAAGAAAGTGTTGTTCTCCAATATGTTGGGACGAGGTGGGTGAAGCAACGTTGTTGGGACTGGAA
This sequence comes from Panax ginseng, assembly GCA_020205605.1. Lineage (NCBI taxonomy): Eukaryota > Viridiplantae > Streptophyta > Magnoliopsida > Apiales > Araliaceae > Panax > Panax ginseng. The sequence goes on along the minus strand of CM035147.1, from coordinate 48,005,081 downwards.
TTGGTACGCATGACAACAGAAAAGATTCAAATGGTCCGACAACGTATAAAAACCTCACAAGATCGTCAAAAGAGTAATGCTGATCTTCATCGGAAAGACGTGAAATTTAATGTTGGAGAACATGTGTTGTTATGTGTTGCTCCATGGAAGGGAGTTACAAGATTTGGAAAGAGAGGAAAGCTCAATCCTCGATTCATTGGTCAAATCCTTGACCGAGTAGGAACTGTGGCCTATAGACTCGCCTTACCGCCATGTATGTCTCGTGTTCATAACGTTTTTCACACATCCATGTTACATAAATATGTGGAAGACTCGAACTACATTATTGAGTTGGAACCGGATGAAATAACGAAAGATTTAACGTATAAAGAGGTTCCTGTTAAAATCTTGGATAAGAAGGAACATATTTTACGCTCCAAGGTTATACCTCAAGTCAAAGTTTTGTGGAGAAACCACGATGTTGAGGAAATGACCTGGGAGTTAGAATCTGAAATGAGATCAAGGTATCCTCACCTCTTTGTCATCCAGGTATGTACCCTAATTTTGAGGGAGAAATTTCATAAGAATGGGAGGTTGTAAGACCCCAACTTTTATGAATAAAGATGAATTTTCTATAAATATCATTTTTGAATATTAAGGAGTAAATTTTGATATAATGTTATAGTTGTGGGTAATATTTATAAATTTTGCAAAGTACGCAAGTTGTTATATTATATTTGATTGGTCGGGGAATATTCGTTTTAATAGGAAATAATCGTACGACGGCACAATCATTGGTGGACCCCACAGTGGAATTATTGTCGGAGTTAGAAAATGACAGAAATATCTTTTAATAAAAATAACAGCGGAAGTTTTACCGTTAAACTGTTGAAATACCCGGTGGTAAAAATACAGTAATACGATATTGATTATTGATGATTACGTGAGAAGTCACTCAGTTTTGTTCAATTATTGCTACAGTAATTGCTGCATAGTATCTCACGTTATTTGATTCAATTATTGTCAATATTTTATATATTATTAAATCAATAATTGAGATGACAAAGTTATTAATATTATTATTTGCAATATTGACGATGTCTAGAAGTTACATCAAGGAGAGGTTTGGTCACCTAATTGCGCCATGATAGGAGAAATCCTTATTGAAAGCCCCTCTTCAGGAGCGATCTGGTTGTTAAATATTGCGAATTATAATAATGATGATAAATGTTGTTAAAAATGTTGAAGGGATTTTTATGAAGTATTTATGGACCCCCATTTACCCATTTTTCAAAATAATCAGTAAATAGTTATTCGGTATATTTTTATATAATAAAAGTGGGACCACATATGGGGCCCACGTGTGAATGATTTTGGAAATGGAGTGGGGGAAGGGTTTACGTATTAAAAGGGAATGAATATTATATATATATATATATATATATATATATATATATATATATGCCTTACGACAAAAAGAACACCTCTTCCTTCTTTTGTGCAGTGCTTCAACACTTCTGTTTGCCTCGACTGATCTCAGGAACTGATAGCTTAACTCCTTATTCTGGCCTCTTCTGAATAGCAAGACACTTCAGATTTGAGGCATGCCCAGCTCGCTTTCTCCTTGTGATCTCCCATTCACTTATCATCAATGGACTGACCCAATGCTTAATCACTTTAGCCTTATTCTTCATAAGCTGACCATTATCTCTATATACACTTCATTAGTTCCTGCTTTGTTTGGCAAACACTACGATCCTGGTTACATCCAAGATCGTCGTCTTCTGTTCACTTGACAGCTACTTCACTTGCTGACTTTCCTTAGTTAATCACTTTGACTGAAGTCTTCTTCTGATCTACTTGTGGAAGACTTCATCTTGAATGGCTTCACAACTCAATCTGGATGTTAATTGGGATGGTGCTTAGATCTTCCGTTAGCTTGCATGTCATTAGTTGAGTGCTCTCTGGTTTCCTTTAGGTGGGATGTATCTTTGCAACTCAGACCAGAGGCTTCATACTTTGGATATTCTGGGAGTGCTCATTTGTTGAGAATCGTGTTTACTCTATAATTCTGCCCTGGCGTTGTGAGCACCTCTGCTGAAGCCTTAGTTCTGCACTCTACGATTTAGATTTGGTTCTGCATACACTACGAATCTGAGATCAGATCTTGACACTCTACGATTTTTGTCTTTATGTTTGTTGTCTTCATCTGATCTTACTCGACTACGATCTCTGCCTCTTATATGATCAGTAGACTCTACGACTCAAAGTGTGGACTACGATTCATGACTTGGCTTTGGCAGATGCTCATTCGGCTCTTAGACAAGATGTCTCTACGATTCTGAGTATGACTTCCTCAGTAGACTACGGCTCTGAGGAAGTTCTTCTCGACACACTACGATCCTTCCTCGTCTCTCCTGGCAGTCTATGAACTCCGAGATCTACTATCTTGTAGACTACGATTCTGTCTTGATAGTTCTCAAGTTTTCCTTGACTCTCCTGGCAGACTACTATTTCTGGTGCAGTGCTCGACGATCAGACAAGCCTATCTATTACATTATAAGATCAACCTGACAAGCTTGATCTTTCTATATTTATAGTCCTTGTACATCATTTCTTTTTAAGGACTTTACAAAGCTATTTTGCTTATATAGGATCAATCCTAACATATTTGATCAATTCATTCTAAGTCCTTGTACATATGTTCCTATTATCTATCAAAGAACTTTATAGATTTTCTTAATGCAAGCATACTTGCATACTCATTCATACATATCATAATCAAATCATATATAAATAAGAATATCATCCACATGCTTATTCCTAAAACAAAGTACTATTCACGGGGTACTATTCACAAAATACTATTCATAAAGTACTATTTGCGGGGTACTATTCATAAGGTACTATTCACAAAGTACTATTCACGAAGTACTATTCACTGGGTACTATTCACTTGAGTACTATTCACCCGGGGTACTATTCATGACAAAAAAATTGATTTCTTTTCTGTCCAAATTATTTTTGATACAATATTATTCTTGAATTTTACTCCACAAAGCAGTATCATGTTGATAATTTGGACATTATTGAATTCTGGATAAATTAGATTATAAATCTTTAAAAATTTATCCTTTGTTTTCTTTTAACTGAATTCTTATGTCATTGTCATCATCCTCATGCTTATATTGTGATGAAAGTCATCTTTGGCCCGTAGTGTATAGATGGACTATTGATTGGTATGATTATGACTAGGGATAATTCGGTATAATTATGACCTGTAATGTTACAAATGATATGCTAAAAGTCATCATTGACCCGTAGTGCATTGATGGACAGTTGTTGGTATAATCATGGCAATTGGTGATTACACGAATATCATTGACCCGTAGTGCATGGATAATTCGTGGACGTGATACTATTGAATATCATTGGCCCGTAATGCACGGATAATTCAATGATGTGGATTATTTATTGAGCTTAGTCTCAGCGATAAAGTTGATGATAAACTTTTTAAATCATAGAAGATAATAGATATCACGCTCTACTTGACTCTTCTAATGGATTGCTTGTTCCACTGCAGTTAAACTTGATGTTTATTGTATTTTATCAGTTTAACATTGTTGAAGGCTAACGATAATTTATTCTGCATTATCTTAGTCATAATATTTCTTACTGAGCTAGTTGAGCTCACCCTTTTGCTTTCATTGTTCTCTTTAGGAAATGAGAACGTAGCCGGGACTAGTCGGGGAATGGAGCGACGGTCCGAGATAGTTGTTTTAGTAGTCCTCACTATTTAGTGTGATAATAAATGTAATGAAGATTGAATTTGAGTTTGGATATTGTCTATGAGACAATATTCGTGTAAAAACTCTCAGCTCATGTTGTATAATTAAGTTTGTATTTGTATTTAGTATCATGTATTTGGCGACTCAAGATGGGTGATGTATACCTATTTTGGGGGCATCACAGTTGGTATCAAAGCTTAGGGATATGATCCCTGGCTGAGATGTGAGACTAGAACTAGGAGGGGAGAGTCGGGTAATTCCTTCGCTAGTATGACCTACCTAAGTTTATTTGTTATTTAATTGGTCGGTCAGAGTATAGGAATAATATGTGGCATGTCAATTAACCCTTGTTTTGTGGCAGTGTTTGAAAATGGCATCTGAAAATATTCAGATAAGCAATGAAGCACATGAGACCGTTGAGTCACCAACGATCAATACCCAGGATAATGTGCATCAGGAAGGCAATAATCCTCAGGTAAACAACAACACTGACCAGATGATGAATGATGGGATGTTCAGAGGCTTTATGCAATTCATGCAACATCAGGCGAGAGAGACTCATGTTCAGAATGCATATGGAAAAACTGGCAACTCATGGATGGTCATCGCTAAGCAGTTCAAGGAGCTGGGACCACCGGAGTTTGTGGGAAAGCCAGAAACACTTAAGGCGGAGACGTGGATAAATCAGATCACCAAGATATTTGATGTCTTGGTGTTGACATTGGAATTTTTATTTGTCCCTTTTCTGTTCTTATCTTTTGGTGTTCTCATGTTAGGTGAGATTTGTTTGAAAAAACAAGTTGTGAAAAGGTCCGACATATATATGTCGACGATTGGACTGTAAGAGTTGCCAGTTGGTTTTTTAAATGGTTGTACCAACACAACTGAGAAAAGATTTACACATTGACCTAGTGATGTGACACTGCTTAACGGGTCTGTGAAACAGAGATTTGTTAGGGTTCGGGGACTTGGTTATGCGGAGGGAAGGTGTTAGGCACCCCCCGACATCCGTGTTGCCACGGTGACTGCTACTTTTCATTTAAACTGTTATATGAATCTCTCTGTGTGTGTGTGGATTATTGTTCAATTATTTGGAAGTAGTGTTATGCCTCGTTCGCACCTATATACAAAGGGTTTGAATTTATGTATAAAAATTAAGTTTTAACAAGATATAGCAGTGATGTTTTGCAAAAAGAGGTTTTTCAAACCCTTGTGCTCAATAGTAATTGAGGCATTTGATACTTTCATTTTATTATGTGTTCGGCTTTATTGCTTTTATTTTCGAGATGCGAAGCATCTTCGAGAAAATATGATAAAAAAGCAGTGTTGAACTCCTTGTGGACATGAAAGTCGTCGAAGGAAATTCAAACACCGTGAATAATTTACAAGCCGTGTATAGCTGAAAATTTCCATCACGGGAACCGAATCTAGATTAAGTAGACTGGATCTGTGATCACATGATTCCTAGACTCACATTATGTAGTAATTTGTATGAAAGTTGTAAACAGTTATATATATAAAAGCTATACATATATATATATATATATATATATATATGTGTGTGTGTGTGTGTGTCTGTGTGTGTGTGTGTGCAAGCAATCAACCACCACGAAGCACCTCAATGGGGGATTACAAATGTAAATAAAGCAGTAAAAACCAATCAACCACCACGAAGCACCTCCATGGGGGATTGGAAATGTAAATAAAGCAGTAAAAACCAATCAACCACCAGAAGCACCTCCATGGGGGATTGGAAAATATAAATAAAACAATAAAACGATCAACCGCGTCGAAGTAAACTCCAGGCGGGACAAAATATAAATAAAGCTGTAAAAGGCCACGAAGTAAACTCTAGGCCTAACAGAAATGTAAATATATATATATAAGCGATAAATGCATTGGACATTTATCGATCCAAGCTAGTTTCGTTAATTCGTGGTCGAGGATGTGAAATCCAAGCTCAATCAAATAGAGTTTGATAGCAACAACATATATATAAGTATTTATATATATATAAGAAGTAAACGCTCAGGATGTAAATCCAGGCTCATCGAATAGAGTTCGACCACAGTTTATATATAAGTATATATATATAAGCAATAAACGCTCTGGATGTAAAATCTAGGCTCAATCGAGGCATAACTTGATAATGTTAGTCTATATAATATATAAATATATAAGGAAATAAAGCCACAGATTGAAGTCCGAGCAAACACACGCAACACGACTCTCAACGTGCAAAACTGTGTGTGCACAGTAGTGGAGAAAGGCTTTAGAAAGTGTAAGAAGGCTTACAGTGGACTGATAAAGAAGACTTCAATGTCTTTAAATGGATGAACACTCGGCTTCCGCCGGTGAAAATATAACAATATAGAAGCTCACAAGTGTTTAAAATGAGAAAACACTCAGTTTATAGTGCGTAGAGAGCAAATTGGAAAGGGCTTTCTCGCCTTTTTTCTTTCAAATATGGCTACCCCAAGCCCTCTATTTATAGAGGGGGGAGCTGCAGGTATACCTGCGGCTACCCGGGGTGCCCCGGGCAATGTGGGTCCCGCGCATCTTGAAATACATGCACTCGGACAACTCGCTGTTAGCTCGAACCTTCATAACTTTCAATTCGGGAGTCCGATGGAAACGTGCCATACCATTCTGAAAAGATCTTTCTGAGGGCTATGTAATGACATAGGATTTGTCCTTTTTTGAATCCGGGAAGATGGATCCATGACCGAAATGGCATTTCCGGGTTTCCGTCAAGCAGTCCGTTGAGCCGTTTTGCGTAGTTTGCGCTCGGAAGTTAAGATATGGTTATTGTGGGACTTCTTTTGAAGCAATTTGAATTGAAATGAGTGTATTTGATTTAATTTGAAGTTGAGTTGGCAAAATGACCATTTTACCCCTCCCGGGGTTATTTCTGGTTTTTGCGTAGTCGTAGCAGTATTTTCTCAGGGTTATCTCTAAGGTTGACCTGATGTTGACTTTAACTGTCCTCAAGGTTATCTCTGAGGTTGGCTTGACCATTTGGGGTTATCTCTAGGCTCTGAACTTGATCCCCCGGGGTTATCTCTTAGGTTGGAACTGATTTTCCCGGGGTTATCTCCGGGGTTGGAAACTGATTTCCCGGGGTCATCTCCGGGGTTGGAAACTGGATCTCCCGGGGCTATTTTTAGGGTTGGAATTGATGTTGTGGTCCTCCATGGTTATCTCTAGAGTGTGAAAAACACGATTTTTTTCCTCCTACATAGTTAGTAACAGGAAAACAAAATTTCGAGTGTCTACAGATGCCCTTCTTTATCATGTTCATGTAATGCAATGAAATGGACATGATAAAGATCACTAGACGCTTGAAATATGACAAGGTATTTTGAATGATGCAAATCGCAATGTAATGAATGTTATGATGAATGTTAAAATGTTTTCGCAAATCGCAGTTCACAAATCGCACATCGCATTTCGCACTTCGCTTTTTGCATTTAGCCAATCGCAACTCGCACATCGCATTTTACATATCGCAAATCGTAATGTAATGAATGTTATGATGAATGTTAAAATGTTTTCGTAAATCTCTTTACCTTTATCGCTCATTGCTAATGCCTATGCTGGTGTTGACTCCAACGATTTGGCTTTTTGTCGGTGTTATCGATGCTTGTTTGATGAAGATAAGTTGAGATGTTTTTACATCTCTGCTGGGGACGACGTTCTGAAATCACCAGACCTTCTCGATGTATACGGTTGGTAGTTTATAATGGTGCCTACCCTGATGGTAGTTTGATAATGGATCCTAACTTGTTGGTAGTTGACTACGCTGACCTCGCCAACCTGTTTCGGTTCCCACTCGAACAGTGGTATACAAAGCTTTCATCGCTGAACTGTCTTGATGTTGCACTGAATTGATGCCAATGGTTTTGAATACCGGATCTTCCGATACCTTCGCTGAAGTAATATTCAAAGGTTTGTTTTACCAGACTCTGCCTGATTTTAAGTTGGATTGATGACAACCACCAGATGTGTACGAAGAAATTTTTTTCTAATCTTGCATACATATTTAAATCTACTAGAGATGCATGCTAAACTTTGATAGAGATGTACGTTGATGTAGCGCATTTGCACATGTGCAAATCATGCATGATGTGATGATCTAGATTTATCCTTAGGAGTCTGTTGTCCTAGGTTAATGCAGATTGTATATTGTCTGGAGTAGAATTTTACCTCACCCTTTTTGAGGTGATTTGGAGTTTCCTTTTATTGTTGGGTGCTCGTGCCCCATTTCCTTGAGCGTTTGATTCAGAATCTTATTTGAATCGATGACACGAATGGCGACATCCTGGAAGGTGCGACTCGTTCTTTCATTTGCTTGATTTGAACTTTAGTGTAGAGGCCTCAACTTATGAGGATTTAACGCAGGTTAACATGTTTGATGGTGTAGATTTCATTCGCCAAACCTTTTGTTGTTGGGCCTTTGCTTTTGAATTAAGAACTTTTTTGAGAATTTTCCCCTTCTTCTGTAGGGGCAAACTTATATCGACGTGATAGGAGTTCTCCCCTTTCTTTTGATGAGAGGCTTGATCCTGCCTTAAACTCATTCCCTTTCTTTGAATCGAAAAATGCCCCAGTCCTATCGCATGTTGATGTCGGGTATTCATATGAGAAACTCTCTTTATTGACCAAATCGCGAGTGAGCAATATCTGAATCGCCAGTGAGATGATATGAAGGAAGCTCTGATGATGATGGACCATGCTGATGGTGCTGACTGGTGCATGCCCCATAGTTCAGTTGTCACTGTTTCCGAGATTGTCCTAATCTTGTTGTAAGGGACCCAATATCAGTTTGTCGCCAATCTTGAAATTGCCCCAGCCTTGCTTATTGTCTAGGATCGTTGCTTTGACAAATAGGCCGATAAGATGCTGAGATCGCAAGAAGCTTTTACCTCTGTACTAGATGGTGAACAGGTAGTGGATTTGGGCTTTGATGCCCTCAATCATTGTTCCTGACTTGTTCACGCAATCGACTTTGATGGTTTTCTTCTGATTTTAATGAAGATTTATGAGTGAGAGTGTCAGCTCTTTGAAGGTCCTTGCTGCTGGTCATCTTAGTGTATCACTATTTTTTCCTTTCTGGGATTTGTGCCAGATTTGATGGAATGACATTGAAGTGTTGTTGGGTCTTTTCAACATGGGTCGCTGACTTGGAGGATTGTTATTGGGCGTAGACTTGGGGTTGATGTTTGGGTTTGGATATTTCTTTTGAGGTCCGTACTTTTCACCGATGGTACGCCACGCACTCTCTGTATGCGGGAGATTAGGTCTGTGTAGTTCCTGCTTGATAAGATAAACGGTTTAAGAAGTGTTTGTTTGAGTTTTTTTTGGGTTTTTTGTTTAGTTTGACCGCACCATAAATGGTTGCCTACGTACTCCCATTGATGAGGGGAGATCAGGTCTGCGTAGTTCCAACCTTGGTTTGAAAAGGTTCAAAGTGGTAAGTGGTGAGAAGGGTGTAGAGATGTTTTTGTTTTTGTTTTTGTTTTTTTCTTTTTCTTTCTTTTTCTTTTTTTTGTTTTTGTTTTTTGTTTTTTTTAACATGCATGGAAAATAAAAGGCACACTGCGAAGAAAGTGATATCGTCCCAACATCTCCTGGAACTCACAACTATATCCTATGGATCTGCATCTTCTTGGCTAGCTAAGGCATGATAATCCAGTTGTCAGTAGTTATGTTGCCTTCAGGGCTCGCGATAGAGGTTACCTCTTGGTTTTGAATATCTTCACTTATGGACATAACTTGATCGCTTCCTGATTCAATACATTCCTCAGGAATGCTTGAATTGGACCCATCGCAAAAAGGAATGAACTATGGATTCTTCAATGGGTTAGCTTCCCCGACAATCTCACCACCTTTTTCTTCATCTGTTCCATTGCCTTTTTCATGGGTTTGAGATGATTCGACCATGAAATCTCCCTCGAACTGTTGTTGCATTTCTCGCAAGAAACTTTCCTTTTTGGCTTTTTCTTCTTTAGAAAGGATTAGTATTTCCTCCACATTATCCAAGGTTATAAAATTAGGAATGTGGTTGCTATCTTTAGACCACATGATGTTTGATGTTGGCGATTCCCTGGTCTCCTCTATCATTCCTTGCATTAGGATTAGTCCACCTTGTGTTATGCAAGAATTGGTGCTTATGGCGTTCAACTCCTTTGAACTGCATGTCTCGAGTGAACAGCTTAAGCTTTTTATTTCTTCCTTGCTTATTCTGGTCATGAGGAATTCTTTCTTCAGCTCTTCAATTTCAATGAGATCCTGGATTTTATGTCGCAAAGACCAGCATTCCTCAGTCGTATGTCTAAGTGAGTTAGAATGATAGAGACATATCTTGGTGGAATCATAACTCTTCATCTTGGAATTTATAGGATGCAACTTAGTAATCCTTCCTTCGCTTATCAGAAAGTGTAGCATTTCTTCATTTGATTTGCTCATAGGGGTGAATTTTCGGGCTCTTTGGGAGGTTGTTTGATCTTTCTTCTTTAGGAAATCGCATTCTCCTGAGCGATTTTTCGCTGGCGAGATCTTCTAGAAATTTTATCATCCCTCTTTTCTTGTACTTTCAGCTTGCTTTGATATTCTTCATTTAGCTGGCTCATCATAGAGAGATATGGGCTTACATTATGGTTAACCTCATTTTTATCTTAACTTTCTTATAGTTGAGTGAAAAACTGTCTCGTTTCCTGATGTTGGCGCACTATCAGCTTAGCCAGCAGATTTACTTGATTCTGGATCGTCTTTAATTTTTGCATTACTGGCATACCCTCCTCTAAGTTTTCCCAGTCTAGGACATTTGTTCTATGCCTTTGGGGGTATTCCTCCACCCTTCGTATGTACTTACGATTTGGATACATTTCAGCGCTTCCTGACCCGATCATGTTTGCTTCCTCCGTATCATGCTGCAACGGAGGATTGGTGTTGACATTTTGTTGACCGGGTTGTTGGACCACAATAATTCCACTTTCGATCAGATTTTGAATCTTATGCTTTAAGGACTAATAATCTTGTGTATCGTGTCCTGGAGTACGTAACATTCCAGAATTTTAAAGTGTAATATTAAATATTTATTGATTTATATAAGTATTTAATGGATATGTTTATTGTTGAATAAATAATTGTTCAATTTGAGTTGATGTGGTTTAGTTAATTATTTGTTGAATAAATAATTAAATATTAAATATTAAATATTTATTTGCAATATTAAATAATTATTGAATTATATAAGTATTTAATGGCAATTTGAGTTTATGTGGTTTAGTTAATTATTTGTTGAATAAATAATTAAGGAGCTAAGAAAATTAATTGCTATGAGATTATATACTAATTTAATTTAATAATTAAGTTAGAGAGCTAATAATGATTAAATGAATTATAGTAGTTTAATTGGAATTTGTGATTAAAATAAGGTGTTAGTTGGATTAAATAAAATTATAATTATAAAGAAAATTATAATTTTGTGGTATTGATTTATGTGTTAAAGTGATTTAATAAATTGTTTTTAGAATTAATTTAATTAAATTAATGTGTGACAAATAACCTTGTTATAAATGAGTTACTAAAATAAATTAAGGGAGTTTAATTCAGTTTTGCCAAACAAGGCCTAATGCCTATTAAGTCTTTTATCTAATTGTGTTTTGCCAAACAAGACCTAATGCCTATTAAGTCTTTTATCTAATTGTGTTTTACCAAACAAGGCATAAGGGTTAATTGATTATCTTTTTAGTGGTTAGCCAAACAAGCCTTATGGCTTTTGATTTCAAATAAAAAATAACTGATGTTAGTTAAGTTAGAGTTATATTATATATTTAATACATATATTATATCGTATACGTTATATCATAAGACGTAAGAATAGAGGAGAGAGGTTAGAGAGAAGAAAAGAAAAACTCAGAGGAAGAAGAAGAGAAGAAGAAGAGAAGAAGAAGAGAAGAGAGGAAGAAAGGCTAGAGATTGGAGAAGAAGAAGCTTGAGAATAGAAAGGAATAGCCATCATCATCTTCTTCAAGGTATTGTTCTATTTTTTTTTAGTTTTAAAAGTTAGTTTTTCTCTTCCCAAATTCTCTGTAGAATTCTTGTGTAAGCATGAATTTTGTTGTTATGTGGCTTTATATGACATACTAGTGATGTTAAAACTATTTTCATAAGTTATAATCAATGAATTGATGATATGTATGTAATTTGTGAAGAAAACATTTTTACAGAGAGTTTTTATGAATATATATTGTTTATCTTAAAGTAGAAATTGAGGGTTAATTAGTTATTTAGTTGATAAATTGATCATCTAATTTGATAGAGTATGTATAATTATTGATAAAGATGCTTTGAATTAATTGTTTTGGTTGAAAAACAAAATTTACAGTGTTGATTTTCATTGAAATATCAAAAAGTGAGTTTTTAGCAAAAATAGTGAAATTGGATGTTTTAAATTTGTTGTTTATGTTGTTGTATGGGTAGAAACATGTTACGAGTTCTTAAATTATGTTTACATGAAGTTTTTGTATGAATTGCATGTGAATTAGATGCGTTAGAAACGAGCTTGTAGGCCAAAAATGGCTTTTTTTTTCAGATTGCTATCAAGTCGATCAAAAGCTATGACTTTTGCCATGTATTCCAAGAAATACGTTAGTGGTAGCCATATCATATCATCGCCTTATGGTAGTAATACCTCGTAGTTTATTCACCATGTGCAATTCATCCTCATCTTAGTAAGCGCGACCCGAGTAAAGCTGTGCGTATGCACATGAAGTTAGCAGAATGGTCTGACAGTGTACTTTTTGTACACAAAATTTTAAGAAACATTATGTGATGATAGTAAGACTGTAAAATATTGATTTTAGTATTTCTATACTATGAATAATTATGTTATTAAAGATTAACTTGTGTTATAACTTGATTATGTGATTAAATAATCAAACATACATGATGAATGTAGTTAGTTAAGTTTGTAAAGTGGTAGTGACTAACTATGTCATGATGACGTATATATATATATATATATATATATATATATATATATATGTATATGTATATAGGGTATTGTGATTCGAATTGATTCGGTTTAGCCTACGAGCAAGGCAAGTTTTCTAATCTATTATCTTGTTAATTCAATTACTATTTTCAATTCGATTACAATATAATGATGTAAGTTATTTTGGAGCAAGTTATTCTTGTATTTAACTTGTTGTTTAGCATGCACAACGATATATACTAATGTCGAACATTTCTATCGTTCAAATTGCTATGTATGCTTAGTATTCAATTCTAATTAACCTTGGCTTAGTATTGTTCAAGCAAGGTATGCTATAGTTATTCAAATTGTATGCTATTAGATTATTCCTAAAGCATGACGTTAGTTTACTATGATTGATTCAATCACGATTATTCTATAGTATAGTGTTGTTGGTTTTATTCAACTACTCCTTAGTTGTTGTTCGTTGAATTCCAAATTACCTTGAAAGCTTATCCAAACCAAACTTCCTTTGGTGCGGACTTGTACTCTAAATACTGAGATGAACAACCCTATTGTTATGATTAGGGGTTAACTTACGCATAGCGTTAAAATGTTTGTGCATAATACATTGTACGAAGGGCTGATCCCCCTAAGTACGAGGTCCTTATAGTCTTATGACTGTTAAAGTTGGAGTTGAAAGATTACTTGCAACTGTGGACGTAGTTCATGGTCTTACGACCCTTAGTGATGTATATTTTCCATATTTTGGGATTTCAGTTTCTGATTATTATTGATAGAGTACTATTCATTTTTGATGAGCCTATTTCGACAGTTATTATTGTTATACTCATGTTGATTCCATATTATATCCAGTGAGCAATTGTTTTGCTCACTCTTGCATATTTATAAACTCATTGCAACTAAAGAAGAGAAGGTAGATGAACCTTCGACTAGCAAAGGAAAGGGAAAAATGTACAAGTGATGAAGACTTGTAATTTTTACTTTGATTAAGATGTTAGACTTTTATTATGTTGGTCTTAGACTTTATTTTAAAGAAGTTATGTAATGTTTTTTGCATTTGAATGATGATTAAAGGTTAGATAACCTGGGAGATTTTTATTTAAGTTTAATCCTGTATGGGCAGGTTTTTATTATTCAATTTTATTATAATTGGGTAGTTAGAAATGAATGTTTTGATTAAGTAAACACCAAATCTTGAGGAAATGAAGTACCAGGATTTGGGGGTGTCACAGAGTACCTGAGTGGTAAGCACATCTCTGGCTCGGATTGTATCTTTTGCTCCCTGGTTCCAAATGTGGAGCAAGTTCGGTAATTTTCTTAAGATTTATTAATATTGCCAAGACATTCTCAAGGGAATCGCCTAGTGGAGTGAACACCCGATTTTCCGTTCTTTCAAAATTTCTTTTTTTATCCTGGCATTGGTTGAATGCAGCCTGTTGTTGAGATGGCAGATTGTCTTGCTTTTTCCAAATAGGGGGACTGTAGTTTGGTCTCCTAGCTTGCCCCTGTACAACAAGGGATACACCTTCATCACCTTTTATTGGGTACCCCATTGGGATCGCTCACATACTTGTCAGTCTGTATATGTTTGGTGACTACTTCCAAGGCAGTGAAGTCTTTAATCTTTCCAACCTTCAGGCCCATCTCTGCCATTTCGTCGTGTTTGATCATTTTCGAGAATGGTTTTCCTATGCCTGCTAGGATTCTCTCATAGTAAGGCGCCTCTTGAATATCTATGAAAGTCATCACCATTTCAGTTTCTGTCATTGATGGAATGACTTGCGATGCCAGATGTCTCCACCTTTGGGCATATTCTCGAAAAGACTCAATACTTTGGTTTTTGACTTTAGTCACTTGGTATCGATCTGATGCCATTTATGACTGAAAACTGTACTGATTTAGAAAGGCGTGGGCCAATTCTTCCCAGTTGTGGATTTTGGCATTGTCAAGTCGGGCATACCAGGCTTTATCCTCTCCAATGAGACTCTTTTGAAAAAGTTGCATTCTAAGCCTTTCATCTTCAGCATAAGACCCCAGTTCGTCAATGTACACTTTTAGGTGTGTATAGGGATCGCCTGCCCCATTGTACTTTTCAAACTCTGGGATTTTGAATTTGTCAGGATATCGAGCCCCTGGGAATATGTAAAGATCTGAATAGGTGACACTTCCATAGTTTCCAGTCCCTTTGATTGATCGGATAGTTTCCTCCATTTGTTGGACTTTCTTTCTTATATCCCCAATTTCTCGATCATCCCTGAGTTTTGTGATTTCAGGGGTTTTGTTGGTTCCTTTATTGGAATGAGGTTCAGGTATCTGGGTTTCTATCTTTTTGCTAATACCATGACTGCCCCTGGTGTGAATGACTCTGGTTGAGTAGGCATTGTATAGCCCCGAGTGTTTTCACTTTGTTCTTTTAGAAAGATAGCCAATTCTGCTATCTTAATATTTTTAAAATAATTAAAATCATTTTTAAATCATCACCATTAATATTTAAATATTAACGAATTTATCATCAAAATATTAAAAGTCATTAATTATAACTTAAAATATTTGTAAATCATTTTTCTCATTTTTAAATCAATAAAATCATTTTTAATTCATTTATTTAATATAATAATTAAATAAATCTAATATCATTAATATTAATTTATTAATGAGAATTTTCCAAAAATATTGAAAATTATATTTTATAGTTCAAAATATTTTCTAACACTTCATTCTCATTTAAATTGATTTTTAAATCAATAAAATCATTTTAACTTATTTATTTAATTTAATAATTATATAAATCTAATATCATTAATATTAAATTATTGATGTAAATTCTTTAAAAATATTAAAAGTTATATTTTATAACTCAAAATATTTTTAAATACATTATTCTTATTTAAAATAATTTTTCACAATATTAAATCATTTTCTCTAATTTATTTAATATACTAATTAAATAAATTAAATATCATTTTATTCATTTAATTATAATTATTAATGAAAAATATTCCAAATTCTCAAAAATTATTTTTCATAATTTAAAATAATTTTTAAAACTATTTTTGGTAATTTTTATAATTTATTTCTATTTTAAATAATTTTTGGAAAATCAGAAATTTATTAAACTGTCGCTAAAGCCCTTTAGCGACACTTTCTGTCGTCTTAGGTGTTCTTGGTGCTCAAGAACACCGCTTTCGAACGATTAACAAAGATCTTGTTCAATGCATTTCATGAAATCAATTTGATCGTATTACAGGCTAGGTTAAGTATTCATCATGTAGTGTTTATGTAACACTACATGAATCAATCTTCATCTCGGTCATACAATAACATATCAAGACGATCTGTGCCTTCAAAATCCTTGTCAGACGGTTTCTGGGTTTTCACAGAAACCCAACAGTTCATCTCGGTACTTTCTAGATCATTTTAATCTAGGTTCTGGTCACGATTTTGATGGTTTTATGGTTCACACTGGTAGTATACATGACAAGGAACATTACTATAACAACATATCAGTTTAACAACAACAGATCCATAAGCTATGACTCGGTCAAAGCTTGTCAAAAAAAAACTTCATACCCTTTTCTAGAAATTTCAGAAATTCACAGTCATGACCGAATGACCTACTTTGACCAACTGTTACGATCGATCTGTTGATAGCTTACACGATCTAAGGCCACAAATATAAATTACACATGACAGACTACCAACTGGTTACAACAACATCAACAAACAACTTAAACACTGACAGATCAAGGCGTTATAAAAACTTGTCAAACATTGGTTCAGTATTTCTGGGTTACCCAAATTGTACTCGGTCATGGTCGGTCAATCGACTTTGACCGTTAATAACTTACGATCTAGACATCCAATGACCCTGATTTCACTTGCAGATAAAAGACCACTTGACAAGCTGCATATAACAACCTTAAAACATCAAAAACCATAAACGAACAAGAATCTGTGGCTCCTGACATTAGCTTGTCAGGCCACAAATTTTATTCTTGGACAGTTTTGGAAAAACTCAATTTTAAAGCACTTTGATGCTATGGATCCATGATGGATCAACATAGATCATCTAAAAACATCATATAACACATGATTAAACACTTAAACCAAAAAAAAATTCTAAGCAAGTAAGATCAAAATAGGTTTTAGGTTTATACCTTCTTGCTTCAAATCTTAGAACTTAGCTCTCCAATCTGATATTATGGTTGCTAGGGGCTGTTTATATGACTGATCTACTTGTGAATTTCGGAGGTCTTGGTGAGAGAAAGAGTAGGTGAGAGCTAAAGAGCAAAATGGCAAAGTAAATGAACTTTCTCTCTCTTATAACTTATATATATTATGATATGTTGCTATATCTGATGTGTTGAATTGATTTTACTGGAGATTGTATGTTACTAAGTAAACATAGTTGGTCACCTACCACAATTATACAAAGATTTGCAAGTTACATATTAAAAAAAATATAAAAGGGTATTTTTGTCATTTGCAAAATAATTTTTAATGGCATTCTTGACAATTGAACCAACCCTTAGGGTTTAACCCTAAGGTTCTAACCCTTAGGTTTTACAACTTTAATTTCTAAAATTTCCAATTAGGGTTTTAATTAAAAAATTAAAATTTCTAAATTACAATTAGGGTTTGTAAAATAGAAATTAAGATAACTAAAATATAATTAGGGTTTTCTAATCATATTAAAGTTTAATAAACACATTAGGCTTGCCAATTAGGATTAGGGTTTTGTAATTAGGGTTTAGGAATCCTGAATATGAAATTAGGGTTTTTCGACTTTCAATTAGGGTTTCTAACTGTGTGTTAGGGTTTCTAATCTCTTCATAAGGTTTATAAATTTTAAATCTTATCTGATCAATCATTGATCAAAATTTCTATTCAGTACAAACACGTACTTATCAAAATAATTATTTTAATTATATTTTCTATCAAATCCCTATCCAGAAATTAGGGTTAGGGTTTCTAAAACTGTTAAGCACAACTCTACTCTAATTTCTCAGTCAATACACAAATTGACTAATTCTCGAGACTCATAACACAGATACACATTACAATATTAACAGTCAATATTAAATTAAAAAAATTTTATTCGTAAAATTTGGATTATTCGAAATCCCGAGTTATCACAGAAATGGACAAAGCTTTCTATCTCATTTTCTCTTTTTTTTAAATGAGCTGCCAAGAGCTCATATTTAAAGACCAGATGGTCGTGGGTCTACCTGCGGTTGCCCGGGGGCCCCTGGGCCACGTGGGTCTTGTCATCTCGAAGTACGTGCACTTTGGCGTACGCGTTGTCCGCTCGAACCTTCATAACTTTCAATTCGGACTTCCGATAAAGGAGTGTTGTACCTTTTCGGAAAGCTGTTGTCGAGAGCTACACAATGACATGGAATTAGAGGTTGTACGAAGCCGGGAAGATGGGTCCATGACCAGATCTCCAAGACTTCAAAGTCTATGTGTTGTGCTGTTTTGTGTAGTTGTCACTCGGGATTTGAGCTATGGTTCTTGTGGGACACATTGGTACGCAGTGTGGATTGAAATGTGTTGAGACGACGTGAATGTGGAATTGAGGTAGCAAAATGACAATATTTCCCCCACCGGGGTTATCTCCGGCTTTTACACAGATGTAGCAGTCGTTGCTCAGGATTATCTCTGAGATTGGGCTGCTGTGAAAGCTGAATGTCCTTAAGGTTATCTCTGAGGTGTGCTTGACCTCCCGGGGTTGTCTCAGGGGTTGGAACTGATTGTCCCGGGGTTGAAATTGACTTTTCTGGGGTTATCTCCGGAACTTGGACTGGATCCTTCGGGGTTATCTCCGATATTGGAACTGAATCTCCCGGGGTTATCTCCGGGATTGCAACTGAGTAACTCGGGGTTATCTCCAAGATAGAAACTGAGTATCCCGGAGTTTTCTCCGGGATTGAAAACTGTACCTCCCGGGATTGTCTCTGGAGTTGAAACTGATTTGACTTCTAGGGTTATCTCTGGAAGACGATTCTGCCCTCCTATAGGAATGCAAAATTCCGAGTGTCTACAAAATCAATCGTATTAATTTTAAATTAAATAATGCTACTATCACATAAAAAATGATCATATAATACTCACATACACACACATAAATACTGTGGGTCCAACATGATAGGGTGGGACCCACAATATGCATGTATGTGAATTTTTTTATGTGATAATAGTATTGTTGTTTTAAATTTAAAAATTTCTCAAATTGATTTTTAGAGAGTCAATCATGGGATAATAATATGTTATTTTTAATAATAACAAGCAATCCAAGTACTGTATGAACTATATTTGTAATTAGTTGTGTCCCGTGTACTACATGGACGGTGAAATTTATTCTAACTTTGGATAATTCATATAATTTATTAGGGTGAGCGGAAAATTCAAAATTAGTTCATTTTTGTTAGATACCATAGCCATGATGAGAAAGGTTGAGGGACACCCGACCCGTTAAACAGTGTCAGCTTCCATTACAATCATTTTTACACAGATTAGTCGTTACTCTCTATACACCTCTCTCTAGCTTTACTGTGTTAAATTCCTGCAGCTGTTTTTGCAATTTAAGTTTGAAATCCGATTTCAAAATTCAAATATAGGTTCGCTGAAATGGATTCAACCCCTTTATGTCCTTCGACTCCTCGATGGAATGTCGAAAGACCCTTTCTCACCGGCCGATTCCACCAGGTTTCTCTCACTTTTTCATACGCAATAATTCACTTTTCTAGTATTTTTCCTCTTATGGATGCACATTGTTTAATTTTGCTGCAAAATTTTAATTCAGGAAACAAAGTTGACATCTGGGCTGGCTGAATCGAAGGGATTTTCTATGGACTCATTTAGGTATATTTGAGCTTGGTTTTTTCTTCTAATGTATTCTATATTTAGCCTTCTTTTGATTTTATGCTACAATTACAGTAATAATATTGATATTTATGTAAATGTTGTTTTTATTACACAGTCCTGGATTGGACCAGGCTATCGGTTGCTACCATGCTTCAGTTCAGGTATTTGGTGCATATATTTATTATTTTTGGGATGTTGGCCTGTAAAATTTGATTTTTTTTATGTGGGGTGTGGTCATTTGTAAGGAAATTGATTGGTTTTTTTTTTTATCAATCTGCCAGAAGTGATAATGGGTGGTATAATATTGTCCCTCTGTGAGTAATAATCATTGCCCATATCTCTATATAGGTACATAAATGTATATCTTCTATTTTGGTTATGTGTTTACTGTTTGCAAGTTTTGTTGTGAGTTGATTTTTGAGGATATATGAATTTAAGTGAAATCCGTGTAAATGATGGATTTGTTGAGCAGTCATGTTAGATAAAACTTATTGCTACATTAAAGTCTGATGAATCTAAGATCTTTGTTTGTTTATCTAACTGATTTTTTACAATAAATTTCTTAAACGAAGTAACAATCTTATCTTGCTCAATTAAAACAATTTTTAGTGCTACTCTCTCTCTCTCTCTCTCTATATATATATATATATATTTATATTTATAGTCAAATTTGTTCATGCTATTGACATGGTAGTGACCTGGCAAATAGGAGGTTAGGGTGGCTCTGCTGGGTTAATTAAACTTTTGTGTGTGATGACCTTAAAACATTTTTTTTTTAAATTTTAATTAATTATTGACTGGAAGGATGGGATGTGTAACTGTTATTTCTGATTTAGCTAGACTTTTTTGTGGTCCTTCAAGTTTTCCTCTGTTTAGAGATGGTGGATTTAAGGGCTGGTCTCATTTTAAAAGCAACTATCTAAAATTGGCTTTTTACATGTCATAAAAACCATGGAAAACCTAGCACTTGGTTTATTATTGACACTTGGCTTGTGATTTAGTTAATTTTTGTTTTTGATTTAGTTAATTTTTGTTTTCAATTAATTACTTTCTTCTGCTGTGCCCTATTTGATCTTTAAGTTATTTCTAGAATACAAATTGATCTTTCGAAGTGTTGAAACCCTTCATATAGTTTATATCAACAAAAGAGCAAGATTAAAGTTAACAAACTCTATAATTATATAATACCTTATGCTTTAAAGCTTTTCTGAACTTGGTCATCAGTTTATAAGCTTGGTTAAATCTGTGAGTATTGAAATCGATTTATAAGCTTGGTTAAATCTGTGAGTATTTATGTCATGCAGGAACTGATTGTTATAGATGATCTCCTGTCTGCTTTGGTTGGAATTGAAGGAAGATATATATCAATCAAAAGAGTCCGAGGGAAAGAGGACAGTATCAACTTCCTTGTTGATGCATCTATGGATTTAGCACTTCAGGTATCAATTTTTTTCCAAAGTGTTCAAGTGAATGACAAGATTGATCTTCTCTTTTATTGTTCGGTTGATTGTAGTTGCCCACAGTGTCTAGTCTTTAGAAAAAGTCTAGAAGATAAGAAACCCTAAATTGCAAAGTGGAGAGCAAAATTCAACTCCAAAGCCACGTACTATGTATTCATGTGAGAAAGGGACATGAAAAAGAAAGTGGAGGTTAAGTCTTTAAAAGAAGATAAGAAACCCTAAAAAGCATTTTAAGGCTTGTTATATAGAACGAGTGAGCAACTCGTGAAAACAAAGGCTTTAATCAGTTAAGTTGTTATTTTAACAGTTCTCAGGTCTGTCTTTTACTTATAAACATATCATTAACACAAATCTTTTTATAAGACATTTTGCAATATCAGTACACTAGCGTAAACCAATTGTACATGGACATAGGTGAAAACAGATCTAATATTCTAATTACTTCTATATTGTATCGCGCATTGTGAGATAGGTATCACATATTGTGTGATACGTATTGATTGGGTATGCGAAACGAAAACGGGTATGAGGAACACTACCTATGGTGGAATCCACAAGGCACCTAAGTTCTTGTATCACGATTCGGAATGATAGCACTTGGTTCGTGGAATGCTCAAACTGTTGCTCACATATCAGAGTAGATCGTTGGCTAAGGTGTTTTATTTTGTAGTTTCTTGTGTAGTTAATCATTTTATCATGTTTGTATTTCAACTTGGTAGAATAAGTGAATAACGAAAAGCTTGAATGAAGTGTCATTGTGAAAACGGCCATTATGGCCGTGTTTTACACTTCAAGTTTTCCTGCTATGCCATTTGAAAGTTGAATTAATTTGTGAAAGGTATATTTAGAAAATTACGCTGGCCAAGGTCTAAAATTTGGTGGTACATGAGGATTTGTTTTGAATCATGTAATATTTCTGGACATCAAAAAAAGAATGTTTCTTATGGAATCACATTATGTTCCAAAGAACATTGTGGAGTCATTAAGCATCTAAGAAGAGTACCTGAAAACTTGTCCTGAAAGGTGCCGGAACATAAGAAATATTGTACCTTGTGAGTGAAAGATCTGATTATCTAGCAATTTAAAATATGACTAGGTTTGAATCTCAGCATGCGCATGCCTCACTAAGTTTTAGCTTTTGATTGAACTGATCATGATGTTTGTTACAGGAATCAGCAAAACGGATGTTCCCTTTGTGTGAGAGCTATATGCTGATTAATCAATTTGTTGAGTCAAGGTCCCAGTTCAAGACTGGTCTAGTTAATCATGCCTTTGCTGCTGCCCTAAGAACACTCCTTCTAGTAGGTTTTTCAATGTTATAAGTTCTTTTATAAGCTCAGCTGCATACTATCCAATTCTTCTTTGTTTTCCTTTCCTTGTAATTATATGCTATATCCCAAACTCTTATTATATTATGTGTTGCGCATGATATTAGGAATTGTATGGATTTAGGGATGAGTAAGGTGCAAGTCTGAAGGGGAACATAACTTTCCATGATAAAAATTGCCGTGTCTGTAATTTAATAAGAAAATTCTTATTTTTTAACATTAGATAGGACAGACCTATTTCAACCAACTTGGGATGTTGGGATAGCAGACAAAAGAAGTTTATTTTCGTCATAGGAAAATAGTTGAAGGATTCGTTATAATGAAAATATGACGGGGTAAAAGTATATTAAATGGAGGGCCATATGAGGGCAGAAGCCCTTAACTTATGTGTTTATACTTATCTTACCTATGGATAATTACAGATCTATGTTCATATAAGCACGTGCACACACATCATTATTGATGTATAGTTTATGTTACATAGATGAACATGTAGTGTTTGAATCATATAGCGATAAATCTACTTGTTATAACAATATCTGTTTTTTATACTTCAGTTATTGACAATATCTATTTTGTATATTTCATAATAGTTCAATGCTTATAACCTTTAACTGTGTTCCCTCGTCTCCTAGTTCATGGTTTGTCATATCGGGTGTGTCTATCATTTGCATTTGTATCAGGTCAACTACTGCAAGTTCCTTCTGATTGATATTTGTATTGCACTGGCTCTGTTAATTTTTTACATGCAAGTGCTCATACATTGTAGATATAAACTTCCGTCGTAGTACTAAATCAACTAATATTACCTCACTATTATGTATGTCAGGATTACCAGGCCATGGTGGCACAACTTGAACATCAATTCCGACTTGGAAGACTTTCTATACAAGGATTATGGTTTTATTGTCAGGTATGACTTTGTAAAATCAGTGAAACCCCTTTCTCATTATGTCTTTTAGAACTCATTTCTGTACCTGTCTTAAATATGTACTGCAGCCAATGATGGGATCGATGCAGGCGCTTTCCATAGTGATAAAGAAGGCTTCAGCCAATAGTATTGTGGGTTCAGCAGTTCTTAACCTCTTGCAAAGTCAGGTATAATAGCAAGGGGGTGACATAACTTTTTGAATTTAAAATCCAATTTATTGCCTTAATTACTCAACCGTATGGTAGTAGTTAACTAACTATATTGTCTGTTTCCAGGCTAAGGCCATGGCTGGTGATCATGTAGTGAGGTCATTACTGGAAAAGATGACACAATCTGCAAGCTCCGCTTATCTTGGCATACTGGAAAGGTACTTAATAAAAACATACATTGACTTGAAGTACTATAAGGTACATTTTTGTAAGTTCAAAGTAAGTTTTTAATGCTGGTAGGAGGATTTTAATTTCTTAAATAAGTTTAGGAGCAATATCGTGGTCCTTATTGTCAGTAAGACTTGCATTTAAAGGTCTGAAGAAGAGAAAACCTACTTGCTATAAGTTACTGGTGAGGTGATATAGTTTGATTATATTTTCAAAATTTTAGTAGCAGGGTTATATTTATTCTAGCTCTTGTATACACATCATACAAAGCATTTCCCCTTCAATCTGTGCATCGGTGGTCCTCGAGACTACTTTTTTATTATATTGAGAAATCCTCAGAAGCAAATTATAAATGTAAGGATATGTTTTAATTTCACAACTCTGGCAATTCTAATTGCCTAATTGGTACCAACCCACCATAGATATTTTCTACAGTAAAACACTCATTTGTTCTATCCATTTGGTCCAGAGAGAGATATCGTAGATTCCTTACTAAAATAGTGTCAACTACTTAAACTTTTCATTTTTGATGGGTGTGAAGGCTAGATGACAATATTATTTCATATCATAATATGTATAATAGAGAGCCTTTATATAGGCCAAGTGTTAAAGCTAAATATGAAAAGTAAAGCATAGTGATCAATGATTACCACTAATCATGCTTCTAGAATAATCCTACCACTAATCACTCCTAATCAAATCAATCCTAGAATCCTCTAAATTAAATCTAACACTCCCCCTAAAGTTGGAGCATGTATATCAATCATGCCCATCTTGTTACAAATATAACGGATTATAGTAGCCCCTAAATCTTTAGTAAACACATTCACAAGTTGATTATCTGTCTTCACATGACTTGTAGAAATAATCCCTTGTATTTTCTCTCGAACAAAATGGCAGTCAACCTCGATGTGCTTAGTTCTCTCGTGGAAACACCGGATTAGAAGCAATGTAGAGTGCAACTGCATTATCACACCAAAGTTGCATAGGAACTATCTTGTTGAAACCCAACTCAGTAAACAAATACTTTAACTATATTAATTCACAAGAGACATAAGCCATTGCTCGATATTCTAATTCTGCTTCTTACTTTTCCACAATACAAGATTACATCCAACAAATACACAATATCCTGTAGTAGATATCTTATCAGTTGGACTCCCTGCCCAGTTAGCATAACAAAATCCTTCTACTAGTGATTATGATCTCTAAATACTAATCCGCGGCCTGGAGCACTCTTAAGGTACTTTAGTCAATTGCATCCTAATGTGAGGGACCTAGGGAAAGATAATAATTGACTGACCACATTACAGGGAAGATAATGTCTGGCCGAGTATCTGTAAGATATTTGAGTTTACCCACAAGTCGTCGATACCTTTTCTAGATTTTTCAGAAGATCTCTCCCTTCTGTTGTTAGTTTCTGGCTTGTGTCCATGGGTGTGTCAATTGGCTTTGATCCAACTGTTTCTTTCACCAAGTCTAGAACATATTTACGTTGTGAAAGGAAAATACCTTTACTAGATTGCGCCACCTCAATCCCCAAGAAGTATTTCAATTTTCCCAAATCCTTGGTCTCAAATTTCTGCATCAAAAAAAATTTCAGTTCACCAATTCCGTGTCTATCATCCTCTTCTGTAATGACAATATCATCCACATACACTATCAGCAATGTTCTGGCAGCACTACTTTTAGGTTGAAACAAAGAACGATCACTATTACATTTCAACATCCCAAATTGGAGAACTGCCTTTGTAAATTTACCAAACCATGCTCGCGGTGATTGTTTCAGTTCATATAATAATTCCTTCAATTTATAAATTAGGCCCGACTCCCCTTGTGCACTAAAATCAGGTGGTTGCTTTATATACACAACTTCTTTGAGATCACCATGAAGGAAAACATTCTTGACATCAGGTTGATATAATGGCCAGTGCTGAGAGAGGCTGCCAAGGAAATTAACAGTCTGACAGAAGACATTTTAGCAACAGGAAAAAAAGTCGCAGAATTATCAACACCATGAACTTGAGCATATTCTTTTGCAGCTAATCGAGCTTTAAGTCTAGCTAGAGATATATCGGTATTTACCTTTAATGTGTACACCCATTTACAATCAACAATTGATGCAGTCCCAAGTAGTATTTTTCTCCAAAGCAATCATTTCCTCTTCCATTGCTATCCTCCAACCAGGATGTGATAGTGTTTCCTTAACAGTTTTTGGGACAAGATGAACAGAGATGAGAGACATTTATGATGAGTAGAAGGGATACCAAAATAAGAAAAAGAAGCAAAAATTGGATGTTGGGTACAACTTAGTTTACGTTTCCGTAGGGTAATTGGTTTATTTAGATCAGAATCAACGGATGATTCTCCAAGATCTATCGACAAAGATGAGGAGGTGGGAGCCTAGTCATCACTAGGTGTTATATTTGTTTTTGGACGACGACTATACACATCGGGTTTCCGACACTGGTATATTATGTGGCATAGAAGGAACATTCGACTTGATGATATAAGTGGGCAACTCTTCATCCAAATCAGACATGGAATGAGGTTGTGAAGAAAATGATGATGTCTTAAAAAAAGTTGCATCAAAACTAACCAAGTAACGTTTAAGTTTAGGAGAGCATAGTTGTTTCAGCGTCGTTAAGGCGTCCTGTCGCTGCTGCCGCACCAAGTCGAGGTCGTCTAGCTGCATCAGAGAAAGTCGAAGGTCTAAGTTATGATAAGCCATCGGCAACATTAGAACAATGAAAGAACAAAACAGATCTAAGCCTCGATAATATCATGCAGCAGCAGTAGCCATGGACACGCATGCTGACACACGCAGCAGCAGAACGCAACAGCTGCGTCGCTTACTAAGGGTCACGTCGCACATCGATAGTTCACAACTCCTTTGCCTCTCGCGGCTCCTCTTCCTCACGACATCGCGACTCCTCTTCCTCATGACTCCTCCAATCGCGCCTTCCCCAGTCGCATAGTTGGACTTCTCTCATAGTCGCGACTCTCCCCCACCGCTTATCAACCTTGCTATTTAGTTTTTTCGATCTATCTGTATGTTGCACCCAACTAAATATCTTCTAGAAAATTACAGTTAGGGAACCCAAAGTTTTAAATTTCTTTTATTTTAGACCTTCAGTTTTGCCAAAAATTTTAAAATACCCCCTGAACTTTATTTTCTATGTGGTATTTGTTGAATTATTCATTTCTTCTACTAGTTTTTAATATCAAGGGTTTTATTTTTGGATTGTTATTGCCAAGTATTTTCATAATTGTGTTTTTAATGTTATTCCATAGTGTTATGTTTTAGGTTTAATGTATATGAAATTTTATTGTCAATATACTCGTCAAGTAAAATAAATAATATATAAATTGCACATTGTAAACGACTTGTCGCCATATGGACGCTATGGCAGTCGCCTTGTCGCCTAGGTGTCTTGGCAGTCGGTTACCGCTATGACTCGCCGTGGCACCGTGACAACTATGCAGGAAAGTAACAATGATAACCTTTTGGGGTATGAGAATAACCAACAAACAAACATTTAAGAGCCTTAGGATCTAATTTTGACACACCAGGACGATGATCTCGAATAAAACAGACGCACCCAAAAACACGTGGAGACAACAAAAACAAAACCTGAGAAGGAAACAAGGTAGAGTGAGGAATTTCTCCTCTTAAATCAGAAGAAGGCCTGCGATTAATCAAGTAACATGCAGTTAAAACATCTACCCAAAATGGTTTTGGTACTTTTATATCAAAAAAGTAAAGCATGAGTATCTTCCATAAGATGACGATTTTTTCACTCTGCAACACTATTTTGTTGTGTTGTATCAGTACTCGAGGATTGATGGATGATGCCATGACTAGCCATGAATGTAGAAAATGGAGATGGAAAATATTCAAGAGCAAAATACACGGACTAACATTATCACTGCGTAATACACGGATTGTGAGACCAAATTTAGTCTGAATGTCATTCACAAAATTAGAGAAAATAAAGAACAATTCATAACGATTTTTCATCAAGTAAAGTCATGTTATTCGTGAATAGTCTTCAACAAATGTAACAAAATATCGAAATCCCAATTGTGACACTATAGGACAAGGTCCCCAGACATCAGAATGTATTAACTCAAATATCAAATAGGTTTGCAGACCCTAGGGGGATATGACACACGATTGTGTTTCCTAAACTGATAAGACTCGCATTCTAAACTAGATAATAAACTTAAACAAGACATCAATCTTTTCAAGTTGGACAAAGACGGGTGTCCCAATTGACAATGAACTTGAAAAGGTGAGACGACACTGGAACAAGCAATGACCCGAGGAACAGAAACTAACTCGTCAAACAGATATAAAGCTACCGATGCATGGCCTCTACCAATCATCTTCGTTGTCATAAGATCCTGATAAACACAAGAATCAAGATAAAACGTCACAGAACAATTATAAGCTTTTGTCTATTTACTAACAGAAAGAAGGTTATACGAAAATTTGGATAAATATCATGTAGATGCTAAAGAGAGAGAGAGAGAGAGGGACTAAGATTGGAGCCACCTGCTAAGGTCACACCCTATATAGAGGAAGGAGGACAAAAAAAAGAAAGATTACTAGATATACTTGTCATATGATCAGATGTCCCCAGAATCAATTACCCAAGGATGAGATGTGGTGAAGCAAGCACTAGCATTACCTATTTGAACCAGAGTAGCAGTAGAATTAAATGATAGCTGTTGAGAAACCTGATATCGAGTGAAGGCAACATACTCTTTTGGAGTCATAGTATTTGTCTTCTCCCCTGAAGATGTGTGTATAGAGGATGATACTCCTGTATTGCAAATCGTGGCTGCCCCTGATTACGAAGATGCTGACAAAATCGTTAAATGTGTCTAGACTCTCCACAATGATAACAAATTCTATTAGGATCGGTACCATAAAAAATTTGACCTCGACACTAATCTGCTACTCCCCCTACCTTCAAAATTACCTCTGCGTCCACGGGATCCAAAACGACCGCCACACACTCTCATAACTACTACAAGCAACACCTTGCCCGTGCAAAATCACAAGTACAGATTTGTTAGATGAATCAACTATATGAGGAGTTTCATGCGAGACACATAAAACACGAGCAAAAGTATCAGTAAGAGATGACATTGTCGAGCTACTAAGAACTTGTGAGCGGACAGTCTCAAATTCCGAACCAAGAGCACTAAGAAATCCCATCACATATAATTGCTTTCTTTGTTTTTGCATTTTTTTAATATCGACAGTAATAGGGAGCAATGAATTCAACTCCTCTTACATCTTCTTATATAGTCTACAAAAAATTGAGTGAGTGGACGCCCATCACGATTAATTTTGTAAAAAACCTGAGAAACCTCAAACATACGAGCAAGATTATTTTGGTCCGAGTACAAAATTCTCAGTATTCCCACAATTCTTTTACTGTATCAAGACGAGTGACTAAATCAACAATCTTAATATCCATGGAATTAAGCATCTAATATAAAATCATCAACTAGCTTTCAAGCCTCATTGGAAGTATCTGCTTTCGTTAAATGATCGCCCTGCTCTCCACAAGTAGGGCCAAATGCACAATCTTTCCCCACTGCTGATAGTTATGGACTCCTTCCAATTTCTTATCAGTAAGACGATTCGAGGAAGACAACACCTCTGTAACACCCATGCACTGCCTAGAATTGAACGCGTTTGATGTTTGGCTCATAACAATATCGAATACGGTAGACATCTTGCTCATATTAAATATGTCTAAACCTTTTCACGCAGTAAAAATACAATAAAAGAATGACGAAACGATGGTAACAACCACATGCAAAACCCCTCATAGACCCAACAAATCCAAACCTAAAATGAGCAACAAACTAATCATTTTTCTCCTCATCAAAAATAAAGAAACAACTTGAACATATATTTCGGAAGAGCACAAGAAATTAGAATTTGCACCTGCATTGATGAATAGGAAATGAGATCAGGGGCGGATTTGTTAAGGGGGCAGCATAGACAACTGCCCTTGCTGGATTTTTTTATATATAGATATAGAGGCAGTGACAAATATGTAAGTGAATAAATTTAAGGGGACAAATTAATGGAAGAGTTAAACTTGGAGGGGGCAAAAAAAAAATCATTCATTTTCTAAATACAAGTACAAACACGCAGATTCATTCTGTTTCTGTCTTCTACATCTCTGCCTCCGCCTCTGTGGCTTCGCCACTACTTCTTCTACATCTCTATTCTCTACCACTACTTCTACATCTTCCCGGCTTCGACATTAGGCCCACTACTTCTACATCTCCATTACGACACTATCTCTTGCGCATATCAGAGTAATCAAACATAGAATTGAAGGTAACTAAATTAGGGTTTTTGTTTTGTTTGATAATTTAAAATTTGAATTTGTTTGAATTTGTTGTTGGTTGAGAACTTGAGATTAAACCCAATTTAATTTATTTGATGTATTTGTTATATTTTGGACTTAAGAGATAACTAATTAGGGTTTTTTTTTGTTTGGTAGTTTATTTGAATTTGTTGTGGCTTTGTGTGTTGGGGACTTCCGGTGAGTACAACTGTTGTTAATATTGGATAAGCATTCAGTTTGTGTTCAAATGAAATGATGCAACTGTGTCAAGAATTGGATTTGTGTCAAATTGTTTTTATCTGCGGTTCTGTC
The DNA here is from genome assembly GCA_020205605.1 of Panax ginseng. Lineage (NCBI taxonomy): Eukaryota > Viridiplantae > Streptophyta > Magnoliopsida > Apiales > Araliaceae > Panax > Panax ginseng. The sequence goes on along the minus strand of CM035147.1, from coordinate 47,974,655 downwards.
TCTTTCCTTTATGTGAGTTTCAATGAGAGTTGTGTTCTCTAAAAAGATAAAGATAGAAACCTTTCGAATAAAAATCGAATCGTATGCATTTTTTCTGTGGTCATCTACGTAAAAAAGTTGGATCTGTGCTATTCTTTCAAGATTTCTTCCAATACTTGGTAGTTTTATGATTTTTCAAATTTGTCTGCTAGTATTAGAACTAGGTGGTTAAATGAGAAATCAATAATTTTTCTTAAATGCACACGCAGCATAAGTTGCACAACAATAAGCCTCGAAAGAAGGAACAGTAAATCATTATAGTACTGATTTACTACTACTCTCATTTTTACCTTTTTTTTAGGACAAATAAAATAATTATCATAAACAAACCCCACAAAATGGAATAATAAAAAAAAGATGCATCAAGGCTTATTTGAAAGTTATAAAAAGATACCAAAACAGGTTTATGCTTTGAAATTAATTCATGAGTTTGCTTGAATATAAAAGACAAATTTGGTTTGAGGCTTTAAGCATTTGGGGACTTGGTGAATCATACAAATTGAACTACGACAAGTAACCGAAGTAAGGTTTTAAATTGTATCTAAATATTTTTTATTTGAAATTTCTTTTTTAGTTTAGATTATCAATATTTATTGTAGTTTGTAAACATTATTATGATTAGTTCAAGTTTTCTTTATTTAATTTCAACAAAAAATTAGTTAAAATCCGTCCATGCTGAGAAATTCCTAGATCCGCCTGAATAAGATGAACAGTGCTGGACACTGTTCAGTACTGTTCACGGTGAACAATAATTTTTTTTGGGGTGGAACAGAGAAATAGAAGAGGAAAAAAGGAGAGGAAAAAAATTAGGAAACCTTGGCTCTTGATACCATGTGAATGCTAGAAGACAATATTATTCCATATTACAATGTGTACAATAGTGAGCTTTTATATAGGCCAAGTGTCAAAGCTAAATATAGAAAGTAAATCATAGTGATCAATCATTATCACTAAACATGCTTCTAGAATAATCTTACCACTAATCACTCCTAATCAAATCAATCATACAATCCTCTAAATTAATCTAACAATGGTCACATCATATTTTTATACATCAAAAAGTTTACTTTAGCAAGAAATGACAAATCAAAATATTATACAGCCTTGTTACTTGTCAGATAATACGATATTGTTCTCCGTATTGAATGGTCTAATATGCACAAACATGTACCAAGCAAGTAGGGATGACATGATCAACACCCAGTTCAGCAAAAGTTTCTTGGACATCTTTACAAGACAATTACATTACCTGTACTTAACAATCTATAACTCATTAAAACTCATTATTTTGTTTTGTTATTTTTTAAGATCCCGTAATTTTAGGAATCCAACATTTCGTCGATAGAATGGACATAACTGACTACATATCATCGTCATAATGGGCATGACTGATAACAAATGAATTAGTGAATTACGACCTAACGGTTTCTCAGGACAGTTATGCTAAATGATAAAAAATGCACAGCACACACAAAATAGGTGATAATTTACTTATGAACCTAGGATAATATTCTGTTGATTGGTGATAATATGCTCTCTAATATGTGAAAGAAGACGCAGGAAGTATCATTATATCTCCTTGGATAATTGAATTTATCCTTTGTTCTTGTGTCTTAATATGTAACCTAAAGGTTCCAGGGTCATGGACTCATGGCTACCTAACAAGAATACTCAACTCTACTTAACAACCTTTTAAGAAATCATTAAAAGGTTACTCTAATGAAGCTAATTTAACATACACGAATACTCAGGCAAGTAAATACTTGTTTCAAGTAATTAAGAAATCATCCTATTTAGCTTGTGCTATATTAAAGATTGCACATATTGCGTGTTACTCTACATTCACAAATTTGCTAAAGGAAAATCATTTCAAAGTAAGTGAAGTTATTGGATTCTTTTTGTAGGATACGAACATTACAATTCTTTCACTTTATGTTGGTCAGCAACTGCTTTTCCTTTTAAACCTGTAGAATGCATTTCATAAAGAAAACTCTGCCCTTACTTGTGCGTCTGAGAATCTAAGATGCAAGGTGGGTGCACCAGGAAAGAACGTCATCTGGACTGATTTATTCTATGTTGTGATGATTACTATCTTACACATGATAGGTTATTGCTTGTACTATTTGAATACATTTAGTTTATGTATTTCTTCAACTAAGCAAACGGATAATTGCACAAGATGCAAATTTTATAAGCCCTCAGGCAATATAATCACCTAGTAATTTCTCCATTAATACTTTGACCATCACCTTACAGAGATGTACAATTTTGCAAAAAATATGCATTTTGTCACCTGAAAATTGAAATAGAGAAGGATTTTTATCCATATATCAGAGTATTATAAACATTTATTTTGTAATCATTTATTTAAAAATCTAAGTCATGAGACCAATATATAAATGGAGAAGACAGACACATTTGATGTTTCAATATCGAATTATAATTCTTAAAATTGTTGTTAGTTGTGGTCTATCAACTATATTTTGAGGAAGTTCTCTCAAGTTAGATTCTTCAAGATTTTACTGCGCTCTAATGTGTTTTTTTTTTAATTTTATTTTCTGCACCACAGCATATTCACTCTAGTTCTAGTTATTATTCAAGGTGTAAGTGATTAACTTTTTTTTAGGTGGGTGTATGAAGGAGTGATTGATGATCCTCATGGTGAATTTTTCATTGCCGAGGATAAATCTCTTCTGAAGGTACGGCTTTATCAATGACTATGGTGCACTGTAAGTGTGCTTCAGATGCTGAAATCTTGTTTTCAATAGGAAAGTCTCACTCAAGATTATGATGCTAAGTACTGGCGACAACGGTACAGCCTCAAGGATGAAATTCCTAGTTTCCTTGCAAATGCTGCTGAAACAATATTGACCACAGGAAAATATTTAAATGTCATGAGAGAATGTGGTCACAATATTCAGGTATTGTCATGATTCTTTACAGTTTATATGACAAATATTAAAATTTAAAACAATGGCCTTTCTCCAATGTCTATGTGGTGGTGTTAGTTTATGTCTTTGACCAGATTAATTTTTGAAGGCCCCCATGTCAGAAAACACAAAATTGATGAGCTCTGGATCAAGTCATCATTATCTTGAGTGCATAAAGGCTGCTTATGATTTTTCCAGTGGCGAGCTCTTAAATCTCATAAAAGATAAGGTGTGATTAAGAATAAATATTTATATTATTTTTTCAAAAATATCTTGCGTGACTATCCTTAAGGTCCGATGTTTGACATTATGCCAACTGCTTTCCTTTTTCGGGTCAAACTGTTTCTTCTAACTCTATTGTTGCTATTGGTAGTATGACCTGATGGGAAAGCTGCAGTCTATCAAGCATTATCTTCTTCTTGATCAGGTATGGGTTAGTCACTGTGACTTATAGATGGAATTTAAGCAGTTATGTGGTTTTTATAAGGTTAAATTTGAGACTACATCCCCATTCTAACTATGAGTAATGGGCTAAGAATAGTTTAACTGTAGTTCCCTTATGGATTCATCAACCTTGTAAAATGACTCAAATTATTTGTAGAATACAGATCATCACATGGTGTGTTAGAATAGGATGGCTTCTTCTTAATTTAGATCAAGCATTAAGATAACCTTTTTGGATGTTTATTTGTCTAGTGCGCACCTCATTTCAATGTTCATCTAAAATATTAATCCAGGGTGACTTCTTGGTTCACTTTATGGATATAGCTCGAGATGAGCTTGTCAAAAGGCCAGATGAGATTTCTGTAGAAAAGCTTCAGGTATTATTATTATTTCTTTTCCTTTACAAATGACTTGGATCATAGTGTAACTAAGAGGTTTTACAAGTGCAATCTTTTTCGATATTTCCCATTTTACTTGATTAGTCTCTCCTGGACCTTGCTTTGCGCACCACAGCAGCTGCAGCAGATCCCTTTAATGAGGACTTAACATGTTGTGTGGTCAGTAACCTTTCTGATGTACTCATCCGAAAAGATTTGGAGTTTCATTCGCAATTCTGTCCTTATGTATTTACTGTAACTTTCAGGAAAGAACTACTTTGCTTAAGAGGTTGGGCACGCTGAAAGATCTTGAAATTAGCCAGTCTGTTTCTGATCATAATGACTTGGATGAACCAGTGAGCATTACTGGGATGGAAACATTTTCTTTAAGCTATAAGGTCAGTTTTGCTTGTGCATCTTCCCATCAAACACACACATGCACAATCTTTCCTGTTGTTAATCTTCTAGTAAAGCTAGTTTAAGTCACCTCAATTTTTGGGTAACATACCTTGGACTTCAGATATACAGCATTACTATCTTGTCTGTATTGACTTTTGGATACCTTGAGTATACTTATCATTATTTCTTCATTTCAATTTTTTTGGTAAGATAATTGCTAATGAGGCTCTATTACCTGTAATGTGTTATGTGACAGTATGGCATTATCCGAATATCTTGTTTATTGTATCTAGTAGTTGTAGATCAATTTAGTGTCCTTTTTACCAGTCCTGAACAGAATATTTTTAGATGAGTAATTTTTTCGTATTGGTACAATACTGTAGAAGTGATATTTATGGTTTCATTCAGCTGACACTGGGTTTATTTTTCCTTTTTCTACAAATTGAGAAATTCTGGTCTGTTCATTATTGACAACTTTGTTATAGCTGAGTTCATGGACACACTGTCAAGTCAATTGTGTTTCAGGTTCAATGGCCATTATCTTTAGTCATATCAAGAAAAGCCATAACAAAATACCAGCTGATCTTCCACTTCTTATTTCATTGTAAACACATAAATCGGCAGCTTTGTGCGGCGTGGCAAATTCATCAAGTATGCTGCTGAATCTCTTGCTTTAAGTATTGTCTTTTTCTTTCTTATTCGGTAAACTTATTTAAGTGGCTATTAGCTATTGTTCTATTGGCCCTCCTGTGTTTGGGAAGTAACTCCAATTTATTCTTGTAGGGTGTTCGTGCACTTGACATGAAAGGAACAGCAGTCTCTGTATCATCGTTGTTGTGTCGCAGTATGCTTAAATTTATTAATAGCCTTCTACACTATCTAACATTTGAGGCAAGCTTTCAACAACACCCCCCCACCCCCAAAAAAAAAAACACAACAACAACATAATGTTCTCCTTTTACTTGTTCATGTTTGGTTACATCTCTAGTTTTTGTTTTGATATTTAATTTTTTTCTTATTTTTCAACTTTTATTTCCATATTTTTTGTAATTGAGTATATGTTTTTGATTTTGGAAACCATTCTCAAATTCTTTTTTCAAGGTGAAATTATAGAAAAAGTTGAAAACAAATTTTTTCTTGTTTTTTCTCTCTTGTGTATCAAAAGTACATAATAATTTCCAATACATTTAAGTTGTATTATATTTTCCCAACATTTTACTTGTGATCGTATTTATTTCAGGAACAACTGAAAAACAATTAAAGTTTGAGGATGTTTCTGAAAAGAAATCCTGAAAACAGGAAACCATAATGCTGTCCAAACATTTTTTTTTCTTGAATTTTAAGAGAGGAAGCATAATACATATTTGAAAATGCTATATAAACAGGGCCTTTTCACTGTTCTCAACTTTATCATCTTCTTCTTTTTCGTTTGAGTACATTTATTTTTATTTCTTATATTGGTTTATGTCATCGACTTCTTTTTGCCTTGTCCTTTTACTTAATGTGTAGGTAGAATTTATTTGTCTTTCTTATATTGGTTTATGGTGTCTCCTTTTCTGTGCTTTGAGACTTCAAACATTCTTTGCCTTATCCTATTGTAAAATGGCTCAGTTGTTTGGAGAATGCAAATCTGCATAATATTTTCCAGTCTCTTTATAACATGTGAATATATAATTAGTTTAGTGGTTTCCACTGGTATGGCAATATTTTCAAGTAATCCTTGTTCCAGGTTCTTGAACCCAATTGGCATGTGATGAACAATAGACTTCAAACTGCAAAGAGCATAGATGAGGTAAGGACCCATTCTCGTATTGGACTTGATATTCTTTAGTTGCTCAATCTTGAATAGTTGAGGATAAAAAGATTGACAAACATTGAAATCTTAAAAAGAAAAGTTCAATAAAGAAGAACCTACTTTATATCTTCTCCAATTCAAGTAAGTCATAGAAGCCTACAGCTAAATCTCTTTTTGTATGTCCCCGAAGGTTTTGCTTGATACTTATTTATAACATGACTCTTTACATGGCAGGTTATCCAGTATCATGACTTTTTTCTAGAGAAGTGTCTCAGCGAATGTTTGCTGCTTTCCCCTGTCCTTCTCAAGGTTGGTTATGGTAATTTGTCTGATATATTTCTTTTTCTTGGGTTTGATGTTTTACAGTAAACATTTCAATCTTAATTTTGTTTGAGACGATCAGTCGGAAGTTCCAAGATTTTGATAGCGCTTTTTTATTTCTTCAGTTATTGTGAATAATAACTTTTTAGTGAATACTAGATTTGGAACCCTACTTTTCAGGCTTGATTAAAATTAGAGTAATTCTATGTGTACAAACAAAAAGTAGTGTCCAAACACTATAATCCCATGTAGTGAATAGTAAAAAGTTAATAAAACTTGTCTATAATTTGAATGGGAGAACTTACATACTACTTTTTCTCTCTGTACACAACTGTTTATGTATAGTTTGTGCACACAGACCTCTTAAACTTTTGCATCGTACAACATATATACCTTTTTTTATATTTTATTTTTTTATATTAAGCATTTCCTTTTGAACTCAATTTTAATTTTTTGTCGATCTTTGAGCTATTGACCGGGAATACTAATTGAAGTAGCCTGATACGGATTTTGCTTGCCATTTTGCATTGACCGATCTTTTATGCACTAATAATTAAGTGAATTCTTCAAGTGCAGAAGATGGAGAAGCTGAAATCGATATGCCTTCAATATGCAGCAGTAACGCAGTGGTTGATTACATCTTCCATTGATATTCCCAAGACAGGAACACAGTCAGAAGCTGCACCTGAGGTGAAGAACACAAAGCATGTAAAACAAAGGACCCCGTCTCTGAAGTTAAAATTGGCTACTGAAGAAAAATCAATCATTGAACCTATTCTGTAAGTTAATCCCTCCGTTCTTTTTGTAATTGCCAAAACACATAAATAAAGAAATGTAATTAATGCTTTGTCTAATACAATTAAGTTAGGTATAAAATCTCTACATTACCCTTTTAAAATTCATTGGAAAGATGAAATAAATATTATTTAATGTATAGGGATAATATGGGAAGAACCAAGTAATATTCTTCCTTGAAATCTACACGACAGATTAAAAGGAACAAATTTTTCTCTCTAAAAAGACATAAAAAGGAAGAAAGGGAGTAAAATTGTATATGTTTGTGTGTTTCTGTTTCTCCCCATCTGTCACTCACATTTAACAAGTGATCTGCAGGAAATTTGAGAGGGAATTTACGGCTGAGCTTCGGAGTTTGAGACCAATTTTGAGTAGCAGTGCCCAAGCAGAGCCATATCTGACTCATCTTGCGCAGTTGATTCTTGGTGTCGAACAAGACTAGCAAGTTTTGTATATCGGAGCTGATATAAATCCCACACAACAAGATAAGAAGTTACTGATTGTAAATATACACCTTTTTGTTCTCCTTTGTATTTCATTTGTTTTCTTACTTTTCAAGTTAAGCAGACTTTTAGGCTCTGTATGAATGGCCGATTTTTTATTTTTTTGGAAATTTATGGTGCGGCGGGTAGACAAATTTCCAGTTTGGAAAACTTGTGGATTTGTAAAATATGAGTTATTTTCTGGAGTGTACAAATGTTCTCTCTTTCCGAGTCTTCAGTAGCACACTTCAATCTTCTCTCTTATAATCTTTTTAATTAAATTATCTGTTTATTTTTACAAAATAAATGAATATAAACTTTGAAGCTTGCAAATTTTGAGACCAAGCATATCTTTTGAATAGCTGCACGAGATAAATTGGACCGCTATTTTATTACCTTTTTATTTTATTTTTTTAATCATAAACCCAAAGCATTTCATTCCCTAAACTTGGCGGAAATTTTTTCTAATTATTACATTAAACCCTACTTAAAAAGAAAATTTAAATTAAAAGAAAATGATTATCTCAATTTGACTTTCCATTTCTAACTATCATCTTACAAAAAATAAAAAAATTCCTAGTCAACAAATTAAAGCTGCATCTTGCCACAGTACCTAGTGAAACACCTTTCTAATCCTTCCCGGGGAAAAAAAGTAAACACCCTTCTAATCTTCGCTAATACATTTACCTGACATTGCTCAATTTTCTTTAAGGTTCAATCACAAATAGAGGCTGCAACAAACAAGAGGTTAAGTTAACAAAATTAAAGAAAAATAAAAGTTTAAGGGAAGGGGCATATGATATGTATGGAATAATCATTTGATAGATGAGTTATTTAACAGAACCTCACCATATCAGTTAAATAACCTCACCATATCAACACTGACCAATTAAATAAATTATTATTAGATATATCATTTATACATAATCACTAAATATTTTTTTTTGTGAGGGAGTGAGGGTGGGATGGGATGGGGTGGGGGTGGGGTGGGGTGGGTGGTGTATACATAATCGTTTAATAAAATTTTTTTGGAGAGGGAGTGTTGGGTGGGTGGGTGGGTGGGTGGGTGGGTGGGTGGGTGGGTGGGGTAGGGTGTGGGGTGGATGGGATGAGTGGTATATACATAATCGCTTATTATTATTATTATTTTGGGAGGGTGGGATGGTTGGGTAGGTAGGTGGGGTGGAGGTGGGTGGGGGTAGAAGGTGAGTGGTGTATACATAATCGCTTAATATTAATTTTTTTGGGAGGGAGTGATGGGGGGTGGGGGGTGTATACATATCACAAGGTGGCTTAAATTAGTTATTACAACACTATTACTCTTGCAGATAGGAAATGGTAATATTATCAATCAACTTTAGTGCAGACAATTGAACAACTTGATAAAAAATTTAACTTAACAATGTTTCAAAGACTGAGATGCATAGAAAGACAGAGAAATAGGGACAAGTTTGCTAACAGGTCGTTTACTTGGGTATATATTTGCTAGACATGAGAACATCAATGCACCAGAACTCCAAAATACTTCTAAAACCAGAATTATGAGAATAAGGCCCAATAAATGTGCACGGCGCGGGAATTTTACAAATTTATTGCAAATTCTCTAGAGGGTAGTTGAATCTAGCATGACTAGGGTGGTTGTCTGTCAGCCCTAACTAGTAAGCCTAATGGCGCAACAATACTCTACTAATGTAAAAGGCCATTACCCAATTATGGTCCATCTTGCACTTGGTTTTTGGGCTATTGGACTGGATTTGGATGAAATACTAATCTCTCAGAATTGAAGACATGTTTTCCATGCGTGGAAGCCTGAGACTTTAACCAATTCTCCAAGATTCCTAGCGGAAATTAGTAGTTAAACCCTACATAAATCATGCGACTTTTACCTCAATTCAGATATATTCTAAAAAATATTATAGCAGGTATGCAGTTGTTTGAGGATTCTGTGATACAATTCTAAATCTTGTTGTGATGCTTATGGGATGTAGGAATGAGGCCAGATTTCTTCTCTTCCATTTGCTTCCTCATACTTTGTATTTCTCCAATTTTTAAAATTTTTAATTTTGTTTAAATAGGTAAGTTTGTTTTAATCTGCTTTAGTTTTTTTATTTTGTTTATATAGATAAGTTTGTTTTAATCTGTGATTAGAATTGGGACCCCTTATGATTGGGATAGAGCAGATACAAGAACAGTCTAATGAATCCCTATCATTTCAATTATTCTCAAGTCCTCTAATATGTTTTCTTTTTATCCTTACACAAATTATAATAGATTGAGCTTCACACCCCCCACCTTTCTTATTCTTTCATTTATTTTTCTTTTAAAACATATCATGTTCGTTTTCAAACTTTTATTAAGTTAGAAAATATATATTGAGTAGCAAAACTTAAGAATTCTTTCACATCTATATATATTTTTAGAGGCAGTGTGGCGTAAGGATCACCGCACACTACTGTGTATGGTAGCCTAAGTAAATGACGTTGTACGCTTTGATATAAAAAAAATAGCTTCTTCACCTCATTCTCCTTCTTCACCCAATCCCTACATCGATTTCTCAGTTTCTCTCCCTCCTTCAATTCGTCTTCTCTCCATCTGTAAGGATTTGGATAATCAAATTCCTTACTAAGCTCAAGTTCAACTAAATTTATAGAGGTTTGTGACTTAGAAGAGATTTAGAGAGAGAGAGAGAGAGAGTTAAGAAGAAGTAGAGAGAAGTTCAGAAAAAAGAACAATTCATTTTATAGCCCCAACTGATTACAAATAGTTTCTTTTATACACAATAAAATGATAAAATGAACACTACGCAAATGAACATAAGAAATGAAAACAACGATACCCAACCGGCTCAATTATTACACAAAGACTATTATACCTTTAATGAATATTGAATCGTAGAGTAGAGGTATTATCGTAGTGTGTATTATCGTAGTGTTGTAATAGTTGGGTTCCTTACAATCCATCCCTCTTAAAAAACCACTTGTCCTCAAGGAGTAAAATTAGGAAATTTAGCATGCAAATCAAACCACAATTTTCAAGTTGCCTCTGAAGGTAGAGTGTTAATTAGCCCATTGAACCAAAACTTCAACCGCGACTGCATTGTTTTTCTTAACCATTTTCCGATCCAGCACTGCAAGAGGTTCAATAACAAACTGGCCATGAGCATCAACTGGAGACAGAACTGGGGAAACTTGAGCAGAAACACCAAGTTTTTTCTTCAATTGAGACACATGAAACACTGGATGTATTTTAACAGCAGAGAGCAGTAGTAATTTGTAAGCAACAGAGCCTATCTTGTCCACCACTGGAAAGGGACCATAATATTTGGCGTTCAACTTGGAATATTTAGATTGTGTCATAGAATGTTGTTTATAAGGTCGAACCTTCAAATAAACCAAATCTCCCACATTGAAGACCCTTTCGTGTCTGTTGGCATCATCATAATTCTTCATACGACACTGAGCTTGGGAGAGATTGTGCTTCAAAAGTTGTAACAACTGGTTTCTAGACTGGCAAAACAATCTAGCTGTAGGATCAGAAATAGTACCATATTGATGATAAAAAACATGTGGAGCTGCATACACATACAAGACTTGGAAAGGAGTCAACTGTGTACCACTGTGGTAATGAGTATTATACCACTCAGCAAGCGATAGCCATTCACTCCATGATTTAGGTATCTGACTGCACATACATCTCAGATAAACCTTCAAGCACTGATTAAGTCTTTTAGATTGACCATCACTCTGTGGGTGATAGGCTATACTAAGTTGAAGTTTAGTACCCAAGAATTTGAATAGGGATTGCCAGAAATGCCCTATGAAAATTCTATCCCTATTTGAGACTATAGAACTAGGTAGCCCATGCAGCTTATGAATATATGATTGAGGAACATGGTAGCAACATCAGTGGTAGTAAAAGGGTGCTTTAAAACCAAAAAATGTGCATATTTAGTGAGTCTATCTATAACTACCAAGATGGAGTTGTAACCATGAGAAGCAGGTAATCCTTCAATGAAGTCCATAGCAATATCCTTCCAAGGAATATCAGGAATAGGGATTGGTTGCAATAGCCCTGGCACCACAGCAGTTTCATGTTTGCTCAGTTGACAGATGTCACATTCCTTAACAAAGTTGATTACATCCTTCCTCATAGATGGCCAGTAGAAAAACTTTGAAATCCTTTCAAAAGTCCCTCTTCTTCCTGAGTGACCTCTCACAGGAGAAGTATGAAATTCATGTAAAAGCTTAGTTTTCACACTTTAACGTGACCAACAACTAACTGGTCCTCAGATTTAAGTCCGCCATTAACAAAAGAAAAATCTGGCAAGGAAGTAGGATCTAATGCAAGTTGAGCTATCACCTGCTGAAATTTAAGATCAGTTTCCCAAGTCTGAGCTAGCTCTTGAATCCAAGTAGGAGTAACTGAGGTAATAGCCAAACAATGAGAGACATTGTTGATACCTTCCTGAGACTCATGATGAAGCTGCCTAGACAAACCATCAACTGCTAAATTTTCCTTTCCTTTCCTATAACAGATTTCATAGTCCAGTCCCATTAACCTTGTGATCCATTTCTGTTGATTAGTAGTAGTTATTCTCCGATCCAACATATATTTGAGACTTTGGTGATCTGTTTTAATAATAAACTTGTTTCCCATTAAGTAATGCCTCCATTTCTGCACAGAGTAAATGACAACCATCAACTCTTTCTCATAAGTTGACAAGCCTAAATGTTTTGAAGCAATAACCTTACTTAAGAAAGCAATAGGCCTGCCATTTTGCATTAATATGACTCCAATTCCAGTAGCACTAATATCAGTTTCTAATACAAATGGAATGCTGAAATTAGACAAAGCCAACACAGGAGAAGAAACCATAGCTCCTTTGAGCTTAACAAAAGCCTCTTCAGCTTCAACATTCCAATAGAACTGATCCTTTTTGAGCATATCAGTCAGTGATTTACTTATTAAACCATATTGTCTAATGAATTTCCTGTAATAGCATGTGAGACCCAAAAATTCCCTCAAACCCTTAAGGTTCTTAGGCTTTGGCCATCCCACCATACACTCTATCTTTGCAGGATCAGTAGAGACTCCCTCAGGTATAATGGTATGACCAAGACACTGAACTTGTTGTCTAGCAAAAATACATTTGGATAATTTGGCATACAACTGATGTTACCTCAACATCTGTAATGTTATTTCCAAATGCTGTAAATGAGCCTCATATGTGGGACTGTAAACTAAGATATCATCAAAAAAACTAAGATGAACTTCCTCACATAAAGGGCAAAAACAATGTTCATTAAGCTCTGAAAGGTAGCTGGAGCATTGGTTAGCCCAAAAGGCATAGCCTTAAACTCATAATGCCCCGAATGAGTCCTAAAAGCTGTCTTAGGAATGTCAGGTGGGTGTACTCTTATTTGATGATAACCAGACCTGAGATCCAACTTTAAAAGCCAACTTGAACCATTGAGTTCATCCAACAACTCATCTATTATCGGTACAAGAAATTTATCTATTATAGTAGCATCATTGAGTGCTCTATAATCAATACACATTCTCCAAGTATTGTTATGTTTCTTTAATAATAATACTGGAAAGGCAAAAGAACTGTTACTATTCTGAATAACCCCACTATTCAGCAACTCAATCACTATTTTCTCAATTTTAGATTTTTGGACATATGGATATCTATAAGGTCTCAAATTCATAAGTTTGCTACCTTCCTGCAAATTAACATGATGGTCATGATATATTTTAGGTGGCATACCTCTAGGTTCTTCAAAGACATCTAAGAATGATTTTAGAAACTCTTTAAGTTTTGTACATGTAGGTTCTGAGGGTGGACAGTCTTCACATTCTAAGATTCCATATAAGTGATAAGTAGGTTTTATACCTACTTATCCGGTATCTATTACTTGAATTATTTGATTAATCTCATGTTTCTTAGTTACTTTTCATGCATTTTGTGTTCGTTTTGTAGATTATATGGTTGAGAGTTGAAATCGAAAAGAATTGGTATGAAATCGCAAAGAAAAGAAATTCGGACATCGTTTGGGCTTTCATGTTCATTTCATGTTCTTGGCTTGGAACTTGGATTACATTGTAGAGCTTTTTCTTAGCTTTTCGGAACATCTTGAATCATTCCAATCGGAGTTCGGATGCAAGAGTTATGACATTTGTACCAACGGACGTCGAATGTCCCTTTTTTGGATGGCCATTTGCATAGCAGTCACTTTCAGCCCCAATTGCGACCTTCATCCGTCCGTTATTTCTCAATTCTCAAAGAATGAAAGTTGTAGATCTCGTCAATAGCTTCGATTTGATTGGTGGCATACCTCGTAACTCTTCCCGGATCAAAAGTTATGGCCGTTTTCCCAAAGGACGTCAAAGCAGAAAAGTTTCCTTCACAAAACTGCCACCGGGGTGGGCGTACCAGCTCCAAAGCAGGCCCCTAGCCCGCCAGGGTGGACTCTTTTAGTGTATAAACCCCCGCCGGGGAGGGGGTAGCCCAGAAAATACGATATTTGTCCAATTCTAAGTTCGGAAAGGATTGTTTCGATCCGATTGACTCAAGGACTTCCAAGAGGACTTAAAACATGTAAAGAGACTTATAAAAGGGCGAGAATCACAAGGATTAGGGAGATTAGACTAGATAGAGGATTCAATTAGATTAGATTAGATTAGAGTAAATTAGATTAAAATACTAGTTCTTATTAGATTTGGAGAATGAAGCAACTTGGAGACCATTGAAGATTCAAAGTAGGAGCAAGGAGGGAGCATCAAATCTACAGACAATAGATTCTATCTTCTCATCTTCTTTTATCTTTGTCTTTTAATGATTATTCAATTGTGGATTCTTAGTTTTAATTCAATAATCATGAACTAATTCTTTGTTTGAGATTACAATGGATCTTATTGTGTAGTTTATTTTAATATACTTCGCTATTAATTATTATGTTCTATTGTGAGGATTGTCTATTGTGATTTGGACTTAATTGTTTAATTGTCTAGCTAACAATTAGCGTGATAATCTATATGAACTCGAGAGATGAATTTTAGATTTAGATCTAATCATAATAGCATGTGATTGTGTTTTCTGTATGGCGTTGGAATACATAATTTATGTCTAGGATAGAGATATACCTAACATCGCATGTAATCTTATAGAGAACTTGTGCTTTAAATACTTTTTAATTGTAATTCACATAGAGATATAGTGGATTAGTTAATTAGGGTGTCTTGCTAAATTCTATCATCTGTGGATTTAAGTGAGTATGTGTATTATATATCGAGAGGTGGTTTTATCTGCTTTAGTGTTCTTGATTAACAATTCAGGATAGAGAATATTGATGAGAAGTGTGTTAACTTAAATGAAGCAATAAGTGAAGTTGTGATCTTAAATCTCCGTAATCTTAATTTAACTAGTGATAATTAGAATTAGTTTACTTATAAATTAAAATTCATTCGTTTAAATAAGATTGAGTTGGTTACGGGTTAGTACTTGGTGATTTTTATTAAATAATTCCTCATGGGAACGATACTCTACTTTCACTTTATTACTTGTTGACCACGTATACTTGCGTGTTGTGCGTAACTAGATTTTACCCAACAATAAGCATCCAAAAAAACATGAGATGTTGTTTGCAACAGGTTCTGGAGAAAATTATGGGCTTAATTAATATATATGACAACCTTAAATTAGATACATAATTACAATAGAGACATTACCTTCGAGCAACTTGCTTTGTTGTGTCCTTGTTGCTTACACATACTGCATGTAACTGACTTACCTTTCCTAGATAGTTTTGTCACTTTATTTGTAGGCCTGACCTCAGTTTCCTCTCTTTTTCTCTTAATCTTAGGCCTTCCTCTATTCTTTTCAACCTTTGGTGGCTCAATAGGTTTATATTTGTCCATTTCATAGAATCTCTTCCCTCTCGCTGGCATAATCTTGTACTTGTAAGCAGCTTGGTATACATCTTTGTGATACCACTGTGAAATATGGTTCATTGGGTCCTGCTTGCTGCGAACTAGAGCACATATAACATGTTGGCAAGGGATTCCAGTGAGATCCCATGCCTTACATGTGCAAGAGTTTTTGTCCAAGAACACAGTGTGGGTGTCCTCACCCTCCCTAATTTCATAACCTATGTCTCCATTATAGACCACAGTACATCCAACTGCCATGCTTCTATTTGACTAAAATATCTCATTACTATAAGGACTAAAAGGATTGATCCACTTTTCACATTCTACACCAAGAGTTCCCAACCTCTCCATGGATGTTACCCTAATGTATTCCATCATAGTCCTAATGGGCTTGTGCCTAGCTTCAAGAATCCAAGAATTGAAACTTTCCACCATGTTGTTATCTACTGCCCATGACTTGCTTCTACTGCTAAAGTAGGCTCTGCACCATGTATGAGGTGGATAATTCATGAGATCAATTGCTCCTTTTGAACTTATCTCACCAATGGTCTTCATATTGTCCTTAAATTCTTCCTCAAATGTAGACCATGATGCTTTCCAAAACTTCTTCTTCAATTCTCCAGCCCTGTGTTTCTTACACCAATTTGCATATATATGACGAGCACACCATCTGTGCTCAGCCCCAGGCAGCACATCAATTACAGCTTGTATTAAACCCTACATTAAAAAAAATTAAAAGTTACACAAAGTTATAAATCAAGATGAAATAAATAAACAAGAAAGTTATAAATATTAAAACCTTCATACCTTTTGCATATCAGATATGACGGTGTACTAACTGCCATCTGCCAAATCAAGTTGTTCTTGCAACAAAGTCAGAAACCAAGTCCAATTGACCTTAGTTTCACTCTTCACACATGCCCAAGCTATGGGGAAATTATGCTCATCACCATCTCTTCCTAGAGCTACAAGTAATTCCCCTTTATACTGTGTCTTCAAAAATCACTAATCAAGGCCAATAATAGGCCTACATCCTTCCTTCCAACCTCTCTTGCAAGCATCTAAACAAACAAACATTCTTTTAAAAACTCTTCTCCCTTCACTTAATTCATCTGTGGACAACTCCACTTGAACTTTGGTGTAAGACCCCAACTTTTATGAATAAAGAATAATTTTTTTTGAATTATATTTTTGAATATTATGGTATTAATTTGATATAATGTTATAGTTGTGGGTAATATTTATAAATTTTGCAAAGTACGCAAGTTGTTATATAATATTCGATTGGTCGGGGAATATTTGTTTTAACATGGAATATTCGCATAACTAAGACAATCATTGGTGGACCCTACAACGGAATTATTGTTTGATTGAGAAAATGACAAAAATACTTTATGAAAATAACTACGGAGGTGTTACAGATTAAAAGCATTGAACTACCCGGTAGTAAAAATTAAAGAATGTCTGGCGTAATTACAATAGCACACCAGTATTGATTATTGATGCTTACGTGAGAAGTCACTCGGTTATACTCAATTATTGCTCTGAGAATTGCTCGCATTATATTTCTCATATTATTGATTCAATTATTGTTACAAAGATCATCCGCATTATATGATATATTATTAAATCAATAATTGAGACGACAAAGTTATTCATATTATTATTTGCAATATCGACAATGTCAGAAGTTACATCAAGGAGAGGTTTGGTCACCAAATTGCGGCTACCAATAAGGGAAATCCTTATCGGAAGCCCCCCCTCTTTCCCGGGAACGACTTGATTGTTAAATATTGTGAATTATAATATTAATGATGAATAAGTTCGTGTTGATTAAAGATAAATTTTATAGTTCCATTGTGTTGGACTTATTTGTGCTAGTATAATTGATGTCTGGAGGATATATTATTCAATTGGGTATTCGGGACACTTTTTCGTGTCGGAGTACTATTCACGAGTTACTATTCATGAGTTACTATTCATGAGTTACTATTTACCCGGTTACTATTCACTCTAGTATTGTGCATTCGGGTATTTGGGTACAATATTATTCCATGAGGAGATGTGCTAATTTTTCAGACTGTTTGTTGAAGATATAATAGTAAGTCAATATGGACCGCTGGTGGAGTTATAATAGTAAATCAATATGGATCGCTGGTTTAAAGTTTTAATAGTAAATCAGTATGGACCGTTGTTTTAAGTTTTAATAGTAAACCAATATGGACCGTCCGTTTAATAGTAAATCAATCTGGACCGTTCATGAATTAGTTACTATTCATTCCATTTTCCTATAAATAGAAGCTCATTCCTTCATTATTTCTTATGAATTCACTGAAACTCTAGAGAGAGAATTATAAGAGAACCTATAGAAAAGTATTCTGCTACTTCCCTACTCTTATATTCAGTTTCTTTTACGGTAAGGGATGTTAATTGTTGTACTCATGAAGAGAACTTCTGTTATTTCATTATTTATTATTCATTGAATAACTCAGATACGCTGCTACCTTATACATGGTGACATTCTTCTAATATTCCGTTCTTTATTATTCGTCGTAATATCCCCATCTGCTCGCTTACGCGGACACGGTTCCATTATTTATTATTCTATCGGAATATCCCGTCATGCAAGTGCTTACTGCCGGACGGGTTCCATTATTTATTATTTTGTTTAAAATATCCATCTGTCGTGCGCTTACGCGGGACCGGGTTCCATTATTTATTATTCGTCGAATATCCGTCTCGTGCATTTACGCTGGGACTGGTTCCATCCATTATTATTCATTGGAATAACTCGCCTGCTTGATCTATCGCATGCATGGTGATTTCTTTTGTTATTCCATTCTTTATTATACTCAAGAGGTTAAAACTTTGACTTCTATACCCATGAAATTAGTGGAATATCTTTGATATTTGCGCTTCATCCAAAGATATTTTCATGGAAATATTCTTCCGAGCATTCTTGAATTTTACTCTACAAAGCAAGATCATGTTGACAATTTGAACGTTATCGGTTCTCGGATAAATTAATTCTTGAACTTGTTTTATTGAATTCAGTATATCATTGTCATCATCCTCATGTTTATATTATTTTGAAAGTCATCTCGTGGCCTCTGTAGTGCATAGATGGACTTGGTATGATTATGACCAGGATTATCTCGGTATAATCATAACCGTAATGTTACAAATGATGTGGAAAAAAGTCCTCATTGGCCCGTAGTGCATTGATGGACGAGTTTTTGGTATGATTATGGCTATGGATTCTCTTTGGTCAGTAGTGCAAAGATGAATTTTTTTATGGCATGATCGGGACATTGATGAAAACATGATTATCTTAAGTCAGAAAAGTGCATGGATAATTCGTGGTCGTGATACTTAAAGAATACCCTTGGTCAGTAGTGCGGGGGTGATTCGATGGTGTGGATTATTTATTGTCGAGTCCCAAATGATAAAAGTGATGAAAAACCTTTTAAATCATAGAATATAGTAGATTTCATTCTCTACTTGACTCTTTTAATGGATTGCTTGTTCCGCTGCAGTTAAACTTGATATTTATTATATTTTATCAGTTTAACATTGTTGAAGACTAACGATAAATTATTTTGCATTATCTTAGTCATAATATTTCTTACTGGGCTAGTTGAGCTCACCCTTTCTTTTACTATTCTCTTCAGGAAATGAGAACGTAGCTGGGACTAGTCGGGGAACAAAGTGATGGTCCTAGATGGTGCATTAGTAGTCCTCATTATTCTGTGAAATAGTGTGATAATAATTGTAATGAGGACTCCTTTTGAGTTTGTATAATCTCTAGTAGACAATATTTGTATTCAAACTCACAGTTTATGTTTTGTCGTATTGTACACAATAATTGTATTTGAATTCTGTACCATGTATCTGGCGACTCAAGATGGGTGATGTATACCTAATTTTGGGGGCATCACAGTTGGTATCAAAACTTAGGGATATGATCCCTAGCTAAGATGTGAGAATAGAACTAGGATGGGAGAGACGGGGAATTCCTTCGCTAGTATGACCTACCTAAGTTTTTTTTGTGGTATTTAATTGGTCGGTCAGAATAAAGGGATAATATGTTACATGTCAATTAACCTTTTGTTTTGTGGCAGTATCTTAAAATGACATCTGAGAATGTTGAGAATAGCAATGGAGCATAAAGCGATCGTTGATTCACCACATATCAATAATCGTGGATAATGTGCATCGTGAAGGCGATAATCCTCATGCAAACAACAACACCGACCAAATGATGAATGATGGAATGTTCAGAGGCTTTATGCAATTCATGCAATAGCGGAGAAGGCGGCTCTGTCCAAAATGTAGGTGGAAACATCGAAACTCATGGGACGATCACCGCTAAGCAGATTCAAGGAGCTGGGACCACCGAAGTTTATTGGAGAGCCAAAACCACTTAAGGCGTGAAGCATGGATAAAGAAGATCACCAAGATATTTGATGTCTTGGGATGCTCCAAGGAGTAAAAGGTTTCCTTCACGCCTTTATGTTGAGTAGAGAGAGGCAGACATGGTGGGAAATCAGAAGCGCGTACTCAACTCCGCCCAGATCAAGATGTCTTGGAAAAGTTCCAAGAACTATTCAACGACAAGTACTTTCCCGAAAGTATTCGCCATATATAAAAGAGGTAGAATTCATCAAGTGGAGAAAAATAATATAGACCGTGTCGCAGTATGAGGCTAAATTTGCAGAGTTGTCCCGGTTTGCATCCCATTTGGTGGATAATGAGGAGCAAATGACGCGAATGTTTTTGTGAGGTTTGAAACCTGAGATACGTCAACATCTTATTTCTCATAAACTGTGTTTGTATTCAGATGTTGTTAATAGGGCTCAGTTAGTGGAGCGCGATAAAGAGTCAACGCAACTAAAGGAGAAGCAATCATCGGGTTACCGACAACAAGCGTGGAGGGAATCAACAGGCCAGAAATGGTAACCACTTCGGTGGTAATCAGGGCCAAAATAATAAGAATGGACATTTTAAGAAGAGGAGATTCAATAATGATGGAAGGACGTCAGCACCAGCACCCGTTGTTAAGGAAGGAAAGCAACCACCTATCATATGCTTCAAATGCGGAGGGGAGGGACACATCAGTCCAAACTGCGCGATGCCGTCCAAAGCATGTTATAATTGTGGAAGAGAAGGTCACTTAGCCCGATTTTGTCGTTCATCGAAGACAAGTTCAGCTAGGATGGAGGCACCAAAGGCCGTCCCAGAAAAGTCAAAGCCGGTAGTACAAGAGAGAGCGTTTGTTGTGACCTTCCAGAAAGCAAGGAACCCAAATGAGGTCATCACGGGTAAGCTTATCATAAACTCTAGCGAAGTCTATACTTTATTTGATACCGGTTCTACCCATTCTTTTATTTCTCCTACTTGCGCTCAACGATTAAATTTGACTCCGGAGAAATTAGACTTTGACTTATCTGTGGAAACTCCGTTGGGAGAAACCTTCATTACATCCAATCGCTTATAAGTCTTGTTTGGTTCAAATCCCAGAATCGCACATTACACATCAATCTTATTTCTTTAAAAATACTTGCGTTTGACGTAATTCTAGGGATTGATTGGTTAAATACTCATCATACAAAAATTGATTATTTTTGTAAGGTTGTTAGTTTTCATATTCCTAATCAACCTATTATGCGAATTCAAGTGACCAAACCATTAAAATCAATCACGGTCATTTCAAGCCATAAAACTATTCGTTTATTGAAAAACGGATGTCAAGCTTTCTTAGCTCATGTCACGTGATTTAAACAAAAATACGCGCGTTTTGAACGATATTTCTATTGTTAATAAATTTCGACGTATTCCTCAAGAACTTCTGGCCTACCCCCAGAGCGTGAAATTGAATTTTGTATCGACTTGAACCGGTACAAAACCCATTTCCAAAGCCCCATATCGAATGGCTCCTATTGAACTTCGAGGAGTTAAAGACCCAATTACTGAGGAATTGTTAGACATTGGTTTCATTCGTCAAGACGTCTCCTTGGTGTGCTCCTCTGTTTCTATTCAGTAAAGAAGAAAGATGGGAGTATGCGATTTTGTATTGATTATCGAGAGTTGAATCATGTCACCATCAAAAATAGGTACCCATTGCCACGTATTGATGACCTGTTTGACCAGTTGCAAGGAGCCAAATTCTTTTCAAAGATTGATCTTCGTTCCGGATATCACCAATTGAAGATTAGAGTCGATGACATTCCAAAGACGGCTTTCAGAACTCGGTAACGGGCATTATGAATTCCTAGTCATGTCCTTTGGATTGACTAATGCCCTGTTGCCTTCATGGATATGATGAACCGAGTATTCAAGGAATATTTGGATCACTTTGTGGTCATCTTTATTGATGACATCCTTATTTATTCCAAAAGTCGTGAAGATCATGAGCAACACTTGAGGCTGACACTCCAAAAGCTTCGTGAATACAAGCTTTATGCCAAGTTGAAGAAATACGAGTTCTGGCTTGAAGAAGTAGCATTCCTTGGGCACAAAGTATCTAGTCCTGGAATATCTGTTGACCCGACAAAGATTGAAGCTATTCAAAGCTGGGAGCAACCTAAATCAGTGACCGAAGTACGTAGATTTCTCGGTTTAGCTGGTTATTATCGGAGATTCATGGAAGGATTTTCTCGAATCGCTACTCCATTAACTTAGCTGACTCGGAAAGATACAAAGTTCGGTTGGAGCGAAGAATATGAGAAGAGTTTTTAAAAACTCAAGAGGAGACTCATTTCAAAGACTGCTCGACAATACCATCCTGCTCTTGAGGGATTTGTCATCTACAGTGATGCATTAGGCAAAGGGCTAGGATGTGTTCTCATGCAACATGGGAAAGTCATAGCCTATGCCTCTCAGCAACTCAAAGAATATGAGAGGAATTATCCTACTCATGATCTAGAGTTGGCAGCTGTTGTCTTCGCACTTCAAATTTGGAGGCATTACTTGTATGGGGAGAAAGTGGAGATCTTTACGGATCATAAAAGCCTCAAATATTTCTTCACTCAAAAGGAACTCAACATGCGACAACGACGTTGGCTTGAACTGTTGAAAGATTATGATCATACCATCCAATACCATCCTGGAAAAGCGAACGTGGTAGCTGACGTATTGAGTAGAAGATCATATGCAAGTACGAGTGCGATATTGTCAACGCAAAGGCCCATTTTGTGTGACTTGCAAAGGATGGAGATAGAGTTAAAAACTCCAGGGACCCATGTGATGATGGCAAATATACGAGTAGAACCGACTTTAATTGATAAAGTTAAAAGTCGCTTCAAGCTACTGTAATCTTGAATGATGTGTATGAGGAAGAAAGTGCAAGAAGGTGCTAGCTGGAAGCAAGAATCGATGAAGAAGGAATACTTGAGTCAACTCCTGCATTTTGTGTTCCTAACGACCCTGATTTAAAGTATAAAATCATGATGGAGACACAACACACCGTTTGCAATCCATCCTGGGAGTACCAAAATGTATCATGATCTTCGACATATATTTTGGTGGAGCAATATTATGAAGAGAGAGATAGCGGAGTTTATCTCAAGGTGTTTAACTTGTCAATGAGTCAAGGCGGAGCATCAAGTACCAAAAGGTCCATTGCAACCACTTGAAATTCCAGAATGGAAGTGGGAGCACATTACCATGGATTTCATTACCGGTCTTCCTAAGGTTTCTCAAGGCATAGATGCGATTTGGGTCATTGTTGATAGATTGACCAAGTCTGCTCATTTCTTACCGATACGAGAAGCTTATACACTTGAATGTCTTGCTTGTATGTATATAAACGAGATTGTAAGACTGCATGGTATGCCGGTATCCATAGTTTCTGATCGAGACCCAAGATTCACTTCACGATTTTGGGTTAGTTTGCAAAAAGTTATGGGCACAGACTTACGATTTAGCTCGGCATATCATCCTCAGACGGACGGATAGTTGGAGAGGACTATTCAAACTCTTGAAGATCTATTAAGACTCTGTGTCCTTGACTTCAAGGGAAGTTGGAACAAGTTTTTACCATTGATGGAGTTTTCCTACAACAACAGTTATCAAGCAAGTATTGGCATGGCTCCATTTGAGGCGTTGTATGGAAGAAAGTGTCGTTCTCCAGTATGCTGGGATGAGGTGGGTGAAGCAACATTTTTGGGACCAGAGTTGGTACGTATGACTATAGAAAAGATTCAAACGATCCGACAACGTATAAAAAATTCACAAGATCGACAAAAGAGTTATGCTGATCTTCATTGAAAGGACGTAGAATTCGATATTGGAGATCATGTGTTGTTACGTCTTGCTCCATGGAAAGGAGTTACAAGATTTGGAAAGAGAGAAAAGCTCAATCCTCGGTTCATTGACCCATTTTTAATTCTTGAGCGAGTGGGAACTGTGGCCTATAGACTCGCCTTACCGCCAAGTATGTCTCGTATTTATAATGTTTTTCACATATCTATGTTACGTAAATATGTGAAAGACCCAAACCACATTATTGAGTTAGAACCAGACGAGATAGAGGAAGATTTAACGTATAAAGAGTTACCTGTTAAAATCTTGGATAAGAAGGATCATGTTTTACGCTCCAAGGTTATACCTCAAGTCAAAGTTTTGTGGAGAAACCACGATGTGGAGGAAATGACTTGGGAGTTAGAATCTGAGATGAAGTCAAGGCATCCTCATCTCTTCGACATACCAGGTATGTACCCTAATTTCGAGGACGAAATTTCATAAGAAGGGGAGGTTGTAAGACCCCAACTTTTATGAATAAAGAATAATTTTTTTCGAATTATATTTTTGAATATTATGGTATTAATTTGATATAATGTTATAGTTGTGGGTAATATTTATAAATTTTGCAAAGTACGCAAGTTGTTATATAATATTCGATTGGTCGGGGAATATTCGTTTTAACAGGGAATATTCGTACAATGGCACAATCATTGGTGGACCCCACAACAGAATTATTATCGGATTGAGAAAATGACAAAAATACTTTATGAAAATAACAGCGGAGGTGTTACCGTTAAAACTGTTGAACTATCCCAGAGGAAAAAGTACAAAGAATACACGTAGTTGCATAACAATACACCAGTATTGATTATTGATGCTTACGTGAGAAGTCACTCATTATACTCAATAATTGCTACAAGAATTCACGCATCATATTTCTCATATTATTGATTCAATTATTGTTACAGTATCATCTGCATTATATGATATATTATTAAATTAATAATTGAGACGGCAAAGTTATTCATATTATTATTTGCAATATTGACAATGTCTAGAAGTTCTGTCAAGGAGAGGTTTGGTCACCTAATTGCGCACTAATAAGGAGAAATCCTTATCGGAAAGCCCCCTCTTTCCTGGGAACGATCTGGTTGTTAAATATTGTGAATTATAATATTAATGATGAATAAGTTCGTGTTGATTAAAGATAAATTTTATAGTTCCATTGTGTTGAACTTATTTGTGTTAGTAAAATTGATGTCTGGAGGATATATTATTCAATTGGGTATTCGGGACACTTTTCGTGTCGGAGTACTATTCACGAATTACTATTTATGAGTTACTATTCACGAGTTACTATTCACCAGGTTACTATTCACTCTAGTATTGTGCATTCGGGTATTTGGGTAGAATATTATTCCATGAGGAGATGTGCTAATTTTTCAGATCGTTGGTTGAAGATATAATAGTAAGTCAATATGGACCGCTGGTGGAGTTATAATAGTAAATCAATATGGATCGCTGGTTTAAAGTTTTAATAGTAAATCAGTATGGACCGTTGTTTTAAGTTTTAATAGTAAACCAATATGGACCGTCCATTTAATAGTAAATCAATCTGGACCATTCATGAATTAGTTACTATTCATTCTATTTTCCTATAAATAGAAGCTCATTCCTTCATTATTTCTTAAGAATTCACTAAAACTCTAGAGAGCGAATTATAAGAGAACTTATAGAAAAGTATTCTGCTACTTCCCTACTCTTATATTCAGTTTCTTTTACGGTAAGGGATGTTATTTGTTGTACTCATGAAGAGAACTTCTGTTATTTCATTATTTATTATTCTGTTGGAATAACCTGTATACGCGGGCTACCCTATACATGGTGACATTTTTCTAATATTCCGTTCTTTATTATTCTATCGGAATATCCTGTCTGTGCGTTTATGCCGGACCTGGTTCCATTATTTATTATTTTGTCGAAATATCCCATCTGCATGCGCTTACGCGGCGGGACCGGTTCCATTATTTATTATTCGTCGAATATCACGTCTGCGTGCATTTACGCAGGACTGGTTCCATCCATTATTATTCTCGTTGGAATAACTCGCTGTCATGATCTATCGCATGCATGGTGATTTCTTTTGTTATTCCATTCTTTATTATACTCGTTAGGTTAAAACTTTGACTTCTATACCCATGAAATTAGTAGAATATCTTTGATATTTGCGCTTCATCCAAAGATATTTTCATGGAAATATTCTTCCGAGCATTCTTGAATTTTACTCTACAAAGCAAAGATCATGTTGACAATTTGAACGTTATCGGCCTCGGATAAATTAATTCTTGAACTTGTTTTATTGAATTCGTATATCATTGTCATCATCCTCATGTTTATATTATTTTGAAAGTCATCTCTGTGGGCTCAGAGTGCATAGATGGACTTGGTATGATTATGACCAGGATTATTCGGTAAGATAATCATAACCGTAATGTTACAAATGATGTGGAAAAAGTCCTCATTGGCCCGTAGTGCATTGATGGACAGTTTTTGGTATGATTATGGCTATGGATTCTCTTTGGCCGTAGTGCAAAGATGAATTGTTTTATGGCATGATCAGGACCGTTGATGAAAACATGACTATCTTAAACCGTAGTGCATGGATAATTCATGGTCGTGATACTAAAGAATATCCTTGGCCGTAGTGCAGGGGTGATTCGATGGTGTAGATTATTTATTAAGCTGAGTCCCAGCGATAAAAAGGATGAAAAACCTTTTAAATCATAGAAGATAGTAGATTTCATTCTCTACTTGACTCTTTTAATGGATTGCTTGTTCCGCTACAGTTAAACTTGATATTTATTATATTTTATCAGTTTAACATTGTTGAAGGCTAACGATAAATTATTCTGCATTATCTTAGTCATAATATTTCTTACTGGGCTAGTTGAGCTCACCCTTTCTTTTACTATTCTCTTCAGGAAATGAGAACGTAGCTGGGACTAGTCGGGGAACAAAGTGATGGTCCTAGATGGTGCATTAGTAGTCCTCACTATTCTGTGAAATAGTGTGATAATAATTATAATGATGACTCATTTTGAGTTTGTATAATCTCTAGTAGACAATATTTTTATTCAAACTCAAAGTTTATATTTTGTCGTATTGTACACAACAGTTGTATTTGAATTCTGTACCATGTATCTTGCGACTCAAGATGGGTGATGTATACTTTGGACCCTGGATTACTCCTCAATATTTCTGCTGCATAAGCCTCTAACTAAGAAAACTCAGTAGTAAAGCTCCCTGAGATTTCATCCATAACCATCCTCTTGGCCCTCTTGCACTTGGAAAAGCAGACATTCATTTTCCAATCATTCTCCACATCTTTTTTGAGGTCTTTGATCTTGTAGTCATGCTACTCAAGTATTTTTTGTTTGTAAAGCTTGGCCAAGAACTTTGCTGACACCCTAGGGTTACTAAAAATTCTATAACAATTTTGGTCTTCATTTAATGTCTTGACTGCCAACCCAGGGTTACAGCCGTCCTTTGACACATACAAGACAAAAGGGCACCCATCCTCACACTTTAACCTTATTCTATATGGTTCACTTCTCACATATTTCAATGCCACTCCCCTAGATAATGCATACTTTGATATAGATTCCCTAACTTCAGCTGCATTAGCAAATGTCATTCCCAAGCTGAAATAAGGTCTCTGATCATTTACATTAAAACGGATAGGATGTCTTATCTCACATGGCACCTGACCCTCATCAGTCATTCTCTCACTATCATCATTATGATCCCCTTCTTCTCTATCATCACTGTCATCACTGTCCTCTTCATATGTAGCATCCTCACTGTCCTCACTCTCCCCTTCCTCACCTACCCTGCTACCTTGTGTGTTTAATACCACAGTAGGATCATCCCTTCTTTCCTGTGCTCTATTAATGCTATCAAAAGCATTAAGTACTTCAACACTTTCCATGAAATCACTATCTTCACCCTCCTCTTCAGTTGCATTTATTATGGGCTCAGGTGGAAAATAAGGAAGATAATTTATTATGGGGTCAGGTAGAACAACTGGAGGTGATTCATCATTTAAGATAGGTTGATCTATCTCATGCTTTGAAAAGAACTCTAGGACAGTTGTGTCATCATTTATTTTACTCAGAATTCTCCTAATCCCATGGTCATCCTCAAGTACAAAGAGTCCTTCGTCCATACTCAGTCCAGGTTCCAAATAATAGACTTCTTTAACATTGGGATATTTTAATTCCTCTATATATGTATTCTTAATACAAATAAGAGAGGTAATCTACATCAAAGTTCTTACATATATAGACATCACCTCCCACATATCTCCACACAGGATCCTCTAGCCATCTGCCCCCATGATGTAGATATACATCTACACGTCCAACCATTCTGCCATTAAAAAAAAAAACCCATCATTAGGGCTTCAGATATCAGCAAACTACAAGACATGAAAGTACTCTTAAGTATTAATAATGTAATAAAGAATAATATAGGGACCACATGTCCCCTACCAGTCAACACCCAACTGAAACATTGACCACATGTGATGACCATATTTTACCTATTCACCCATATAAAATGCACTTTATCAATCAAAAGCAGATATGAAAGTACTTGTGAAAATCTAAGAGATTCCTTTTCTTCTTCTTAAACGACCAACTTGGACTTTATGCCTTGGATTAGACGCACGTTCATACCACGAACTGGCTACAGATGCAAAGTTAGGGCTTTTTCTATTTCATCGACCAACTCAGTAAGGGTTTTGCCTTCGTCTCCGCCTCTCCTTCTCTCCTATTTCTCGTTCTTCACTACGACAAGAGATGTCGTTCTAGGGCTTTATGCACGATTAGGACCTTTGCCCCTTTTGCAAAATGAACAGACGCGTATGAGAAGACTGAGAAAAGGGTTTATTTAGATTTTATTTGAGTCTAAGTCAGCAAAATAAGGCCACGTAGGAGCAACGTTAATCTATGTGGCAACTCCGTTTGATCCAGGGGCACGACTGACCCAAAATATGTAACGTTAAATGTATTTTTGGAAAAAAAAAGTATAGGGTGTTCGGTAGACCTCGGGGAAAATGTCAGGGGCAATTTTGGACCTTCTCCCTTAATTATTATGTTCTATTATGAGGATTGTCTATTATGATTTGGACTTAATTGTTTAATTGCCTAGCTAACAATTAGCGTGATAATCTATATGAACTCGAGAGATGAATTTTAGATTTAGATCTAATCATAATAACATGTGATTGTGTTTTATGCATGGCGTTGGAATACATAATTTATGTCTAGGATAGAGATATACCTAACATTTTGTGCTTTAAATCCTTTTTAATTGTAATTCACATAGAGATATAGTGGATTAGTTAATTAGGGTGTCTTGCTTAATTCTATCTTCTGTGGATTTAAGTGAGTATGGGTATTATACATCAAGAGGTGGTTTTATCTGCTTTAGTGTTCTTGATTAACAATTCAGGATAGAGAATAATTGATGAGAAGTGTGTTAACTTAAATGAAGCAATAAGTGAAGTCGTGATCTTAAATCTCCGTAATCTTAATTTAACTAGTGATAATTAGAATTAGTTTACTTATAAATTGAAATTCATTCGTTTAAATAAGGTTGAGTTGGTTACGGGTTAGTACTTGGTGATTTTTATTAAACAATTCCTCGTGAGAATGATACTCTACTTTCACTTTATTACTTGTTGACCACGTATACTTGCGTGTTGTGCGTAACTAGATTTTACCCAACAAGTTTTTGGCGCCGTTGTCGGGGAATTAGTTAATATATTTTTGCCAATATTAGCTTCAATCAAATTAGTCTTAATTTAAACATTTTTTTTATTTAATTCTCTTCCTATTTTTCTTTCTTTTCAAGTACCATGGTAGAATTTAATTATCAATGGCTGTATACGATAATGACTCAGCCAAGGGGAGCGGGGATTTATGGTCTCAATGCATTTTCTGCATTATCAGCGCAGCTTGAGACACTATCGAGGAGGTTGGACGTTGTTACAGCCCAACGTAATCGAAGGATAGCAGTTAATTGCAATTATTGTGCTGATAATCATCCGAGTCATCAATGCACCATTAGTTTTGGGCCGGGACAACATGGTGGTGAATACCTCAACGATTATACATATGCTAATTATCATCAAGTTTGGGGGTATCACCCGAATTCGTCATGGAGCTATACTTATGAAGACCAATACTACGCTCCAAATCCAACATACACACCGGAATTTTCATGTCCACCTCTAGTGCCACAAAAAGAAAAGCCAAATCTGAGGGATGTAATATTGAAGGGCATAGCAAACCTAGAGGAGATGAGGATTAGCCAAGAGCTGTCAACCCAAAATTTTAATAATCGGATGGAACAACTCGTCACTACCTCAACCAATGGTCCTCAATACATGACTTCAGAGACTGAGACAGATAATTCAAGGTTGGAGGAATTATTTTCCAAGTTCGTAGCATCAAATGAGGAGAGGAGGATTAATCAAGAGTGGTTAATTCATAATCAAGAGATATCAGTTCAAAATATGCAGAATCAGATGGATCAAATGCTCAAAGCCTTGAACAACTGTCCTCAAAATAATTGGTGTTATGACGAGGATTTCGAGATTGATGAAGTGACCGAACCAAATCTACAACTGGATGAGACACGAGATGTTGAAAAAGAGGAGACAAGTGGGGATGAACTAACTATGAGTACTAACGAGGATGAGCCGATGTTATTAATGCCTCAAGTGCCGTCTCCACCAAAGTTCAAGGATCCGGTTAGATTTGCAAAACCTTGTCTGCTAGGTAGTCATGTCGTCGGCAATACTCCTTGTGACGTAAAAGCGAGTAGAACTTCGAAGCCATGGTGCGATGAGCTGGAGAAGATAGAAGAAGAGATTATTGTGTCTGACAAGCTTTAATGCCAGAATCTATTCGTAGACACAATGGAGAAAACACCTAGATGTTGGACATTCTTGAATGTGATCTTATCTAAACAAAGCATGTTAGGTGACTTTGATGCACTGGCCATCACAAATGGGAACCTACCAAAAGCTATATTATTTCTGATGGATGGAGGGTTCCTCAATTACCGAAGAGGAATTGGATAGCGTTGACCAGACAAAGTCAAGCTGAAAGACTATAATTCAAGCGCTAACTGGGAGGCAACCCAGGAATTTTTATATTTATATGCTTTACTAGTTTAGTTAGTAGATAGGAATTAATTTTCTTATTAAGTTCTCTTACCAATCCAAGTGCTATTCTAATTCATGTTGTCTCTTCATTGTAGGTATTGGAGGTTCAATGGATAGGAAAATGATCGTTGCCGCCATCACCTCACGCTTAGTTGATTACAGGGAAGTTCTCTTCTACTTACCGCTATATTCTTACAATGAGGACATTGTAATTGCTAAGTTTTGGGGAGTTTAGTTTAGTTCATTATTGCATGTTTAGGTTCATGTTTATGTTATGTTATTTTGCATATGTTAGGTTGATTAGGTGTGCATTCATATAGTACAACTGCATAAGTAGTTGCATAGTAGTATAGTTTAAATAGCATTATATTCAGTTCTTAAAAAAAAAAATTTAAAAATTCAAAAAAATAAAAATAAAATTTATTAGTTAGTTACTATGTTCATTTGCAAGAATCCAGTTGTTAGATAGTATACAGTTTATTTTGGCCAATGATGATATTGGAATTGGGTAGACAAGTATAGTACTGACCATTAGAGCTTTGATGTAATTTCTTGTTATGAATTGAGTCTTTTTCAGTTTGAAACTAGTATAATAAGGATAACACAGTAAAAACAACTTGTTGAATGATTGAGTTTAAATTGATACATAAAGGACCTCTAAAGGATAATGCTAGTTTAAATAAGAGAATGACAAGGATAGGCAGTGAAGGCGAAGAATTAGGCAAGAACCTATGTTTGGGGGAAAAAGTGGGGTATATAAGCTTCTAAAAAAAAGATAGAGTTGAATAAATTGAGTCTTGTGGTGGGTCGAGAAGAAGCGTGAAATGCACTCCTCATAAATATAGGCGTGAGATGGAGCGTAAAACGCACTCACTATAAAAAAAGAAAAAAAGAAAAAAAAAGAAAAAAGGAAAAAAAGAAGAAGAAATAAAACGGGAAATAAGATCAAAAAGCCCCCGTAGATGAAAAATAAAGCATAAGTATCCCATGCTGACCCTCGATATTTGTAATTGTTTGATTTTAGTTGGATCTAGCTTGTTTTTGGATTTCTTGAGTTTACACTTTTTGGATTTTATCTCAATCAATCATCAAATCTTCGAAGAGACTTGTTATGTGTTAAATTTGATTTTATATCAGTTAACATTATTGTGGAGCACACACGCACTATATTAGTGATAACAGTCTAAGATTTGATGATTGATTGAGAAGTTATTAATTGGTTTTAATATGATGTATTATCATGTTTACTTGATTTCTCTAAGGCCGGTTGAATAGACTTGTTTCTATCATTATTGCTGGATTCTTAGGCATGTAGATTAGTTGCACTGCATAACATTGTTGTTTTGTGTTTTTGCTTGAGGACAAACAAAGGTTTAAGTTTGGGGGTATTTGATAAGTAAGTTTTATACCTACTGATGATTGGGTAATATACCCATGACTTGGGTATATTTGGGCTTAAATTTGGGTACTCTCGAGTCCTTTAGTAGTGTTTTTACTGTGTTTAGTTGTGCTATTGCAGGTTTGGGAGCTGTAGGAACATTTGGGAGCATTTGGGCTAAAATAGGACATGACTGGCACTTTCTGCTTCCTAGCGCCGAGTGTGACGCCCCCAAAATAGGTATACAACACCCATTCTGAGTCGCCAAATACATGGTACAGAAGCAAACTACAACTTCAATAATACAATTGTCGTGCAAAATACGACAACACATACTGTGAGTTTAAATACAAATATTGTCTTCTAGATAATATCCACACTCAAGTAAGTCCTCGTTATAATTATTCAAACACTATTTTACAGAAATAGTGAGGAATGCTAAAACATCTTTCTAGAACCATCACTCCGTACCCCGACTAGTTCCTGTTATGTTCTCCCCTCCTGAGAAAAATGGAACAAAAAGGAAAAGGGTGAGCTCAACTAGCCCAGTAAAGAATATTATGACTAAGATAATATACAACAAATTATCGTTAGTCTTCAACAGGGAAAAATCTGATAAAATATAATAGCCAACAAGTTTTTGATCAACAACTGCAGCGGAAACAACAATCCATTAGAAGAGTCAAGTAGAGAATGAGTTCTACTATCTTCTAAGATTTAAATGTCCATCATCAATATTTTATCCCTGTAACAACAATCAATATACATCTTTAATCAAATATTCATCTTTGCATTACAGGCCAAATATATTCATTTGTATCACCAGTTGGTCATGTTCATCTCAACACCTGTTCATCTTTGCACTACGGGCCAAAGATATTCATCAGTTAATCATTTATCTTTGCACTACAGGCCGAAGATATTTAGTAATATCATCATTTAGGACTGAGGATGATGAAAAATATTTTAAAGAAACCGAATCCAGTGAAACGGAAGGACAAATAGTAGTGATTCGTATAACAGTTTATCCAAGATCAATAATACTTCATAAATACCAATTTTGAAGCAGAATTCAAAAATAAAGATCAAAACATGGATACAATCAAAGATAGTAACCATAATAGACATCTTGGACAAAAAGAAAAAAAATTTATTTTTTGGTGAATAGTGCCGTATTCGTGAATAGTGCCGTATACGTGAATAGTGCCGTATACGTGAATAGTAACTCCGACACAAAAAGTTCCAAATTTGATAAAAATTCAGATCAATACTTCGACATAATGATATTGAAGAAATAATATCATATATGAAGAAAATAACATCCCTTACCTCAAAATATCAAGATTGCTTGATCGGAATATCAGATAAGGTCAAGGAAACTTGCACTGATGAATAGAAACTCACAAAGTATCTAAATACACTCAATAATCTAGAGAGAGAAAGAGAGAAAACTTGTTTTTGGTGTGATTTTCAATTATAACTTAGCCCTCTATTTATAGGAAAATATTAGCAGACTTGACCTGTAACCTGATGGCTTTACCTGCTACTATTCCCACCCACCACATTTGAAATAAATTCAGCACATTTCTTCACCAACCACAAGTGGGGCCCACTCAATTCTAGAATTTTCCACCAAAATGCTAAATTCGGATACTTCAACAATTTCTGAACCAGTCACCTCTTAAAATTCATAACAAATCATACGTTCATTTTTAACGGTTCAAAATTTGTGGACATATACTCAACTTATATATGTATAACATATCCAAAAATTACAACGATCCAACGGTCGGATTAAAAATTATAACTCACGCAATATATCTCAAAAATCTTTGGTTTAATTTTTAATACCTCTATTCCAACAAAAATACTGATAAAACACCTCAACATTAACTCCTTCATTTTTAACCATAATAAATATATCCAACATTTATATCCACATAAAATAAATATTTCCTTATCATATGAATCAATAATTAATTATTCACAAATAATATTACAGAATCACATTTATGACAACCGGTAGCTTCGTGAAAGAGGGGGCTTTCAATAAGAATTTCTACTTATCATGCGCAATTAGGTGACCAAACCTCTTCTTGATGTAACTTTCTAGACATTGCCAATAATGCTATCTAATAATATTATTCAAATAATATGAATTATTGATCCGATAATGGGACATCTTGTGCAAAGATGACAATTATTGAAACAACAATAATATAAAATATCAACGCAAGCAATTATTGAATCAATAAAATAAAATATTAAGCAAGAACTACTATAACAATTATTGAGTAAAGTGCCTTCACGTAAGGATCAATAATTCATCAATACGTGCATCCACGCGTATTCATTGTATTTTAACCACCGGGTATCCCAACAAAGTGTTAATTCAGTAACAACTACGCCAAGTTATTTATAAAAACTCAAACTTGTCATTTTCTTCATCCGGCAGTTATTACATTATGGGGCCCATTAAATGACCATATTGTCGCATTTAATATTCCCAAACAACAATGATTATTTTATAACCACTTGCATATTTTGCAAAATTTTCACATTTCACCCATAACCAGAGAATTATATCAAATTAATACCTTATTATTCACAAATATAATTAGAGGAAATTCGATTTTATTTATAATAAGTTGGGGTCTTACAACCTCCCCTCCTTATGAAATTTCGTCCTCGAAATTGACATACGTACCTGGTGTTTTGAAAAGGTGAGGATACCTCGCTTTCATTTCTGATTCCAACTCCCAGGTCATTTCTTCAATAACATGGTTTCTCCACAAAACCTTAACTTGTGGTATAACCTTGGTGCGTAGGACATACTCTTTCCTATCCAAGATCTTAACAGGTACTTCTTCGTACGTTAAATCTTCGGCTATCTCGTCTGGTTCTAACGCAATAATATGGTTCGGGTCTTTCACATATTTATGAAGCATGGATATGTGAAAAACATTATGAACACGAGACATACTTGGAGGTAATGCGAGTCTATAGGCCACATTTCCTATTCGGTCAAGAATCTCAAATGGACCAACAAATCGTGGATTGAGCTTTCCTCTCTTCCCAAATCTTGTAACTCCCTTCCATGGTGCAACACGTAACAATACATGATCCCCAATATTAAATTCCACGTCTTTTCGATGAAGATCCGCATAACTCTTTTGTCGATCTTGTGCCGTTTGTATAATTGTCGAATTATTTGGATCTTTTCTGTAGTCATGCGTACTAATTCTGGTCCCAACAACGTTGCTTCTCCCACCTCGTCCCAGCATACTGGAGAACGACACTTTCATCCATACAACGCCTCAAATGGAGCCATGCCTATACTTGCTTGATAACTGTTGTTGTAGGAGAATTCCACCAGTGGCAAGTACTTATCCCAACTTCCTTTAAAATCTAGGACACAAAGTCTTAATAGATCTTGAAGGGTTTGAATAGTCCTCTCTGATTGTCCGTCCGTTTGAGGATGGTATGCCGAACTGAATTGTAAATCCGGGCCCATAGCTTTCTGCAAGCTAACCCAAAATCGTGAAGTGAATCTTGGGTCACGATCCGAAACTATGGATACTGGCATGCCATGCAATCTCACAATCTCATTCACATACATGCGAGCAAGACGTTCAAGGGAATAAGTCTCACGTATCGGTAAGAAATGGGCAGACTTGGTTAATCTATCAACAATAACCCAAATCGCATCTATGCCTTGAGAAACTTTGGGAAGACCTGTAACGAAATACATAGTAATGTGTTCCCACTTCTATTTCGGAATCTCAAGTGGTTGTAATGGACCCTTTGGTACTTGATGCTCCGCCTTTACACATTAACAAGTTAAACACCTCGAGATAAACTTCATGATCTCTCTCTTCATATTGTTTCACCAAAATGTATGTCGAATATCATGATACATTTTGGTACTCCCAGGATGGATTACAAACGGGGTGTTGTGTGCCTCCATCATGATTCTATGCTTCAAGTCAGAATCGTTAGGAACACAAAGTCAGGAGTTGAATCTAAGTATTCCTTCTTCATCGATTCTCGCTTCTGGAATAGCTCCTTCTTGCACTTTCTTCTTCATACGATCGCCTCCAAGGTCCGTAGCTTGAGCAGTTTTAACTTTATCGATTAAAGTCGGTTCTACTCGTATATTCGCCATCATCATGTGGGTCCCTGTAGTCTTTAATTCTACCTCCATCCTTTGCAAGTCATACAGAATGGGCCTTTGCATTGACAATATCGCACTCGTACTCGCATATGATCTTCTACTCAATGCGTCAGCTACTACGTTCGCTTTTCCAGGATGATATTGAATAGTGTGATCGTAATCTTTCAACAGCTCGAGCCAACGTCGTTGCCTCATGTTGAGTTCTTTTTGGGTGAAGAAATATTTGAGGCTTTTATGGTCCGTATAAATCTCCACTTTCTCCCCATACAAGTAGTGTCTCCAAATTTTCAACGCGAATACGATCACGCTAACTCTAGATCATGAGTAGGATAATTCCTCTCATATTCTTTGAGTTGTCGTGAGGCATAGGCTATGACTTTCCCATGTTGCATGAGAACGCATCCTAACCCTTTTGCTCAAGCATCGTCAGATATAACAAATCCATCCGTACCAGATGGTATTGCCAGAACAGGTGCCGAAATGAGTTTCCTCTTGAGCTCTTGGAAACTCTTCTCGCATTTCTCGCTCCATACAAATTTTGTATCTTTCCGAGTCAACTGAGTTAACGGAGTAGCGATTCGAGAAAATCTTTCCACGAATCTCCGATAATAACCAGCTAAGCCCAGAAAGCTACGTACTTTGGTCACCGACTTTGGTTGCTCCCAACTTTGTACTGCTTTAATCTTTGCCGGGTCAACAGATACTCCATGTTTTGACACCACGTGCCCAAGGAATGCTACTTCCTAAAGCCAGAACTCATATTTCTTCAGCTTGGCATAAAGCTTGTTTTCACGAAGCCTTTCAAGTATCAGCTTCAAATGGTGCTCATGATCTTCACGGCTTTTGGAATAGATGAGGATGTCATCAATAAAGACAACAACAAACTGATCCAAATATTCCTTGAATACACGGTTCATCATATCCATGAAAGCAGCAGGAGCATTAGTCAATCCAAAAGACATGACTAAGAATTCATAATGCCCGTACCGAGTTCTGAAGGAAGTCTTTGGAATATTCTCAGTTTTGATCTTCAGCTGATGATATCCAGAACGAAGATCGATCTTTGAAAAGAATTGTGCTCCTTGCAACTGGTCGAACAGGTCATCAATGCGAGGTATCGGATACCTATTCTTGATGGTGACATGGTTTAATTCTCGGTAGTCAATACAAAGTCGCATACTCCGTCTTTCTTCTTACTGAATAAAACAGAGCACCCCAAAGAGATGTACTAGGACGAATGAAACTTATGTCTAATAATTCTCAGTAGTTGGACTTTTAACTCAAGTTCAATAGGAGCCATTCGATATGGGATTTTAGAAATGGGTTTTGTACGCGCTTCAAGGTCAATAAAGAATTCAACGTCACGTTCGGGGTAGACCAAGGAAGTTCTTGAAATACATCGAGAAAATTCTCTAACAATGTAAATATTATTCAAATCGACTTGTCTTTGTTCAAATCCATAACATGGGCTAAGAAAGCTTGACATCCGCTTTTCAATAAACGAATAGCTTTATGGCTTGATATGATAGTGGTGATTTTAGTGGTTTAGTTGTTTGAATTCGTATGACAGGTTGGTTAGGAATATGAAAACTAACAACCTTACGAAAATAATTAATTTTGGCATGATGAGTGGTTAACCAATCAATTCCTAAAATCACATCAAAAGCAAGTATCTTTAAAGAGATAAGATCAAATGTAATGTGATAGTGCCAACTTGGATCATGCAAGATTTATAAACCGTAGATGTAACGAAGGTTTCACCCAACGGAGTTTCAACAGATAAGTCAAAGTCCAATTTCTCCGAGTCAAGTTTAAACGTTGAGCACAAGGGAGAGATAAAAGAATGGATAGAACCCCAGTATCTAGTAAGGTATAAACTTCGCAAGAGTTCAAGATTAGCTTACTCAGTAATCACCTCGTTCGGGTTCCTTGCGTTTTGGCGGTCCACGACAAACGCTTCTTCCAGAACCGCCGATTTCGACTTATCCGAGATGACCCTTAGAGTCACCATCCAGATTGAACTTGGTTTTGCTACTGAACAATCCCGAGCTATGTGGCCTTCCTTCCCACGGTTGTAACATACCTTGGATTGTTGTGGGACAGTTTTAATGATATGTCCCTCTTTCCGCATTTGTAACATCTAAGCTGGGCAATCGTTCTCCTCCCTAGAATTTGTTGTTGGTCTTTGGTCTTCTTTGTTGATGTCTTCCGTCATTGTTGAATCTCCTCTTTCCGAAATTTCCACTTGACTCACCTCTCCTATTATCATGGCCACGATGACCACCCGAAAGTGGTTACCGCTTTGTTCGTATTTTCCTCCTCGTTGGTTATCATCGCTCGATGATCTTTGTCACCTGCAGTATGACCACGGTTGTGGTCCCTCGGTTGAACATACTCATTATCTCGCTCTAATAATTGAGCCCATTTACAACATCCGAATATAAAGAAAATTTATGAGATATAAGATATTCTTCAATCTCTGGGCTTTAGACCTCTCAAAAACATCCTCGTCATTCGTTCCTCATTTTCGACCAAATGAGGTGCAAACCTAGATAACTCTACAAACTTCACCTCGTCTTTGGGACACCATGTTGTTTTGTTTTGTTTCGATCGATAAACTCCACCTCCTTCATATGACGAATACTTTCAGGAAAGTACTTGTCATTGAATAGTTTCTAAAACTTTTCCCAAGACATGCTAAGTGCGGCAATTGGTCAGTACGCTTCTGAGACTCCCACCAAAGAGATCGCCTCACCACCATGGAACATAAAGTGGCGAATGGAACCTTCATTCCTCCGTGCATCCCAAGACATCGAATATCTTGGTAATTTGTTTTGACCCACGCCGCCATGATCGAATCCGCTTCCCTTAAATTCGGTGGTCCCAACTCCTTGAATCGCTTGCATTGTGACAAGCCGCGCATTGCTATCATTTCCACCGTATTTTGTGCACGAGTCTCCCTCGTCTGGTTTTGCATGAACTGCAAAAAGCTCCTAAACATTCCATCATTCATCATTTGCTCGGTAGTGTTGTTTATAGGAGGAATATTGCCTTCCTGTTGCACGTTCTCCTGGTTTGTAACTAAAGGTTGTTCCACAGTCTCATATGCTTCAATGCTTATCATAACATTTTTAGATGCCATTTTCAATCACTGTCAAAAAACAAGGGTTAATTGACATATCACATATTATCCCTATACTCTGACCGACCAATTAAATACCAAATAAACTTAGGTAGGTCATACTAGCGAAGGAATTCCCCGTCTCTCCCCTACTAGTTCTTGTCTCACACCTCGGCC
Source organism: Panax ginseng (assembly GCA_020205605.1). Taxonomy (NCBI): domain Eukaryota; kingdom Viridiplantae; phylum Streptophyta; class Magnoliopsida; order Apiales; family Araliaceae; genus Panax; species Panax ginseng. Next base: position 47,934,813 of record CM035147.1, on the reverse strand, counting down.
GGGGATCATATCCTAAGCTCGATATTAATGTGGACGCCCCAAAATAGGTATACAACACCCATTTTGAGTCGCCAAATACATGGTATGTAAAGCAAACTACAACTTCAATAATACAATTATCGTGCAAAATACGAAAACACATACTATGAGTTTAAATACAAATATTGTCTTCTAGACAATATCCACACTCAAATAAGTCCTCGTTACAATTATTCAAAAACTATTTTATAGAAATAGTGAGGATTTGCTAAAACATCTTTCTAGAACCATCACTCCGCACTCCACTAGTTCCTCTTTATGTTATCCCTCCCGAGAAAAATGGAACAAAAAGGAAAAGGGTGAGCTCAACTAGCCCAAGAAAAGAATATTATGACTAAGATAATATACAACAAATTATCGTTAGTCTTCAACAGGGAAAAATCTGATAAAATATAATAGCCAACAAGTTTTTGATCAACAATTGCAGCGAAAACAGCAATCCATTAGAAGAGTCAAGTAGAGAATGAGTTCTACTATCTTCTAAGATTTAAAAGGCCATCATCAATATTTTATCCCTGTAACCACAATCAATAAACATCTTTAATCAAATATTCATCTTTGCACTACTACAGCCAAAGATATTCATTTATATCACCAGTTATTGTCATGTTCATCTCAACACTGTTCATCTTTGCACTACGGGCCAAAGATATTCATCGATTAATCATTTATCTTTGCACTACTGGTAGTCAAGATATTTAGTAATATCATCATTTAGGACCGAGGATGATGAAAATATTTTAAAGAAAACGAATCCAATGAAGCGAAAGGACAAATAGTAGGGATTCGTATAACAGTTTATCCAAGATCAATAATACTTCATAAATACCAATTTTGAAGCAAAATTCAAAAATAAAGATCAAAACATGGATACAATCAAAGATAGTAACCATAATAGACATCTTGGACAAAAAGAAGAAAATTTTATTTTTCGGTGAATAGTGCCGTATTCGTGAATAGTGTCAGATATCGTGAATAGTCGTGATATCGTGAATAGTAACCCCGACACAAAAAGTTCCAAATTTGATAAAAATTCAGATCAATACTTCGGCATAATGATATTGAAGAAATAATATCATATATGAAGAAAATAACATCCCTTACCTCAAAATATCAGTAGTTCTGATCGAAATATCGGTATAAGGCTGAAGGAAACTTACACTGATGAATAAAAACTCACAAAGTATCTAAATACACTCAATAATCTAGAGAGAGAAAGAGAGAAAACTTGTTTCTGGTGTGATTTTCAATTATAACTTAGCCCTCTATTTATAGAAAAATATTAGCAGACTTGACTGTAACTTTGATGGCTTTTACTCGCTACTATTCCCACCCACCACATTTGAAATAAATTCAGCACATTTCTTCACCAACCACAAGTGGGGCCCACTCAATTCTAGAATTTTCCACCAAAATGCTAAATTCGGATACTTCAACAATTTCTGAACCAGTCACCTCTTAAAATTCATAACAAACCATACGTTCATTTTTAACGGTTCAAAATTTGTGGACATATACTCAACTTATATATGTATAACATATCCAAAAATTACAACGATCCAACGGTCGGATTAAAATTATAACTCACGCAATATATCTCAAAAACACTGGTTTAATTTTTAATACCTCTATTCCAACAAAATCTTGATAAAACACCTCAACATTAACTCCTTCATTTTTAACCATAATAAATATATCCAACATTTATATCCACATAAAATAAATATTTCCTTATCATATGAATCAATAATTAATTATTCACAAATAATATTACGTAATCACATTTATGATAACCGGTAGTTCCAGAGAGAGAGGGGCTTTCAATAAGAATTTCTCCTTATTTGGCGCGCAATTAGGTGACCAAACCTCTTCTTGATGAACTTTCTAGACATTGCCAATAATGCTATCTAATAATATTATTCAAATAATATGAATTATTGATCTGATAATGGGACATACTGTGCAGTGACAATTATTGAAATAACAATAATATAAAATATCAACGCAGCAATTATTGAATCAATAAAATAAAATATTGAACAGTAACTACTATAACAATTATTGAGTAGTGCCTTCTTACGTAAGGATCAATAATTCATCAATACTGTGCATCCACGCGTAGACATTACTGTATTTTAACCACCGGGTATTCCAACAAGTTGTTAATTCTGTGAATAACAACGCCATATTATTTATAAAAACTCAAACTTGTCATTTTCTTCATCAAGCGCTTATTACATTATGGGGCCCTAAATGACTACGCCTGGGCCGTCTTAATATTCCCAAACAACAATGATTATTTAATAACCACTTGCATATTTTGCAAAATTTGCACATTTCACCCATAACCAGAGAATTATATCAAATTAATACTTTATTATTCACAAATATAATTAGAGGAAATTCGATTTTATTTATAATAAGTTGGGGTCTTACACCGAGGCGCTGGGCTGTGAATCTGGTTGACTGGGACGCGCGTTGACTTTTCATTTGACCACTCAATTGGAGGTTGTTTGAAGCCTAATTGGATTTGGATTGCTAGGGTTTGGGATAAGTGGAGTATATAAAGGTTGTTAAATTGAAGGAAAGATTTTTTTATCATACACAATTGGAGGCTAAGCAAAGGATTACTTGAAGATTAAGGATTGGCTCAAGAGTTTTTCTTCTTCTCCTTATTTTCAATTTATGTAATTCTTTAAGGATGATTTGCAAAAGATTGTTGGTTTTTATTTCCGTTATGAACTAATTCTTTTATTAAGATTTCAATTGAACCTTTTATGGCTATAAATTAGTTATTCAATTTATTCCAATTATTTATGTTAAAGTGAATTGTTTATCTTGCCTTGCATCTATTGATTAATTATTTGGCCAATAATTACCGTGTTATTCTAGAAGGAATTGAAAGAGGAATTCTAGGGTTAGAACTGGGCGTGATAGCGTGTGACTTAGTTATTTGCATAATAAATAATTAGGTTTATGAATAGAATGGAAATATCTGTTCATCGCATGTAACACATAAGGAATTGGGATTGAAGGAGTTTAATTCACTTGTTTTGCATAGGAATATAGCAAGATTAATTTGAGTTAAATAGAAGTCAATTGTTTACTTGAAAAAGGGCTTTTGGCAATAGAGAATTCCTGTTAACAATTTAGTAGACATAATAATTGGGATAATTGGATAATTGGTTTATAGTTTATAATTGGGGATATTGAAGTCTTAATCCTTATTTTCTGAAGTTATTCATTCAAATCTTAGTTTTATTTAATTGCTTTATTTTAGAAATAATATTTCTTCATTATTAAGTTCGTTTTATTAATTCAGAAAATCAAAATTTATAGTTGTTTAAATAAAATTGGATTGATATAGTGCTAGTTGTTGGAATTTATTAATTAGAATTCTTTGAGGGATCGACATTCTATCTTATCACTTTATTACTTGTTGACCGTGTATACTTGCACGTATTCATTGATTGCGAAATCTGTTGGGAGAACGCATATTATGATCTGATGTTTTAATGTATATGCTCATGATTATTTGTAAAGTCCTTCAATGAATATATATACAAGGACTTAGTGATAGATCAAATTTGTTAGGTTGATCTAAGATCTTAACGTGTATCATTCTGTATTGGAATGTATAGATAGAAAGATCAAAGCTGTTAGGTTGATCTTGAGATGTAATAGATAGGCTTCAAAGAAATCGTAGTGTATCATCTGATCAACACTGCAGAAGTCAAGGCAGAAACGTAGAGCTTCAAAGATCGTAATGTGCCTGCCTTGAAGGGACTCTTTGGAAATCGTAGAGTGATCCAAACGTTTGCCAAACAAACTCCACGATCGTAGTGTGATGAAGGAAACATGGAGTTTACAAGTCAACGATCGTAGTGTGCTCTCGGGATCATAGAATCAATAACACGAGCAAGCGAAGATCGTAGTGTGAAAATGTCTAAGGGAAATCATAGTGCTCTCGACTAATAGCATCGTAGTGTGCAAAGAAGTCAAGACGCTACGATTTGAATCGTAGAGTACCACGATCCAAAATCGTAGAGCATCATCTGTCTCATGTCAGAAAACGTCGAGCCTCATGATTTGTGTAAAGGTAGATTTTAACATATGAGGAATGGATTCTAGATGCTGCAGTACTCATCAGTCCCAGAGTATATGAAATATCCTTAGTATGCAACAAAGAAGCGTATTGAAGAAGCTAAGGATAGTACCATGGGTAAGAGGGACAAAACACCTTTTCAGGTGGTAGGTGAGAAAGCAGTCTGCAGTGTCAGTGGGCCAGAATGCAGAATTCAGAATATGTGAAGAAATGTCTCTATCATAGTACAGAAAGTTCAGACGCATTCAATGCCTCAACGGATGGATCCAACATATAGTTTTCAAGATCACATATATGCAGATCAGACAGATGAGAGAGAACTAAGCAAGCATTGAACAAACAACGTGAATATCTCTCTCAAGCTCAACTCTACGATCTAAGATATTGCAAAGATTGCTCAGCTACTCAGTTCTTTAGAACAAGTGCTTACACAGCAACTGAGTAGCAACCATCAAGAACTCAACATTATCAACCAACTGAAGAAGTGTACCAAGTCTGTTGGACTTGAAGAATTCGTAGTGAACTATAAGAAAGCCAAGTCTGCTGGACTTGAAGAGTTCAAGAGTGAACTAAGAAGTTCCTAGATTGCTTTGGTCTAGAAGGAATCATGTGATTCGTGAAGTTGTATGAGACATATCCTTAGTGGATATCCTACTCGTTGAGTAGAAGAGTGGACTAGAGCTTTAAGTGCTCTAAACCACTTAAAATGATCTGTCTTTTACGTTCATGCCATAAAGCGCCATATCATTATATCCGCCATAATCGCTTCACTCTCATAACTCCTTTGCTTGGTAAAGAAGATTAAAACAAATATTAATGCCGCTAAGTTTTAATCATTATCAAAGAACTAGTTTAAAACGAAAAGATTTTTTAAAATATCTATTCAACCCCCCTTCTAGATAACTATTGTGCGAACTAGGAACTAACAATTGGTATCGAGAAGCGAGTTCTATTTTATAGCTTATAAGCTTTAGTAGATCCAATAGCTTTTCGTATCAAGTGAATCCAGATGGGGAGGCAAAGAAGCCACCAATGTGCAACAAGGATAAATTTGCTAACCGGAAAGTCGGGGATGCAAGCGTACATGGACTCAATAGATGAAGATCTATTTGAGACCGATTCAAAATGGGCCCTACATTCCAACTAAGCTTGCACCAACCATCGACGATCCAAATCAGATCTGATCAAAGTTAAAGAAGAGTGATGCATAACGAACACGAAAAAGAGTCAGTCTAACTTGATAAGAAGGCTAAGAACATCCTGTTCCAATCCTTAGGGGACGATCTGTTTGAAAATGTTGTAAACAACAAAACAGTTAAGGAAGTTTGGGAAGCTCTGCTGATCATGCACGAAGGAACTGAAGAAGTTAGAGAGAACAAACAGTCTCTTCTAACACAGCAGTACGAAATGTTCGCTCATGTGCAAGGAGAAAATGTAACTGCCACCTATGAAAGATTCAATGTTCTGATCAACTCTCTACGAGCATATGGAAAGGTCTATCCTAACAAATATCTGACCATAAAGTTCATGAGAGCCCTACCAAGCAGGTGGGATGCCAAGACCACTACAATAAGAGAGTCAAAGAATCTCAACGAGATGACAGTTCAACAACTATATGGAAAATCTCGACATATTTAACCTGAGTCGACCCAACGTCGGTGAAACCTTATTAGAAGGAAAAAGGAAGGATAAGGGTGTTGCTCTCAAGGCAACTGAAAGTGCATCAAAGGTCAACACTGAGATTGACTCTGATGATGATGAAGACGATGATGATGACTTTGCTATGCTGGTAAAGAGACTAAGAAGGTTCATGCGACAAGGCGTAATCAAAGAAGCCCAAAAAGGGTCGACAATTACATGACCGAGGAGCAAATGAATGATCTATGGTACAACTGCAAAAAGCCTGGCCACTTCATTGCCAACTGCAACAAACCTCTAAGAGAAGAACTAAAGAAGAAACAACATGCAAAGAAGGAATTCAAAGGAAACAAAAGGCCTCAGAAGAGAGACAAAGGCCTGGTAGTTGGAGGATCGTGGAAATGCTGACTCCGGAGATGAAGAAGAACCACAAATGGCCAATCTGTGCTTAATGGCCAAACATGGAAAGGACAAACAAAGCCTCAACATACATGATGTAAGCCTCGATGAGGTATTTGATTTCAACTCATCTGATGCAGACATGAATGACTTAAGAACTGCACTGCATGGAATAACCACTGATCTACATCAATATATGAAGTGGTTCAGAGTATTGTCTAAAGATCATTCACTTCTTCAAGAAGAGAAGAAGAAAGTTCAAGAAGAGCTTGAAACAGCCCTTCTAAGTACTAATCTTTTCTCCAAGCTTGAGGCTGAGAATGAAACTTTAAAACAGACAAACACACTCAATGCACAAAGAGAATCTAATCTAACCTCTAAAATTGAGGATCTAGAGAAAACTATCTCTGCATGGAACAAATTCTCATCATCCATGGACTGCCTGCTCTCTAGTCAGAGAAGCACATTCGACAGAACAGGTCTAGGCTTTGGGGAATCCATCTCAGAGCCTTGTGTGGAAAAGACAAAGCAAACTAGCACTAGTAATGCCTCAAGTTTTAGTAGAGGCATTGCCTTTGTGAAATCCTCACAGTTAGAAGAACTAGTTAAACTTTGTCCTACTGTCTCTATTCTTACTCATAGGAGTAAAGGATCTCATGCTGGTCTGGGTTCATAAAAGAGAAGAGTAACCTAACCTCTACTCACCAACCTCAAGAATCGTGAAGTCAAGCAAGACCAACTCTACGAATCAACGGGAAGGCATCTGAGAGGGAAGGCACACTCATCACTATTTATGAAATCCAAGGACACGTGGAAAAATGAGAATCAGTTTAACAGAAGGATACCTAAGGAACCACACAAGTCCAAGTGGAGGATGAATCATCATACACACACAAGCATGCATCATAATAAATGTTTCATATGCAATAAATATGGTCATAGGGTTGTCAAGTGTTATTATATTTCCATGCATGTGAGACCCAAGATTAGACATATTTGGGTCCCCAAAGATACTAACAAAGAAGGACCCATGCAAATATGGGTACCAAAATGAAGGTTCAAATGTTTTGACAGGAAAAGAGCTCCACGACCTCAACATGGTATCTGGACAGTGGATGCTCGAGGCATATGACAGGGAACAAAGCTCTACTATCTAACTACATAGAAAATGAGGGTCCCTCAGTCATCTTTGGAGATAACGGCACGAGCAAGACAAGAGGATATGGCTCTGCTGGCAATGGTGCAAAGATCTTCAAAGAAAGTAGCTTTATGTGGAAGGTCTTTAACACAACCTTCTAAGTATCAGCCAACTCTGCAACAAGGGTCATCAAGTGACATTCCTCAACAACTAATGTCAAGTCAGAGATTTGAAGACATCTGTTGTAAAGCTAACCGGGACAAGAGAAGGAAATGTCTACACAGTAGATCTTGGTCAACTAAGCTCAGATGAGATAATATGTTTTCTGGCAAAAGCATATGAAGAAATGAGCTGGCTATGGCATAGACGGTTGTCTCACTTAAACTTCAAAAGCATGTCCAAACTGGCATCAAAAGACCTAGTAGCTGGCCTACCCAAGTTCAACTTCGTGAAGGAAAGGCCATGCAATGCCTGTCAGCTTGGAAAGCAAACCAGAAGCTCATTCAAAAGCAAGAATGCCAACTCTATTGACAAGCCCCTGCAGTTACTCCACATGGATCTCTTTGGGCCAATCCCAACAACTAGTCTTGGAGGAAAAAGATACTCTCTAGTCATAGTCGACAACTACACCAGATTCACATGGGTATTCTTCCTAACTTCAAAGGATGAAACAAGCTCCGAATTGATCAAGATGTTCAGACTAGTGATGAACGAGAAAGGAGAGAAAATCAAGGCCATAAGGAGTGATCATGGCAGAGAATTCGATTTCTCAAAAATGGATCAGTTCTGCACAGACAATGTGATCAGTCACAACTTTTCAGCTCCACAAACTCCTCAACAAAATGGAGTAGTGAAAAAAAAGAGAAGAACCTTGATAGAGATTTGGAAGAACTCTACTAGCAATTGCATCATCCCATACACTTTTTTACTTATGGGCAGAAGCTATCAACACTGCATGTTACACGCAGAACAGATTACTCATACACTCTATTTCAAAGTTCCCTGAAGTTTGGTTTCATTCTATCAAAATAGATAGTCTGTTTTTATTGATTCGTATACATTTATTGTATGTTTTAACTTGCGAGGCAAACTTGTTGCTCACCCTTGCTAAATAAAATATTTCAGATAGGAACGAAGAGGCCAGCGAGTCAAAGAAGAAAAAAGGCAAAGGCAAAATGCTAGATTAGTTTTTATAAACTTTATGAATATGTTGTATTTGTAAACCCTTTTTGTTTATCTAAAGGGTATGTCTGTAATGTTAAGGTTAGAGAACGTGGGACTAATGTATTAACAATCTATGTTAATGACTTATGTATTACTATTTCTATATGAATGGGTAGTTAGATGTTATTATATTGTGGATCGTGAGCACCAAACTCGGGGGTCAGGTAACCCAGATTTGGGGGTGTCACATAGATGAGGTATTTGACTTCAACTCTCCTGATGTAGACATTGATGATTTAAGAACTGCACTGCATGGCATAACATCTGATCTGCATCAATACATGAAATGTTTTAGAGTTCTGTTTAAGGACTATTCACTTCTTCAAAATGAGAAAGAGAAAGTTCAAGAAGAAAGAGCGAAATGAACTTCTTCTTCTAATCTTGACTCTCTCTCCAAATTTGAAGCTGAGAATAAGCTCTTAAAATAGACCAATGAGCTCAATGCACAAAGAGAATCAAGTCTAACCTCAAAATTGAGGAACTAGATAAGACAATCTCTACATGGAATAAATCCTCTTCATCCATGGACTCCCTAATCTCTAGCCAGAGAAGTGTCTTTGACAGAACAGGTTTAGGCTTTGGGGAATCTACCTCAGAGCCATGTGTGGAAAAGGTAAAAGAAACTAGCACTAGTAATGCTTCAAGTTTTAGTAGAGGCATTATATTTGTGAAATCCTCATAGAAGGACGAGCCAGTCAAACCCTGCTCTACTGATTCAATCCATATTCCAAGGAGTAAGGGATCTCATGCTGGCCTGGGTTTTAGAAAAGAGAAGAGTAACCCAGCCACTACTCACCAACCTCGAAGGATCGTAGAGTCGAGTAAGACCAACTCTACGAACCAATTGGGAAGGTACATTAGAGGTAAGGTACACTCCTTTTAAATCATGAAACACAAGGACACATGGAAAAAGGAAAATCAGCTTAATAGAAGGATGACTAAAGATCCACACAAGTCCAAATGGAAGAAGAATTCTCACACACACAAGCATGCATCATATTAGATGTTTTGTGTGCTATAAAGTTGGTCACAAGGATGCAAAGTGCTATTATAATTCCATGCATGTGAGACTCAAAATCAAGCAGATTTTGGGTCCCAAGGGTACTAACAAAGGAGGACCCAAGCAAGTATGGTACCAAAATGAAGGTTTAATGTTACTACAGGAAAAGAGCTCCACGATCAAAACCTGGTATTTGAACAGTGGATGCTCAAGGTACATGACTGGAAACAAAGCCCTTCTATCTAACTACATAGAGAATGAGGGTCCCTCAGTCATCTTTGGAGACAACGGCTCTGGCAAGACAAGAGGATATGGCTCAGCTGGAAATGGTGCAGTATCCTTCAATAAAGTGGCCAATGTGGAAGGACTACAACACAATCTTCTAAGCATTAGCCAACTCTACGACAAGGGTCATCAAGTAACATTCCTCAACAATCAATGTTAAGTCCGAGACCTGAAGACATCTGCTGTAAAGTTAACCACAACAAGAGAAGGAAATGTCTACACAGTAAATCTTGGACAACTAAGCTCAAACGAGACAATATGCTTTCTGGCTAAAGCATCCAAGAAATGAAATTTGGTTATGGCATCGAAGACTGTCTCATCTCAACTTCAAGAGCGTGTCCAAACTAGCCTCAAAAGATCTAGTTAATTGCAGGCTTACCTAAGTTCAGCTTCGTTAAAGAAAGTTCATGCAATGCCTATCAGCTTGTAAAGCAAACCAGAAGCTCATTCAAGAGCAAAACTGCCAACTCAATTGACAAGCCCCTGCAGTTGCTCCACATGGATCTATTTGGGCCAATTCCAACAACGAGCCTTGGAGGGAAGAGATACTCACTAGTCATAGTTGATGATTACAACAGATTTACATGGGTGTTATTTCTAACCTCAAAGGATGAAACAAGCTCCCAACTGATCAAGATGTTCAGACTAGTGATGAACGAGAAAGGGGGGAAAATCAAGGCTATAAGGAGTGATCATGGCAGAGAATTCGACTTCTCAGAAATGGACCAGTTCTGCACAACAAACAATGTCATCAGTCATAACTTCTCAGCTCCACGAACTCCTCAACAAAATGGAGTAGCTGAGAGAAAGAACAGGACGTTAATCGAGGCTGGAAGAACTCTACTAGCAGCAACCCATCTGCCTGAATACTTCTGGGCAGAAGTTGTCAACACTGCATGCTACACTCAGAACAGATCACTCATACACTCTACGATTAAGAAGACTCCCTATGAACTGTAGAAAGGAAGAAAGCCAAGTGTCAGCTACTTCCATGTCTTTGGCTGAGCATGCTACATTCTCAACAATGGAAAGCAGTATCTAATAAAATTCTAGCCCAAGTCAGACGAAGGGATCTTTCTTGGATATGCCACAGACAGCAAGGCTTACAGGGTGTTCAACAAGAAGACACTGAATGTTGAAGTCTCAATACACATCATCTTTGATGAAACTGACTTGATAAAATAGTGCCTCAAGACACTACGACCGATAATGCAGACACTACGAATGAAGTCGTCGAGCTCAACACTACGATCGTAGTGCCAGATAGTGAAATTGTAGAGCATGAGAATGTGATCGTAGAGAGGTCCATGCAGGACAGCGAGCCTCCACTCTAAGAAGAAGAGATAGACCTTGAAGAATTAAGACAGGAAGGCATCAGGATAGATGTCCCAATTGGCAACAGATGGGCAAGAGATCACACTCAGGATCTAATCATTGGAGATCCGAGTGCTAGAGTCAAAACAAGAGTTGCTACTCAGAATGAATGTTTTTATCTAAGCTTCCTGTCACAAATAGAGCCAAAGAAGATAGAGGATGCTATGGAAGACTCAAGCTGGATAGAAGCCATGCATGAAGAACTCAACCAATTTGAACAAAGCAAAGTATGGAGATTGGTACCAAGACCAAAGAGTCATCCTATGATAGGAACTAAGTGGGTCTTCAAAAACAAAATGGATGAAGATGGGGTCATAACCAGAAACAAGGCAAGATTCGTGGCAAAGGGCTATTCTCAAGAAGAAGGTATCGACTACGATGAGACATTTGCACTGTTGCTGATCGGAAGCCATCGTCGAGAATCTTTCTTGCCTTTGCTGCCCACATGAAGTTCAAAGTCTTCCAGATGGATGTCAAGAGTGCATTTCTTAATGGAGAACTCCAAGAAGAAGTCTATGTAGAGAAACCTCCAGGTTTCATCAATTCATCTCTTTCCAATTATGTCTATAGATTAGATAAATCCTTATATGGTCTTAAACAAGCACCTAGAGCATGGTATGAAACACTGACTAACTTCTTAATCGAAATTGGGTTCACTAGAGGTAGAGTAGATACCACACTATTTCTTAGAAAGCATAAAGACAAAGTCTTACTAGTTCAAATCTATGTTGATGACATTATCTTTGGTTCTACTGACGAAAAGTTATGTAAGAGATTCTCTAAGCTAATGCAGAGCAAGTTTGAAATGAGCATGATGGGTGAGCTGAACTTCTTCCTTGGACTGCAAGTAAAGCAAACTGAAGAAGGAATTTTCATAAACCAAGCCAAGTATATCAAAGACTTACTGAAGAAGTATGGCATGGAATCAGCCTCTCCCATGAAAACACCAATTGCTCCTGCAACCAAGCTTGACAAGGATGAGAAAGGTAAAAGTATTGATATCACTCAATATAGAGGTATGATAGGCTCTCTTTTATACCTAATCGCCAAGAGACTGATATAATGTTTGCAACACATGCATATGTGCTAGATTTCAAAGCTAACCCTAAAGAGTCACATTTGTCTGCTGTAAAGAGGATCTTCAGGTATCTCAAGGGTACACCTTACTTGGGGCTGTGGTACCCCAATGAATCCTCATTTGAACTAATAGGATACACAGATGCTGATTTGCAGGATACAAAATAGATAGAAAGAGTACCAGTGGCACTTGTCAACTTCTAGGAAACAGACTTGTGTCCTGGTTTAGCAAAAAACAAAACTCAGTGTCTACCTTTCAACCGCAAAAAGTCGAATATATTGTTGGCAAATTGGCCGTGCTCAGATCCTATGGATGAGAAATCAGCTAGCTGACTATGGGTTCGACTTCAAATCTATTCCCATACACTGTGATAACACAAGTGCCATAGCAATAACTCATAATCCTGTCATGCATTCTAGGACTAAGCATATAAAAATAAGGTATCACTTCATTAGGGATCATGTGCAAAATGGAACTATATCTTTACAATATATCCCTACTGAAAATCAACTTGCTGATGTTTTTACAAAACCACTAGATGAATCTAGATTTAATAAGTTAATAAATGAGCTAGGTATGCTAAATCTACAACCATGAAATATATGCTCTAGATTGTGCTAACCATGACAGATACAAAGGCTGAACTCAAAATCGTAGACATGATCAAGGAAAGCTCATGATCGTAGAGCAAAAAAGAAAACTACCTCAACGATCGTAGCAAAGACTTAACTATCGTAGTGCAGACTCAACGATGACACAAGCCCCATCCATAAAGCAAAAATGTATCCTGTGATGACAAGCTTCATAACATAGTAATCTCTCTAAGAGGTGCCTTAGGAACAAACCTAACCCTTGAATCTCTCCAAGAGGTTGGCCCTTCCTGAGCTGCCTTAAAAGAATGCTTTATCAAAAACTCATCACAAGGAATGCTGATCAGACTCGACGATCGTAGGAAAGACTCGACGATCGCAGGACAGACTCAACGAACATAAGACTACCTCAACGATTGTAGTCTTCCTAAGGACACTCAGCTCTGAAGAAGCCAAGGTCAAATCAAGACATTCTCAAGACAAACCAAAATCATGAGAGCCAAGCAAAAATCGACACCTGTCCCACTAAGCGAAAAAGAGGAGAGGGAAGTTACAAGTACAAGTTGAAATCACATTTTTGAAATCTGAAGTCCAAAAGATTATCTCTCTCTCATTCTCTCTCTCTCTCTCAAAGCAAAAAACCCTAAATCAGCAGAAAGCTCAGACGTATCTCACCTCTAACTACAGAATCAATGGCTGCTTCAAATGTGGTATCCGGCTACAGACTCTGTTTTGACGAGTTCAAAACAGCTCCACCAAAATTTCACAAGACCCTAGCGCTGCTGAAGAAGGCGGGTCTCGAGGAGGCTCTGAGCACAGATAACCTTATCTATCCCAAGTTAGTGAAAGAGTTCTACAAAAATGGTGTGTTTGAAAACGACACCATCACTACAAGAGTAAGGGAAGTGGAAATTAGACTAAAGGCATAAGACTTCAACCTGGCCCTAGGTTTCAAGAATGAAGGGCACCCATTCTTACACAACATAGACTTCCAAGAGGGACTAAGAAAAATGCATCACAAGAAAAACCCCTCTATGAAAGGGTACAAAAAGAAGGAGTTCCCACAAAGGTACGGATTTTTGGCTGACATTATTGGGAAATACATCTGTTGTAAGAGCTCAGGACATGACTTAGTGAATGAAGCTCAACTAAGGCTCATGACTGCCATGTATTATGATATACAACTCAACTATGGAGCTATATTACTCGAGTGGATTGGGAAGTGGATAGTAAACTCAAAGAAATCAAAAAGCCCTCAGAAGATGCTATATGGGCTTTTCTTAAGTATCATTCTGCAATCTGCACTAGGTGACAAAATTGGCGATGAAGAGGGAGAAGCCATCAACCCAAATCGAAGAATGACCCAGCAGTTGTTTGAAAACTGGAAAAGAAACCCCGCTGAGAATGTACGAATGATGACTGAGTCCAGTGGAAGAACTGGGGATCTGAAGAACTCAGGCTTTCCAGGAAACATGTCTGTTGTCAGGGAAGAAGAAGAAGAAGAAATCAACAAAGAAGAGCCCTATGTTCTTACCAGAAAAAGCAAGGGCAAAAGAAAGCTAAGAGCTAGACAGGTGGAAGAGCCTCAAGGATCTACTACTGATATTCCTGTAGAGTCCTCTGATATAGAGACTCTGAGGATGCTAAGAAGGAAGCAGCAATAAGATGAAGCTAATGAGGATCAAGCCACCATATCACAGATCCTAAAGAAGAACAAAGTTGGCCATAAGTCCAAGGCCATCAACCACCTCAATCGTAGAGTCTCTACTGTTAGTGGAGACCAGACAAGCATGACAGACAAGGAGGTAGTTGCTTCAAGCATAGTGGCTGTTGAACAAGACAAAGCTGAGATTCAAGAGAGTCCTGAAGTTGTGACTAAACCCAGCAAAGAAAGGAGAAAGCTGGTCAAGAAGTACATTCTTGAAAATGAAAAGGTGCTAAAGAACGAAGCAAAGAGCATGGCTGCTAAGAAGGAACTGTCCAGGGTAAGTCAAGAAGAAAGTGCTCCAGCTGAGGGGGAGATCCCTGAAATTCTCATGATAGAGAATACACCAGCTGAGGGGGAGATGTCTACAGCTCAAGAAGATGTTCCAGCTGAGGGGGAGTTTCTGAACTCTCAAGAAGATAATCATCTTTCAAGGGGAGCCTCATGATATCCACATGGCAGAAGAAGAGGTCCCTGCACAAAATAAAGATGAACCAGTGCAAGACCATCCAGAGACCATTGAGATAATGGAATCCTCAGAAGAGAACAAAGAAGAAGAACAAGATGATGATGAGCTTGAAATCACTGGTATAGGTAAAGGTGGATATAGAAGCTATCTGTACAATCAAATGTTTTCTTACCTACCCATAATGGCATACCATCAAGCTCAAATCCTGAACTCATGGGATCACATGTTCTGGAGCTTCAAAGAGTATCCAGCCATCTCAGTTCTGGCTCATGGATTCCCAGGGAAAATCAACTTTGCTAAGAAGTTGCTTACTGACCATTCTTCATCCAAGGATAAACTTGAGGTACTGACTATCCCTGATCTCTTCAAAGTTAATCACTTGCCATCATCTTCATTCAGTCAATTCTACAATTTTCCTCAGTGGTTGGAAGTGATTCTTCACCCACTAAATCAATTTCCAGTTGCAGAATCCCAAAATTCTGTGACTGAAGAACCAAATGAAGTCAACCTTACTTTGCTCCCACAAACCACCATCTCTACGATCCCTGACTCTAGCCCAGTCGTAGAGTACCAAATAGATATCGTAAAGCCCTATAGTCCAAACACTGAACCTCAGGCCCCTCCATCTGATATACCATCCTCCTCATCAAATGACTACTTTAGTCTTGATCTTGCTCTTTATAACTTGCAAGATCAAACCCAGCAAACAACCCCTCCAACCAACAATCCTCAAACCAATGATACTCTCCCAAACCTGCCCACCAAGGATGACTTGAAGGAAGCAACCAAGAACATGGTCAAGAATATAAAAGACAGTCTGGAATCTCACTCCGATCTCATCCATATCCGGCTGAATCAAATGATTACAGCAACAAATAATTTTCCTGGCACTATGAACACTGAGCTTACAAAGAAGCTGAGGGAAATTATCCAAGAAATTCTTAAGGGTATGAAAGACAGAGATGAGATTCACTTCCAGATAGTTGCCAAGCAAAGAGAGGCTGTTCTTGAAATGCAGAAATATCAAGACACTCAACATAAACTTATGCTGGAGAATATCATAAACTTGAAAGCTTCTATCTACAACTTCCAGAAATCTTATGTTAATCAAGAAAAATAGAATGACATGGTTCTAACAGCCCTCCGAAACAAAGAAGCAAGATCTGACAAACAGATCAAGGAAAGTAGAGAGGACATTGCTTAGACTCAAAGCCAACTGAACGAGCTTGTCCAAGGTGTTAATCGACTGTCTACAGATATTCGAACCCTTGATGCTGACATAAAGGGGGAGAATAAAGGGAAAGGAGTTAAGGGAGGACAGGGAGATTAAGGCAGAGACAGAGGAGGTCATGGAACTCAAGAAAGGGGAAGAGGACAATTTCATGCTCAAGCATCACGAAGCCCTCCTACAAGACAATTCCACCATCAGACTCAACGATCTGATCAGCAGGGAATTTTAACGGCTATACCTTTAAGTCGTCAGGAGTCAACTCCCAGCTCACAAGATGTGTCTACTGTACGCATAAGAATGCCCACTGGAGATCCTTCATTCATGTATAGACATGAGGAAAATCTAAGACTAAGTCCAAGCGAGTTGGAAGAGTTAGTCAGAAACGAGGAAGCTTACAGAAAAAGAAGGGCTGAGGAGTATGCCAACCCACCTCCTCCAAAGAGGTCAAAGAAATAGAGATAAGTTGAAACTTTAATTTCCTATTGATGTAATGCCAAACTGAAATATCTCCTGATCATCAATAAATTCATGCTTATTCTCTAGAAATTTTAGCTGCTCACTGAAATACTAAGTCATGTTTAAATTACCTGCAAATGCATCTAGTCACTAATAATCATGACAACAAATCTCCTTGGTTATGTGAACATCAAATAGGGGGAGATTGTTGGGAGAATGAATATTATGATTTGATGTTTTAATGTATATGCTCATGATTATTTGTAAAGTCCTTTAATGAATATATGTACAAGGACTTAGTGATAGATCAAATTTGTTAGGTTGATCTAAGATCTTAACGTGTATCATTATGTAATGGAATGTATAGATAGAAAGATAAAAGCTATTAGGTTGATCTTGAGATGTAATAGACAGGCTTCAAAGAAATCGTAGTGTATCATCTGATCAACACTGCAGAAGTCAAGGCAGAAACGTAGAGCTTCGAAGATCGTAATGTGCCTGCCTTAAAGGGACTCTTCGAAAATCGTAGAGTGATCCAAACGTTTGCCAAGAAAACTCCACGATCGTAGTGTGATGAAGGAAACATGGAGTTTACAAGTCAACGATCGTAGTGTGCTCTCGGGATCGTAGAATCAATAACACGAGCAAGCGAAGATCCTAGTGTGCAAAGGTCTTAGGGAAATCATAGTGCTCTCGACTAATAGCATCGTAGTGTGCAAAGAAGTCAAGACGCTACGATCTGAATCGTAGAGTACCACGATCCAAAATCGTACATCATCTGTCCTAAAGTATATGAAATATCCTTAGTATGCAACAAAGAAGCGTATTGAAGAAGCTAAGGATAGTACCATGGGTAAGAGGGACAAAACACCTTTTCAGGTGGTAGGTGAGAAAGCAGTCTGCAGTGTCAGTGGGCGTAATGCGTAATCAAAATATGTGCAGAAATGTCTCTATCACAGTATAGAAAGTTCAGACGCATTCAATTCCTCAACGGATGGATCCAACGGATAGTTTTCAAGATCACATATATGCAGATCAAATAGATGAGAGAGAACTAAGAAAGCATTGAACAAACAACGTGAATATCTCTCTCAAGCTCAACTCTACGATATGAGATATTGCAAAGCTTGCTCAGCTACTCAATTCTTTAGAACAAGTGTTTACACAGCAACTGAGTAGCAACCATCAAGAACTCAACATTATCAACCAACTGAAGAAGTGTACCAAGTCTGCTGGACTTGAAGAGTTCGTAGTGAACTATAAGAAAGCCAAGTCTGCTAGACTTGAAGAGTTTAAGAGTGAACTAAGAAGTTCCTAGATTGCAGGTCTAGAAGGAATCTGTGTGATTCAGAAGTTGTAACAGACATCCTTAGTGGATATCCTACTCGTTGAGTAGAAGAGTGGACTAGGAGCTTTAAGTGCTCTGAACCACTGAAAAATGACTGTGTCTTTTACGTTCATGCAATAACTGCCATATCTGTTATATCTGCCATAACTTCTTCACTCTCATAACTCCATTGCTTGGTAAAGAAGATTAAAAAAAATATTAATTCCGCTAAGTTTTAATCATTATCAAAGAACTAGTTTAAAACGAAAAGATTTTTTAAAATATCTATTCAACCCCCATTCTGGATAACTATTGTGCCAACTAGGAACTAAGAAAATTGACCAACACCTACTTATCCGGTATCTATTACTTGAATTATTTGCTTAATCTCATGTTTCTTAGTTACTTTTCATGCATTTTGTGTTCGTTTTATAGATTATATGCTTGGGAGTTGAAATCGCAAAGAATTGGTATGAAATCGTAAAGAAAAGAAATCCGGACATCGTTTGGGCTTTCATGTTCATTTCATGTTCTTGTCTTGGAACTTGGATTACATTGTATAGCTTCTTCTTAGCTTTTTGTAACATCTTGAATCATTCCAATCGGAGTTCGGATGCAAGAGTTATGACATTTGTACCAACAGTCGTCGAACGTCACTATTTTGGGTGGCCATTTACATAGCAGTCATTTCCAGCCCAATTTTGACCTTCATCCATCCGTTATTTGTCAATTCTTTAAGAATGAAAGTTGTAGATCTCGTCGATATCTTTGATTTTATAGGTGGCAGGCCTCATAACTCTTCCCGGATCAAAGGTTATGGCCGTTTTTCCAAAAGACGTCAGAGTAGAAAAGTTTCCTTCATAAAACCACCACCGGGGTGGGCGTACCGACTCAAAGAAGGAACCCTACTCACGGGGTGGCTCTTTTTATGTATAACCCCGTAGGGCTGGGTAGCCTAGAAAATACGAATTTTGTCCAATTTTAAGTTCGGGAAGGATTGTTTCGATTCTATTGACTCAAGGACTTCCAAGAGGACTTAAAGACATGTAAAGAGACTTATAAAAGGGGGGAGAATCACAAGGATTAGGGAGATTATACTAGATAGAGGATTCAATTAGATTAGATTAGAGTAAATTAGATCAAAATACTAGTTCTTATTAGATTTGGAGAATGAAGCAACTTGGAGACCATTGAAGATTCAAAGTAGGAGCAAGGAGGGAGCATCAAATCTATAGACAATAGATTCTATCTTCTCATCTTCTTTTATCTTTTTCTTTTAATGATTATTCAATTGTGGATTCTTAGTTTTAATTCAATAATCATGAACTAATTCCTTGTTTGAGATTACAATGGATCTTATTGTGTAGTTTATTTTAATATGTTTCGCTATTAATTATTATGTTCTATTGTGAGGATTGTCTATTGTGATTTGGACTTAATTGTTTAATTGCCTAGTTAACAATTAGCGTGATAATCTATATGAACTCGAGAGATGAATTTTAGATTTAGATCTAATCATAATAGCAAGTGATTGTGTTTTCTGCATGGCGTTGGAATACATAATTTATGTCTAGGATAGAGATATACCTAACATCGCATGTAATCTTATAGAGAACTTGTGCTTTAAATCCTTTTTAATTGTAATTCACATAGAGATATAGTGGATTAGTTAATTAGGGTGTCTTGCTTAATTCTATCATCTGTGGATTTAAGTGAGTATGTGTATTATACATCGAGAGGTGGTTTTATCTGCTTTAATGTTCTTGATTAACAATTCAAGATAGAGAATAATTGATGAGAAATGTGTTAACTTAAATGAAGTAATAAGTGAAGTTGTGATCTTAAATCTCCATAATCTTAATTTAACTAGTGGTAATTAGAATTAGTTTACTTATAAATTGAAATTCATTCGTTTAAATAAGATTAAGTTGGTTACGGGTTAGTACTTGGTGATTTTTATTAAACAATTCCTCGTGGGAACGATACTCTACTTTCACTTTATTACTTGTTGACCACGTATACTTGCGTGTTGTGCGTAACTAGATTTTACCCAATAATAAGCATCCAAAAAAACATGAGATGTTGTTTGCAACAGGTTCTGGAACTCACTAGATTCCATTAGCTATATTTTTGGAGTAACATTAACGTCTTCCCCTTTCATCAACACTGTCTCCCCATTTTGCACAAATTGGAGCTGCAGTTTATTGAAGTCAAAAGTTACAGGACTTACTGTCCTCAACCAGTGGACCTCTAGAATAGCATCAACACCTCCCAAGGGCAGATTCCTCATTATTGTAGTGTAATCTCTACCATGCACCTGCCATTGGAACTCTGAACACACTTGTTCACTCTGCACCTTAAAACCATCTGCAACTGAGACTGTCACTGGTGGAGTATTTGTTAGCTTAACCTTTAGTTTCTTAGCAGCGTGAGGATCTAAGAAATTTCCAGTGCTACCACTGTCGATTAATATGCTATAACTGATCTGCCCCCCACTAACCCTTGTACTCTGATGATATTGTTAGCATTATGTCCAGATAAAGCATGCAATGTTATTTGTACATCATCCTTTTGATCCTCCAGTAATGGCCTGTTTTGTTCTTCCTTCATCTTTACTTCTGTTACACAATTTTTTTGCTCCTCAGTTTCCAAGCACATTTTCTCCTCCTCAGATGGTACCATCATGAACAAATGAGGTTGTTTGCATACATGACCAAATATATACGGCTCATCACAGGAAAAACATAGCCCCTTCCTCCTTTTCTCAAGTATTTGATCTCTAGTCAAATGCTTAACTGGTATACCTCTTCTCTGCTCATTTCTTGACCAAGCAACCTTAGTTTCCCCAACATTAGGACTAGAGAATTCCATTCCATTATTGCTGACACTTTTTTGCAAGCTAGAATTCATTACTACATTCCTACTGCTGGAATTATTAATGATAGAAGATTTTAATCTGAGCTCACGCTTCTTTTTGATCCATGCTTCCACTTTAGCTTCTTCAACTCTAGCCAATCGAATAGCCTCCTTAAAAGTAGTAACCCCTAACTCCTGGATACCTGACTGAATATCCTCCCTCAGTCCACCAACAAAGCAATCAATAAAAAATTCTTCATTCAACTTTGAATTTTTTATCAATGCCCAACCTCTTAGTTCCTCAAACTTTGTTCGATATTCATCTACAGTTGTGGTTTGTTTCAACTTTTTAAGTTCAGCTATAGGATTCATCGTAGTCTCAAAACAAAATCTATCTAGAAATTCATCAATTAAACCATTCCAGGTCAGGTCAACACCATTTTCAACAAAGCTAGAATACCACAACTTAGCCTCTCCTTCGAGATGCATAGTTGCTAGGTATATTTTCTAATTTTCAGCAACATTATGATAAGAAAACAATTTATTGCACTTCCTAATCCAGGTCCTTGGGTTAGATCCATGGAATTTAGGGAATTCAAATCTAATAGTCAGGAATATACCTTCATTTATATTGTTCTGTGTACTACCTCCCTCAAATGATCCAAGGATTGATCCAGACCTTTGTTGATTTAGATTTGGACTTGGAGGAGTTTGTTGATTGTGATTGTCAGGCTTTCCATTATCTTGCTTATGTCCTTGTGCTATAAACATTGCTTCTACTCCTTTTATTAGCTTCTCAAGCTTATCATCGAATCCTTTTTACAGAGACTCCACTGGGGATTGCAATTGAATTTGTAAATCCTGAAGGTTCGTTTCTAGATTCGTCAATCTCTGATTGTTAGTAGCCATAACCACTGATCGTAGAAAGCTTTGATACCACTTGTAAGGATTCGGATAATCAAATTCCTTACTGAGCTCAAGTTCAGCTCAATTTATGGAGATTTGTGACTTAGAAGAGATTTAGAGAGAGAGAGAGAGAGAGAGTTCAGAAGAAGTAGAGAGAAGTTCAGAAGAAAGAACAATTCATTTCATAGCCCCAACTGATTACAAATAGTTTCTTTTATACACAATAAAATGATAAAATAAACACTACAAAAATGAACATAAGAAATGAACACAACGATATTGTTGTAATAGTTGGGTTCCTTACACCATCTCCTCACTCACCATCTCTATTGAAGTACGTTTTCTTACTCCCATCTCCTTTCTCACCATCTCAGTTCTCGTCATTTATGTGTTCCAGATCCATTGTCTCCATCCAAATCGGTTTCTTTGTTCCCTTCATCTCTCCATCTCTATTGTAAATCAAAAGGTATCAAACTTTATGTTTGAACACAATTTAGTTATGATTTTGTCCTAATTTCTATAATTAATACCCATTTTTATATTTGGAATTTTGCCCTAATTTTGCCCTAACTAAGTCATGATCTTGTGCAAAAAACAGGTTTTTTAAATAAAATTATTGTATTGTTTATATTTTATTATATTATAATATAATAATATATTAATTATAGGAATAATATATTAATATTGTGTAATATGATTTTTATATAAAAATATATTTCCTTCTAAAATATATTATTTAACTCATAATGTATAACTAATTATTGATGAAAATTATCATAATTATCATAACGAAAAATATTACATTACCTAACCTAAAATAACATACAATCGATATAATAATTATCATAATTCATCAAACCTCCACAATAATTAATTTTTCTTTAAAAATAGATATCCAAAAAATCTAAAGTTGTTTACAAAACTTAAAAATATCAATAACAATTTTTATAATTCACCACACCACCATAATAACAATTATAATAACATAATAACAATTATTATTATTATTATTATTATTATTATTATTACTATTATAGTTATAATAATAATAATAATAATAATAATTACTATTATAATTATTATTTCTATTATAATAATAATTATTATAATTATTATTGTTATTATTTTTGTTATTAATATTAATAATATTATTATTTTATTATTATTATTATTAAAATTATTACTATTATTATTATAATTATTGTAATAATTTATTATTATTAAAATTATTACTATTATTATTATTACTATTATTATTAGTGTTATTATTATTTTTATTTTATTACTACTATTATTATTATAATAATAATAATAATTATTATTATAATTATTGTTATTATTATTGTTATTTGATTTCAAGAGAATTTTTAGGGGTAAATTTGATTTAGGAAATTTTAGTGTGAGATGAAATGTGAGCATTTAGATTAAGTTGGAAGAATTGAGATGAAATCGAACTGCTTTTTATGGTTTGTCAAATGAAAGATTCAAAATGTGTTACATTTTATTATATAGATAATATAATTATTTTTATTATTATAATAATAATAATAATAATAATAATAATAATAATAATTATTATTATTATTAGTACTATTATAATAATATTTATTATTATTAAGTTCAGCTCAATTTATGGAGATTTGTGACTTAGAAGAGATTTAGAGAGAGAGAGAGAGAGTTCAGAAGAAGTAGAGAGAAGTTCAGAAGAAAGAACAATTCATTTCATAGCCCCAACTGATTACAAATAGTTTCTTTTATACACAATAAAATGATAAAATGAACACTACGAAAATGAACATAAGAAATGAACACAACGATATTGTTGTAATAGTTGGGTTCCTTACACCATCTCCTCACTCACCATCTCTATTGAAGTACGTTTTCTTACTCCCATCTCCTTTCTCACCATCTCAGTTCTCGTCATTTATGTGTTCCAGATCCATTGTCTCCATCCAAATCGGTTTCTTTGTTCCCTTCATCTCTCCATCTCTATTGTAAATCAAAAGGTATCAAACTTTATGTTTGAACACAATTTAGTTATGATTTTGTCCTAATTTCTATAATTAATACCCATTTTTATATTTGGAATTTTGCCCTAATTTTGCCCTAACTAAGTCATGATCTTGTGCAAAAAACAGGTTTTTTAAATAAAATTATTGTATTGTTTATATTTTATTATATTATAATATAATAATATATTAAT
Source organism: Panax ginseng (assembly GCA_020205605.1). Lineage (NCBI taxonomy): Eukaryota > Viridiplantae > Streptophyta > Magnoliopsida > Apiales > Araliaceae > Panax > Panax ginseng. The sequence goes on along the minus strand of CM035147.1, from coordinate 47,910,790 downwards.
TATAGGAATAATATATTAATATTGTGTAATATGATTTTTATATAAAAATATATTTCCTTCTAAAATATATTATTTAACTCATAATGTATAACTAATTATTGATGAAAAATTATCATAATTATCATAACGAAAAATATTACATTACCTAACCTAAAATAACATACAATCGGATATAATAATTATCATAATTCATCAAACCTCCACAATAATTAATTTTTCTTTAAAATAGATATCCAAAAAATCTAAAGTCGTTTACAAAACTTAAAAATATCAATAACAATTTTTATAATTCACCACACCACCATAATAACAATTATAATAACATAATAATTATTATTATTATTATTATTATTATTATTATTATTATTACTATTATAGTTATAATAATAATAATAATAATTACTATTATAATTATTATTTCTATTATAATAATAATTATTATAATTATTATTGTTATTATTTTTGTTATTAATATTAATAATATTATTATTTTATTATTATTATTATTAAAATTATTACTATTATTATTATAATTATTGTAATAATTTATTATTATTAAAATTATTACTATTATTATTATTACTATTATTATTAGTGTTATTATTATTTTTATTTTTATTACTACTACTATTATTATAATAATAATAATTATTATTATTATAATTATTGTTATTATTATTGTTATTTGATTTGGCGAGAATTTTTAGGGTAAATTTGATTCAATGGAAATTTTAGTGTGAGATGAAATGTGAGCATTTAGATTAAGTTGGAAGAATTGAGATGAAATCGAACCGCTTTTTATGGTTTGTCAAATGAAAGATTCAAAATGTGTTACATTTTATTATATAGATAATATAATTATTTTATTATAATAATAATAATAATAATAATAATAATAATAATTATTATTATTATTATTATAATAGTACTAATAATAATAAATATTATTTGTACTATTATTATTATAATTATAATAGTACTATTATAATTATTATTTGTACTATTATTATTATTATTTGTTTGTGTGTGTGAAGAAGAGAGGAGGGAGAAAGATTTTGTGTGTGAACATGAGAGAGAGTAGGGTGTAGGAGTGAATTTGATTTGGGCGGGAAGAAATATGAGCATTTAGATTAAGTTGGAAGAATTAAGTTAGAATGAATCTGAATCGTCTTTGTGGTTTGTCAAATGAAAAATTCAAAATGAGTTCTATTTTATTATATAGATAGTCCATCTATTTATATAAAATAAATGATAGTAGCCATCTTTAAATTAATGATTTATTTGCTTATATATTCATATATTCATTTATTTATGTATTAGGTAATATCTTATTTGAAATAAGATAGATATACTTATATAATTTAATAATAAAATATTATTGTATAATTGAATAATATTGTAATCAAGTATATGAATTTTAAATAACACTAACTAATTTAAAAAAATATATGAGAATAAGATATAGTGGTAGGTTGATAATGATGATAGTATGTAGATAAAAAGATTTTGAAATCAAATATAAATGAAAAATAGCTTCTTTTCCTAAATTTTAGGTTTCTATTTGTAAAGGATTAGAAGATCATTCTCCTAAATTGGGGTTGAGAGACGATTTTATGCTATTAATTATATATATAGATTTTTTGCCTAAGGTTAAATAGAATTTTATTTATAGTTAGAATTTATTGCTAAATTTTAGGGGTCACTCCTAAAAAGAAGGGTTGAACCACGATTTTGTGCTATTTATTATATATATAGGTTAATTTCTACCATTGTTGATTTTGCCCTAAACCCTAAACAACAATAGCAGCTTTGGGTTTTTTTTAATTCTGACGATGTTGTTTAGTACTCAGTAAGAGACTGTCGCACCTTGTTATATGTGGTAGCTCTCACCCCCCCTATTCCACATATTTTTAGTATGTTTAGAAGTTAGTTGTTAATACATGAAGCTCCCATAAGAAAAAGATTGTGTCGACCACTGCTTGTAATCTAATTTTCTTAAGATAAAAATCATAATTTTATTTTAGACAGGAAATATTAGAATGGAAGAGGACACGTGTCCTGTATAGTGGAAGCGAACAAGAGAAAGAAATAATAAAACATAAGGCCAAACTCTAAATGCTTAATGTACTAGAAGAAAGGACCACCAGCGTACCCCTTAAGTTGAATTTCTACTTGCACGTAAGGATACGAACCAAAGTGCATCATTATATGCAGTGTTATTGCACTAAAATAACAGAGAGACAAACAGGACATGGAAAACCTGAACCCCAACTATGTATATAACCAGAACTCTGATACTATCTAAATCTTCTAAAAACTTAAGCTACAGGAGAATAAATCCAACCATGCAAATCGTGGTTTCACATGCTAACAAACAAGCTTAAGCATCAACACATCAAATACTTCAACCAAAAGCTCAAAGAGACTTAATTCTGCCATTCTAGAATTTGACACAACAATACATATTCTATATACGAGATTTATATAAATGTCAAATCTTCATTATCTAGTTAGGATTATCAGTTGACAGTAAAAACAATCTTCAAAATAAAGTCCAAATAAGGAAAGAATATTGCAAGAAATGATTTAGCGGAAATCATATTCAGTAAAATTTTGATAGAAATGCAGAATCCCTTACTTCTATCTCATTCATCAACTTCATGGCCTCAATGATACATAGAACCTGACCCTTCTGTACTTTATCTCCAACCTAAAGAGAATGACTCTCAAGTTAAGCACAAAGTAAAATATAGATAATAAAGAAGAGTATTGGTTAGACAGTAATGCTGCACATTTAAACATGCAGTGTTCATCATAAAGGTTTTCTAATCAGAGCCGTATGAATCATAATACGGAGATAATTACCTTCACAAATGTTGGTTCTCCTGGTGCTGGACTTTGATAAAATGTCCCCGCCATAGGGCATTTAAGAGGTGGATGGGATGACTTAGATGCAGGTGGAGAAGCTGTTGGTGGTGCAGCAGAAGAAGGTGATGGGGCAGAAGATGCTAAGGGAGCCGCTGGTAGGTAAGCTGGTGGAACTGCAGCTGGTGGAGCAGGTGCTTGCATCATAACTGGAGCAAAAGCTGGTGGTGGAAGCATAGCCTCCTTTTTACGGATAAAGAGTTCACACACAAACTGTTTCAACTGCAACTCTACAATATCCCTAAAATCAACTAGCCTGGGTGACAAGAAACATGATCACCGCTTGGGCATCTGAAACCCACAATTGAAAAAGACGGTGCAAATATTTAATAAATTGGTTGACATACTTGATAAGATTTGCAACTTGGGCAATAAACTCAGATATTGATTCTTCTAAAGCAAAAGTTGCATGAGAAGGCTCACTTGATGGATTAACGTCCTTAGCTTCTGTTGCAGGTACTTTTGATTTGGTTGAAGAAGTTGCTGCAGCATGTGAGGATCCATCGACCGCAACCTTGAACGGAGCAAATGGCTCCAAAAATGTGTTCATGAAGAAATGAAAATTGAAAAGAAGATCCTCTACTGAAAACTTCTGAGTGCTTACCTCATTCAATTGAGCTTTCACCACACTAGAACGTTTCCAACTAGACTGCAAACCCTACAATGCAACAAAATAACTTAATTGTTCAAATGACTTCGATCAAAATAAAATAGAATAATATTTCCTTCTTAGTAGCTGCAGATATAATATAATATTGCTGGTTTCATATAGTCGCATAAATGAAAATGATCTCTTGGAAAAAGTTACAACCTTTCAAATAAAAGAAGGAAAAAGTTGATCAAAGTATTACGAAAGTATCTCACACTGGAAGCATGAGAATAAATCAATAAGGTGTCAAGAGGAGAAAGAGAAAGTGCAAGTAGAATTGGAAAATTCTCTATGAAGCACTGTCTCTCTATCCAAGCTTGAAACAAAGAATAAGGATTTGAGAAAGATAATTGAAACAAACACTTGACAACCCAAAAATTTATAAGATTTATAAATAAAATCTTGAATGATTAAATAAAGGTTAAAGAATAAAAATTTAGATTTGAAAATAGAGGAATAATTAAAAAAATTTAGAAGAACCTATACGGTTTGATATTTGAAAGAATATAAAGGAATTAAATGTGTGAAAGAGATGAGAAGATAGAGAATAAAAGTGAGAAAATATTGGTTACGAAAATCCAAAACCCTAGAATGGATTTATATGAATACTTGAAGTATATTAAGGATAAGGTATTATGATACCTTTAAATTTATGTGAATTAAACGGTGAAAGAGATTATGAAATGATGTATATGGAAAATTTATTAAGGAAATAAATTTCAAATGAAGAGATATTATAAGGTTAAAGAAAATGTGTATATGGGTATATGTATAGATAAATATATACTTAAGAATGTGCTATTTATATGTTTCTAGCCAAATAAGAAAATTGATTAATTAAAATTAATCATATAAGAATAAATGAAAAGCTTAATTATAGAAACTTGTGAAAATTATGTCTTGAATGGTTGTCGACGTCGGAAAAAATTTCCTTTTTTTGGAATTCCTCTTTTTACCCTTTATGTTTTCTATGTGTTGAATTTTATTTGAAAGGGAGAGTTTGAAAAGAGTCCGACACAAAATGTCGACGATTTGAAAATTCAGAGTCGTTAGTTGGTAGTAGTGAAATAGTTGTACCAACTCAACCGAATTTTGAAAATATTTGCACAAAGGCCCAATTATTGGACTCTGTTCAACTGGCATTGGAAACCGAGATTCATAGAGTTCGGGGGCTTGATTATGTGGGGGGAAGGTGTTAAGCACCCCCCAACTTCCGTGAAAACACGGTTACCGCGTCTTTTCAATTTTCTAATTTATTTGAAGTGTGTGTGTGTGGTTAATTGGGCCTAAGTGCATTATTTGGAAGTAGTGCTATGCCTCATTTGCACCTAAATACAAAGGGTTTGACTTGTATAAAAGTTCAATTTTAAGCAAAATATACAGCAATGATGTTTTGAAAACAGGTTTTCACACCCTTATGCTCACATAGTAATTGAGACATTTGATACTTCCATTTTATTCCGTATTCGGTTTGATTTTATTTTATTCTCGAGATGCGAATCATCTTCGAGAAAATAATATACGTATAAGTGTCGGGCTCTTTATGGGCATGAAAGCAATCGAAGTGACCCAACCACCACAAATATGATTTACAAGCTAACTGTACAACTGAAAAGGTCCATCATGGGAACCAAATCTAGATCCGTTAGTTGGATCTTAGATCCCGTGGCTCCTAGGCTCACATAATATCATATGAATAGCCTGCATAATGAGGATTCTGAAATAAAATAAATATTTAATCTAAACGACGCAAAACAAATGATTCATCAGTTAAATCCCAGCTTACATGTAGCCAAGCTTCCCATTCACTCTAGATACAGATCTAGGGTCACATGGTTGCTTAATATTTATAAAAACTAGAAAGAAAACTAGATTTAAATAAATCTTAGTCATTCTAGCTCAACGGTTCCAGTTTTACAACTTTTGAACCCGTTAAAAGTTAGATATGGCTAGATTCGGATAAATCTAGTCCACAAAGTTAAATATTATGGATTTACATTAGATGAATAGTTAAAATATATATATATATATATTAAAGCAATAAAATGCCACGAATTAGCAATCCAGGTCAAATTGGTAAATGTAAATATATATGATTATATATATAATAAAGTAGTAAAAGGCCACAGATTAGCAATCTAGGCCAAACATGTATATATATATATATATATATATATATATATATATATATATATAAGCTACATAATATTCTTATTATGGTTAATATTGTATATTATATACTACCTCTGTCCCATAATAAGTACTTTTTTAGCTTAAATCACACATACCAATACACAAGTTAAAATGACAAAAATACCCTTAATATATTTTCTTTGAAGTTAAAGAGTTAATGAGTGTCATTTAATTGTAGTGATTGAAAGATGCAATAAATACCATTGAATGCATAATGACATATATGAGAAAATATTGTAAAAATTGTATTGGAGTTCTAACACATCACTTATTTTGGGAAAAAATATTATGCCTAAAAAAAATACTTATTATGGGATTTGAGGTAGTAATATATATATATATATATATATATATATAATATTCTCAATTATTTTATAATTAAAATAAAAGTTTATTTTAATCTTAAAATAAAAGGTTTATTTTAATATTAAAATAAAAGAGTTTATTTTAATTTTAAAATTGAATTTCATGCTAACTAATTAGAGTTGGAATTGGATTCCGTGATAACTAATTGGAGTTGAAATTGGATTCTATGTTTCCTTAAATAAAGGAGTTTATTTATATATGAAATAAGATTTCATGCTATTCAAAATAAAGGAGTTTATTTGGAAATAAGAAAGAGAATCCGTATTTCCTTGAATACAGGAGTTTATTTAGATATGAAATAAGATTTCATATTATTCAAAATAAAAGAGTTTACTTGTGAATAAGAAAGAAAATCTGTGTTTTCTTTAATAAAGGAGTTTTTTTTACTTGGAATTGGATTTTATAATTAATTAAAATAAATGAGTTTATTTTGATTAAAGATTTTGATTAAAATAAAATAGTTTATTTTATTCAAAATAGGATAAATTAAAATAAAAGAGGTTTATTTTGATTTAAATTTGGATTAAAATAAAGGAGTTTATTTTGATTCAAAAATTAGATTTTATACTAACTAAATTTGCCAATTAAATGATATCAATATATATATTGAATGTTTATTATTCATGAGATGAATGTTATTTATGAATGCATATGATGATGTGTATATAATAAATGAGATTGATTATGGACTATTGACCAATGTGATTGGATTTTATTTTAGTTGGATGCATGAATGTATGAGTTTTATTAAATGAGGTCTGCGTACCTCGTCTTCTCTAATTTTTTCTTAATGTAAATTCTAACTCCCTCCTATGTACTTTCCATTGACTGCTGATCAAGGTTTCTATTTATTTTAAATAGTTTTGTAATAGGAATAGTTAGAATTATTTTGAAGAATTGGAGATCAAGGAACAAGGAGCGCTTGAAGACCCGTTTGTAATGGAGCCCGGGTTTAAATGTAATAGTTATATTTAAATATTAATTCTTGCACCCCTAGGGTTTGACCTTTTAGTTCACTTGGTGGCTTTAGTGAACCAAACTAGAATAAAAGTCCATAATCAATCCAGGTAGAATATAGTATTCTATATGTGCATGCTTATACTACATATAATATATATATTATGCAAACATGTTTAGCATGTTCATTAATATGACGCGTATTTTATATATATATGTGCATGCACGCTAAACAAGATGAGAAAAATTAATAACAAACCCCTCAAATATTTTATATTAAGTTGTAACGTTCAAAGATATTTAGAATATCGAGTATTGAATATTTAATATGAGTTTGTTGTGCACACACAAGGCAAGTATTAAATATTTAAGATGTTGTTTTTATTATATATGATGTTTATAAGGAATTGCACATTACTGCTTTGTTGTGCACACACAAGGGCTGTAGTTTTCTCTTCACTTATATGGAAATGCTGGGTCTGACTTAACTTAAATCATTTTAGTTTGGATGTGCACAGACTTGACCATTATGATTTAAGAGGCAAAATATAAGGAGTTGCATAGTTGATGTAATTGATAAGAGTTGTCTACCTTTTTATTTATATATAGTTTGTTGTGCACACACAAGGCTATATACATTTAAAATGAGATCCTTATTCTCACTAGCATATCTTTAATTAGATTTTGCCGAACTATATAAGTGAGGGTAATATAGTTTGAAGAAAATAGTGGGAGATACCAATTTAAAACAAGACCTAAATTATTTTGGTAATTAATAAAAGAATGTATGCTAAAATGTTGTTAATTACAAATTCATTTACAGAATTTTACAATGTCTAAATTACTATCACTGCGTAGCATATTAAATGCTAAATTAACCGAACCGAATTAAACGGGCTGGTTAAGGAATTTGAGAATAGTTCTCACGACTGAAAAGCTAACTTATGTCCTTAATACGCCTATCCCTGCAATGGTTGCAGATAATGCCTCTGAGGAAAGATTGCTACTTTTAGAAAGTGGCAAGATGATGCACAGTTAGCTCAATGCATCATGCTCGCATCCATGAGTAACGAGCTTCAGCGTCAGCATGAAGCTATGGATGCTCCTACTATATTCCTACACATCAAGTAGTTGATGGTTAGGAAAGTAGGACTGATAGATATCAGATATCTTAGGAGCTCTTCCGATCTAGAATGACTGATGACACTACAGTACAGATAAAAGTCCTTAACATTATCAATTTGATTGATCAATTAGGACAACAGGTTTTGTCATGGATGGAGAGTTGAGCCAAGATTGATCTTGCACTCACTCCCGGACTCCTTTCACAATTGTTGTGAATTTTTTATATGAACAAGCTAATTATAAGCTTCGCTGATTTGCTTAACATGTTGAAAAATAGCTGAGAATCACTTTTCAACCAAGAAAGACCAAGTCTTACTGGTAGGGGCCAAATGATCTTCTGAAAAGAAGAACGATTCAAAGAAGGTAAATAGAAAGGCAAAAACAAAGGATAATAAGAACAAAACTGATACGGATAACAAATGAGTTTGCTTCCACTGTAATAAGCCTGGACACTGGAAATAAACTGCGAGAAGCATCTTGCAGAGGCTAACCAAAGAAGCTTAGTGAAGTTTCGATCAAAAATACAAATTTGTTAATCATTTAAAATAAATTTTTCTTTAAGTCAAGGTTTTACTTAGGTATTGAATACCAACTTTGGTTATCATAAATATAGATTTATGAAGGGACCAAGCAGAAGTAGAAAGCTAAACAAATATAAGTAATCCTATGTGTGGAAAATAAAGTAAAGGTTGCTACATTAGCCATAGGAATTTATTGTTTAGCATTGCCTACGGGTCTATTATGTCAATAAGTTGTTATTGTATTCCAGTTCTCGTTAGAAACATTATTTTCATTTTGTTGTTACACAATGAAATTTGGTATTATATTTAAGAACAATTGTTACTCTATTTATAATAATAATATTTTGTATAGAACTGGAATATTACTTAATGAATTTTGTATACTTGATTTACATGAAAATAATTTTACATATTGAACAAATTATTATAAGAAAAGGAGATGATAATTCAAAGAGTTGAATGTGTGTATTTGCTGAAATACAAGTGTGAATTATTTGAAAGGTTTAAAGAATTTAGAAGTTAAACAAATTGTCAAAGTATTAAGATTCTTTGATTAGATCAAGGAATAAATACTTGTGCAATAAGTTTCTAGATCATCTCAAATGATTTTTTCATAATGGACGCCTCCTGATACACAATAATTGATTGATGTATCTGAAAGGAAAAATCGTACCTTGTTGGACATGGTACAATCCATAATGATTTTACCGACATTCCAGTATCCTTCTAGGTTATGCCCTAAAAAAAAAATTGGTTGCATATCTACAGAAAAGGTAACCTCAAAATTCGGCCCCAAGACTCCATAAAAGTTATGGACAAGGAGGATTCCTAATCTTAAGTTTGTTAAGATAAGGAGTTGTCCAACTTATGTGAAAAGGTTTCAAAAGGATAAGCTTGGGACAAGATTTGACAAGTACAGATTTGTGGGACATTCTAAAGTAAGTTTAGGGTATATGTTCTATAATCCTACTAAGCAAAAGGTGTTTGTTGCGAAACACGCTGCCTTCTAAGCTAAAGGTGTTTATCATTGAAGGGGCTAGTGGGAGGATAATAGAATCTTGAAGAGTTCAAGAACAACAAAACACTATAAGTCAAATAAGAGGAACTGGTAGATAGACCTATTGTTCCACAACCGAATCGTAAATCTGGAATAGTACCGAAGATACCTGGGAGGTATGGATTCATCATGGATAATGATGATGAGGTATGTATCATAGAAGATGATGATCTAGTTACATACGATGAGGTAAGAGTTGTAGACACTCAGAGAAATGGATTGAAGCAAGCTTCTCAAATATGGAACATTCGTTTTGATGAGACAATCAAAATAGTTTGATTTTATCAAAAAAAAGAATGAACCTAGTGTGTACAAAAGTGTCACTGAGAGCGTTGTGACATTCCTAGTATTATATGTTGATATACTACGGATAAGGAATGACATACCTATGCTACAATCAGTAAAGATAAAGTTGTCTTAACATTCCTCCATGAATGATTTGGGAAGAGTATCGTAATTGGGGATACAAATCTATATAGATAGACTTAAAAGGATGCTCGGCTTAACCCTAGGAACGTATATTCATTTGATGCTAAAGTCGTTTAGCATGGCAAACTCCAAGAGATGTCTCATGTCGATGAGCTATGGAGTGTATCTCTCTTAATAGTCCTCATAGACTCCTGAAAAGAGAGATCACATGAGTGACAATCATGTATACAATGAAATATACGAGACGTGATGATGATCGGTCATATTCTTAAGAAGATCACTGTAAGACAGTGAAAAACATCTTAAAGTAATTTACCAGCACTAAGGATGTGATCATATTTATGGTGGGTCTAAATTAAAACTAGAGGGCTTAACAGACTCAAGTTTTTTCAGATAGACCAAGACGACAGAAAATCTACTTTAAGGTAAAGCGTTACCTTGAACGGTGGTGCAGTGAAATTGGAAATGTTCCAAACAACAAAGGGTTGTTGGTTAAGTAATAAAGACGAGGTATATAGCTATAAATGAAGCTACAAGTTGATTGTTTGGATGAAAAGTTCATTATAGAACTAGGAATAGTTCCTAAGTCTCATCTTGGATCTAAACATGTGTTGTGGTACTTTCATTTGATTATAAGAATCATTGAAAGATGGGAAATCACTATAGAGATAGTGGACTCTCAAGAACAACATTTTATATCCATTAACTAAAGCTTATCCAACAACAGGATACTCGTCACTTAGAGAAGAAGGGTATGAGATACCATGGCGATTGGCTTTAGTGCAAGTGGGAGATTGAAAGTAATATGCATACAATCCAATCATGTTTGATGATAAAACATATACTTTGTAACAATCTTATTCATTTATTAATAAAAAGTATTAATTTATTAAAGGTTTTTAATTATCTACATGATGCTGCTTTATAATATGTGATAAACACATAGTTTTGAGCAATGCTTTTAGAATAATGATGATGATCATTCTAATGAGATCTAAATTCTTAGAAAGCTTAAAACTAAAATAGTTCCTAATCGTTGGATTACTAAATTGGGGATTAGTGAATCCAGATAGATTGGTACATACGTTGCTTGCTCATTGGATGAGGATGATTGATCTCATGATCATTTGTGTGGAGACACTAAAGTAAGTATGTAGGTGCTTATTGGAGAATAAGTACACTGAACGTGGCTCGCTAAGGAATACCTAATGGAGTTTTACTTGTTTGTCAATAGGAATTCCTGTAGTGATAGTAGTACAAGTGATCCTTGGACTTGAGATCATCATAGTATCTTGTGTATGATGAGTTATACTTTGACTTATTCCTTAAGACCCTTAGGGTATATCAAAGGGTATGCTTGGGTATAATAAGTTGTACATTGAGATAATGTATGATCAATAAAGAATCTACCACTTCTAGTAAAAGAAGAGAAATATCCTATGTGATTCGATAAATGACAACCTATTAGTCCTTGGCCAATGCAGAATAAAATTAGAAAAGAGTTTCCATGTCTTATATTTAATTGGGACATTGTATGGTGGAAAGATTGAATTGTACGGTAACTATTTACTCAAAGGTTCTTTTATGATTAATGTTGAAATCTATATTATCTGGAAAGTCGTTGATCGCTAGGGAGGTTTATCCCTATTGTAGAATAAATATTATTTATTTAAATAAATTAATAGTTTAATTTATTTATTTAAATAAGATTAGAATTATTCTAATTGATTTATTCACAACCGGTTTAATATGGAGAACCTAAAGGGTCACACCATAAAAGGAAGAATAATTATTTAAAAAGTTAGTGGCATAATCGAAATAATAAGTTAAGTATATTTAATTTAATCTATGGTGATAGAATAAATTAAATAGCTTAATATTTATTATTTAATATTTTAGAAATATTAAATATAAATTAATAGAGAGTCTTATTATTATTATTACTATTATTATTATTTAATTCCTAAAGGAGTTTGAGAATTAATTAATAAAAGTACTCTCATATATCCTAATAAGATTAGGAGGCTAATTAATTAAAAGAGTTTAATTAATTATTCCTAATAAGATTGAGAGCCTAATTAATTAGAGGAATTTAATTAATTAAAATAAAACACAATTCCTTAATTGTTAAGGAGGGTTGCCCACATCTATAAATAAGATGAGTCTTATTATGGGTGTTGTGGGTTGTTAACTTTTTCACAACAGACGTGATTCCAATTGTTGGAGAGTACACTCATTTTCTATGAGAGATAGGAAAAACTAGGGTTTTGCCAAATACCCATCTTCTTGAATCTCTCTTCTTCCTTGGTGGATCACCTCTAGAGGCCAAACACTTGGGTGGCTAACATTGATCAAAGGAAGGAACCAACCCGGTGGATTCAAGTTGAACGCGAAAGAATTTGGAGGTGAACTTGTACCTGAGGAAGCTCGAATCTTCAAGGGTACGATTCTTGTTCTTTATCTTTTTGTTTAATTAATAATTGCGCATAAAGGATGATCCGGGTATATGGTTTGTAAAAATTTAAAACTCTGATTTTTACACTTTTTCGCTTATTTGTGCAATTTTATTGCGTTCATGAATATTACAAACCTAACATGATGAAGCATATTTATTATGTTGTTTGTAAACCATTTTTGTATATCTAAGAGGTATGTTTGTAATGTTAAGGTTAGCGGACCTGGGACTAATGTATTAACAACATATGTTAATGTGATATGTATTACTATTTCTATATAAATGGGTAGTTAAATGTTATTATATTGTGGATCGTGAGCACCAAACTCAGGGGTCAGGTAACCCAGATTTGGGGGTGTCACAGGTTAGTATCAAAGCTGTAGTGACCAAGGTGTCACAAGTTGGTAGAAGAACTATAGGTTATAAACCTTAAGTGGGGTGGGGGAAAAACCCTAGGATTATAACCATAAGCGAAATCTAGAATACTCATGTAGAGTACTAAGCGAGGGATTCGATAGTGAGATATGTGAACACATAGTGTGAGAAGTTTGTACTGGAGAAGTATTAATCAAATCATTTAGACTGATTGTAGGATGTCTGGAGAAGATGAAATGAGTGCGGAGATGCTAGCAGCTGGTGCACCAGTGCCAGTAGCCGAGGTGCCAGCGCAAAGCGAATCAGTTGAGAAGGTGGGAGAAGATGAACCTATGGTCAATCTCGGGAGTGATCGTGATGATTACCCCGAGATGTATCTAAGGGGTGATGAGGAGGCAGAGTCCGAAGAAGCTAAGGTGGAGAAAGAGAATAAGATCAAAATTGGAGAACAAGATCAACTATCTGCAGAAGTTCAAGAACTCCGGAGAAAAGTATTTCTCTTGGAGGAGTTATGGAAGACGAAGCGAGCGTTACACGAAATGACTGAAGAACGGAACGAGCTCAAGGCGCAGGTGGAAATGATGAAGACTGAAGGTGGTGGATCATCTGAAGGAACAATCAAGCAGAAGAAAGGCAAGAAAAAAGAGAGAAAGAGGAACAACAACAGCGATAATTCTGAGAATTCAACCCCGAAGAAGAAACAAGTCTGCAGCAAGTGTGGAAAGACTCACGTGGGAGAATGCATGATGTAGAAGAATGTGTGCTTCAATTATAAGCAGGAAGGACATGTTTCCCAACATTGTCCTAAGCCGAATATGAGGAAGTGTTTTTCATGTGGGAGAATGGGTCACGGATGCAACAAGTGTCCCAGTAAGAAGAAGACTGGTGAAGGGAGTGGACGGTAGATAGCTTAAGTTTAAGCGATAGTATCTTTTGATAGAGTGTGATAGTAACGGTTGTAATATCAAGAACGATGAGTGAACATATGTAAATATATATGTTTGTATGAATGAAATCTTTATTTTCTATATGAATATAAGATTAAGATTAATTTTTGAGTTCTTAAAACTCATATCTATGGTAAGTTCATGACTCATAATTATATGAAATGTTTTGAACCCCTCAGCGAATGGACACCAAAGGTCTGACTAGGATAAGTTCATAAACTCATATAATTGTGGCAAGTTCCTGAACCCTAGGTGTGGTAAGTTTGATGAACTGGGAATAGTTGTGTGTGAATGGAGAATTACGAATATTCTTTAAAGTTGTGCTGTAAATCCTGATATTATTTAAAGAGGGATAGTGCTATGTGTTAAGTACTAAATGTATTGTGTGCTATTTGAATAAATATACGATTATATGAGAATATTTTTTTATTTTTTTATTCTTATTGTGTTATTAATAAGAATCTGTGTAGAGAAGGAGAATTAATGTAAGATTTTTATCAGATAATGTCGCCAAGGAAGGGAGGTCTAAAGAGAAATATGGAAGAGCAATTTTTGAATCTGAAGCAGAAGAATATGTTAGTGGCAGAATATTTTGTCAAGTTCGACGAGTTAGCAAAATTTGCTCCACATCGAGTTGACACTGAGGAGCTTAAAACATGATGTTTTAGGAACGGATTGAAATCGTTGGTACTCGAGAAGCTGGATGTGCTATAAATTAGTTTATTTTCAACGTTATTAGAAAAAGCCATTATCGCTGAAGGAGGAATTGAAGCTGTATTAAAGAATAGTCAAGAACAAAGAAAGGAGGCTGAAAGAAATAATATGATAGGTGGTAGTGGAGGTTGTAATCTTAATAAACGTAAGAGGGATGGTGATATTAATTCAGGAAATAATCCAGTAGAGATTAGGAAGAAAGGCGCGCTGTGTGTAGTTTGCAGGAAGCATCATCAAGGAGTTTGTTTGAAGAAAAAAGGAGTCTGTTACAACTGTGGTCAAGAGGGACATGTGTCACCCAATTATCCCAATTTGAAGAAGGTACAAGGTTGTTTTGCGTGTGGGCCGACCGATCATCTGGTCCGGAATTGTCCAAAGAGAAATGTAAAGAGGAGAAGTGCCAACAAGGGACCCGGTAGCGGAACCTTTACGATTAAAGGACTTGCACAGCCAAGAAGACCACCAACATTAACTTTTAGCATGATAGTTCCAAATGCAGCATCTGCCCGTGACGAGGCGATAGGTAACGAGTTCGGTTAGAAATAAAATTACGCGAGAAATACGAGTTAGATATTGATGTGAATTGTTTTCATTTATATATTCAAGTCACAGGTTAGAATATGACACACAAATGAAAATCGTGTTAATAAAATGAATTGATGATACAACTTTAAAAGATTTTAGGGAGTAAGGAAGCGGTGATTCCGAGGACGGAATCCTTTTAAGGAGGGGTGAATGTGATAACCCGGGATTTCGAATAATCCGAATTTTTCGAATAATTTTTTTTTAATATTAATATTAATAATCATTATTGTGTTGTGTATCTGTGATACGAGCTGTGAGACTTAGTCAATTTGGGTATGACTAATAAATTAAGAGTAGAGTTGTGTTTAATAGAGAATAGAAACCCTAACCCTAGTTACGGATAGGGATTCGATAGAAAATATAATTAAAATAATTATATTAATATGTGATGCCCCTAAAATTAGGTATACATCACCCATCTTGAGTCGTCGAGATACATGGTACATAATTCAAATACAACTTAATAATACAACTGTCATATGTACAATCACGACAAAACATAAGCTGTGAGTTTGAATACAAATATTGTCTACCATGCATTATACAAACTCAAAAGGAGTCCTCATTACAACTATTATCACACTATTTCACGAGAATAGTGAGGACTACTAATGCACCATCTAGGACCATCACTCGGTTCCAGCTACGTTCTCATTTCACGAAGAGAAACAAAGGAAAGAAAGGGTGAGCTCAACTAGCCCAAAGATGAAATATTATGACTAAGATAATGCGTAATAATTTATCGTTAGCCTTCAATGATGTTAAATTGATAAAATATAATAACTATCAAGTTTAAGCTAGCGGTGAACAAGCAATCCATTAGAAGAGTCAAGTAGAGAATAAAATCTACTATCTTCTATGATTTAAAAGGTTTTTTCATCACTTTTATCATTTGGGACTCGACAATAAATAATCCACATCATCGAATCACCCCCGCACTACTACCAAAGATATTCTTTAGTATCACGACCACAATTATCCATGCACTACGGGCCAAGAATATTTGTGTATTCATTAATGGTCATGATCATGCCAACAACTGTCCATCAATGCACTACGGGCCAATGAAGACTTTTATCACATCATTTGTAACATTACGGTTATGATTATACCGAATAATCCCTGGCCATAATCATACCAAGTCCATCTATGCACTACAGGCCATAGATGACTTTCAACATAATATAAGCATGAGGATGATGACAATGATATAATTATTCAATAAAACAAGTTCAAGAATTAATTTATCTAGGAACTGATAACGTCCAAATTGTCAACATGATACTGCTTTGTAGAGTAAAATTCAAGAATGCTCAGAAGAATATTTTCATGAAAAGATACTGGATGAAGCGTAAATATCAAAGATATTCCACTAATTTCATGGGTATAGAAGTCAAAGTTTTAACCAACTGAGTATAATAAAGAATGGAATAATAAAAGAAATCACCATGTATGCGATAGACCCTTACGGGCAAGTTATTCCAATGTAATAATAAAGGATGGAACCGGTCCGAGCGTAAATGCACGAAAGGATATTAAAGCGGAATAATAAAAAATGAGAATATTAGAAGAGTGTCACCATGTATAGGGTAGCTCAGATATCTGAGTTATTCCAATGAATAATAAACAATGGAATAAGCGAAGTTCTCTTCATAAATACAATAAATAACATCCTTACCGTAGTAAAAGAAACTGAATATAAGAGTAGGAAGTAGCAGAATACTTTTTTATAGGTTCTCTTATAATTCTCTCTACAGAGTTTTGGTGAATTCGTAAGAAATAATGAAGGAATGAGCTTTATTTATAGGAAAATGGAATGAATAGTAACTAATTCATGAACGGTCTAGATTGATTTACTATTAAAACTTTAAACCAGCGATCCATATTGATTTACTATTATAACTCCACCAATGGTCCATATTGACTTACTATTATATCTTCAACCAACTATTACGAAAATTAGCACATCTCCTCATGGAATAATATTGTACCCAAATACTAGAATGCACAATACTAGATTGAATAGTAACCGGGTGAATAGTAACTCGTGAATAGTAACTCGTGAATAGTAACTCATGAATACTAACTCGTGAATAGTAACTCATGAATAGTACTCTGACACAAAAAGTGTCCCGAATACCCGATTGAACAATATATCATATTATGCGAGATGACATCTTTGTAATAATAATTGAATCAATAATATGAGAGATATGATCTGACAATTACTATAGCAATAATTGAGTATAAGCGAGTGACTTCTCACATAAGCATCAATAATCAATACGATTGTGCTTCATCTGTGCAACCACGCCATACATTGTACTTTAAACAAGGGTGTTTCAGCAGTTAACGGTAAAACTTCCATTAGTTATTTTCATAAAGTATTTTTTGTCGTTTTCTATCCGGCAATAATTACATTGTGGGGTCCACCAATGATTGTACCATCGTACGGATATTCTCCCACAAAAAGAATATTCCTTGACCAATCGAATATTATACAACCACTTGCTTACTTTGCAAAATTTGTAAATATTACCCACAACTATAACATTACATTAAATCAACACCATAATAATAAAAAAAATTATTTTGAGAAAATTAAATCTTTATTCATAAAATCTGGGGTCTCACATAATATGTATATATTTGTACGGTATAGAATTTTTGATAAATGATAGATCGGATAAGGTTTAAAAATTTATAAACCCTAATAAAAGATTAGAAATCCTAATCTCCAGATTAGAATGAAACAACCCGGGTCAAATCCCGAGTCCGGAACAAATCTTGGGTCAAATCCCAAGTCTGAATCGAATCAAATCCATCACAATAAGGCCTCAAACTACTGGCCCAATAGTATATTCTTGGGTCATCTTAGCCCACCACAGGCTCCCAAAAGGTCATGACTTGAAGGTACTATTGGTAGTAACTTATTTCCTTATATGCAGACAAATTTTCCCCCTATCTTTCGATGTGGGGATGGGTGTTATAAACTCCCCCACTTAAATTTCAGCGTCCCCGTCGAGGCCGATCACACACACGGGCCCAAAGATCTTTGCCTCTCTAGCCATTGTGGGATAATACCGGATGGCTTCGTGTCCCCACCTCCGGACCTCCATCTCTCCATTGTGGGATAATACCACCAGCCTTCGTGTCCCCACCTCCGGCAACCCGATCGGATGACCCGACCCAAGCTTTCGAGAGTCGGCTTTGATACCATATGAAACAACCCGGGTCAAATCCCAAGTCCGGAACAAATCTTGGGTCAAATCCCATGTCTGAATCGAATCAAATCCATCACAATAAGGCCTCAAACTACTGGCCCAATAGTATCTTCTTGGGTCATCTTAGCCCACCACAGGCTCCCAAAAGGTCATGACTTGAAGGTACTATTGGTAGTAACTTATTTCCTTATATGCAGACAAATTTTCCCCCTATCTTTCGATGTGGGACTGGGGTGTTACATTCCACTTTTGATGGATCCACTGAAATCCCATCCTTGTCAATAACATGACCCAAAAATTGTACACGGTCGAGCCAAAATTCACACTTAGAGAATTTTGCGTATAGCTTTTCCTTCCTTAGTGTTTCCAATGTCAAACGTAAATGTTCCACGTGTTTTTCTTGAGTTTTGGAATACACCAGAATGTCATCAATAAATACCACTACAAACTTGTCTAAGAATGGTTTAAACACCCTGTTCATCAAATCCATGAACGCAGCATGGGCATTTGTTAAACCAAAAGACATCACCGAGAAACTCGTAATATCCAAATGCAGAGTTACGAATGACGTTCTAGGTATATCCTCCTTTCTTACCTTGATTGGTGATACCCACTTCTCAAATCTATTTTGAGAAATATTTAGCACCTTCAATTTGGTCAAACAAGTCATCTATTCAAGGCAGCGGATACCTATTCTTAATAGTGACTTTGTTTAACTCTCTATAATTAATGCAAAGGCGCATTGATCCATCCTTCTTCTTAACGAATAAAACTGGCGCTCCCCACGGCGATACGCTTGGTTGAATATATTTCTTGTCCAAAGAACTCTTGCAATTGTACCATCGGTTCCTTCATTTCTATCGAGCCATTACATGCGGGGCCTTTGATATCGGTGTTGTTCCCGGCACTAAGTCGATCACGAACTCAATTTCTCTGTCAGGCGCAAGTCCTGGAAAATCCTCTGGAAACACGTCTTTGAATTCCCTCACTACTGGTATTTCTTCTAGTTTCACACCCTTCTTCTAAGTATCGACTATGTAAGCTAAATAGCCCACACAACCTTGACTCAATAATTTCTTGGCCTGCATAGTCGTCAGACATTTCATTTGTCTAGGCGACTTGCTACCATGAAATACTATCTTTTGACGGGGTCATAAGGTTTACACACTTCTTTTGGCAGTCAATTACCACTCCGTATTTGAACAGCCAATCCATTCCCAAAAGTACATCAAATTCCACGAGTCTAATCGGAATCAAATCTACCAACAAGATATTCTCCTTAATGTTCACCCTACAGTTCTTGTATACGAATCTAACATGGATTACTTCCTTATTCGCAATTTCTATGTTCAAAGGAAAATTCAGTTCTTCTCTAGGCAATTCTACCTCTTAGCAAATTCATTAGATATAAACGAACAAGTAGCACCCGAATCAAATAATACATAAGCATTTATATCATTGATTGGGATAATACCTGACATCACATCTTTTGATTGCACATCATCTTGCTTGATCGTGTTGAAGGTTAAAATTTGGGTTTGTTTGATCTTTGCGAGGTCTGTGATGGCCCATGTACCTCCATTGCTTCTAGTTGTCACTCTATCCTTCTTCTTAGGGCACTCACGAGCAAAGTGATCCTTGGATCCGCACGTGAAGCATACATTTTTCTTTGGTTGAGTGCAATTTGGGGCGATGTGACCCTCCTGGCCATAATTGAAGCAAACTCGTTTCCCCATCAAGCACGCACCCTTGTGAAATTTCCCGCATATCGCACATGCTTCAAACTTTTTGTTTTGCTGGTTACCCTGATGGTTTCCAGGACCCATGTTCCCATTCCACTTCTTCTTCAAGCTGTTGTTGTTGTTGTTGTTGTTGTTGTTGTTGTTGTTGTTGTTGTTGTTTCCACCGTTACCACCTCCATTCTTAATCTCATTCTCATTCTTCTTCTTCTTTTGTTCTGATTGAACTTTGTCCTTTGCCTCGCCTCCACCTTGGTAGTCTTGCCTTCTCCATCACTGCTATAAGCGTCTTCAAGCTGGAGCAGGAAACCCTCTTGTATGACCTGGGGCTTTGGTCCTGTTCAAATCTCTTCACCTTATGCTCGTCTGTGCTGACTTTATATGGCGCAAACCTCGCCAATTCGTTGAATTTCGCGGCATACTCAGATACCATCATCGTTCTTTGTTTTAGTTCCAGAAACTGCACTTCTAGCTGACTCTTCGAACTCTCCAGAAAATAGGTCTCAAAGAACAACTCCTTGAACCTATCCCGGTCATCACTCCACGGCCCTTCACGAGTTTTATTGGCACGCCACCCATAACTAGCTTACGCTTTCAACATGAATGTTGCGAAAGCGATCTTACGATCATCCCTACCCTAGCGACATCGAACACCTTTTCTATCTCCATAATCCAGTGTTTGTGCTTATTTGGATTCATGGGACCATTGAAATCGGTGGTCCAGCGCCTTGAAATCCTTAAGCGTTGTACCATGGTTTTGTGGTTGATTTATAGCGCTCATGTCGATAGTGTCACTAGTTGTTGAGCGAGGTTACCGTCAACATTATCGTTATTAGTAGTTCTCTCATTGTTTTCTTTGTCCGGGGTGGTTCACGTGCAGGAGGCATTTTACGTTAAAACAAAACATCTATTAGACTATTACTCGACTTCTTTAAGTATTTTCTAATTAACTTGCCTCCATAAAAGAAATAACCACATAACACATAACACTTTGAATAAAGTAACAACTTTTATTTATTCATAACCTTTTTGAAAACATAAAACAATAGCATCTTTGCTATCTACATTACTTTCCTGAACTACAAAAGTTTCAGGACAACATCATAGTCATATCCCATAGGTTGCATAACACTTGGGATTTACAATTTATTTAACCTTTCACTCATCGTCATTACAATGACTACGATGTTCTATTAAGATACTTCTTAGCCCTATCCGTTCTTCCTCCATGACTCGAAACATTGTTCTGCGATCTAACACGACTGATGGCAGCGTCTCGAACTGAATCGGATATCCCATGACCCGATCTTGAGCTCAATTAATTGCGGTGTTAAATACTTTATCCATCTCTTCCATCTTCATCCTCTTTTTTTTGCGTGTCTCTTGCTTGCTAATCGGTTCGTTGAAAAGCTTCCTCGTAAGCATCTTGACTCTTGCCCTCTTAGCGACTTCTTCTCTCGACTTGTTCTTGATTCGGTGACCACTCGATCAGTTGTTCTTTCTCTCCTTGATGCTGTACTAGTTTCTCCTCGACATTTGTCGATTCGTTCTTCACGATCTGGATCTCGCCAGTCTTTTTGTGTCATTGCGAGTACATTGTTCGGCTACTATCTCCTGCAACTCCTCAATTTGTATCCACGAAGTTCCACGTTATGGTCATGCACCTCATCGTATATCTGACACCGCTATCGAGTTAAGTGGAATCCTTTCCTCCTCGTCCTCGTCATCCTCATCCTCCTGTGGTAACTCAGCGGGATCCTCTCTAAATCTGTCTCCACATCATCATCCTCATCTTCAACTCTTGTGTGACCAGCAGAGGTGACTCCGTGGCGGTAGTTGTTCCCAAACTACTGAATGTCATGAGGCTCCTCCTCTATAGGCATTTGAGGTCCCTCCTCCCTAACTTTGTTGGATTCTCAGGCATTAGTCATCCACGACAACAAAGTTTTAAAGTTTTAATTATTAATCATTACTACTCGACACTCACGAGTACATAAATTATAATCACATAAGCACATAAGTGTTTTATTACTTCTTTCTTAAAACTTCGATAAGAGTTATCTCCACTATCTTTTCAAAGGTTACTTCTAAGGCTTTTCCCCCACCTAAGGTTCATAACCTAAAGCTTTGATACCAACTTTGTGACACCCCCAAATCCACGGTACTTCATTTCCTCAAGATTTGGTGTTCACTTAATCAAAAATTCATTTCTAACTACCCAATCATAATAAAATTGAATAATAAAAAACACCCCATCTGAGATTAAACTTAAATAAAAATCTCGAGGTTATCTAACCTTTAATTACAAACATTCAAATGCGGAAAATTAAATAAACTTCATTACAATCTTTAAACCAAAGTCGATAATAAAACTATCAAAACTATTACAAGTCTTCAATATTTGGTCATCTTTCCTTTTCCCTTCTTTGGTGCTAGGTACGTCACCCTTTTAAACTTTAGTTTGTAAGAAATTTTCTGCAAGAGTGAGCAAACAAGGCCCACTTGGAATAACAACAAGTAATTCTTTAAACTTTTACATCAATTGCCAAAACTAGGCTCGATAGAGGCTGAACAATGTGTTCTATTAACTTTACGAAAATTATAACATTCTTCGAGGGTCTAATGACCACGAATCATGTCCTGATTATAAGTAATCTTTCAACTTTAACTTTACTTGGTCGTAAGACTATAAGGACTCCACGTCTTGGGGGATCAACCCTTCGTACAATGTATTGTGCACAACCATTTCAACGCTAAGCGTAAACCTCTATTAAAAGAGTTGTTCATCTAAATTATTTAGAATACAAGTCGCACCAAAGTAAGTTTGGTTTGGATACATTCTGAGGGTAATTTAGAATTCAACGGTAATCAACTAAGGATTAGTTGATTACAAAGAAAAAAAATCTTGTATGCTATGGAATAATCATATTTGAATTGATATTTGTAATTAACATCATGCTTTAGGAATAATCTAATAGCATAAACATTGAATAATCATATCATAATTTGCTTTGAACAATATTAGGTCAAAGTTATTGAGAATTGAATACTAAGCATGCATAGTGAATAGTAATTTGAGCGATAAAGTTGTTCGACACTAGAATATATAAAAGCGACTCGCATGCTAAATAATAAGTTACATATTAGAGAAACTTGCTCAATATTAAACTATAAGATTTGGGATACTTGTATCGTTATGAGCAACTAGATACTGATAACTTATTCAATAATAGGCAATCTAGCTCTACGAAAGTGTAGAGGTAGCAACTTACAACAATTGTAATTGAATTTGAAAACAATAACGTACTAATGAAATTAAACTCATACTGATGAAGTTTTGAGTTAGAGAACTTGCCTTTAGCAAAAGCTAAACCTTACAACTTGAATCAATACCCTATCATATGTCATCATGACATAATTAGTCATTACCAACATTTTATATCTATATAAACAAATATATACATCATGTAGGTCAAATCACCCATTCACATAATCAAACTATGTTAATACTAGTTAACACTTGATAACATGCTCATTCATAGTTTAATACTCTGAAATCATCATTTAGCATTCATATTATTAACACATAACCTTTATTTTCAAAATTTGTGTAATAAACTAAAAGCTGTAGAACCTTACGCTAACTTTCATTTGACTTATTTCCATTTTCTTTGTGGTTGGGTACTTATTACCTTTGATATATATGACTTAATGTGATCGCGAGCCATCGATGGTTGCTTGATGTGTGGCCGGTATGGCTTGCTTGAAACTTATCTTCTTCTTTGGGCGTACTGCTTGAGTCGAGAACTTCGGTGACCAAGCTCAAGCAAGCAACATGAACAAAAGCCAAATTGGCCTACAAGCTCCAATCTAATAGACTAATTAACATGTAATTTACATAGAGACTTCATGTAAACATATTGTGAAGACTTCTAACATGTTTCTACCCATAAAATAACATAAACATCAAATTTACAACACCCAATTTCAATGTTTTTGGCAAAAACTCCATTTTGACATTTTTAATGGAAATCAACCTTTGTGATTTTGTTTTTCAATCAAAAGCAGATAATTTCAAAACACCATAGTTATGATTATACATACTCTATCAAATTCAATAATCAATTTATCGGTTTAACAACTAATTAAACCTTAATTTCTACTTTAAACTAAGCCGTATTCATATATATTTTTCATATGAACTCACTTTGTGATATATTTTTTCTTCACAATTTACATACATACATAAAGAAATTGATTATAATCATACATAATCTAAAAAAATAGTTTTACAACAACAATCATCATCTAAAGCTATATACACAAGAAATTCATCATCCATAATTATTTACAGAGAACTTTTTTGGAGAAGAAAACTAAACTTTAAAAATAAAATACAAGGATTAATATCATACCTTTGATTAAGAAGATGATACTCTAGAGTTTAGAAGAAAATAGTTATGATTACAATCTTCTTTTTCCCAATTCTTTTCTCAATTTCTCTAAACTTCTCTCAACTTTTCTCTCTGTATTCTTCTTCTCCTCTTTTCTTCAACTGAGTCTTCTTCCTAACTCTAGTCTAACTAACGTAGGAAAAATATAACGTATAAGATATAATATATATTAAATATATAATATAACTCTAGCTATAAATTATATCAGTTATGTAAGTTTTGAAAATCAAAAGCCATAAGGCTTGTTTGGTTAAGCTAATAAAAATAACCCATTAACCCTTACACCTTGGTTGGCAAATCTAACTAAAACAAATGGATTAATCCTTATACCTTGTTTGATAAAACACTATTGGATTAAAGACTTAATATGCATTAAGACTTGTTTGGCCAAAACTAAATTAAAGTCCTTTAATTTATTTTAATAACTCCTTTATAGCAAGGTTATTAGTCACACTTATACTTAATTAATTAATCAATTAAAATATTAATCTATTAAATTACTTTAACACATAATTTAATATCACATAACTATAATTTCTTTTATAATTGTAATTTTATTAGACCAACTAATATTTTAAATTACAAATTCCCATTTAAAATATTATAATTTATTTAAATCTTTATAAGCTCTCTAGCTTACTTATTAAATTAAATTGGTATATAATCTCATAACAATTAATTTTCTTAGCTCTTAATTATTTATTCAACAAATAATTAACTAAACCACATCAACTCAAATTGCCATTAAATACTTATATAATTCAATAAATATTTAATATTGCAAATAAATATTTAATATTTAATATTTAATTATTTATTTAACAAATAATTAACTAAACCACATCAACTCAAATTGAACAATTATTTATTCAACAATAAACATATCCATTAAATACTTATATAAATCAATAAATATTTAATATTACACTTTAAAATTTCGGAATAACCATAGTTGCAAATAAACGAAAGCAATCCATTAGAAGAGTCAAATAGACCATACAGTCTATTATATTCTCCATGTTAAAAAGACCACCAACAATGTTTTATCCCTGTAACATCAATCAACAGTTCCGATCCACAATCGTGTGAATAACTCATAATCATAATTGTGGTTCTAAATTCCTCTTCTCATCCAGGACGAAGATAATTTTCATCACCTGTCTTTACCTGAAACATCAAAGATCATGGTTATACCAAATCACAGTTCTTGTTCATAATCATACTAATAAATTCATCTTTGCACTACTGGCCAAAGATATTCGTCAATAGTTCATCTTTGCACTACTGGCCAAAGATATTCAACAACAGGTCATCTTTGCACTACAGACCAAAGATATTCAACAACGGATCATCTTTATACTATAGGCCAAAGATATTCAACAACAGATCATCTTTGCACTGCAGGCCAAAAATATTAATATCTCAAATAAATATATAATCATTTCAGAATTTATATAAACAATAATTATAACCATGTTGATCAATTCACCTTTGCACTTAAGCTAAAGATATTCAATTATAAATTCAATGGTCATGATCATACCAGTTAAACAATTAAACTTGCACTACTGGCCAAAGAGAACCCATAGTCACGATCATACCAATAATCTACCCATCTTTACACTCAAGTCAAAGAGAAATTTCATCACCAGGATTATAAAAATGTTATATATGATAATAAAAACAATATGATCAACAACTGCATTTAATTTCAAGAGTAAGATTCATAAATCAATGATAATTTGGTCAGAAAAAGAAACCAATTTTGTCGTGAATAGTACCCGTGAATAGTAACTCGTGAATAGTACTTTGTATTCGTACATAGTACCGTATACGTAAATAATATCATATACATAAATAGTGCCATATACATGAATAGTGATGTGTACGTGAATAGTGTCGTATACGTGAATAGTAACCCCGACATGAAAAGGTAGAAATTTCACAAAATAATCCATACCAATATTTCAGTATAATGATATTGAAATAACATCATTATGAAGAAAATAACATCCCTTACCTCAAAATAACAATATTTCTGATCGTAATATCGGTATAAGGTTGAAGAAAACTTGCTCTGAATAATAACTCACAAAGTATCTAAATACTCACAAAATACGCTCGATAATATAGAGAGAGAAAGAGAGAAAATTATTTCTAGTGTGATTTTCAATTCTAACTAAGCACCTTATTTATATGAAAATGTTAGAACGCCGAAGCAGACTTGACCTGCTATCTGATGGCTTTACCTGCTACTATTCCTACCCACCACTTTTGAAATAGAATTTCAGCACATTTTCACCAACCAAAGGTGGGGCCCACCAATTCTAGAAATTTCCAAAATTATTTAAAAATTCAGAAACTTCAACAATTTCTGAATCAGTCACCTCTTAAAATTCATAACAAATCATACGTTAATATTTAACGGTTCAAAATTTGTGGACATATACTCAACGTATATATGTATAACATATCCAAAAATCACAACGATCTAACGGTCGGATTAAAAATTATAATTCACGCAATATATCTCAAGAACACTGATTTTTCGGATTATGAGTCCTTCGGACCAGTTTCCTACAAACAGTCACCATGAACATTCCACAATGAATTTTTGGGTGATTCAAATTTCAAATATTAGCTTACTTCCAAGGCTTTCTTTTGATATATGGCTCATCTCCTAACTCATTATACACAAAGAGTTATAGATTTTACAAAATCAAGTAATAAACTAATTTTCTGAAAATTTCTAAATTTTATTCTTCATTTCGACAAAATACTAATAAAACACCTCAGCATTAATTTATTCATTTATATCCACACAAAATAAATATTTCCTTATCATATAAATCAATAATTAATTATTCACAAATAATACTTCAGAATCACAATTATGACAACCAGGTCGTTCCTAGGAAAGAGGGGGCTTTCCGATAAGGATTTCTCCTTATTGGCGTGCAATTAGGTGACCAAAACCCTTTCCTAGACATAACTTCCTTAGTCATTGCCAATAATGCTCTCTAATAATATTATTCAAATACAAAATTATTGATCTGATAATGGAGATACTATGCAGTGACAATTATTGCACAACAATAATATAAAATATCAACGTAGCAATTACTGAATCAATAAAATAAAATATTAAACAGTAATTACTGTAACAATTATTGAGTAGTGCCTTCTTACGTAAGAATCAATAATTCAAAAATAATGTGCAATATCGTGTGCTACTGTGCAACAACGCGTATTACTTTACTTTACCCACTGGGTATTCCAACAGTTTTAACGGAAATAACTACGTCGTTATTTATAAAAAAACTCATACTTGTCGTTTTCTTCATCCGACAATTATTTACATTATGGGGCCCATTAAATGGTCAAGGCCGTCAGCATTTAATATTCCCCGACAACAAGAATATTCCACGACCAAACGAATATTCCCCGACAAAATTGAATATTTTATAACCACTTGCTTATTTTGCAAAATTTGCACATTTCACCCATAACTTTAAACTTTTATCAATTTAACTATTTACTAAATAGAAAAAAAATTGAATACTTTTATTTCATAAAATTCGTGGTCTTACAAGGATGTTAGGCAGAGAAGAAAAAGGAGAAATGTTAGGCGTTCTATCTATTTTTTTTCTTCCTCTGTTTCACTATAAAAGGGAGGTTACCCCTCCTTCCTCAACACACCATTTCTGTGACACCCCCAAATCCGGGTATTTCAATTCCATGGGATTTGGTGTTCACTGTACAAATATCATCTATCTATCTACCCATAATAAATGTAAACCATGCAATAGATAGAATAAAAATCTTCCCTTTAAGGGTTACAACATCCGGATAATAATAATACAATCTCAAGTTAAATTAACCTTAAACATCTGTGCGGAATCATAAACAAATAAGTCTTAAACAACATCATTAACTCAAGTCTTAAACATAAATACATCATTTAATTAAAATAACAAGTCTTCATCACTTGTTAACCTTGCCCTTGCCTTTACTAGTGGAAGGTTCATCAGTTCTTTCGTTCCTAACTGTAATGTTATTATTAAGCAAGAGTGAGCACTATTGCCCACAAGTATAACAATGAAATAACAATATAATAACATGCGAGTGAATCAAAGACATCTAAATAAAATCTCAACTTTTGAATCAAGAATGAATAGCAAGAATCAAAAGAATTCTGAGGGTCATAAGACCTTGAACTATATCCTAGGTTATCAAGGGTTATACTTGAAACCTTTAACAGTCATAAGACTATGGACCTTTCTACTCGTACTTAGGGGGATCAGTGTAATAATCCAAATTTTGTTAATAATTAAATATTAATTTTATTTTTCCTAAAATTATTCGGAGCGAGAAGCTACTTGGAAGATGAAGGAGTCTATTCGAGCGGAGTATCCTCATCTTTTGATAATTAGGTACGTTCATTCTTTTAATTCCGAGGACAAAATCCCTTTTAAGGGGTAGGTGATGTAATACCCGGTAAAAAATAAAAATAATTAAATAATGTTTAAATCCATTTTTTTAATTGGGCTTTTCTTATGTGTGGGTCAATTTGTATTTAATTTGTGTGGACTATTATAAGTAAATGATTACATTAATTTGGGCTTTTAAAATTAATTAGGTTTAAATTATATTTGTGGGTAATAGTAAATCCTTTATAATTATGAGAATTAAAAAAACCTAACCTACTAGAGCATTACATCACACACGTTAAAAGAAAATAACGGGTAGCAGAGGCGGCGAAGAGACTTAATTGTCATAGGGAAAGAGAAGAGAAATTGGCAGATTTGATTATACATGTAAGTCTCTTTCGTTTTGTATTTTTTTATTATTCAAATCTGTGAGGATAGGTATAATAAGAGTAAGCTTGTTCACTCTATTATGCGGCATGTTGCTGAAACTATGGAGATCGATCTTGAGGATCTAGGTATATTCATGTTGGCTGGCCTCTGTACCGAAAATATGGTCATGCTTTTGAAGCATTTAAGTTAATTGCTAATGATCCTGATTCTATTCTTAATTCCCTCACGCGTGAAGTCAAAGAAATTAGTTTTGATGGAGTGGAGGTTTAGATGATGATGAATGATGTATATAATATATTAAATTTATAGTTCTGTTAAAATATAATAATAAAAAAAATGATTAGATGATAAATTATAATTTAATTTAGATTGTCTTGTAAAATTAATGTAATTGGAGGAATTAATTTCATATTAGTATAAACTATAATTATTAGGTGACTTATAATTGTATTATTGTTTTTTTAATTAGTTCGAACGAAGGGAATTTAAAGAGTTTTTTTTTTTTGGAATTAAATTTTGGAGTATTAATAATTGATTTAAGGCGATGATTAAATGTACCTTGAATGAATTGCGAATTATTTTTGAGTTTATGAGTTGGATTGTTTTAATTTGAGGTGAATATGTTTAGGTTGCGAATGACGTTTCGTATTTAATATCGTTGGCATTTGAGGGAGTCTAACGGGTGATATTTGACTTCAGTGAATTATTTTGGTACTATATTAAGGTACGGATTCCGTACTCTTTCTGCGATACTCTTGTTAAATTTGATTTGTTCGTTTTGTCGCTTGTTCGAATTTCGTTATTATTTCACATAATTGTTTCCTGTGAAATAAATATATTAGTTTCATTTTGGAGTTGATACATATGACTCGTATTTGTACTCTTTGAATTAGGTTATCATGTTTAATATTTATTTTTTATAATTGTAGAGCGGTACATGTTGTTACCTTCTTTTGAGACCTTGCGACCATAATTTGATTTGGTTCAACATGTACATATAGAACCCTTTTGTTAGTATTATGTTGCATGTGTTGTGACATGGTATCCTTGTTAGAATATACCGTAGGGTATACCTGAGCTATAACCACCTGTGGGGGTACCACAGGCATGTCGTCTTGGCACGAGAGGCATGACACTTTCCGCGGCGGTGTGATTAGTCCACAGGCTCTAGGCTGTTTTGGGCTCTAGGAGGAAGTGGGCCATTTGGTGTTTTCGTTGTGGGGAGGCGTATGGGTTAACCCTAGTTTTACTGCATGGATTGGTGATGTTGTGCCAAACACACCTATCCGATTTGCATACATTTGGATTTGCGGTCCAATGTGTGATTTGCACTGTGTGGCATTATTTTTGGTTACTGTGTGGCATCATTTGACTTATCATGTGGCATTATTTTGATTTGCGCCATGTGGCAAGGTATATTTCGAGCTCATTCGGTATGAAATAACTCCAGTCATTTGTTTCAGCCTACTATTTTATTGGATTAGTTTTGTTAGTTTTTGTTCAGTTAAAGTCATTGAGTTAGTTACTTCAGTTCGTTATTTCTTTATTCTTTTATTGATTTCGTCAATTATGTTGATTCAGATATATTCCATTCAGATCTTTGGATTTTATATTTTCGTTCGTATTTGTACTTGAGGCTTTGTTCAGTATTTTATCTCAGTTGTTTTCGTATATCAATGGTATATCTTTTGTATATCTATATCCGTACTGGGCAATTGGCTCATGCTGTGTTTTTCTTCCGGCAGGTTTGCAGGGGTGATTCAGGGCTAATGTGGTGAGAGTTTTTCCTTTGACCATTTAGGTTGATTCAAATTTTAAGTTTTGATTATTTTGACTCTATTTGGAGAATTGTATTTAGTACGCTATTAATGGATCACCACTATTAATATTTTAAGGTTATTAGTGCTATGTTTTCTTATTTTGAGGTTTATTGTGCTTTGCACGTGACCTCCCTTTCCTTTTCGGGAAGGGGGTGTTACAGAGATGGTATCAGAGCTTAGGTTCTTTCTAGTAGAAAACTTATTTAGGTTTGACCTGTGAGTTATGGGTAAACCATTGGGTAGACGTAGGAGTTTGATTCGATTTTGTTAATTGTTTGGTTGGTCTCTATTTTGACTAACTGTCGATTTCTTTTCTATTTGTAGTTGATTTGAGGAAAGTGGAATAATTTATTAAGGTGATTGAGTAATGATATTAGTTAAGAATTGTGATTTAATCATTGAGGTGAATAAAACTATACTTTGTGCATGTAAGAAACGATCTTATATGAGATGCGATTATGATATGAGTACTTATATCAGCGAATATTTTATATTGGAGAATTATTTGTTAGAGTTATTTCAGGTATCAATTATTATGAGATCTTAGAATTTAGAATTTGATTTGATTTGGGTTATTCTTTAAATTTTGTTAAGTTTGTGGTTAATTTGAGGTATGCGTATCGGTGGGATAATATGATAAAGTGAAAGCTATTAAATACAGAGGATCTCTTGTAATTTTGAGGAGTTGTAGAGGTTCGAGGTAATAAGATTAATCTTTTGGAGTAAATCAACTTTTCGGTTATTCTAGTAGGATATTGAAATTATTTTATATGAAATTTCTTTGTGATAGTAAGATGAGATTTTGAAATTTGTTGTGTTAAGGTTCGCACTAAGAGAATGATTGATTTATTGGATGATTAGATATATAATAAGTGATGAATCCAATATATTTTAAGAGATTTTGAAAGTTATAGTTTGCTCATTCAGATAGTAGGATATATGATTTGAAGTTGGTATGGTGATGAAGAGATCTTAGTAGTAGTATATTTTTGGTGTAATATTAGTTGAGAACTAATTTGATTTGAGGTTATAATATTTTGAAGCTCTT
The DNA here is from genome assembly GCA_020205605.1 of Panax ginseng. Taxonomy (NCBI): domain Eukaryota; kingdom Viridiplantae; phylum Streptophyta; class Magnoliopsida; order Apiales; family Araliaceae; genus Panax; species Panax ginseng. The sequence goes on along the minus strand of CM035147.1, from coordinate 47,878,387 downwards.
GAGGACTTGGGGAGAGTTGGTAATATAGTTTGCATAGTTATTTTGTTTATCTGATGTCTTTAGAGTTTTGTATGAATTTATGTAAAATAAATAATAAAATAAAAATAATTTGTTAGATCTTTGTCATGTCGGGAACATAAACATTTTACGAGTTAAAGATAATTTTAAATATTTCGGGTATTCGAATCGTATTTAGATGAAAAGAAAATTTTGTGTTTTCGAATTATGTTCCGAAGATTATGTACGTTTACAAGAATGAAACTCAAGGCTATTAATGGGGGGCCGCACCAACAGTTTATCAAGTGATTTAACGCGAAGAACCTTACCAAGGCTTAGCACGATAGCTGACGAATCTTTTACAAGTGCATGGATAATTGCGTGGAACGATGGACTTACCAGACTTGATCGTTACAAATGGTGGCGCTACATCTTAATTAAAGTTTATGAATAATTATGTAATTTTAAATAAAAACTAAAATAAAACTATGTAACTTATTTGAATTCCGAGGACGGAATTATTTTTAAGGAGGGAAAAATGTAATAATCCAAATTTTGTTAATAATTAAATATTAATTTTATTTTTCCTAAAATTCGGAGCGAGAAGCTACTTGGAAGATGAAGGAGTCTATTCGAGCGGAGTATCCGCATCTTTTGATAATTAGGTACGTTTATTCTTTTAATTCCGGGGATGGAATCCTTTTTAAAGGGTAGGTGATGTAATACCCGGTAAAAAATAAAAATAATTAAATAATGTTTAAATCTATTTTTTTAATTGAGCTTTTCTTATGTGTGGGTCAATTTGTATTTAATTTGTGTGGAGTATTATAAGTAAATGATTACATTAATTTGGGCTTTTAAAATTAATTGGGTTTAAATTATATTTGTGGGTAATAGTAAATCCTTTATAATTATGAGAATTAATAAAACCTAACCTACTAGAGCATTACATCACACACGTTAAAAGAAAATAATGGGTAGCAGAGGCGGCGAAGAGACTCAATTGTCATAGGGAAAGAGAAGAGAAATTGGCAGATTTGATTATACATGTAAGTCTCTTTCGTTTTGTATTTTTTTTATTATTCAAATCTGTGAGGATAGGTATAATAAGAGTAAGCTTGTTCACTCTATTATGCGGCACATTGCTGAAACTATGGAGATCGATATTGAGGATCTAGGTATATTCATGTTGGCTGGCCTCTGTACCGAAAATATGGTCATGCTTTTGAAGCATTTAAGTTAATTGTTAATGATCCTGATTCTATTCTTAATTCCCTCACGCGTGAAGTCAAAGAAATTAGTTTTGATGGAGTGGAGGTTTAGATGATGATGAATGATGTATATAATATATTAAATTTATAGTTCTGTTAAAATATAATAATAATAAAAAAATGATTAGATGATAAATTATAATTTAATTTAGATTGTCTTGCAAAATTGATGTAATTGGAGGAATTAATTTCATATTAGTATAAACTATAATTATTAGGTGACTTATAATTGTATTATTGTTTTTTTTATTAGTTTGGACGAAGGGAATTTAAAGAGTTTTTTTTTTGGAATTAAATTTTGGAGTATTAATAATTGATTTAAGGCGATGATTAAATGTACCTTGAATGAATTGCGAATTATTTTTGAGTTTATGAGTTGGATTGTTTTAATTTGAGGTGAATATGTTTAGGTTGCGAATAACGTTTCGTATTTAATATCGTTGGCATTTGAGGGAGTCTAACGGGTGATATTTGACTTCAGTGAATTATTTTGGTACTATATTAAGGTACGGATTCCGTACTCTTTCTGCGATACTCTTGTTAAATTTGATTTGTTCGTTTTGTCGCTTGTTGAATTTTCGTTATTATTTCACATAATTGTTTCTGTGAAATAAATATATTAGTTTCATTTTGGAGTTGATACATATGACTCGTATTTGTACTCTTTGAATTAGGTTATCATATTTAATATTTATTTTTGATAATTGTAGAGCAAAGACATGTTGTTTACCTTCTTTTGAGACCTTGCGACCATAATTTGATTTGGTTCAAACATGCATATAGAACCCTTTTGTTAGTATTATGTTGCATGTGTTGTGACATGGTATCCTTGTTAGAATATACCGTAGGGTATACCGAGCTATAACCACCGTGGGGTACCACAGCATGTCGCTCTTGGCACGAGAGGCATGACACTTTTAAATGGCGGTGTGATTAGTCCACGACGTCTCCGTTTTGGGCTCCGGAGAAAGTGGGCCATTTGGTGTTTCGTTGTGGGAGGCGTATGGGTTAACCTAGTTTTTACGCGCATGGATTGGTGATGTTGTGCCAAACACACCTATCCGATTTGCATACATTTGGATTCAAGCGGTCCAATGTGTGATTTGCACTGTGTGGCATTATTTTGGTTGCTCGTGTGGCATCATTTGACTTGTGTCGTGTGGCATTATTTTGATTTGCACGTGTGGCAAGGTATATTTTTGAGCTCATTCGGTATGAAATAACTCCAGCCATTTGTTTCAAATTTATTATTTTATTGGATTAGTTTTGTTAGTTTCTGTTCAGTTAAAGTCATTGTGTTAGTTACTTCAGTTCGTTATTTCTTTATTCTTTTATTGATTTCATCAATTATGTTGATTCAGATATATTCCATTAAGATCTTTGGATATTATATTTTCATTCGTATTTGTACTTGATGCTTTGTTCAGTATTTTATCTCAGTTGTTTTCGTATATCAGTGGTATATCTTTTGAATATCTGTATCCGTACTGGGCAATTGGCTCATGATGTGTTTTTCTTCCGGCAGGTTAGCATGGGTGATTCAGGGCTAATGTGGTGAGTGTTTTGCCTTTGACCATTTAGGTTGATTCGAATTTTAAGTTTTGATTATTTTGACTCTATTGGAGAATTGTATTTAGTACGCTATTAATGGATCACCACTATTAATATTTTGAGGTTATTAGTGCTATGTTTTCTTATTTTGAGGTTTGTTGTGCTTTGCACGTAACCTCCTTTTCCTTTTCGGGAAGGGGTGTTACAATCAGCCCTTAGTACCATACTGTGCATAATATCTTAACGCTAACGCATAAGTAAATCCCTTTGCAGGGTTGTTCAGCTCAGTTTGAAATTCGAGTCCACACCAAAGGAAGTTTGGTTGGGATAATTCAATAAGGGTTCTGAAATTTAGAATGTTCATCAACTAAGGACTAGTTGAATCAATAAAGTTCACTAGTCTAATAAGGTTCAACAATAATGATATTCAATTTGAATAATAATCTCAAGAAGTATACAATAGAACAATTATTATATAACTGAATCATGCTTTGAAAAGATAACCAATCTTTAATATAACATTTGAACTTGAATAATAGAATTGATAATTTACTTGAGGTAAATAATAAACTTGAACAATAATGACAAGTAGGGTTAGGAAACTTGTCTCGTGCGTAGATTACACTTTAACTAAATTCGTTCTTTGAATTTAACCCTACATACCATTCACATTCACAATACCAGTTAATTATACTTAACTAATTATCATAAACTAATTCTCTTTGACTACTTTGATTATTGACTATACTTAATCAAATTACCACTTTGTCACATAATTTACTCTTCATAAATAACAAGCTAATTATGTATTCAATAGTTCAATCCACATGCAATTATGTTATTTACATGTTAAACATCTATTTTTTACATCACATTATATTTCTAACATGTTTACATGTTCATTACATTAAGTTACTAACACATTGCTAGACTTAAACATTTTAAAAATTCCATTTCGTATTTTTTACGGAGAGTGGTAGGCCATGTTGCTACACCGTTACACTGATCTTCACATCGGCGCTAGCGATGGCGCCATATACGGACACTGAAAATGGCAATGCTGGATGTTTAGGCATGAGGCTGAAGCATGGCCATGCATGAAAGTAAACTTTTCTACAATTCGCGAAAATTGCATAACACAACCAAAAACTCCAATTTAAAATATTATTACACGAATTTAGACATACCCACATGTTATAATTCATGTATAATCATAACTCAATATTTATAAAGTGATTTTAACCACTGAAAACACATAATCACAAAATTAAAATCTATAATTTCACTGACTTTGATGTTCTTGAAGGTTTTGAAAATAAAACATGAAAATTATCACTACGGATTCGTTATAACACCGAATCCGTTTATTTAAACTTTGGTCTCTTCGTATCGAAATGCAAAACAATATACGAGTGTAAAATTTAGGGATAATATATGATCAATACATAAAATATCACGTATAAGGCCGTAAGGCCAAAACCCATACTCTGTAATTTTGTAGAAATCATATACGACATATTTTCATGAATTTGATAATATGGTTTACATAATATATATAATTAAATACGATGTGATAAGTTATAACACATATACAACCCATAATCATTACTCCTATCCCAATTACAGAGGTTTAAACCAAAAACTATGAAACCCATTTTTATGAAAACAAAAATTCGTGAAGTAGAAATTGGGAAGGAGGAGATTACCCTGAGTATAATTTAGAAGAGGTGATCAATGATGATCCTTTCACAACAACCTGTTGATTACACACTTACAAATTTCTCTCAAGCTTCTCAATTTTCTCTCTATAAGTTTTCTATTCTCTCTGGCTTGTTTTCTAGACTTAGGCAATAATGAAGAATGAAAAGAAGAATACGTATTATAAGAATTCAACAGACGCGCATAATGGTCAGTTACTCTAGTAGTGGGTAACTGCATCCAACTCCCCATAGGGCCTTGTTTGGCTAGATTAATAGATTTCAAAAATTATTTAATTTAATAAAGCTTTATCATATAGTTTAATTCATGTCACACCCACTTGCACAATAATTCATATATCTTATTTAATATAAATAAAATATAATAACTTCTTGTAAATTCACATAGTCATATATTTAATTTTTTCATTAATTAATAATGTCAAATTATTAACTCTCTAATTAATAATTAATTTAATTAAAATAACATCATGCTTAATTAAATATTTCATTTAATTCAATAAGCTCAATTAATTACATACTTGAATAATAATTATTCTCCACATTAATTTAATAAATGTAACACATATAATTAAATTAATCTACCACAATTGCATCAAATAATTATTTAATCCAATAATTAAATCATTAAAAAATATTTATTTAATTTAATAAATATTAAAATAAATTACAAAATTCTCGTTCGTCACATCTTTCCCCCCCTTAAAAGGATTTTGTCCCCAGAATCACGACTCAATAAATTCGACCCGTTACATTCTCCCCCCTTACAAAGATTTTGTCCCCAGAATCGTTTACAAATAATTAAGTAAATAAATGAGGGTAATTCTTCATCATATTCTCTTCGAGTTCCCACGTAGCTTCTTCAGCGTTGTGGTTCCTCTAAATTACCTTAACAGAAGGTATAACTTTATTTCTGAGAACTTGTTCTTTTCGTTCGACAATTTGGGCAGAAATTTCTTCGTAAGATAAGTCTTTCTCAAAATGCAGGGATTCGTATTCAATTACATGCTTGTAATCGGCTTTGTAGGGTCGTAACACAGAAACATGGAAGACGTTGTGTACATTCTGGAGTGATGGAGGTAAGGCTACCTCGTACGCGACTTCTCCGATTCTACTCAATACTTCAAAGGGTCCAATGAATCTTGGGCTCAATTTCCATTTCTTTCCGAATCTGATCTTTCCCTTCTAGGGAGAGACCTTCAAGAAAACATAACTACCTGATTCAAACTCGATATTTTTACGATGTGGATCATTGTATTTCTTCTATCGATCTTGAGCCGCTACCAATCGTGCTCAGATCACTTTGACTATCTCTACCGTCTGCTGTACCAATTCTGGCCCTAGCAATTGTCTTTCACCGACTTCATCCTAGTAAAGCGGAGTTCTGCACTTTCTGCCGTATAACGCTTCGTAAGGCGGCATGCCAATGCTAGCGTGGTAACTGTTGTTGTAGCCGAACTCTACTAACGGTAGGTGATCATCCCAATTTCCTTTAAAGTCCATCACACAGGCTCTTAGCATATCCTCTAATGTTTGAATCGTTCTCTCGCTCTGCCCGTCTGTATGAGGGTGGTAAGCTGTACTCATTCGCAATTGTGTACCCATGCATTCCTGTAGACGTTTCCAGAAGTTCGATGTAAAACGCGGATCTCTATCAGAAACAATTGACACCGGTACTCCGTGTCTACAAATAATTTCTTTTACGTATAGTCTTGCCAACTGATCCAAGTTGAATCTGATTTTGATAGGAAGGAAGTGTGCCGATTTTGTCAGTCGGTCAACGATAACCCATACTGCGTCGTAGCCTTTCTGAGTTGTCGGAAGGCCAACCACGAAGTCCATTGTAATATGTTCCTATTTCCATTCTGGGATCTCTAACGTTTGTAGCAATCCACTCGGTCTCTGATGTTTCGCTTTCACTTTCTGACAGGTAAGACACTTGGCGACACACTCTGCAACATCACGTTTCAAATTCGGCCACCAGAAATGTTGTCGAAGATCTTGATACATCTTTGTACTTCCAGGGTGAATCGAATATCGCAAACTATGAGCTCCGCTTAAAATTTCTTCCTTAATCTCTTGTATTGGCGGAACCCAAATTCTACTTTCAAATCTTATTATTCCTTTTTTATCCATCTTAAATCTTAGTTTAATTCCTTCAGATATCTTCTTTGTTACCTTTTTGCATTCATCATCCTGAAGCTGAGCCTCCTTTACTTTATCTAGTAGAGTTGTACCAGATTGCATATGAAATAGCTTCTCAACGATCTCCATTGGATACTTCACTTCCAATTCTAATTTCTCCATTTCTACAATTAACTCCTTCTGAGCAGTCAACATCATCAATTTCTCACGACCCTTTCTACTTAAGGCATCGGCAACCACATTCGCCTTACCCGGATGGTATAAAATTTCACAGTCATAATCCTTAATTAATTCCAACCAACTTCTTTGACGCATATTTAAGTCCTTTTGTGTAAAAATATATTTCAGACTCTTGTGGTCCGTATATATTTCACACTTCTCCCCGTAGAGATAGTGCCTCCAAATTTTCAAAGCAAACACAATTGCAGCCAACTCTAAGTCATGGGTCGGGTATCCCTTCTCGTAATCCTTCAACTGTCGTGATGCATACGCAATGACTTTACCGTTTTGCATCAGTACACAACCAAGTCCTTTATGCGACGCATCACTAAAAATAACAAAATTTCCTGTATCGTCCGGAAGAGATAATACAGGGGCCGTACTCAACCTCTTCTTCAATTCTTGAAAACTCTCTTCACACTTATTCTTCCAAACAAATTTTACAGCTTTCTGAGTTAAATTCGTTAGCGGAGTTGCAATTTTGGAAAAGTCTTGAATGAACCTTCTATAATATCCTGTTAATCCAAGAAAACTTCTTACTTCTGATGGCGTTCTCGGCTGATCCCAGTTAATCACGGCTTCTACTTTTGATGGATCTATCGAAATTCTGTTTTTATCGATCACGTAACAAAATTTAGCGTACAATTTCTCACTTCTCAATACTTCCAACGTTAACCTCAAATGTTCTTCGTGTTCTTCTTTGGTTTTGGAATATACCAAAATGTCATCTATAAATACCACTACGAACTTGTCCAAAAACGGCTTGAATACACCATTCATTAGTCCCATAAATGATGCAAGAGCATTCGTAAGACCAAATGACATTACTAAAAATTCGTAGTGACCATATCGCGTTCTGAAAGCTGTTTTCGGTACATCCTCTGGTCTCACCTTCAATTGATGATAACCGCTTCTCAAGTCTATCTTGGAAAAGTATCTTGTTCCCATCAATTGATCAAACAGGTCATCGATCCTCGGTAATGGATATCTGTTCTTAATCGTGACCTTATTCTGTTCTTTGTAGTCAATGCAGAGTCGCATCGATCCATCCTTCTTTTTCACAAACAACACCGGCGCTCCCCATGGCGATACGCTCGGTTGAATGTACTTCTTGTCCAATAATTGTTGTAGTTGTACCATTAATTCCTTCATCTCTACTGGTGCCATTCGGTATGGTGCCTTCAATATTGAAGCGGTTCCGGGCGCCAAATCGATCACGAAATCTACGTCTCTATTTGGTGGTAGTCCTGGTAAATCGTCTGGAAATACGTCGACGAAGTCCCTCACAATCGGTATTTCTTCTACCTTCGGATTCTCTTTTCGACTGTTGACTATGTAAGCTAAGTATCCTACACAGCCTTGTCTCAACAACTTCCTGGCCTGCATCATCGTCAGATAACTCGCTTGTCTAGGCGACTTGCTAGCATAAAATACAACCTTTGACGGAGTCATAAGGTTAATACGTTTCTTTTGGCAATCAATTACAGCACCATAATTGAATAACCAGTTCATTCCCAATATAACGTCAAATTCCCAAGTCGAATAGGGATAAGATCTACGTTCATGATATTACCCTTAATATCCACTCTACAGTTCTTATGTACATACTTAACAAGGATTATTTCTCTATTCGCAATTTCTATGTTCATGGGGTAATCCAATTCATTCTTAGGCAAATCTAAATTCTTGGCAAAATCATCGGATATAAAGGAACAAGTAGCACCCGAATCAAATAAAACATAAGCATTAATTTTATTGATCGGAATGATACCTGACACCACATCACGGGATTGAACTGCATCTTGTACCGTCATGTTGAAAGTTCGGGCGGTCGGTCGGTTTGTTGCGGTTGGTCCGGTGATGGTTAAGGTATTTCCACTGTTATTTCCCCGGTTTCCTCCTGATCCTGACCCTCCCGATCCCTTCTTGGGACAATCTCTTGCCAGATGGTCCTTCGAACCACAAGTAAAACAAGCACCCTTCTTTGGGTTTGGATAGTTTGGTGCTATGTGCCCTTCCTGACCACAATTTTAGCACACTCTTTTTCCTTTCATACAAACCCCCAGATGGGCTTTCCCGCAAGTCCGGCATGCTTCGATTCTTTTCTTCTGATTACCTTGCTGATTCCCTAATGATGAGCTGTCATTCCATCTTTTCTTCTGATTGAAATTTCCACCTCATGTGCCACTTCCACTGGCCTTGTTATTTCCTTCTCCTTCACTCTTCTTCTTCTTTTGATCTTGATTGTACTTGGTCACCGCATCGCTCCCACCTTCAGCGAGGATGGCCTTTTCCAGAACTTCAGCAAATGTGTTTATCTGAAACATTGATACCTTGCTGTACACCCAAGGCTTTAGTCCTTGTTCGAATCTTCTGGCTTTTCTTTCGTCCGTGTGTACTTGATACGGGGCGAACCTTGCTAACTCGTTGAATTTATCCGCGTAGTCAGGTACACTTATGTTTCCCTGCTTCAACTCTAGAAATTGAACCTCCATCTGGTTCTGTGAAATAGTTGGGAAATACATTTCGAAGAACATCTCTTTAAACCTCTCCCACATAATTACACCTTCACCTCCTCGCACTTTCTTTGCTTGCCACCAGTAGCTAGCCTCAGACTTCAGCATAAACGTTGCAAAAGCGGTCTTCTGGTCTTCTTTAACCCTAGCAACATCAAAAACCTTCTCCATTTCCATAACCCACGTTTAAGCCTCGATTGAGTTCATGGAACCTTTGAACTCTGGCGGTCCCACCGCCTTGAAGTCTTTAAACGTTGTGTTTGGTAGAGCTTGAGGTAGGTTATTCATGCCTCCAGTTAGTAATTTAACTAACTACTGCACGGGATTAGTGTTGGCATTATTGTTATTATTGGTTGACTCTTCCTGAGTCGGTTGATGTTGTTGTCTTCTCCTTGGTGGCATTTTTCTGTTAAATAAACGCTTATTAGAACTTTATTTATTTCTCTAAATAGTTAAGGCATTACTTAACAATTTAACATATCTCTTAACACATCATCTCAAACAACTTGATATATTTGCATTCAAATAAAAGTTTTAACATTAAACGATAGCATAACTGCTATTTACATCAACTATCCTAGAATAAAGAATCCACAGGACTTAAAACATTCAAATATTCTTTCATTCATAAACACGTCAGAATTTACATCTAAAAACTAATCAAGTTCTTCACATAATTAAATAAATCATATCACTGTCGGTCAAGGTACTGATTAGCCTTGCTACGCTCCTCTTCTAAGATGCGATGCATCGTCCTACGATCCATCATTTACAATGGTAGTCCTTCGAACTGGATTGGGTACCTCAAAACTCGATCTTGGGTCTCATTCATTTCCTTGTTAAGTGTAGAGTACGTTTCCCCAATCTTCGCTTTCTTTGCACGACTATCATCCTCTGCACGATCAGCTCAACGCGATTCTCTTACCCAACCTTCCTCTCGCTATGTTCAACCCTTTCTTCGAGAGGTTTCCTTGATTCCTTCTTCGTTTCTCTATCTCCTCGGCCTTATCTTCGGGCCATTTGACCTTCTCATGGACCAAATCCCATTCTACATTTTCCAATGAGAGTGAAGAGTCAAAATCTCCTCTCCTTCGCTTTCTAGAGTAATATGTCAATAACCGCCGCTCACCAAATCTCGGACCTCGCCTCGTAACTCAACGTTACGATCAGATAACGTGTCATACATCTCAAAGATCAATGGTGTACCGTGGTAACTCCTCTTCTTCCTCTTCCTCTTCCTCAACAAATTCCTCCTCGGGATCCTCCTCGGGGATCAGCCCTGTGTTCATGCTCCCGACCAACAACGGTGATCAATAAAGATGATTCCCTCTCAAGACTAGTCGCGCTCCCTAACGACATGTATGTCTCGGGGCTCCTCCTCTGTCGGTACTATAGGTACACGGGGTTCTTCCTCAGTAGGTACTATAGGTACACGAGGTTCTTCCTCCCCAGCTTGACTAACTTCTCCAACATTTGACATCCTGACAACAAAATTTTAAGTTTTAGTTACTAAGTCGTATCATCTAACGCATACTTTAACACATAAACACATAAGGTCTTTTATTATCTTCAATGAATTACATAAATTCATTTCTTATAACTCGATAAGAGTTTTCCATCACTATCTTCTTTCTATAAGGCTACTACCTAAGGTTATTCCCCACCTAAGGTTCATAACCTCATGACTTTGATACTAACTCAGACACCCCAAACCGTACTTCAATTCCACGGGATTTGGTGTTCACTGTACAAATATCATCTATCTATCTTCCCATAATAAATGCAAACCATGCAATAGATAGAAATAAAATCTTCCCTTTAAGGGTTACAACATCCGGATAATAATAATACAATCCCAGGTTAAACTAACCTTAAACATCTATGCAGAATCATAAACAAATAAGTCTTAAACAACATCATTAACTCAAGTCTTAAACATAAATACATCATTTAATAAAAATAACAAGTCTTCATCACTTGTTAACCTTGCCCTTGCCTTTACTAGTGGAAGGTTCATCAGTTCTTTCGTTCTTAACTGCAATGTTATTATTAAGAAAGAGTGAGCACTATTGCCCACAAGTATAACAATGAAATAACAATATAATAACATACGAGTGAATCAAAGACATCTAAATAAAAGCTCAACTTTTGAATCAAGAATGAATAACAAGAATCAAAAGAATTCTGAGGGTCATAAGACCTTGAACTATGTCCTAGGTTATCAAGGGTTATACTTGAAACCTTTACAGTCATAAGACTATGGACCTTTCTACTCGTACTTAGGGGGATCAACCCTTAGTACCATACTGTGCACAATATCTTAATGCTAACACATAAGTAAATCCCTTTACAGGGTTGTTCATCTCAGTTTGGCTTTCGAGTCCACACCAAAGGAAGTTTGGTTTGGATAATTCAATAAGGGTTCTGAAATTTAGAACATTCATCAACTAAGGACTAGTTGAATCAATAAAGTTCACTAGTCTAATAAGGTTCAACAATAATGATATTCAATTTGAATAATAATCTCAAGAAGTATACAATAGAACAATTATTGTATAACTGAATCATGCTTTGAAAAGATAATCAATCTTTAATATAACATTTGAACTTGAATAATAGAATTGATAATTTACTCGAGGTAAATAATAAACTTGAACAATAATGATAAGTAGGGTTAAGAAACTTGCCTCGTGCGTAGATTACACTTTAACTAAACTCGTTCTTTGAATTTAATCCTACATACCATTCACATTCACAATACCAGTTAATTATACTTATCTAATTATCATAAACTCATTCTCTTTGTCTACCTTGATTATTGACTATACTTAATCAAATTACCACTTTGTCACATAATTTACACTTCATAAATAACAAGCTAATTATGTATTCAATAGTTCAATCCACATGCAATTATGTTATTTACATGTTAAACATCTATTTTTTACATTACATTATATTTCTAACATGTTTACACGTTCATTACATTAAGTTACTAACACATTGCTAGACTTAAACATTTCAAAAATTCCATTTCAGATTTTACGGAGAGTGGCGATGCTACGCCGGCCGTTTTGTTACACTGATCTTCATCATTGCGGCATGCGATAGGCTACGACACTGGGCAATCATGGCGGATGTTTAGGCATGAGATCTGGTATTGCACATGCATGTGAGCCAGAAACTTTTCTGCAATTCGCGAAAATTGCATAACACAACCAAAAACTCCAATTTAAAATATTACTACACGAATTTAGACATACCCACATGTTATAATTCATGTATAATCATAACCCAACATTTATAAAGTGATTTTAACCTATGGAAACACATAATCACAAAATTAAAATCTATAATTTCACTAACTTTGATGTTCTTGAAGGTTTTGAAAATAAAACTTGAAAATTGTCACTACGGATTTGTTATAACACCGAATCCGTTTATTTAAACTTTGGTCTCTTCGTATCGACATGCATAACAACATACGAGTGTAAAATTTATGGATAATATATGATCAATACATAAAATATCACGTATAAGGCCATAAGGCCAAAACCCATACTCTGTAAACCAAAAACTATGAAACCCATTTTTATGAAAACTAAAAGACGTGAAGTAGAAATTGGGAAGGAGGAGATTACCCTGAGTATAATTTAGAAGAGGTGATCAATGATGATCCTTTCACAACAACCTGTTGATTACACACTTACAAATTTCTCTCAAGTTTCTCAATTTTCTCTCTATAAGTTTTCTATTCTCTCTGGCTTGTTTTCTAGACTTAGGCAATAATGAAGAATGAAAAGAAGAATACGTATTATAAGAATTCAACAGATGCGCATAATGGTCAGTTACTCCAGTAGTGGATAACTGCATCCAACTCCCTATAGGGCCTTGTTTGGCTAGATTAATAGATTTCAAAAATCATTTAATTTAATAAAGCTTTATCATATAGTTTAATTCATGTCACACCCACTTGCACAATAATTCATATATCTTATTTAATATAAATAAAATATAATAACTTCTCGTAAATTCACATAGTCATATATTTAATTTTCTCATTAATTAATAATGTCAAATTATTAACTCTCTAATTAATAATTAATTTAATTAAAATAACATCATGCTTAATTAAATATTTCATTTAATTCAATAAGCTCAATTAATTACATACTTGAATAATAATTATTCTCCACATTAATTTAATAAATGTAACACATAAATTAAATTAATCTACCACAATTGCATCAAATAATTATTTAATCCAATAATTAAATTATCGAAAAATATTTATTTAATTCAATAAATATTAAAATAAATTACAAAATTCTCGTTCGTCACAATTTCAATATCAGAAATTCCGATTTTATAGTATTGTTAGTAATTCTCTTGAGTATAAGGATACTTTGAGTGTAGCTTTTTGTGCAAGATTTCTCAGAATAATATCTGATATTCTAGCTAAATCTATTTTCTACTAAGGTAAAGGATATTATTTTATTTCAATATTCGTAAGAAATATTATTTTCTTCCATACTCTGTAGTATGTAAGTAATATTATTTTATTTCATATTCTTAATTCTACACTTATGTTGATAAGTATTGCTTCTATACACCTTGAAATTAGTAGAATATCCTTGAAATTTGTACTTCATCTAGTATCGTTTCTCATAAATATTTTTCTTAACATTCTTGTAAAATTTTAATCTTCTCATGCCAGGGTACTATTCATGAAGTACTATTCATAGGGTACTATTCACGACAAAAATTGATTTCTTTTATGTCTAAATCATTTTGATACATGAATATTGTGAGACCCCAAATTTTATGAATAAAGATTTAAATTTCTCGAAATATTATGGTGTGAATTTGATATAATGTTATAGTTGTGGGTAATATTTATAAATTTTACAAAGTATGCAAGTTGTTATAAAATATTCGTTTGGTCGGGGAATATTCTTTTTGTCGAGGAATATCCGTACGACGGCACAATCATTGGTGGACCCCACAACGGAAGTATTGTCGTAGTTAAAAAATGACAGAATTATTTTTTTTATAAAAATAACAGTGAAAGTGTTACCGTTAAAACTGTTTAACTACCCAGTAGTAAAAGTATAGTAATACGCGTGATTACATAGTAGCACACGGTATTGATTATTGATATTTACGTAAGAAGTCACTCAGTTATACTCAATTATTGCTACAATAATTGATGCATCATATCTCTCATATTATTGATTCAATTATTGTCACAGTATCATCTGTATAATATGTTATATTATTAAATCAATAATTGAGACGACAAAGTTATTCATATTATTATTTGCAATATTGACAATATCTAGAAGTTACAAAGAGAGGTTTGGTCACCTAATTCATGCGCCTAATAAGGAGAAATCCTTATCTGAAAGCCCCTATTTCCTGGGAACGACCTGGTTGTTAAATATTATGAATTATAATATTAATGATGAATAAGTTCGTGTTGATTAAAGATGAAATTGATAGTTCTATTGTGTTGGAATTTATAGTGTTAGTGAAAATCGACATTTATTTTGATAATAATTGATGTTTGGAGGTTATATTGACCAATCGGGTAATTAATCGGATAATTGAACAATTAATTGTTATTGATTCAAATGATTATAACTATTTGTTCATATGTGTGTACTATTGATTCACATTCATTTACTATTAGGGGAGTTGGTGCAAGATTGATAATACTTGCATGACTAAGTTAAAAATGGAGGTATAAATGAAGTTACTATACTGTAATTATTTTTTTCACATGTTTAGAACTATTGAGTCACATGATTTACTATCAGGGGAGGTGGTGCAAGTTTGATAATACTTCCAGGACTAAATTAAAAATAAAGGAAAAGAGGAAGGTATTATACTGTAATATTCTGAGCCCCAAAACGTGCAATTATCAAAACTATATTTTCCTATAAATAGAAGCTCATTCCTTCATTATTTTTCACCAATTCACTAAAGCTATAGAGCAATTATTATAGAGAGAAATTATAGAGAGAGAAGAAGAGAAGTCCGCTACCTCACTATTTCAAAGATCCGATCTTCTTTCGAGGTAAGGGTATTATTCTTTCGTATTCATGAAGAGAGTTATTTTCTTTCAATACTCGTAAGGGTTGTTATTCCATTCTTTATTAGTATGTTGGAATAACTCGTCATCTTAAACCGCATACATGGTGAAATTCTTCTGTTATTCCATTCTTTATTATTCTGTTAGAATAACCTGTCTGTGTGGTCTATCACATGCCTGGTGAATTATGTTGTTATTCCATTCTTTATTATTCTGTTAGAATATCTTGTCTGTGCAGATTACGCATGACCTAGTTTCGTTCTTTATTATTACATTTGGAATATCACATGCATGCGGATTACTTTACGACCGGGTTCCATTCTTTATTATTTTGTTGGAATAACTTGTCTATGTGGATTACCGCATGCATGGTGAATGATCCTTTGTATTCATTCTTTATTAAATGGTGGAAATGATCTGTCTACGTGGATTACCGCATAGCGAGTGAAAATCCATTTGCAGTTTCGTATATTCTATTATACTTGTATGAGATATCATTTCTTTTGTACTCGTCATAAAATATCATTTTCTTTTGTATTTTTTCTTTTACGAGTTACTATTCACAGGTTACTATTCACCCTATTACTATTCACTCTATTATTATTCACTCAGGTATTCGGGGCACTTTTCGTACTGGAGTGCTATTCACGAGTTACTATTCATGGGTTACTATTCACCCGATTACTATTCACTCTAGCATCATTCACTCGGGTATTCGGGACACTTTTTGTGTCGGGGTACTATTCCCGAAGTACTATTCACGGGGTACTATTCACCCGAAAAATATATTTTTTTTCTGTCCAAATTATTTTTGGTACATGAATACTATTCTTGAATTTTACCCCACAAAGCAGTATCATGTTGATAATTTGGACGTTATTGATTTCTGGAGAAATTAAATTATAATTCTTTAAAATTTATCCTTGAACTTGTTTTATTGAATTATTATGTCATTGTCATCATCCTCATGTTTATATTATGATGAAAGTCATCTTTGGCTTATGTGCATAGATAGACATGGTATGATTATGACCATGGATTATTCGGTATAATCATGATCGTAATGTAACGAATGATGTGGTAAAAGTCCTCATTGGCCTGTAGTTCATTGATGAACAGTTGTTGGTATGATTCTGACCATGGATTATTCGGTATAATCATGACCATTGATGATTACATGAATATCCTTGGCCATGGTGCAGGGATGATTCGATGATGTGGTTTATTTATTAAGCTGAGTCTCAGCGATAAAGTTGATAAAAAACTTTTTAAATCATAGAAGATAGTAGATTTTATGCTCTACTTAACTCTTCTAATTGATTGCTTATTTCCGCTACGGTTGTTGATCTAAAACTTGTTGTCTATTGTATTCTATCAGTTGTTATACTGTTAAAGGCTAAGGATAATTTATCCTGCATTATCTTAATCATAATATTTCTTACTGGGCTAGTTGAGCTCACCCTTTCTTTCATTGTTCTCTTCAGGAAATGAGAATATAGTTGGGACGAGTCGGGGAATGGAGTGATGGTTCAGGATACATGGCTTTAGTAGTCATCACTTTTCTATGAAATAATGTGATAATAATTGTAATGAGGACACCATTAAGTGTGGATTTTGTCTAGATGACAATATTCTTGTTTAAACTCTTAACTATGTTTTGTCGTATTTTACACGACTGATGTATAATTAAGTTGTATTTGAATTTATGTACCATGTATCTGGCGACTCAAGATGGGTGATGTATACCTATTTTGGGGGCGTCACAAATATTATTCTTGAATTTTACTCCATAAAGCAGTTATCATGTTGACAATTTGGACATTCTTGAACTTCGGATAAATTGAATTATAAATCTTTAATATTTATCCTTGATCTCGTTTGATTGAATTCTTCTATCATTGTCATCATGCTCATGCTTATATTATGATGAAAGTCATATTTGGCCCGTAATGCATAGATGGACTGTTGATTGGTATGATTATTACCAGGAATTATGTATCGGTATAATCATGACCTGTAATGTTACAAATGATGTGGTAAAAGTCCTCATTGGCCTGTAGTGCATTGATGGACAATTGTTGGCATGATTATGACCACTGGTGATAATAACGAATATCCTTGGCCCGTAGTGCATGGATAATTCGGTGATGTGGATTAGTTATTGAATTGTGTTGCAGAGATAAAATATTGATGATGAACTTTTAAATCATATAAGATAGTAGATATCATGCTCTACTTGACTCTTCTAATGGATTGTTTGTTCCACTGCAGTTAAACTTTTTATCTATTGTATTCTATCAGTTTAACACTGTTGAAGGCTAATGATAATTTATTCTGCATTATCTTAGTCATAATATTCTTTACTGGGCTAGTTGAGCTCACCCTTTGCTTTTATTGTTCTCCTCATGAAATGAAAATATAGCTTGGACTAGTTGGGGAACGGAGTGATGGTTCGAGATGGTGGCTATAGTAGTCCTCATTATTCTATGAAATAGTGTGATAATAATTATAATAAGGACTCTATTTGAGTTTGGATATTGTCTACGAGACAATATCCATGTTAAAACTCTCAGCTACGTTTTTGTCGTATTGTATAAATGAAGTTTGTATTTGAATTTTGTACTATGTATTTGGCGACTTAGAATGGGTTGTGTATACCTATTTTGGGGGCGTCACAATATGTATAGATATATATCTTATGGTCCGGATCTTAAGCTTATCCCTTATCTAACATACCTTGCATACCCCCCTTTAGCGACTGATCGGGCGACGATTCGGTCCGTCGCTATATATAAAACTGTTGTCTTAGCTTTTAGCGACGGACAACATATAGCGATGGAAAACATATAGAGACGGACCGAATCGTCGTCCGGTCCGTCGCTAAAGGGTGGTATGCAAGGTATGTTAGATAAGGGGAAAGCTTAAGATCCGGACCGATATATCTTATATCTATACATTACTTCCAACAACAAAATCTAATCCTTTCTCTTTCATCTTTTATTTTAGTCCATTTATCTTACTTTCTATTTTAACCACTAAAGCAAAGCTAGAGAGAGAATTCGACGGGGAAGAGGAGAGGAAGAAGAAGGAGTTTCACCATTGATGCACCCTAAGTTCATATCATACCTTGGTAGGGAAAGAAAGTGTGCTCATACATCAAGGTAAAAACTTAAACTAGTTTATTCTTATTTATTTTGTGTGATTTTGGTGATTTAAAGTTTATGATCTTGAGGTCCTAAAACCCTTGATCTACATGTTTTATATGGTTTCATATATGGATCTAACATATATGAGTGTTAGAAAGTGAATCAAAAGGAGAGAAAAGAAACTAGTTTTTTTTTAAGTTAGAAAATCTTTTAGTTTTCTCTTCCTTTGATCAACTACCGTTTTTGATCTACACCTTCATTTTGCGATTCGTCAAAGAGGGGTGCTAGATATATAAGTTAACTACTAAATCCAAGTGGTAGCACTCAAAAATATTGTGTACATAAGCCGTAGTGGCTGTTTTAGCCAAAAATAAATTCATTTTTAGAAAGGAAATAAAACTGTTTTGGGCCAGTTACTGCCAGGGGAAGTTTCATCATTTTTCTGACCTTCAAAATTTTTGGAAAATTTGGGATGATAATATGGTGAGTTATATTTCAAAACCAAGTGGAATCACTGAAAAATGAATTGTAGATTTTTGTATGGACTATTTTTGGCAAAGTAGGCAAAAAAACTGTAAAATGAGAAAAACAAATTGCCCAAACCTTTCCAAGGGCAGTTTCAGCCATTTAATTTTTGAAATAAATTTCTCCCTTTTGGGACATGAAAATATATGATATAAAGTAGCTCCTGTCCAAAAATGAGCATATTCCGACTTAAATCGAACGAGTTATGGCCATTTCAATGTTTGGGATTTTTCGACGAAAATGGCTATAATCGGAATTCTATAAGTCTGATGGCCACAAAATTTAAATTGAAGGTTCACGTTAAAACGTGTAAGATTATACCAAGATTTGAGAATTTCTGGAGTTGAACATGATAGTGCTAATTTCTTAAGCTACGAGCTAAAATAATTTTTGAAAAATACTAAAGGGAGTTGAAAAATTACAGAAAAATTCTTTCTGTGTATGAAATATATGTATATATGTTTGGCCAAAGGATAGAAAAATAATAAGTTAATTTAGTATTTTTGTGAAAAGAATTAATGAATCCAAGATTGTTGGATTGAAAGTCAGTTGAATCCAGTTTGCTGGATTGGAAAACAGTTTACTGAATTAAAACTTAGATTGAATCCAGTTTATTGGATTGAAGGATTAAGAATCCAGGTTGCTGGATTAAAAGATTAATGAATCCAGGCTTGCTGGATTGGAAGTCAGTTGAATTCAGGCTTGCTGGATTGGAAGTTAGTTGAATCCAGTTTACTGGATTGGAAAACAGTTTATTAAATTGGAGATTAGATGGAATCTAGTTTGCTGGATTGATCCAGATTGCTGGATTAGTCAATCCAGGTTGCTGGAATGGTATGTTTGAATAATCCAGATTATAGTATTAATATTTTGTTTACTGAATTATAGAAAAGAACTTATAATATGAAAGATTAAAGTGTTAAACCATAATGTATATGATAAAGTGATTAAAAAATTATCAAAGGACGATAATAATAACGATGTTTTAAGGTGTAATCTAATATTTGATTATGTGGTTAAGTGTTAGCTAATTTATTGATAGAGTAGTTGTATTATTGGATAATGTATATTATGCTAATTAAAAGATCAATCTTATAAATGATAGGTCTTTCATGAGAGATTAAATTAGATTGCTTAGTAGTAATCGACGGTACATGCAAGTTCCCCTAACTCAAACTTGAGTTGTATTTTCAAAACATGTTAGTGAATAATTATTGTTGATTATTCACATCTAAACTGATTATTGATTCGCACTTAGTTCTTGTTTCATATGTTCATCAGGTATGAAAGACTGATCACCTTCAATATCTTAAGGTTCAGTTAAATTGTCCATGGCCATTATTGACCTCCAAATATTATTGATTCAGTCATTCAATTATTGAAACTTGATTCATGTTTTTTCATAATTATTACATTGTTAAAAACTTGAAAGCTTATTCTTTTTCAATCATGATATATCTTCATTGTATTTAAAACTTATTGGGCAAATTTGTTGCTCATCCTTGCTATATCATGATAAAATTTTCAGATTTAGGCGAAGGCTTGAATAAAGGCAAAGGCAAAGGCAAAGGAAAAGGAAAATTACAGAATTGGACTGTTATGCAGTAAAATTGTCTAAGTATTTAATGCAAATGGCATTATAAATCTGTTAAGATATTGAAGTTATGTATTAAGTTGAGGTTACAGCCCTTGGGGATTATGTTATAAAGATTTATTGTATAAACAATTTATGTTTATATCTTCCGCAATAGTTATAGAAATGATTTATAGTAACGTACCAGATCTGAGGTAAAAAGTACCCAGATTTGGGCGTGTTATAGTTGGTATCAAAGTTGTAGGTTATAAACCTTAGGTAGGGTTACCTTAGGCTATAACTGCAAGGACGAGGATAAGGAATAAACTCAAATAGTGCAAATTCTAAGCGATGATTTTGGGAAAGGTATTAGTAAGTCAATAAGATTGAAAGAAGAGTCTTGACACGTAATAAAGATCCAGAGTTATCTAACTCTGATGATAAAGATGAACAGTAATAATGAATAAATAAAGTCTATAAGACTAAAGGTATAAATGGAAAGGAGATCGTAAAATAAAACGATCATATGATAGAAAAGAATCGTAATGTAATACGATTATAATAAGAGATCACAACGTGATCTGATGAGGTCATAGAAGGAAAAAAAAGATCAATCGAATGATTGACAACTTTATAGCAGAATCGATGTACGTAAGTTGTACTATGAAATGGTACTATGTTAACTCAAGAATGAGTTATAGATGATGATATACAGATTAAATAAAATTCGTATTGAGTAATGGAAAGCTAAGATTATGTGGGATTTCAATTGAGGACTCATGTCAGCAGCTAAGTTGTATGATTCCTTGTATAGGTGGGGAATTTGTACTTGGTTTGAGAACCACTTAGCTTCCTATATTGATATAGTGGTTGAGTTGAACAATTCCTTGTATGGGTAGGGATTTGTCCTTGGTGTAACAACCGCTTAGCTTCCTATATTGATTAGTGGCTGAGTTGACCAATTCCTTGTATGGGCAAGGGATTGTGTTTGGTTCGACAACCACTTAGCTTCTTATATGGATAATCATTGAAATTTTTGTGCCGCACTATTTGCTATATACATGTTGAGAAGGTGATTTTTTTCTCATGTGTATAACGAATAGGTAGAGAAAATAAGGTTAAGTAAGAGTTCTTAAAACTCATACTTATGGTAAGTTTGTGGCTCATAATTGTATGGTATGTTTTTAAACTCTTAAGCGTATGAACAGTTCCTGATTGATTCTTGAACTATGTATTGCAAGGATAAGTTCCTAAACTCATATTATTGTGGAAAGTTCCTAAACTCATAATGTGTGGTAAGTTTGATGAACTATATTGGGGTATATTAAAGTTGTGAATGGAGAATTAAGGATGATAGAAATAGATAGAATTATTAAGCAATGGATCATTATATATAAAGTGGAGTTGATGGTGGAAGAATAGGTATTTCAAATCTTCTAGCTATGCTAGACTTTGAATTTTTTGACATCAGGCTAAATTCGCACATATGTGCCTTTAAAAATATAAATGAATTTTGTTATTCTCAACACATGGTGACAAGTGTGTATGTGTGGACTTCGGGCCACTAACACCTCATTATCTGTTGAGGTATGATAACAGTGAAAATGGTTTTCAATGGTTTTTGAACTGTTTAAACAAAAAGTCTATGCTAATTATTTCGGTTAGACAAAAATGATTTGAAATGTATCAAAATCTATTTTATATATTATTAATGCATCATGTAACATGGTGCAGAGATGATGAAAATGATGGAGTTATCAATGCAGAATTACTTAGTGTTTGATGTGATCTAAAGATCGTCAGCCCACTTGGTATGATGTAGTATGACAAAGTCACATAACGACGGAATCCTCAAACGGACTGTAAATGCAGTGCGATATCATGACATCATAAAATGATTTTTAAGAATTTTAAAGATAAATTATTACCAATTGAATTTGGCTAGACATGTTTTGATTGAAATTTGAATTATTGGTACACGTCTAAGCTATTTGATTCAGCTAGACAAATGTTTATTAAATTCAAATTATTCTTTGAGAATTTATCTCGAACCAAATTGTTTTGGTGCGGAATCTTATGATAAATTTGAGGTGAACAACCCTAAAAAGGGTGATATGCTGATTGGATAATATAATCTAATCTAGTAGCTTAAATATTCACTAGACATGATTAATATGTTATGCATGACGTAAGCAAACGATAGGCTAATCACCTAAAGTACTAGCAGTGTTAGTTTACCTTATTCGTGATTGTAAACATACCTAGCAATTTACCGTTTTGTGGTGTAAATACCGTTAAAATTATGTGTTCATGGTCTATATGACCCCTAAGCATAATATAAAAAGTTTTTTTGAATAAAACTTTTTACATTATTGATATTGCTTCACAATTATCGAATAGTTATGGAGACTTTTGAATGATTGGAAAATGTAAACTCCTAGTGGGTAGTCAGGGTAGAATACGATGGTGGAATAGATCCTCATGGAAGGAGATAACATGTACTCGTTAATCGAGAATGAAATATGTTGTGATTAAATAAATGTTATTATAATTACAACCTAGTTTTTGTGAATGATAGGAGCAGTGATTGGTAGGAAGTAATTTCAAGGATGAAATTCTTATAAGAAGAGGTTAAATATATATACATCTGGTGCAATAATGATTCCCGGGACGAAATCCTTATAAGGGAGGAATAATGTGACATCCCAAAAATTCATAAGATTTTGAATGATTAAATTAAAGGTTAAAGAATAAAACCTAGAGTGGAAATAGAGGAATGATTTTAAAAAAAAATTAAAAGAAGAACCTAAATGGTTTACTATTTGAATAAAATTGAGAAAATAAGGTTCACAAAATTAAAAACCTAGAATAAAAATTATATTTGGAAGTATGTTAAGAATAAGGTATTATGTTACCTTTAACTTTATGTGAATTAATGAAAGAAATTATGAGAATGATTGAATTTTGAAAAGAAAGAAATAGATTATGAATGTGGAAAATTTATTAAGGAAATGAATTTCAATGAAGAGATATTACAAGGATAAAGTGAATGTGTATATGTATATCTACACACACACACACACACACACACCCACACACACATATATATGTGGGTGTATATATGTGGGTGTATATGTATATCTACACACACACATATATATGTGGGTGTGGGTGTGTGTGTGTGTGTGTGTGTGCTATATATTTTAGCAAGAGGAATGATAAGGATAAATATTTTTTGACTTATGTGAAGTATGTATGTGATTAAATAAATAAATATATTAAGTATATATATATATATATTATATAAAGAAAAATTAAATAGAAGGTTACATAACCTAATTATAAATTAGGTATTGAAATTAAATAACCTAAATGATTATCTTTATTTAGTGGTCCTAGTATTTAATTTTATACTAGTGACCTAGTCTAAGAGATTTGTGGATCATATATCAAGTTATTGAATTATTTTGTATGAATATGTGAGTAAGTGAATATGGATATTATGTGATGGTTTATATTTGTTTATTATATAAACAAATAAAAGAAACTAATGTAATCTAATTATATATTAGGAATAAAAAATTAAATAACTTAATGGTTATGGTATGAGAGACTAATGGTATTTAATATATATACTAATCCTAAAAGATTTATTTTATATATCTCAATTAATTAATTTTAAAACCTAATTAAAACAAGTCTAATTGGGTTAAGAAATTAAGTGTACACGAGCAAGAATTTAAATTATAATTGAGTAAATGAAAACCCTAGTTAAATGATTAGGGTTGGATAAAATTAAAAGTATTGGGCTATGATAATTTTCAAAGCCCAAGAAATTAATTAGGAAGCCCAACACATTAAGTTAAGTGGCCCAAGCTAAGTCTAATTGTTAAGGAATATGTGAGAGAATAATAATATTAAAAATTATACTAAGTTAAGAGATAAATCTTTATTATCTCAAGTTATTAATTTTATAACATAATTTAAGCAAGTTTAATTGGGTTATAAAATTTAATGTACAAGAGTAATGATTTAAATTCCAAATGTGTGGAATGGAAACCCTAATTAAATAATTAGGGTAGGATAAAATGGAAAGTATTGGAATATGTTTATTTTCCATGGCCTAAATAATTAAATTGAAATCCCAAAAGATTCAAATGGTGGCCCAAACTTGTAACCCAATTAAAGAAGGCCATTTTGGACATTTAGTATACTAAATAGAGCATTAAAAGAAAGCAAAACTTGGAGAAAAATTGGCCACATAGCCGGCCATATTTGGAGAGAAAAGGGGGAGCAATTCATCATTACAAGCTCCACATTTTCCAACAGATATTTACCCACTTAGCTAGGTATCAATTTGTTTAAGGAGCCACCACATATAATTAAGCTAATAAGTAATCTTATATGATTAAGGAGAGAGATAGAGCAAGAAGGTGGGAGGAATATGTATAGATATATATCTTATATCTATACATTACTTCCAACAACAAAAAGCTAGTCCTTTCTCTTTCATCTTTTATTTTAGTTCATTTATCTTGCTTTCTATTTTAACCACTAAAGCAAAGCTAGAGAGAGAGAGAGAATTCGGTGGGGAAGAGGAGAGGAAGAAGGAGTTTCACCATTGATGCACCCTAAGTTCATATCATAACTTGGTAGGGAAAGAAAGTGTGCTCATAAATCAAGGTAAAAACTTAAACTAGTTTATTCCTATTTATTTTGTGTGATTTTGGTGATTTAAAGTTTATGATCTTGAGGTCCTAAAACCCTTGATCTACATGTTTTATATGGTTTCATATATGGATCTAACATATATGAGTGTTAGAAAGTGAATCAAAAGAAGAGAAAAGAAACTAGTTTTTTTCTAAGTTAGAAAATCTTAGTTTTCTCTTCCTTCGGTCAATTACCGTTTTTGATCTACACCTTCATTTTGCAATCCGTCAAACAAGGGTGCTAGATATGTAAGTTAACTACTAAACTCAAGTGGTAGCACTTAAAAATGTTGAGTACATAAGCCGTAGTGGCTGTTTTAGCCAAAACAGTTTCGTTTTTAGAAAGAAAATAAAACTGTTTTGGGCCAGTTACTGCCAGGGGTAGTTTCGTCATTTTTTTACCTTTCAAATTTTTAGAAAGTTTTGGGATCATAAAATGGTGAGTTATCTTTAAAACACAAGTTGAATCACTGAAAAAGGAATTGTAGATTTTTGTATGGACTGTTTTTGGCAAAGTAGGCAAAAAAACTGTAAAATGAGAAAAATAAACTGCCCAAACCTTTCCAAGGACAGTTTTGGCCATTTAATTTTTGAAATAAATTCCGGCCTTTTTGGACATAAAAATATAATAAATAAAGTATATCATATTCAAAAATGAGCTTATTCCGACTAAAATCGAACGATTTATGGCCATTTCAATTTTTGGGATTTTCTGACGAAAACGACTATAACCGGAGTTCTATAACTCCGATGGCCACGATATTTAAACTAGAGGTTCACGTTAATACGTGTACGATTATGCCAAGAGTTAAAAATTTCTGGAGTTGAGCATGATAGGGCTAATTTCTTAAGTTACGAGTTAAAAATGATTTTTGAAAAATACTAAAGGAAGTTGAAAAATTACAAAAGAATTCTTTTTTTGTATGGAATATATGTATATATGTTTGGCCAAAGGATAGAAAAATAATAAGTTGATTTAGTATTTTCGTGAAAAGAATTGATGAATGCAGGCTTGCTGGATTGAAAGTCAGTTGAATCCAGTTTGCTGGATAGGAAAACATTTTACTGAATTAAAACTCAGATTGAATCCATTTTGCTAGATTGAAGGATTAATGAATACTGGTTGCTGGATTGAAAGATTAATGAATCTAGGCTTGTTGGATTGGAAGTCAGTTGAATCCAGGCTTGCTGTATTGGAAGTTAGTTGAATCCAGTTTGCTGGATTAGAAAACAGTTTATTAAATTGGATATTAGTTTGAATCAAGTTTGCTGGATTGATCCAGATTGCTGGATGAGTCAATCTAGGTTGTTGGATTGGTATGTTTGAATAATCCAGATTATAGTATTAGTATTTTGCTTACTGGATTATAGAAAAAGAATTTATAATATGAAAGACTAAAGTGTTAAACCATAACGTATATGATAAAGTGATTGAAAAATTATCAAAGGACGATAATAATAATGATGCTTTAAGGTGTAATCTAATATTTGATTATGTGGTTAAGTGTTAGCTAATTTGTTGATAGAGTAATTGTATTATGGGATAATGTATATTATGCTAATTGAAATATCAATCTTATAAATGATAGGTCTTTCATAAGAGATTAAATTAGATTACTTAGCAGTAATCGACGGTACATGCAAGTTTCCCTAACTCAAACTTGAGTTGTATTTTCAAAGCATGTTAATGAATAATTATTATTGAATATTCACATTTATACTAATTATTGATTCGCACTTAGTTTGTGACACCCCCAAATCTAGGTACTTCGATTCCACGGGATTTGGTGTTCACTGTAAAAATATCATCTATCTATCTACCCATAATAAATTCAAACCATGCAATAGATAGAAATAAAATCTTCCCTTTTAAAGGGTTACAACATCTGAATCATAAACATAATCCCAAGTTAAACTAACCTTAAACATCTGTGCGGAAATATAAATAATAAGTTTTAAACAACATCATTAACTCAAGTCTAATATAAATACATCATCAAACAAATAACAAGTCTTCATCACTTACTAACTTTGCCCTTGCCTTTACTAGTGGAAGGTTCATCAGTCTTTCGTTCTTAACTGTAATGTTATTATTAAGCAAGAGTGAGCACTATTGCCCACAAGTATAATAATGAAATAACAGTATAATAACATGCGAATAAATCAAAGACATCTAAATGAAAGCTCAACTTTTGAATCAAGAATGAATAACAAGAATCAAAAGAATTCTGAGGGTCATAAGACCTTGAACTATGTCCTAGGTTATCAAGGGTTATACTTGAAACCTTTAACAGTCATAAGACTATGGACCTTTCTACTTGTACTTAGAGGGATCGTCCCTTTGTACCATACTGTGCACAATATCTTAACGCTAACACATAAGTAAATCCCTTTGAAGGGTTGTTCATCTCAGTTTGACATTCGAGTCCGCACCAAAGGAAGTTTGGTTTGGATAATTCAATAAGGGTTCTAAAATTTAGAACGTTCATCAACTAAGGACTAGTTGAATCAATAAAGTTCACTAGTCTAATAATAATAAACTCGGGGTAAATAATAAACTTGAACAATAATGACAAGTAGGGTTAGGAAACTTGCCTCGTGCGTAGATTACACTTTAACTAAGCACGTTCTTTAAATTTAATCCTTCATACCATTCATATTTACAATTTTACCAGTTAATTATAACTTAACTAATCATCATAAACTCATTCTCTTTGTCTAAACTTTGGTTATGACTATACTTAGTCAAATTATCACATTGTCACATAATTTGTACTTCATGGATAACAAACTAATTATGTATTTAATAACTCAATCCACATGTAATTATGTTATTTACATGTTAAACATCTAATTTATATCTCATTATACTTCTAACATGTTTACATGTTCATTACATTAATTTAACAATACATTGCTAGCCTTAACAATTTAAAAATTACATTTTTGGACCATTTCAGAGTGGTATTTGCATACATGGTGTATTCTGCAAATATGGGACTTATGGTCTTTGAAATTTGGCATGCAAATGTGAGAAAGCTAAATCAATTCAATTGCGAAAATTGCCGAACACAGCCCAAATACTCCAATTAAATTACTACTACACGAAATTAATCATACCCACATGTTATGATTAATACATAATCATTACCCAACAATTATAGAACGATTTAAATCCATTAAAACACATAATTACAGAATTAAAACCTATAAATTCATTGACTTTGATGTTCTTGAAGGTTTTGAAAATAAAACATGAAAATTGTCACTACGGATTTGTTATAACACCGAATCAGTTTATTTAAACTTTGGTCTCTTCGTATCAACATGCATAATAATATACGAGTGTAAAATTTAGGGATAATATACGATCAACACATGAAATATCATATATAATGCCATATGGCCAAAACCCAAACTCTGTAATTTTGAAAAACATATACGACATGTATTTTAATGAAACAGATGATATGGTTTGCAAAATATTTATATAATTAAATACGATTTGATAACATCTTAACCTATATATGCACACAAGCCTTACAATTTCCCATCATAGAGACTTTACAGAAAACTGTGAAAGCCATTTTTATCAAACCTTGAATACGTGAAATATAGAAATTTGGGAGGGAGAGATTACCCAGAGTATAATTTAGAAGGGTGAGTAAAGATAACAATTCCTTTTTGAGATACTACTTCAATCATGTAGTTCTCCTCCCACAATTTCTCCTCAATTCTCTCTCGACTCTCAAATACTCTCCTTCTGTTTTCAGACTTAGAATAATAAGAAAGAAAAGGATACGTATAATATAATAAAGCACTAACGCGCACTATGGTCAGTTACCCATCATGGGTTAACTACCCATAACTTCCCCTAAGGCCGTGTTTGGCTAGCTAGAATAGGTTTCAAAAACCATTTAATTTAATAAAATTTATCAAATAGTTAATTCATGTCACACCCACTTGCACAATAATTCATATATCTTATTTAATATAAATAAAATATAATAACTTCTCATAAATTCACATAGTCATATATTTAATTTTCTCATTAATTAATAATGTCAAATTATTAACTCTCTAATTAATAATTAATTTAATTAAAATAACATCATGCTTAATTACATAATTCACTTAATGCAATAAGCTCACATAAATACATACTTGAATAATAAATATTCTCTACATTAATTTAATAAATGTAACACATATAATTACATTAATCAATCAGAATTGCATCAATTAATTATTTAATCTAATAATTAAATCATCGAAAAATATTTATTTAATTCAATAAATATTAAAATTAATTTACAAAAATCTTGTTCGTCACATCTTTCCCCCTTAAAAGGATTCTGTTCCCAGAATCACGACTCAATAAATTCAACCGTTACATTCTCCCCCCTTACAAAGATTCTCGTCCCCGATAATCGCTACACATAGTTAAGTAAATAAATGAGGGTAATTCTTCTTCATATTCTCTTCGAAGTTCCCACGTAGCTTCTTCAAAGATTGTGGTTCCTCCAAATTATCTTAATGTAAGGTATTACTTTATTTCGAGAACTTGTTCTTTTTGATTACGACACCAAGGTGAATTTCTTCGTAAGATAAGTCTTTCTCAAAATGCAGGGGTTCGTATTCAATTACATGCTTGTAATCGGCTTTGTAGGGTCGTAACATAGAAACATGGAAGACGTTGTGGACATTCTGGAGTGATGGAGGTAAGGCTACCTCGTACGCGACTTCTCCGATTCTACGCAATACTTCAAAGGGTCCAATAAATCTTGGGCTCAATTTTCCTTTCTTTTCGAACCTGATCTTCCCCTTCTAGGGAGAGACCTTCAAGAAAACATAACTACCTGATTCAAACTCGATATTTTTACGATGTGGATTAGCGTATTTCTTCTGTCGATCTTGAGGCGCTGCCAGTCGTGCTCGGATCACTTTGACTATTTATGCCGTCTGCTATACCAATTCTGGCCCTAGCAATTGTCTTTCACCAATCTCATCCCAGTAAAGCGGAGTTCTACACTTTCTGCCATATAACGCTTCGTAAGGCGGCATGCTAATACTAACGTGGTAACTGTTGTTGTAGCCTTTCTGAGTCGTCGGAAGGCCAACCACGATGTCCATTGTAATATGTTCCCATTTCCATTCTGGGATCTCTAACGGTTGTAGCAATCCACTTGGTCTCTGATGTTCCGCTTTCACTTTCTGACAGGTCAGACACTTGGCAACACATTCTGCAACATCACGTTTCAAATTCGGCCACCAAAAATGTTGTCTAAGATCTTGGTACATCTTGGTACTACCAGGGTGAATTGAATATCGTGAACTATGAGCCTCGCTCAAAATATCTTCCTTAATTTCTTGTACTGGCGGTACCCAAATTCTACTCTCAAATCTCAGTATTCCTTCCTTATCCATCTTAAATCTCGGTTCGGTTCCTTCAGATATCTTCTTTGTCACCTTTTTGCATTCATTATCCTGAAGCTGAGCCTCTATTATTTTATCTAGTAGAGTTGTACCAGATTGCATCTGAAATAGCTTCTCATCGATCTCCATAGGATATTTCACTTCCAACTCCAGTTTCTCCATTTCTGTAATTAGCTCCTCCTGAGCAGTTACATCGTCAATTTCTCCCGACCCTTTCTACTTAAGGCGCTTAAGAACCACATTGCCTTACCCGGATGGTATAAAATCTCACACCATAGTCCTTAATTAACTCCAACCACCTTCTTTGACGATATTCAAATCCTTCTGCGTGTGAAAATATATTTGAGACTCTTGTGGTCCGTGTATATATTTCACACTTCTCCCGTAGAGGTAGTGCCTCCAAATTTTCAAAACAAAAAACAACTGCAGCCTAACTCTAAGTCATGGGTCTGATATCCCTTCTCATAATCCTTCAATTGTCGTGATGCATACGCAATGACTTTTGCTTTTGCATCAAGACACAACCAAGTCCTTTATGCGACGCATCACTATAAACAATAAAATTTCCTGTATCATCCGGAAGGGATAACACAGGTGTCGTACTCAATCTCTTCTTCAATTCTTGAAAGCTCTCTTCACACTTCTCCGTCCAAACAAATTTCACAGCTTTACAAGTTAAATTCGTTAACGGAGTTGCGATCTTGGAAAAGTCTTGTATGAATCTTCTATAATATCCTGCTAATCCAAGAAAACTTCTTACTTCCGACAGCGTTCTCGGCTGATCCCAGTTAATCACGGCTTCGACTTTAGATGGATCTACCGAGATTCCATTTTTATCGATCACGTGACCAAGAAATTGTACTCGCTCAATCCAGAATTCACATTTCGAAAATTTAGCGTACAACTTCTCCCTTCTCAATACTTCCAACATTAACATCAAATGTTCTTCATGTTCTTCTTTGGTTTTTGAATATACCAAAATGTCGTCTATAAATACCACTACGAATTTGTCCAAAAACGGCTTGAACACACCATTCATTAGTCCCATAAATGCTGTAGGAGCATTTGTAAGACCAAACGACATTACTAAAAATTCATAGTGGCCATATCACATTCTGAACGCTGTCTTCGGTACATCCTCTAGCCTCACCTTCAGTTGATGATAACCGCTTCTCAAGTCTATCTTGGAAAAGTATCTCGCTCCCTTCAATTGATCAAACAGGTCATCGATCCTCGGTAATGGATATTTGTTCTTAATCGTGACCTTATTCAGTTCTCTGTAGTCAATGTAGAGTCGCATCGATCCATCCTTCTTTTTCACAAACAACATCGGTGCTCCCCACGGCGATACACTCGGTTGAATGTACTTCTTGTCCAACAATTCTTGTAGTTGTACCATTAATTCTTTCATCTCTACTGGTGCCATTCGGTATGGTGTCTTCGATATTAGAGCAGTTTCGGGTGCCAAATCGATGACGAAGTCTACCTCTCTATCTGGTGGAAGTCCTAGCAAATCATCTAGAAATACGTTGACAAAATCCCTCACAATCGGTATCTCTTCTACCTTTGGATTCTCTTTTCAACTGTCGACTGTGTAAGCTAAGTATCCTACACAGCCTTGTCTCAATAACTTCCTGGCCTGCATCATCGTCAGTCAACTCGCTTGTCTAGGCGACTTGCTACCATAAAATACAACCTTTGACGGAGTCATAAGTTAATACGCTTCTTTTGGTAATCAATTACAGCTCCGTAATTGAATAACCAGTCCATTCCCAATATAACGTCGAATTCCCCAAGTCGAATAGGGATAATATCTACATTCATGATATTACCCTTAATATCCACTCTACAGTTCTTATGTACATACTTAATAGGGATTATTTCTCTATTCGCAATTTCTATATTCATGGGGTAATCCAATTCATTCTTAGGCAAATCTAAATTCTTGGCAAAATCATTGGATATAAAGGAACAAGTAGCACCCGAATCAAATAATACATAAGCATTAACTTTATTGATCGGAATGATACCTGACACCACATCACGGGATTGAACTGTATCTTATACTGTCATGTTGAAAGTCTGGGCGGTCGGTCGGTTTGTTGCGGTAGGTTCGATGATGGTTAAGGCATTTTCACTGTTATTTCCCCGGTTTCCTACTGATCCTGACCCTCCCGATCCCTTCTTGGGACAATGTCTTGCCAGATGGTCCTTCGAACCACAAGTAAAACAAGCACCCTTCTTTGGGTTTGGACAGTTTGGTGCTATGTGGCCTTCCTGACCACAATTATAGCACACTCTTTTTCCTTTCATACAAACTCCCAGATGGGCTTTCCCGCAAGTCGGGCATGCTTCGATTCTTTCCTTCTGATTACCTTGCTGATTCCCCGATGATGAGCTGTCGTTCCACTTTTTCTTCTGATTGAAATTTCCACCTCCTGTGCCACTTCCACTGGCCTTGTTATTAATTTCACCTTCACTCTTCTTCTTCTGATCTTGATTGTACTTAGTCACTGCATTGCTTCCTCCTTCGGCAAGGATGGCCTTTTCCAGTACTCCAACAAACGTGTTTAGCTGAAACATTGATACCTTGTTGTACACCCAAGGCTTTAGTCCTTGCTCGAATCTTCTGGCTTTTCTTTCATCCGTGTGTACCTGATACGGGGCGAACCTCGCTAACTCGTTGAATTTAGCCGCTGCAGTAGTCGCACGCTCATGTTTCCTCGCTTCGGCCTGTAAATTGAACTTCCATCCGATTCTCGCGAACTAGTTGGGAAATACATTTCGAAAAACATTTCTTTAAATCTCTCCCACGTAATTACACCTTCACCACCTCGCCCTTTGTTTGCTTGCCACCAGTAGCTAGCCTCAGACTTCAACATAAACGTTGCAAAAGCGGTCTTCTGGTCTTCTCTAACCCTAGCAACGTCGAAAACCTTCTCCATTTCCATCACCCAAGTTTGAGCCTCGATTGGGTTCATGGAACCTTTGAACTCTGGCGGTCCAACCGCCTTGAAGTCTTTAAATGTTGTGTTTGGTGGAGCTTGCGGTTGATTATTCATGGCTCCAAGTAGTAAGTTAACCAACTGCTGCACAGGATTAGCGTTGGCATTATTGTTATTATTGGTTGACTCTTCCTGAGCCGGTTGACGTTGT
Source organism: Panax ginseng (assembly GCA_020205605.1). NCBI lineage: Eukaryota > Viridiplantae > Streptophyta > Magnoliopsida > Apiales > Araliaceae > Panax > Panax ginseng. The sequence continues at coordinate 47,844,331 of CM035147.1, read as the reverse complement.
TGTCTTCTCCTTGGCGGCATATTTCTGTTAAATAAACGCTTATTAGAACTTTATTTATTTCTTCTAAATAGTTAAGGCATTACTCAACAATTTAACATATCAATTAACACCTCATCTCAAACAACTTCATATATTTGCATTCAAATCAAAGTTTTAACATTAAACGATAGCATAACTGCTATTTACATCAACTATCCTGGAATAAAGAATCCACGGGATTTAAAACATTCAAATATTCTTTCGTTCATAAACACATCAAAATTTACATCTAAAACTAATTAAGTTCTTCACATAATTAAATAAATCATATCATTGTCGGTCAAGGTACTGATTAGCCTTGCTACGCTCCTCTTCTAAGATGCGATGCATCGTCCTGCGATCCATCATGTACAATGGTAGTCCTTTAAACTGGATTGGGTACCTCAAAACTTGATCTTGGGTCTCATTCATTGCCTTGTTAAGTGTAGAGTACGTTTCCCCAATCTTTGCTTTCTTTGCACGACTATCATCCTCTGCACGATCAGCTCGATGCGATTCTCTTACCCAGCCTTCCTCTACTATGTTCAGCCTTTTGGAGGTTTCCTTCAGTTCCTTCTTCAGTTTCTCTATCTCCTCGGTCTTATCTTCAGTTTGACCCTTCTAATGTACCAAATCCCATTCTACATTTGCCAGTCGAGAGTGAAGAGTCAAAATCTCCTCTCCTTCGCTTCTAGAGTATATGTCAATAACCGCCGCCAAGTAAAATCCTGGACCTCGTCTCGTAACTCCACGTTACGGTCGTATAACGTGTCATACATCTCAGCATCAACGGTGTACCGTGGTAACTCCTCTTCCTCTTCCTTAACAAATTCCTCCTCAGGATCCTCCTCAGGATTAGTCTCGGGCTCATGCTCCTGACCAACAACAGTGATCAATGGAGATGACTCCCTCTGTACCAGCTGCTCCCTAATGACATGAATGTCTCCGGGCTCCTCCTCCGCTTGCGGTACTATAGGTACAGGGTTCCTCCTCAAGATGGGTACTATAGGTGCAGGGGTTCTTCCTCCCCAACTTGACTAGCTTCTCCAACATTCGACATCTTGACAACAAAATTTTAAGTTTTAGTTACTAAGTCGTATCATCTAACGCATACTTTAACACATAAACACATAAGGTGTTTTATTATCTTCAATGAATTACATAAATTCATTTCTTATAACTCGATAAGAGTTTTCCATCACTATCGTCTTTCTATAAGGCTACTACCTAAGGTTGTTCCCCCACCTAAGGTTCATAACCCTACGATTCGATACCAACTTGTGACACCCCAAATCCAAGCATTTTGATTCCACGGATTTGGTGTTCATCAGATAAATATCATCTATCTATCTACCCATAATAAATGCAAACCATGCAATAGATAGAAATAAAATCTTCCCTTTTAAAGGGTTATAACATCTGAATCATAAACATAATCCCAGGTTAAACTAACCTTAAACATCTGTGCAAAAATATAAATAATAAGTCTTAAACAACATCATTAACTCAAGTCTAATATAAATACATCATCAAACAAATAACAAGTCTTCATCACTTGTTAACTTTGCCCTTGCCTTTACTAGTGGAAGGTTCATCAGTTCTTTTGTTCTTAATTGCAATATTATTATTAAGCAAGAGTGAGCACTATTGCCCACAAGTATAATAATGAAATAACAGTATAATAACATGCGAATAAATCAAAGACATCTAAATGAAAGCTCAACTTTTGAATCAAGAATGAATAACAAGAATCAAAAGAATTCTGAGGGTCATAAGACCTTGAACTATGTCCTAGGTTATCAAGGGTTATACTTGAAACCTTTAACAGTCATAAGACTATGGACCTTTCTACTTGTACTTAGAGGGATCGTCCCTTTGTACCATACTGTGCACAATATCTTAACGCTAACACATAAGTAAATCCCTTTGAAGGGTTGTTCATCTCAGTTTGACATTCGAGTCCGCACCAAAGGAAGTTTGGTTTGGATAATTCAATAAGGGTTCTAAAATTTAGAACGTTCATCAACTAAGGACTAGTTGAATCAATAAAGTTCACTAGTCTAATAATGTTCAATAATAATGATATTCAATTCGAATAATAATCTCAAGAAGTATACAATAGAACAATTATTGTATAACTGAATCATGCTTTGAAAAGATAATAAATCTTTAATATAACATTTGTACTTGAATAATAGTAATGATAATTTACTCGGGGTAAATAATAAACTTGAACAATAATGACAAGTAGGGTTAGGAAACTTGCCTCGTGCGTAGATTACACTTTAACTAAGCACGTTCTTTAAATTTAATCCTTCATACCATTCATATTCACAATTTTACCAGTTAATTATAACTTAACTAATCATCATAAACTCATTCTCTTTGTCTAAACTTTGGTTATGACTATACTTAGTCAAATTATCACATTGTCACATAATTTGTACTTCATGGATAACAAACTAATTATGTATTAAATAACTCAATCCACATGTAATTATGTTATTTACATGTTAAACATCTAATTTATATCTCATTATACTTTTAACATGTTTACATGTTCATTACATTAATTTAACAATACATTGCTAGACTTAACGATTTAAAAGTTACATTTACGGACCATTACAGCAGTGGTATTAAGTATTTCACGTTTATACTAGGTCTTGGCACTGCTATGGCTGGTAGTACTGTGGGGTTTATTAACTCGCACTTTGCGGTGGTGTTGCGGTAGCGAGGACTTAAGGTCTTGAAATAATACATGATGCGATGAAACAGAAGCTGCTCGCAATTCGTAAAAATTGCGTAATACAAATTCAAAAACTCTAATTAAATTACTACTACACGAAATTAATCATACCCACATGTTATGATTAATACATAATCATTACCCAACAATTATAGAACGATTTAAATCCATTAAAACACATAATTACAAAATTAAAACCTATAAATTCATTGAATTTGATGTTCTTGAAGGTTTTGAAAATAAAACATGAAAATTGTCACTACGGATTCGTTATAACACCGAATCCGTTTATTTAAACTTTGGTCTCTTCGTATCAACATGCATAATAATATACGAGTGTAAAATTTAGGGATAATATACGATCAACACATGAAATATCACGTATAATGCCATATGGCCAAAACCCAAACTCTGTAATTTTGAAAAACATATACGACATGTATTTTAATGAAACAGATGATATGGTTTGCAAAATATTTATATAATTAAATACGATTTGATAACATCTTAACCTATATATGCACATAAGCCTTACAATTTCCCATCATAGAGACTTTATAGAAAACTGTGAAAGCCATTTTTATCAAACCTTGAATACGTGAAATATAGAAATTTGGGAGGGAGAGATTACCCAGAGTATAATTTAGAAGGGTGAGTAAAGATAAAAATTCCTTTTTCAGATACTACTTCAATCACAGAGTTCTCCTCCCACAATTTCTCTGAATTCTCTCTGACTCTCAAATACTCTCCTTCTCTGTTTTCAGACTTAGAATAATAAGAAAGAAAAGAAAATGTATAATATAATAAAGCACTGACGCGCACTATGGTCAGTTATCCATCATGGTTAACTGTCCATAACTTCCCCTAAGGCCATGTTTGGCTAGCTAGAATAGGTTTCAAAAACCATTTAATTTAATAAAACTTTATAACATAGTTAATTCATGTCACACCCACTTGCACAATAATTCATATATCTTATTTAATATAAATAAAATATAATAACTTCTCATAAATTCACATAGTCATATATTTAATTTTCTCATTAATTAATAATGTCAAATTATTAACTCTCTAATTAATAATTAATTTAATTAAAATAACATCATGCTTAATTACATAATTCACTTAATTCAATAAGCTCACATAAATACATACTTGAATAATAAATATTCTCTACATTAATTTAATAAATGTAACACATATAATTAAATTAATCAATCATAATTGCATCAATTAATTATTTAATCTAATAATTAAATTATCGAAAAATATTTATTGAATTCAATAAATATTAAAATTAATTTACAAAAATCTCGTTCGTCACATAGTTCATATTGCATATGTTCATCAGGTATGAAAGGTTGATCACCTTCTTTACATTAAGGTTCAGTTAAATTGTTCATGGTCATTATTGACCTCTAAACATTATTGATTCAATCATTCAATTATTGAAACTTGATTTATGTTATTTCACAATTATTACATTGTTGAAAACTTGAAAGCTTATTTTTTTTCAATCATGATATATCTTCATTGTGTTTAAAACTTGTTGGGCAAATTTGTTTCTCATCCTTGTTATATCATGATAAAATTTTCTAATTTAGGCGAAGGCTTGAATAAAGGCAAATGAAAATTATAGAATTGGACTGTTAGGCAGTAAAATTGTAAAAGTATTTAATGCAAATGGCATTGTAATTCTGTTAAGATATTGAAGGTATGTATTAAGTTAAGGTTACAGACCTTGGGGATTATGTTATAAAGATTTATTGTATAAACAATTTATATTTATATCTTCCGCAATAGTTATAGAAATGATGTATAGTAACGTCCTAGATCTGAGGTAAAAATACCCGGATTTGGGAGCATTATAATAAATGAGAGTACTTATATTAATTAATTCAAAACTCTTTTAGGAATTAAATAATAATTGTGACACCCCCAAATTCGGGTACTTCATTCCCACATGATTTGGTGCTCACTATCCAAAACAATTACATCTAACTACCCATAATCAAGGATAAACACATAACTTAAAACAAATCCCATGTAATCTAACCTTAAACTATTACACAAGTCTACAGAATACATCACATAATAAAATAAGTCTCATAATAGAAATCTATTAAATAAAATCAGACATGTCTTCATCATTTGGACATCTTGCCCTTGCCCTTGCTAGAAGACGGCTCTTTAAGTTTCTCATAACCTATCTTCATATTGAGCAAATTTCTATATTCATATGAATCGTTATTCATATTCAAAATTTTATTAAATATCTTAATTCATGTTACATTGAACTTGGTGTTCCAATATGTATTGTAAAAGTTATCTAAGTCATTTGACTCGGCTAGACTAATATCATGTGTTAGAAAATGATCCAAACCAATTATCTTGGTGCGAAATCTTATAAATCTACTGAGATGAACAACCTTCATTGAAGGGGAAAATTTTATATTATCGAGGAACAAACGTGCGCACAAATAACATGTTTAAATGTTATGCATAACGTAGGGTACTATAGGTTGATCACATGTTGTACTCGTTTATTGAGGTTTAGCAGTGAAACACTGTTAAATCTGGTAGAAGTTCTTAGTCCTTGGCGATTACTCAATATTGCATTCTTATTTATTGCAATATTGAAATCCTTGAATTCTAATGATAATTCTTGGTCCGTATTGATTCTTATTATAGTTTAAAAGATTGATTTGTTAATACATCTTCGTTTATAAAGAGTATCTTGAAAACTTTTGAGCTACCTTATATCTTAATATTGTTATTGCTTTATATACTTGCTGAGCAAACTTGTTGCTCATTCTTGCTTCCCTAAAACATTTTAGTTATGACGAAGCAAGGTAGTACTTCAGGAAATGACAAAGACAAACGCAAAGCTACGGAATAGCTTTAGTCTTTTATGATAGAATTATATTATGTCTGTAATAAACTTATTCGGTATCATGTATTAAGTCCAGTTATGTTTAAGTTAGTAATAGTTGCGAGACTTTGGGACGAGAATATTTATATTAAATTGATATAAATTATTCTATTATTCCGCAATTTAAGTTAGTTAGTTGTTATTAGATATAGATCTTGAAGCACCGAATTCGAGATATTAGTATCTGAATTTGGGGGCGTCACAGGAGGAATCATGCAACATACATTCATCGCGTCTCATCGCATGTAAAATGATGACATTGTGCGAAACACTAATATAAAGCGTGGTAAAAGTTACATTCACATCGATTCAATATAAAAGATGTCTTTTCACACACATGCACAAAAAATGGATTTAAAAAAGTTTGAAATGCGGCTTAAGCCCTCTACTGTCCCTAGCAGAGTCGCCACCTGTCAACGTCGGAAAAATTTCCAATTCCTGCAGTTTGGTTTTCTACCATTTATGTTTTCTATATCTGTGATTTGTTTGATCTGAAGGGTCAGATTTTCAAGAAAAGACTAACATATAATGTCGACGATTTGAAAAGATCAATTTTAATTGGTCCGAATTAGACAAAGCCGCCAGTTGGTATAAGTTAAATGGTTGTACCAACTCAACCAAGTTTTGAAAGCTTCTGCAATATGGCCCACTTATTGGACTTTGTTTAATTGGTCTTAGAAATCGAGATTCATAGAGTTTGGGGGCTTGATTAAGCGAGGGGGAGGTGTTAGGCACCCCCCCGACTTTGGTGAAACACGGTTACTGCGATTTTTGTTCCCTAATTTGTGTGTGTGTGTGTGTATTGCAATTAATTGGGCCTAAGTGTTATTTGAAAGTAGTGTTGTACCTCTTTTGCGCCTAGGTACGAAGGATTTGATTTAACAAAAAGTTCATTTTAGGAAAGATATATATTGAAATGATATTTTAAAGCACAATGGTTTTCAAATCCTTTGCTCGACTAGGAATCGAGGACTTCGATACTTCCAATTTATTCTATATTTGGCTTATTTTGATTTTATTCTCGAGATGCAAATCATATTCGACAAAATAATATACATTTAAGTGTCGGGCTCCTTATGGGCATAAAAGCCATCGAAGTGACCCAAACACCACAATCAATGATTTAACTATGTTGAGACCTTAGACCCGGATAACCGTTTTAAGGTCCCTTTTATTTACATTTACAAAGGGTTGATGTTGGTAGATTTCGTAACCGATAAACACGCGCAAGTATACGCAGTCTAACAAGTACTATATGATAAGTTGAGTGTCGAACCAACGAGGAATTATGACTAATATTTACCAAGTACCGACTTTATATCGCTTCAGTCTTATTCGAATAGCAGAATAAAAGATAATTAATTAACTAATTATCTCTAATTAACAAAGCAAGTAAATGGCTAAAGATTGGTATCTAAGGCGCTACAAGCTAAGATCATAACTTCCCCCACCCACACAAACATTTTGTCAAACACTTGGCGTACAATGTCTCAATGAACATCCTAACTTTCCCTTTGGTCATAATGGTCACGACGAATTATCGACCAAGAACTCGTTCGTACTCCTCTTCCGAGGTATATACAAACTGTAACGACCCCAAAATTCATACAATTTAATTCTCGACTTCGGTCATTAACAATACATTCAACCTCAAATCTTACATCATTAAACGATAATACAACTATTGAAATTGGCAAAATAATTAAAATTTTCTATTACAAACTATTCTCGTTCCCAGAACTTTCAACCTTTACATCTAAATATCTCAGAATCATTGTAATACTACAAGAGTTTACATCACAAAACGATATTACAATTCAACATTAATACATTATTCGAAATCTTAAATATGGTTAAAATAATAATAACTCAGCCAAAGTATATAAATCTTCAAGTATCACATCTGATTCATATCTTTCAAGTTGCACATAACTTTACCTTAAGTCTTTAACCTGCAAAAGTGCTTATTTGGATGGTTGAGATCGATAGCCCAGCAAAATCTAACAGTTTTCATGCATCACATAACACATAATCACATGCTCGATATACATCTCATAAACATTGGACTAACATAATATACATGTTGTAGTTCATATAACAAGTATAAAGATTGAGTTCCTTACTCAATAAACATTCATTACTCAATCAACGTAGTCATAAATTGACTTTAACATTTCATACTGTCAACATTAATATAACACACCATGCTATTTGCAATAAAGATTTCAAACAGTTCATCATCAAACTTACATAGCAAATAGGAATTCAAAGACTTGCCTTGATCGTTGTTTACAAATAACAGTTTAACAACTTACAGTTATCTGCACTTCACATGCCCTACACAATTATATAATCATACACATCAACTATTAGTCACATAACAACATATAGTAATTGTAATGTAAACTCTACTCCACATCTCATAATCTTTCCTATTAATTAGCACACAATGTTCAATTAGATTGTGTTAATTTTTTGACTTATGTAATATTAGAAATTCATTCAAGTGTTTAAATCTTGCTAGGAATCATTATTGGTTTTATATTAAACCAATTTCATATTTTATAATATATAGTTCATTTGACTTCAAACACTTTTTACATTCATTAACACTTATCACGGTGTTTCGACGTTTATTCGTCATACGCTCGATTTGCCTCTCTTGTGTATGCTTACTATGCTTCTATAACTTATCTAATACATTATTTATTAATGTTAAGCATCATTATGATTACTAAAATTCATGTTTTATAACTTAGAACAACATCTTTTATCGTCAGAAGCACTACACATGCATACGTGCATGCCCGACGCCCTCAGATTGCCCCTGAAAACGTAATAGTCCTAAAGATGACCATTTTGACCACTGTTCCCGACATTAAATTGAAAAACTTAAAGAACAAAAGCTGTAGATCTACTTGTCCTCATTCCAGATCATCTTGAATCAGCTCAATCAGAGTTCGTATCAAAATGTTATGTTCATTTTAGTAAAACATGTCCGGTCAGTTTTTTTTTCCAAAATTCGGCTAGGCAGACTACCCCCCGCCGGGGCGGGGGTTTTAGTACTAGGGGGGACCTCTAGGGCGTAGGTCCCTTTTGTGTTTCTATGATTTTTGATGTAGAACACTACAGAAAGCCAATTTAGGCCTACAAACTCTTTTCTAACAACCATACCAACCTACCCAAGGTGTAATATATTTACAGAAACATAAACTAATGTTTCTTACACTTTTCTACCCACATAAACAACATAAACATCAAATATTATAACCTTTAACTTCACTATTTCTATTATTTCGTCTTCTTTTGACATTCATAGCGAAATTGAACACCACGAATTTGTTTCGTAACCATTTGACACCATTCCAACTACGTTGTTTTCGTAATTTAATATACTAACAACATATATCATCAATTTCAGATTATATCACGACTTCATCATAAATTTTGATTCCAAAATGAGCCCTAATGTATATATATCAATAAAACTCAATTTCTTCATTTTCAAACATGCTTTCATGAATTCGATACTTCAAAAATAATCTATAGACAACATATAACATATTATATAATCCCAATACACATAAAACTAATTTCTCAACAAATTAACCATAGAACTTCAATGACAGATAACTTAGAAAACAAAACTAAGAACTTGAAACTTTAATCTAGATTGCTTACCTTTAATTAGCTAGATGATTAGAGAAGCTTGATTAATCTTTTTCCTCTTCTTTAATTCTCAGAATTTTCTTCCCAAATTAAATAATAATTCTCTCCCTTTCTCTATTTCTCTTTTCTGTGTTCTTCACCTTAGAAAAATATGTTACATATATTTACTTAGCCCTCAGTTACACAATCCAATAGTCTCAACAATTATAGAATACAAAGGGTCTCAAGGCCATGTTTGGCTAGAACCCAAAATCCCTTTTTTTTAATTTATTTTAATACTCCTCTATTATATGGTACATTTGTCACACATAACCAAACCAATCTTAAAATTTCATATTAAGTTACATTGTGTTTATTAACAACTTAATTTATCAAATCACTCCTTATCAACATAATAAATTTATTTAATAAATCATTCATCCTTTAATTTAATTACTTAATTAACTTAGAAAATCACCACCACATTAACGTAATAATTATGCACAAATACTAAAATTATTTATCATCAATTTATTTAATATCATCATACTTAAATAAATTATTCCATAATAATTTTCATTGAATATTAATTTTAATCCATAAATATTTCAACTAAAATACTTATTTTACTTGATAAATATTTTAATTATTTACGATCTCACAATCGTAACATATTAACATATTACATTTATATGTAACATACATTACTCTCTCATATCATAATAAGAATGTTATTTATTAAATTCTTATTTTAATAATTTTCAAAAATTCGGGTTATCACATCCTTCCCTCCTTATAAGGATTTCGTCATCGAAATCACCGAAACACTACCTTACTCAGGTTTTCATCAAATTTCTTTAAAAATTTATCGTTGAATAACTTCAACACATTATCTTAATATAGGTTTTATATTTCGTACTACCTTCATTTCTTCAGCAAATTCTAGGTTTTATTTCATAACTTTCACTTGAACTCAATTATATTTTGAGTATTATAAATTTTTTAACCCATTCATTTCCTTTTCTAAGGATCGTTATCATAAACACTCGGGATATTACATTCACCCCTTCTTCTAAGAATTTCATCCTCGAAATTTTATTTATTACTCTTCATTCATTCAATCTATCAAAATGGATTTTACATTAATACTTTATTCATTCATTGGGTTCTATAACCACTTCTTTCCACAAAGCTCTTTCTACAATTATTAAAATTTTCTATTAAAAATTTTACATTATTCTTTGATAACCCATCTCCTTCTCATTTCAAAATTTCTTTTCTAACTTATTCAATATATTCATCATTAAGTGTCGCATTCTACAACTTACTTCTTTCTAAGGAATATCATCCTTACCACATTCGCCTTTTAGAATAGCAAGAATCTTCCACAATTGCTCAATAATTGGGAAGCAGTATGAATAACTCAGGAATTTAAAAGATTCCAAATCATGCTGAGGGGTCATAAGACCTTGAACTATGTCCACTAAGTTATAAGTACTCTTTCAACTTAAACCTTAACAAATATTAGACTATAAGGACTCCGCACTTAGGGTGTTAAGCCCTTAAATACGATGTATTGTGCACAAATATTTAAACGCTATGCGTAAATTATCCCCTGGAACAGGGTTGTTCACTATGTCCATAGTTATAAGTAATTTTCAACTTAAACTTTAACAGTCATAAGACTATAGGGACTCCTCGTACTTAGGGGGATCAAACCTTCGTACAATATATTGTGCACAAACATCTAAACGTTTCTGCGTAATCCCCTATAAAAGGATTGTTCATCTTAGCTTTTCAACATCTGAATCCACACCAAAACAATTTGGTTTGGCACAACTTCTCAAGAAACGCTTGAATTTCATAAACATCTTTCAATATTCGTCTAGCTGAATTAAATAGCATAGACCTCTACAACAATTCGGACATCAATTAAAATATACATATATATATATATATATATATATTCTCATATCTTAAAGAAATCTCAAAAATCTTTTTATGACGTCATGATACCGCACTGTATTTACAGCCCGTTTGAGGATTCCATTATTTTATGACTTTGTCATACTACATCATACCATAGTGGGCTGACGATCCTTAGATCACATCCAACACTAAGTAATTATGCATTGATAACTCCATCGTTTTTATCATCTTTGCACCAGGTTACATGATGCATTAATGATATAAAATATATTTTGATATTTGCAAATCATTTTCATGTAGCCGAAACAATTAGTATAGACTATTCTTTAAACAGTTCAAAAATATTTGAAAATCAGTTTTAGTGATATCATATCTCAACAGGTAACGATGTGTCAGTGTCCCAAAGTCCACACATACATATTTGTCACCGTGAATTGAGAATAAAAAATCATTTTTAAAAGGCACATAGTGCGAATTTAGCTTGATGTCAAAATATTTGAAGTCTAGCATAGCTAGAAGATTTGGAATACATGTGCTTCCACCATCAACTCCACTTTCTATAATGATCCATTGCTTAATAATTCTATCTATTCCTATCATCCTCAATACTCCATTCACACTTAATTATACCCCATTTCATCAAACTTACCACACATTGGAAGTTCAGGAACTTGCCACAATAATATGAGTTTAAGAACTTATCCTAGTCAGACCATAGGCGTCCATTCGCTGAGGGGTTCAAAACATACCATATTATTATGAGTCACGAACTTACCATATGCATTAGTTTTAAGAATCGCACCTAATCCTAATAATATCTAACTAATCTTAATAGTTTCTAACTATCAAATATACACATAAGAAAAGAATCACCTTTTCACCACATATACATTGATAGCGTGACACCGACATTCTAATGATTATCAATGTGATAAACCAAGTGCAAGCACAAAATCTCTACCCATACAAAGGTTTGTACAACTTACTCACCATATGATTCCTCAATTGAAATCCCACCTAACACTACCTTACTCTTAACTTTCCCTTAACTTGCTCAATACGAATTCCTCGTATCATATTATCTATAACTCCTCGTGAATTTATCTTGTACTATATCATAGTACATTATCTTAATAGCATCAAGCTATAATTATTCAAACATTACAGACCATCTTTCTTTTATAACTTAAACAGATCACGTCGTGATCTTATTCTATAATCATCTCCCTTAAAATTCTTTTCTTAACTCGTGCTCGTTTTATTTTACGATCCTCTTTCTTTCCTTTTTCACCATTTACGATCTCATTTATGATTTTAATCTTACAGACTTTGTCTATTCATCATTATTCGTTATCTTGGCTATTGGAGTTAGGTAACTCCCATTTCTTATCTTTATATCTCTTCAAGATTCTTCTTTGAATTTTCTTGTTTATATAACAATTCTTCCTTTAAGAATTTCTAACTTCATTTACATTGCTCAACATATGTATCCATTTTCTATACTCGGTACACATCGAGTCTCTAATAGTTTCAATATGGTACGCTGAGTGGTTTCCCACAAACAATCAACAAATTAGGTTCCGAGTTACTAGTTTGTATATACCTCCGCTCTATGAAGGAATCGTTTAGCCCAGATACCATACATCAACTATTAAAGAGTACGATTATACCACACTTAGATATAACTTTTTATTCTTAACTTCTTTATTATTCTCTTCTTATAGACATTGTCCATTTATTATCACCTTACATCCTTATTATTGGAGTTGGGTAACCCCACATTCATATTCCTTATAACTCTGTGAGATTCTTCTTTGAATCATCTCACACATGTTTTAATCCATTCTTTATAAATTTCTTAAATTACTTCTTATTGTTCAACCTCTATCTGAGCTTATTCTTTCATTATCTTCACATCTCTTCTCTAAGGTTATAACCTAAGGTACTCTTACCTAAGGTTTCTAACCTATTAGCTTTGATACCAACTATAACGACTCCAAAATTCATACAATTTAATTCTCGACTTCGATGGTTAACAATACAACCATTGAAATTTGCGGAATAATTAAAATTTTCTATTACAAACTATTCTCGTTCCCAGAACTTTCAACCTTTACATCTAAATATCTCAGAATCATTGTAATACTACAAGAGTTTACATCGCAAAATAATATTATAATTCAACATTAATACATTATTCGGAACCTTAAATATGGTTCAAATAATAATAACTCAGCCAAAGTATATAAATCTCCAAGTATCACATCTGATTCATATCTTTCAAGTAGCACATAACTTTACCTTAAGTCTTTAACCTACAAAAGTGGTTATTTGCAAGGTTGAGCTCGACAGCCCAGCAAAATCTAATAGTTTTCATGCATCACATAACACATAATCACATGCTCTATATACATCTCATAAACATTGGACTAACATAATATACATGTTGTAGTTCATATAACAAGTATAAAGATTGAGTTCCTTAGTCAATCAACATTCAGTACTCAATCAACGTAGTCATAAATTGACTTTAACATTTCATACTTTCAACATTAATATAACACACCATGCTATTTGCAATAACGATTTCAAACAGTTCATCATCAAATTCACATAGCAAATAGGAACTGAAAGACTTGCATTGATTGTTGTTTACCAATAACATATTAACAACTTACAGTTATCTGCACTTCATGTGCCCTACACAATTATATAATCATACACATAACTATTAGTTACATAACAACACATAGTAATTGTAATGTAAACTCTACTCCACATCTTATAATCTTTCCTTAATTAGCACATAATGTTCAATTAGATTGTGTTAACTTTTTGACTTATGTAATATTCAGAATTCATTCAAGTGTTTAAATCTTGCTAGGAATCATTATTGGTTTTATATTAAACCCATTTCATATTTTATAATATCTATTTCAGTTGACTTAAAACACTTTTTACGTTCATTAACACTTATCATCACGGCGTTTTGACGTTTATTCGTCTGCCTTGGATTTGCCTCTCTTGTATATGCTTACTATGCTTCTATAACTTATCTAATACATTATTTATTAATGTTAGGCATCATTATGATTACTAAAATTCATGTTTTATAACTTAGAACAACATCTTTTATCGTCGAAGCACTACACATGCATACGTGCATGCCCGAGCTTACTCAGTTGCCCCCAAAACATAATAGATCCTAAAGATGACCATTTTGACCACTGTTCCCGACATTAAATTGAAAAACTTAAAGAACAAAAGTTGTAGGTCTACTCGTCCTCGTTCCAGATCATCTTAAATCACATCAATTAGAGTTCGTACCAAAATGTTATGTTCATTTTAGTAAAACATGTCCGATCAGTTTTATTTTTCCAAAATTTGGCTAGGCAGACTACCCCCCACCAGGGCGGGGGTTTTGGTACTAGGGGGGCCCTCCGGGGCGGGGGTCCCTTCGGTGTTTCTGCGATTTTTGATGTAGAACACTACAGAAAGCCAATTTAGGCCTATAAACTCCTTTCTAACAACCATACTAACCTACCCAAGGTGTAATATATTTACAAAAACATAAACTAATGTTTCTAACACGTTTCTACCCACATAAACAACATAAACATCAAAGATTATAACCTTGAATTTCACTATTTCTATTATTTCTTCTTCTTTTGACATTCATAGTGAAATTGAACACCACGAATTTGTTTCGTAACCATTTGACACCATTCCAACTACGTTGTTTTCGTAATTTAATATACTAACAACATATATCATTAATTTCCAATTATATCACGACTTCATCATAAATTTTGATTCCAAAATGAGCCCTAATGTATATATATCAATAAAACTCAATTTCTTCACTTTCAAACATGCTTTCATGAATTCGATACTTCAAAAATCATCTATAGACAACATATAACAGATTATGTAATCCCAATACACATAAAACTAATTTCTCAACAAATTAACCATAGAACTTCAATGACAGATAACTTAGAAAACAAAACTAAGAACTTGAAACTTTAATCTAGATTGCTTACCTTTAATTAGCTAGATGATTAGAGAAGCTTGATTAATCTTTTTCCTCTTCTTTGATTCTCAGAATTTTCTTCCCAAATTACAGAGAATTCTCTCCCTTTCTCTATTTGTCTCTTCTGTGTTTTTCACCTTAGAAAAATAAGTTACGTATATTTACTTAGCCCTCAGTTACACAATCAAATAGTCTCAACAATTATAGAATACAAAGGGTCTCTAGGCCATGTTTGGCTAGAACCCAAAATCCCTTTTTTTTAATTTATTTTAATACTCCTCTATTATATGGTACATTTGTCACACATAACCAAACCAATCTTATAATTTCATATTAAGTTACATTGTGTTTATTAACAACTTAATTTATCAAATCACTCCTTATCAACATAATAAATTTATTTAATAAATCATTCATCCTTTAATTTAATTACTTAATTAACTTAGAAAATCACCACCACATTAACGCAATAATTATGCACAAATACTAAAATTATTTATCATCAATTTATTTAATATCATCATACTTAAATAAATTATTCCATAATAATTTTCATTAAATATTAATTTTAATCCATAAATATTTCAACTAAAATACTTATTTTACTTGATAAATATTTTAATTATTTACGATCTCACAATCGTAACATATTAACATATTACATTTATATGTAACATACATTACTCTCTCATATCATAATAAGAATGTTATTTATTAAATTCTTCTTTTAATAATTTTCAAAAATTCGAGTTATCACACAAACCTATCATCTCTAATCTACCCAAAAGGGAATAGAACGAAAAGAACATCCTAACTAGGGAATTCGACACATTCTTGTGCGAATTAACCAAAGACAAGGAATTCTAGTTCAGGCTCTCCATTTAGGTCACATGCGGCGCACAGATATATTCCTATCTTATACGCAAATTATGTAGTCCAATTGTGTAAACAAACATAATCACATGTCAGATACTCACGATCTAATCTACAATTCATTTCCCAATTTCTTATAGATTACCCAATTAATCACTAATTCCTTAGTAATTAAACAGTAAGCATAAATATTTGAGACAAACCATATGGTGCCAACCAAATAGAAAAGTAAATCAATTCAAATTAACATTGGGTTCCATTATAATCTTAGAGCCAATATTCAGCTCATAGCAGTAAACTAAACATCAATAGCAACAATAACAACATTTATAATTACAGAATCAAATGAAATAACTAGAGAAGAATAAATTTTGTCAAGGCTTCTTTAATCTCCAAGAAATCCCTTTGATTCGCTTTCCAATCCGTGTTTCTTCGTTACTCTTGAGCTCTAAGGAATCCCAATTGTGATGCCCCCAAATCCGGGTATCTTCCAACTCGATAGATGGTACTACACGGTACTACTGTTCACACATACATTCAATTGAAATAAATCAATAGAGTGAATATGTCTGCTATATATTACATAATAATAATTCCCTTCACAAGTTCTTTCTAACCGTTACATATGTTCTTCATCATAATATCAAATTAATACAAAAGTAATAATATTCTATTACAAGGATAACTACTTGTCCGCCTTGGCCTTCTCTTTGTCCTTAATGGATCCTTCGATTCGTTCATTTTTAGCTGCAATCATATGGTTCAAGCAAGGGTAAGCATAACTAGCTCAGTAAGTATAATAGTTATAGTTTATCAACATGCATGAATCATATGAATATATCTTCTATAACTGAATCAATAGTTCTGAAGTACTATAAATAAATCAAAATAGTACTTCTCTTTTCATTAAAATGTTTAATGATGAACGTCATCAGTTAAACCTTGAGTTTAGTCAAAGACCTTAATCATTTCATTCTTTCTTTATTGGAAAAGGACAACCTGGCACAAAGTTCGTAAGTCTGACATTTCTTATGAGCACTTCTAGGTGATCAGCCTATAGTACTCTATGTTGTACAACACTACTACATCAAACGTATCTACGTTTAAGGTTTTGGCAAACTCACGTGCTAGTCGCTTTACGACAAAACATTTTTTTATTCATACTCAGTCTTTCTTTGAATCCATACCAAAATAGTTGGCACAAAATAGCAATATTTATAATATTTTGATAGATTATTACGAAATCCACAAAATACTATAAGTTTGGTCTATCTGAAGGAAATGGCTTCAACTTCTTTGTTACATCAATTAATGCGTATGATACATGAATCATAAAGCTTGTGCAAATAAGTGTAGACAAGAGTTTAGAACACTTGCCTTCAGCGTCGTCTATAGTTAATTCACTTTATTGGTTAGTCTTTAAATATTTTACATAACATAATCACATAGCATACCATGTTAGGTCATAAACAATCAATAAGTATTGTCGTTAACCTATCTTCTCCTTCATCTCCTTCTAACTATCCGCTTATTTAAGTTACTAACATTTGTTAAGTTAGTTAACGCTCACGGCTTTATAACATTTTATCGTTATAAGTTTACTTATTCAATGTTTAAGTAATTACATTCCAAGCAATCTCAAACATCCATTCAAAGTGCGTACGATTTACCGTATTATTAAACTTACTTTGTGTTTACATTTTTGTATCCTTTTGTTAACTTTTAATTGTTAAACTTAAGTGTCGACGTCGGGATTTTTATTTGTCCCTTTTCGTTACTTGTTCTTTGGTGTTCTCATGTTAAGTGAGATTTGTTTGAATAAACAAGTGAAAAAGGTCTGACATGTATAATGTCGACGATGGACTGTTAAGAGTCGCCAGTTGGTTTTTTATATGGTTGCACCAACACAACCGAGAAAAGGTTTGCGCATTGACCTAGTGATGTAGCACTGCTAAACGGGTCGGTGAAACCAAGATTCATTAGGGTCCGGGGACTTGATTATGCGAAGGGAAGGTGTTAGGCACCCCCGATATCCGTGTTACCACGGTGACCGCCACTTTTCAAGAAGCTGTTATATGAATGTGTGTGTGTGTGTGGATCAATGTGCAATTATTCAGAAGTAGTGCGAGGCCTCATTCGCACCTATATACACAGGGTTTGAATTTGTGTAAAAATTCAATTTTAAACAAGATATGGCAGTGATGTTTTATAAAAGAGGTTTTTCAAACCCTTGTGCTCAATAGTAATTGAGACCTTTTACACTCCCATTTTATATAAAGTGTTCGGCTTGATTGTTTTTAATTTTCGAGATGCGAAGCATCTTCGAGAAAATAATGTACAAAGCAGTGCCGAACTCCTCGTGGGCATGAAAACCATCTGAGGAAATCCAAACACCGTGAATAAATTTACAAGCTACTTACAGCTAAAAATGTCCATCATTGGAACCGAATCTAGATTCAGTAGATTGAATCTGTGATCACATGATTTCTAGGCTCACACGATGCCGCAATTGATATAAAAGCAGTAAGCAATTACATATATATAAAAGCTGTAACTATATATATATATATACAGACATGATCAGCCACCACGAAGTAACTCCATGGGGATCAGAAATGTAAATAAAGCTGTAAAAGCAATCGATCGCCACGAAGTAAGCTCTAGGCGGGACAAAAAATGTAAATATATATATATATATATATATAAAAGTGGTAAACGCACCGGATGTAAAATCCAGGCTCATCGAACAAAGTCTGACAACAGCTGATATATATAAGTATATATATATATATATTAAAGCAATAAACGCACTGGATGTAAAATCCAGGCTCATCGAACAGAGTTTGACACACAGTTTATATATAAGTATATATATATATATATAAGAAATCAATAAACGCTCCGGGCGTGAAAGTTCAGGCTCATCTAATGCGAGTTCGATACACGATTCATATATATAGTATATATATATATATATATATATATATATATTAAAAGCAAATAAACGCTCGGACGTAAGTCTAGGCTCAATCGAGGCATAACTCGATAATGTTAGTCTATATATATATATATATATATATATATATATATATATATATAAACCGAATGAAACCACGATATGAAGTAAAGGCATACACACGCAAACACGACTCTCAACGTGAAGAAAGGTGTGTGCAAAGATGAAGAGAAAGGCTTTAAAGTGTGTAAGAAGGCTTACAGTGGACTGCCAAAGAAGACTTCAATAACTTTAAATGGATGAACACTAGGCTCCTGCCGGTAAAAATATGACAGAATATAAGCTCAAAATTGTTTGAAATAAGAAAGCACTTAGTTTATAGTGTGCACAAAGCAAATTGGACAAGGTTTCCTCGCTATTTCTCTTGCAAATAAGGTCACCCCAAGCCCTCTATATATAGAGGGGGTGGCACAGGTCTACCTGCGGCAGCCTGGGATGCCCAGCAATGTGGGTCTCGCCATGTTGAAGTACGTATACTCGGACAACGTGTTGTTCGCTCGGACCTTCATAACTTTCAATTCGGGAGTCCGATGGAAGCGTGCCATACCATTCCAGAAAGCTCTTTCCGAGAGCTACACAATGACATATGATTTGCCCTTTTTTGATTTCGGGAAAATGGGTCCATGACCGAAATAACATTTCCAGGTTTTCATCAGGCAATCCGGTGAGCTGTTTGGCGTAATTTGAGCTTCGAAGTTAAGATATGGTTCTTGTGGGACTTCTTTTGAAGAAATTTGAGTTGACATGAGTGTATTTGATTTACAGTGAAGTTGAGTTGGCAAAATGACCATTTTGTCCCACCCGGGGGTATCTCCAGTGTTCGTACAGTTGTAACAGTCTTTTCTCAGGGTTATCTTTGAGGTTATCATGTTGTTGACTCTGAATATCCTCAGGGTTATCTCTAAGGTTGGAATTGATGGTGTGGTCCTCCAGGGTTACCTCTGGAGTGTAAAAAAGACACTTTTGCCCTCCTGCATAGTTAGTAACATGAAAAGAAAATTTCGAGTGTCTACATTAAGGTTTTAATCATCCTTTAAGATGTTACTTTAAGTTTAATTAAGGTCACAATTCACCTTTAATCATCTTACCTTTCTTTTGTATTCATATCTATTCTTCTCTGCCTTTGGTCTAGGGCCATTGGCTGCTACGCCATGCCCTTTTGTTATTTCATTGCACAGGCTCATCTCTCGATTTGGGATCCACTTTCAGTCAACAAGAAGACTTCCAATTCCTTCATATAGGCGGCGTTGTAATACTCCCTTAAAAAATTCAGTTTCTCAAGCTAGTTATTTTCCGAGCTGGCAACTTATTCGTTATAACTCGAAATTAGTTTGTTCAAAAGCCATTATCTCACATATCTCATATACTTTGATTTCATTCGGACATGATAAGTTTCTAAATCCGTTAACACTAAATTTACTTTTTAAATTTTTTATTACTCGTTCGTTAAACGTTCGTGAATGTTCATAGCTTGTTTCTTCATTTTAAGTCATAATTCGACCATTATTGAGTCCACAACTCTTGAATGCAAATTTCTACGATACACCATCGAAAAACTAAGGTTTCTGAGTTAAACGACGACTTTTGACTATCATTCTGAGAATCTTACAATTTCGACGATTATCGTCTAATCTCGTTATTTTCACAATAACTTCGTTACTCGAGATTTTTACTCGGTTCAAAATGGATTCATTTCATTATTCAAACATCTATCATCCTAAACAAACATATAGCATCTAATCCTATACAGTTTAAAACTTGTCCATCAACAACATGTGATACATTTTCATGTTTTCTTAATTATTTCTTACTTATTTGATTATGATTCCATTTGTATTATGGTTATTAATGCTTAAAGTCCACTAATAGCCATCCTTGTTACTCCTTAAGATACATGCTCCACCAATAATCACTTATCTATCAAGATTCATATTGAAGAGATGAAGATTAAAGGTTCAAGTTTCATTACCTTTTGGTGTTCTAGCTTTCTTCTTCTTCTTTGATTACTTGAAATAGCTCTCTCTTCTCTCTCAATATAATGATTTAGGTGTTGGTGGAATAAAAAAACCAACAAATGACAACCTAAGCTTTCTATTTATAGAATTTTCAAAGTGGGGGTAAAATGGTTAAAAGGCCACCCAACGTCCTTACTATTCCACCTCCTTACTATTCCAAGCTTACAAAGGAAGCCACTCCTCTTTCTTGGCCACCAAGTGGCCAGCCATGACTCACTATGGGGGGGCCCACATGGGTTGCCCCATGGGTTTTACTCATCCGGTGACCCAACGGTTTGATCCACGGGTTCGATTCTTGGTTCAAGCTTAGGTTTAATTTAATTTGAGCCTAACCTTGGGCTTTAATTAAATTGTCTTTGGGCCTTGATTAATTTTGTCATCGGGCCTAAAACATCTCTCACTTAGGCTTGCCAAAGTTTACATTCAAGTTTCACTACTCCAATAACAATGGTTTGTGCTCTTACCGTAAAATTTTTGTATTCTTCTCGTATGCTAGTTCATATAACACTTTCGTATATACTTGTACAATACCTTGTATTATACTCGTACCCTTTCCCGTATAATAACTTCCTTATTATACATAACCGTTAAGTATTCCAATCTTCACTTTCCCTAACATTCTCGAATTTGAGTACGCAGACGAAAAAAATGTGTTTGCCATAACTGAATTATTATTAGATAATCCATCTTTTCTTAAAATTCTATCATTATGTATTTCCCGAAAGTTCAAAAATAATTCCCGAGCAAAAATTGATGAATAGTGTTTTTCAGAGAATTTCTCGGAAAGATTTTATTTTCGTCTTGGAAATTCAAACACTTTATTTCTAGTACTTAGACAAAATAGTACTATCATACCTCTCTTTTAGGTTATAGAATAACCTTCATCTCGCTAACTCGTTATAAATAACATATAATATAATTTTATTCAATATGTATTCATATAAAATTAATTTACATTATAATCCAATTTTTCTCGGTTGTTACGTTCTTCCCCCCTTATAAGGATTTTATCCCCAGAATCTTGATATAAGTTAGTCAAACAACTGTGGGTAATTCTTCTTCATCTTTTCTTTAAGTTCCCACGTTGCTTCCTCGGCATCGTGGTTTTTCCATACTATCTTCACCAAAGGTATTACTTTATTCCTTAGAACTTGCTCTTTTCTATCAATGATTTGAATATGCATTTCTTCGTACGTCAAGTCCTTTTCAACATGAATAAGCTCATATTCTATTACGTGATTATAATCTGGCTTATAAGGACGTAACACAGATACATGAAACACATTGTGTATACGTTCTAACTCTGGAGGTAATGCTACTACATAAGCTACCTCTCCTACCCTTTTCAATATCTCAAAAGGTCCTATAAACCTCAGACCTAATTTTCCCTTCTTCCCAAAGCGTATATATCCTTTCCAGGGAGATACCTTTAGAAACACATACGAGCCGACTTCAAACTCTCTTCTCATTCGATGAGAATTTGCATATTTTTTCTGAATGTATTGAGCTTCTATCAGTCGCATCCGTATCAACTTAACTATATCCGTTGTTTGATGTACCATTTCAGGTCCTAGTATACGACGTTCTCCTATCTCATCCCAACACAGTGGTGTTCTGCACTTCCTCCCATATAATGCTTCATAAGGCGGCATGCTTATGCTTTCATGATAACTGTTGTTATACACAAACTCTACTAGCGGTAGATGATCATCCCAACTACCTTTGAAATCCATGACGCAAGATCTTAGCATATCTTCTAACATCTAAATTGTTCTTTCGCTCTGTCCATCTGTTTGTGGATGATAAGTTGTACTTAGCTTCAACTGTGTCCCCATCTGTTCTTGCAGACTTCGCCAGAAATTTGATGTGAATCGTGGATCAAGATCTGACACTATCGAAACTGGTACCCCATGTCTTGAAATAATTCCCTTAATATATAGTTTGGCTAACTGATCTAAATTAAATTTGACTCTTATTGGCAAAAAGTGAGCCGACTTCGTCAAACGATCTACTATTACCCAAATAGCGTCGTATCCTTTCGGTGTAGTCGGAAGTCCCACAACAAAATCCATTGTGATATGCTTCCACTTCCATTCTGGAATTTCTAATGATTGTAATAAACTGCTTGGTCGTTGATGTTCGACCTTAACATTTTGACAAGTTAAGCACCTACTTACATATTTTGATATCACCCTCTTCATGTTCGGCCACCAAAAATTATGTCGAAGGTCTTGATACATCTTAGTACTGCCAGAATGAATTGAGTACCTTGAACTATGAGCCTCTTTTAATATTTCCTCCTTCAATTCTATTTCACTCGAAACCCAAATTCTTCCTTTAAATCTTAATAACCCCTCATTATCAAGACTATACTTTATCACTTTTCCATCTGCTAGCCGTTTCTTCATCTGGTCACACTCATCATTTTTGAGTTGTACCTCCTTGACTCTCTCTATAATGGTAGGTCGAGTCTCCGTTGTAAATAGTTTCTGACCCAATTTACTCGGTAATCTTACTTCTAACTCCATTCTAGCCATCTCTGTTATTAACTCAACTTGAGCCGTTAACATAGACAACTTTTTTGGACCATTTCTACTTAAGGCGTCGACCACCAAATTTGATTTTCGTGGATGATACAGGATATCACAGTCGTAATCCTTTATCAACTCCAGCCATCTTCTTTGTCTCATATTTAAGTCTTTTTGTGTGAAAATATATTTTAGACTTTAATGGTCCGTGAATATCTCTCATTTTCCCCATATAGGTAATGCCTCCAAATCTTTAAGGCGAATACCACCACTACCAGTTCCAGATCATGAGTAGGATAAACTTTCTCATAATCTTTTAACTGTCGTGATGCATATGCAATGACCTTGCCATGCTGCATGAGCACAGAACCTAGTCCTCTATGCGAAGCATCGCTATAAACTACAAATTTCCATGTATCAATGTGTAGAGATAATACAGGTGCTTCACTCAACTTTTTCTTCAGCTCCTAAAAACTGTTTTCACACTTCTCAGTCCACATGTACTTCACTGTCTTCCTTGTTAAATTAGTCAACAGAGTAGTTATCTTAGAAAAATCCTGAATAAATGTTCGATAGTATCCCGTTAACCCTAGGAAACTCCGTACCTTTGTCAGTGTTTTCTGTTGTTCCCAATTAATCACTACTTCCACCTTTGTTGGATCCATTGAGATTCCATCTCGGTCGATAACGTGCCCCAAAAACTACACTTTTTCTAGCCAAAATTCGCACATAGTGAATTTTGCATATAACTTCCCCTTCTTTAGTGTCTCCAACACTAATCTTAGGTGTTCAACATGATCTTCTGGCATCTTTGAATAGACTAGAATATCATCGATAAACACTACGACGAACCTTTCCAAGTATTGTTTGAACACTGTATTCATCATATCCATGAATACAGCTGGTGCATTCATTAACCCAAATGACATTACCAGAAACTCATAATGGCCGTAACGAGTCCTAAACGCCATCTTAGGTACATCCTCCATCCTAAATTTTAATTGATGATACCCCATTCATAAATCTATCATAGAAAAGTACTTTGCCACTTTCAATTGATCAAAAAGATCATCAATCCTGGGCAGTGGGTATTTATTCTTTATCGTTAACTTGTTCAACTCTCGATAGTCGATATAAAGTCTCAATGATCCATTCTTCTTCTTTACAAATAGTACTAGTGCTCCCCACGGTGAAACACTCAGTTGAATGTATTTCCTAGCTAACAGTTCTTGTAGTTTAATCATCAAATCCTTCATTTCTACTGGCTCTATATGATACGGTGCCCTTGAAACTGGTGCCGCTCCTGGCACAATATCTATTACGAATTCAATCTCCCTATCCGGTGGAAGACTTGGTAATTCGCTTGGAAATACATCCACGAATTCGTTTACTATAGGTATTTGTTCCATTGTTGCTCCCACTCTCTTGGTATCAACAACATGACATAAATAACTCACACATCCCTTCTTCAACAATTTCCTAGTTCGTGTCATGGTAAGACAACACGAACATCCCAGCGACTTACTACCGTAAAACACTACCTTAGGTTGTTTCAACGTTCGAAGGTTTATACATTTCTTTTGACAATCTATAATTTCTCCATGGTTAAACAACCAATGCATCCCGAGAATTACATCGAATTCTCCCAATTTTATCGGTATTAAATCTATCGACAATTTATAACTTCTTATTTCTACACAACAACGTCTATGAATATGATGAACATGAATTATTTCTTCATTTGCTACCTTAATATTTAATGGTATAAGCAATCTTTCAGGGAGTAATCCTAACCCTCTAGCAAATTTACATGCTATAAAAGAACAAGTAGCACTTGAATCAAACAACACATAAGCATTTATATCATTGATTGGGATAATACCTGTAACTACATCTCCTGGACCATCATATTAAAGTTGCGGGCCATCGGCCTACTCGTTTGAGCTGGACCACTAATAGCTAACTTACCACTATTAGTGCCCTTATTACCATCCATCCCCTTCTTCGGGCAGTTCTTCGCCATGTGATCAATTGATCCACATACAAAACATCCATGGTTCTTCTTCGAACTTGATCCACATACTAAACCTCCATGGTTCTTCTTCGCCATCATATCCATGAATGCAGCTGGTGAGCTCAATTATCCTAGTAAAGAATATTATGACTACGATAATGCATAATAAATTATCGTTAGCCCTCAACAGTGTTAAATTGATAAAATACAATAGACAACAAGTTTAACAGCAGCGGAACAAACAATCCATTGGAAGAGTCAAGTAGAGCATGATATCTACTATCTTCTATGATTTAAAAGTTTATCATCAATTTTATTGCTGAGACTCAGCTCAATAAATAATCCACATCACTGAATTATCCATGCACTACGGGCCAAAGATATTCATTATTATCACATCCACAACTCATCCATGCACTACGGGCCAAGGATATTCGTTATTATCACCATTGGTCATGATCATGCCAACAATTGTGCATCAATGCACTACGGGCCAATGAGGACTTTCATCACAATATAAGCATGAGCATGATGACAATGATATAAGAATTCAATTAAATGAAAGCAAGGATAAATTTTAAAATTTTATAATTCAATTTATCCAGAATTCAATAATGTCCAAATTATCAACATGATACTGCTTTGTGGAGTAAAATTCAAGAATAATATTGTATGGAAAAAAATTTAGACATAAAAGAAATTAATTTTAATTATGAATAGTACCCCGGGTGAATAGTACCTGAGTGAATAGTGCCCCGTGAATAGTACTTCGGGAATAGTACCCCATAAATAGTACTCCGGCATGAAAAGATTAAACTTTAACAAGAATGTTCATAAACATATCCTTGTGAAACGATACTAGATGAAGCTCAAATTTTAAGGATATTCTACTAATTTTAAGGAGTATAGAAGTAATACTTAACAAAATGAGTGTAGAATTAGGAATATGAAACGAAATAATATTACTTACATACTACAGAGTATGGGAGAAAATATTATTTCTTACGAATATTGAATAAAAATATTATCCCTTACAACTGTTGAACGAAAATAATATTCTTTACGAATATTGAACAAAGATAATATTTCTTACGAATATTTAACGAAGATAATATTCCTTACGAATATTGAACGAAAATAATATTCCTTACGAATATTGAACGAAGATAAAATTCTTTACGAATACGAAAAATAATATCGTAAGGGAATATGAAATAAATAATACCCATTACCTTAAAAGAAGAGCAATTCCAACTGGTGTAGCGGAGATTTTCTTGAAGAAAACTTATACTGTTTTCTACACTCAAAGCTTCCTTAAACTCTAAAGAAATACGCTTAATATTATAGAAGAAGAATTCTCTAATTTTGGTGTGATTTTCAATTCTAAATTAAGCATCCTATTTATAGGAGAATGACATGATACTATTTAAGAATTAATCACGGACACACAATAGGGAAGTTTACGGACTTAATTGGCTGAATGAAAATTTTAAAATTTTTGATTTTACTATGAAGTACTATGCAATCAAATAAAATATAATATATTCTATTTTCATAAAAAACAAAATTTATATATATATATATATATATATATATATATATATATATATATATAACAAAATAGAGATAACTTTCTCTTGATGATTTTAAAAATGGGTAAGTGGGGGTCCATGTAATAAGCCAAATTTACAACAAAATACTTCATAAAAATCTCCTCTATTTATCTCAATTCACTTGGCTTCACAAAACACGTTTTTAATAATATTTATTCATCATTTATAACTCACAATATTAACAACTAGATCATTCCCAAGAAAGAGGGGACTTTCCGATAAGGATTTCTCCTTATTAGCGCATAATTAGGTGACCAAACCCCTTTTATCGACAGAACTTTCTAGACATTATCAATAATACAAATAATAATATGAATAACTTTGTCATCTCAATTATTGATTTAAAAATATAAAATATTGTGACAATAATTGAATCAATAACGTTAGATACTATGCAGCAATTACTGTGGCAATAATTGAATAAAATTGAGTGACTTCTTGTGAAGCCCTCAAAATAGGTATACATCACCCATTCTAAGTTTCCAAATACATGGTACCTAATTTAAAAACAAATTTCTTTTATACAATATGACAAAAGCGTAGCTGAGAGTTTTTACATGAATATTGTCTTCTAGAGAGTATCCAAACTCAAATGGAGTCCTTATTAAAATTATTATCACATTATTTCATAGAATAGTGAAGTCTTAGCCACCATCTCGGACCATCACTTTGTTCCCCGACTAGTCCCGACTACGTTCTCATTTCCTGAAGAGAACAATGAAAGCAAAATGGCGAGCTCAACTAGCCTAGTAAGAAATATTATGACTAAGATAATGCAGAATAAATTATCATTAGCCTTCAACAGTGTTAAACTGATAATAAACAACACGTTTAATTACAGCGGAATAAGCAATCCATTAGAAGAGTCAAGTAGAGCATGATATCTACTATCTTCTATTATTTAAAAGTTTATCATCAACTTTATCACTGAGACTCAACTCAATAAATAATCCACATCACTGAATTATCCATGCACTACGGGCCAAGGATATTCATTAGTATCACGTCCACGAATTATCCATGCACTACAGGCCAAGGATATTCGTGTAATCACTAATGGTCATGATCATGCCAACAACTGTCCATCAATGCACTACGAGCCAATGAGGACTTTTACCACATCATTTGTAACATTACAGGTCATGATTATACCGAATAATCCTTGGTCATAATCATACCAATCAACAGTCCATCTATGCACTACGGGCCAAAGATGACTTTCATCACAATATAAGCATGATGATGATGACAATGATATAAAAATACAATTAGATGAAAGCAAGGATAAATTTAAAAGATTTATAATTCAATTTATCCAGAATTTAATAATGTCCAAATTGTCAACATGATACTGCTTTGTGGAGTAAAAGTCAAGAATAATATTGTATCAAAAATAATTTAGACAGAAAAGAAATCAATTTTTATTATGAATAGTACCCCGGGTGAATAGTACCCCATGAATAGTACATCGTGGATAGTATTTCTGGAATAGTACTCTGTGAATAGTACTTTATGAATAGTACCCCATGAATAGTACTCTAACATGAATAGCTTAAAATTTAACAAGAATGTTCAGAAAATATCATTGTAAAACGATACTAGATGAAGCGCAAATTTCAAGGATATTCTACTAATTTCACGGAGTATAGAAGCAATACTTTAACTAAATGAGTGTAGAATTAGGAATATGAACTGAAATAATATTACTTATATACTACAGAGTATAGAAGAAAATATTATTTCATATGAATATTGAAAAAAATAATATCTCTTACCTTAGTAGAAGGCTGGATACTGCAATAGTGAAGTAGCAGAATACTCTTCTTCTTTCTCTCTATAGCTTCTCTCTCTATAATTACTCTTGTGAGTCTTAGTGAATTGGTGAGAATGAAAGAAGAATGAGGTTCTATTTATAGGAAAACATAGTTTCGATAATTGCACGTTTAGAGGCTCGAATTATTACAGTATAGTACCTTCATCTTTACCTCCATTTTGAATTTAGTCCTTCAAGTATTATCAATCTTGCACCACCTCCCCTAATAGTACATGCATGTGAATCAATAGTTCCATACATGTGAACCAACAGTAATTTGCATGTGAATCAATAACAATTAATTGCTCATTTATCCGATTAATTGCTCGTTTGGTCAATAATAACAAAACCAACAAATTACAGAATTACCTCCTTTGAGGGTAATTGGGTCACAGAATAATTAAATAAAACTAAATGAACAAACATCTTTAATCAACACGAACTTATTCATCATTAATATTATAACTCACATTATTTAACAACCAGTTCATTCCCAGGAAAGAGGGGGCTTTCCAATAAGGATTTCTCCCTATTGGTGCGCAATTAGTTGACCAAACCTCTTTTCTCGACAGAACTTTCTAGACATCGTCAATAATGCAAATAATAATATGAATAACTTTGTCGTCTCAATTATTGATTTAATAATATAAAATATTGTGCAGATGATACTGTGACAATAATTAAATCAATAATATAAGAGATACTATGCAGCAATTACTAAGGCAATAATTGAATAAAACTGAGTGACTTCTCATGTAAGCATCAATAATCAAAGATATTGTACAATACCGTGTGCTACTATACAACCACGCGTATTACTGTACTTTTACCATCGGGTATTTCAACAGTCTAACGGTAAAATTTTCGTCATTATTTTTATAAAAAGATATTTCTATCATTTTTTAACTTCGACAATAATTCCATTATGGGGTCCACCAATGATTGTGTCGTCGTACGAATATTCCTTGTTAAAACGAATATTCCCCGACCAATTGAATATTTTATAACAACTTGCTTACTTTGCAAAATTTATAAATATTACCAACAACTATAACATTATATCAAATCCATACCATAATATTCAAAAATATATTTCGAGAAATTAAATCTTTATTCATAAAAGTTGGGATCTTACAACCTCCCCTTCTTATGAAATTTCGTCCTCAAAATTGGGGTGCGTACCTGGTATATCGAAGAGGTGAAGATACCTTGATTTTATTTCAGATTCTAACTCCTAAGTCATTTCCTCAACATCGTGGTTTCTCCACAAAACTTTGACTTGAGGTATAACCTTGAAGCGTAGAATATGATCCTTCTTATCCAAGATTTTAAAAGGTACCTCTTCATATGTTAAATCTTCCGCTATCTCGTCTGGTTCTAAATCAATAATGTGGTTTGGGTCTTCCACATATTTACGTAACATAGATATGTGAAAAATGTTATAAACACGAGACATACTTGGCGGTAAGGCGAGTCTATAGGCCACAGTTCCTACTCGATCGAGGATTTCAAATTGGCCAATGAATTGAGGATTGAGCTTTCCTCTCTTTCTAAATCTTATAACTCCTTTCCATGGAACAACACATAACAACACATGATCTCCAACTTTAAATTTCACGTCCTTTCGATGAAGATCGGTATACCTCTTTTGTCGATCTTGTGAGGTTTTTATACGTTGTCGGATCATTTGAATCTTTTCCGTTATCATGCGTACCAATTTTGGTCCCAACAACGTTGCTTCACCCACCTCATCCCAGCATACTAGAGAATGACACTTGCGTCCATACAACGCCTCGAATGGAGCCATGCCAATACTTGCTTGATAATTGTTGTTGTAGGAAAATTCCACTAATGGCAAGAACTTGTCCCAACTTCCTTTGAAGTTAAGGACACAGAGTCTTAATAGATCTTCAAGAGTTTTAATAGTCCTCTCTGAATGCCTGTCCGTTTGAGGATGATATTCCGAACTGAATCGTAAATCCGTGCCCATAGCTTTTTGCAAACTAACCCAAAATCGTGAAGTGAATCTTGGGTCTCGATTAGAAACTATGGATACTGACATACCATGCAGTCTTACAATCTCATTTATGTATATACGAGCAAGACGTTCAAGTGAATAAGTTTCTCGTATAGGTACAAAATGAGCAGACTTGGTCAATCTATCAATAATGACCCAAATTACATCTATGCCTTGAGCAACCTTGGGAAGACCAGTAATGAAATCCATGGTAATGTGCTCCTACTTCCATTCTAGAATTTCAAGTGGTTACAATGAACCTTTTAGCACTTGATGCTCCGCCTTGACTCGTTGACAAGTTAGACACCTTGAGATAAACTCTGCTATCTCTCTCTTCATATTGCTCCACCAAAATGTATGTCGAAGATCATGATACATTTTGGTACTCCCAGGATGAATTGCAAACGGTGTGTTGTGCGCCTCCATCATGATATTATACTTTTAATTAAGGTCATTAGGAACAAAAAGTCTGGAGTTGACTCGAAGTATTCCTTCTTCATCGATTCTTGCTTTTGGAATAGCACCTTCTTGTACTTTCTTCCTCATATACATCAGCTCCAGGTCTGTAGCTTGATCAGCTTTAACTTTATCGATTAAAGTCAGTTCTACTCGTATATTTTCCAGCATCATGTGGGTCCCTGGAGTCTTTATCTCTATCTCCATCCTTTGTAAGTCATACAAAATGGGCCTTTGCGTTGACAATATCGTACTCGTACCCGCATATGATCTTCTACTCAATGAGTCAGCTACTACGTTCGCTTTTCCAGGATGTGTCAGCTACTACGTCATTGCCTCATGTTGAGCTCCTTTTGGGTGAAGAAATATTTGAGGCTTTTATGATCCATATAGATCTCCACTTTTTTCATATACAGGTAATGCCTCCATATTTTAAGCGCGAAAACGACAGCTGCCAACTCTAGATCATGAGTAGGATAATTCCTCTAATATTCTTTGAGTTATCGTGAGGCATAGGCTATGACTTTCCCATGTTGCATGAGAACACATCCTAAACCTTTTCCTGAAGCATCACTGTATATGACAAATCCCTCTGAACTAGATGGTATTGTCAGAACAGGTGCTGAAATGAGTCTCCTCTTGAGTTCTTGAAAACTCTTCTCATATTCGTCGCTCCAACCAAATTTTATATCTTTTTGAGTCAGCTGAGTTAATGGAGTAGTGATTCAAGAAACTCTTTCCACGAATCTCTGATAATAATCAACTAAGCCTAGAAAGCTACGTACTTTGGTCACTGAAGAACGTTTGTTTCACGTGCGGGTCAAAGGATCATTTTGCTCGTGAATGCCCTAAGAAGAAAGTTAGGGAGACAATAGGAAGCAATGGAGGTAGCAGTGGAGGTACATGGACCATTGCTGGACCAACGACATCAAACAAACCCACAGCCAGAACCTTCAACATGACTGTGCAAGATGTTGTGCAATCAAGGGATGTTGTGTTAGGTATTATCCCAATCAATGATATTGCTGCTTATGTATTATTTGATTCGTGTGCTACTTGCTCGTTTATATCTGATGAATTTGCTCAGAGGTTAGGATTGCCTAGTGAAGAATTGAATTTCCCTTTAAACATAGAAATTGCGAATAAGGAAGTAATTCATGTTAGGTTCGTATACAAGAATTGTAGGGTGAACATTAAGGGAAATGTCATGATGGTAGATTTAATTCCGATAAAACTTGGAGAGTTTGACGTTATTTTGGGAAGGGATTGGTTGTTCAATTATGGAGCGATAATTGATTGCCAAAAGAAATGTGTAAACCTTATTACTCTGTTAAAGGTAGTTTTCTATGGTAGCAAATCGTCTAGACATGCGAGATGTCTGACGATTATGCAGGCCTTGAAGTTGTTGAGTCAAGGCTGTGTGGGTTATTTAGCTTACATAGTTGATACTCAGAAGAAGGGTGTGAAACTGGAGGAGATACCAGTGGTTAGGGAATTTGTAGATGTGTTTTCGGAGAATTTGCCAGGACTTTTGCTTGACAGAGAAATTGAGTTCGTGATCAACTTAGCGCCAGGAACTTCTCCGATATCGAAGGCCCTGTATAGAATGGCTCCGGTGGAGATGAAGGAACTGATGGTACAACTGCAAGAATTACTAGACAAGAAATACATTCAACCAAGCATATCACCGTGGGGAGCGCCGGTATTTTTCATGAAGAAGAAGGATGAGTCAATGCGTCTTTGAATTGATTATAAGGAATTAAACAAAGTCACTATTAAGAATAAATATCCGTTGTCAAGAATAGATGACTTGTTTGATCAATTGAAGGGTGCTAAGTACTTCTCGAAAAAAGATTTGAGAAGTGGGTATCACCAATTGAAATTAAAAAAGGAGGATGTACCTCAAACGACATTCAGAACTCGGTATGGACATTATGAGTTTCTGGTAATGTCTTTTGGTTTGACCAATGCCCCTGCTTCATTCATGGATTTAATGAACATGGTGTTTAAACCATTCTTAGACACGTTTGTGGTGGTATTTATCGACGACATTCTGGTGTACTCCAAATCTCAGGAAGAACACGTGGAACATTTACGTTTGACATTGGAGACACTAAGAAAGGAAAATTTGTACGCGAAATTCTCTAAGTGTGAATTTTGGCTAGATCGTGTACAATTTCTTAAGCATGTGATTGACAAAGATGGGATTTCAGTGGATCCATCAAAAGTTGAAGCCATAATCAATTAGGAACAACCAAGAACACCTTCGGAGGTGAGGAGTTTCTTGGGACTGGCTGGTTATTATAGATGGTTTATTCAAGATTTTTCTAAGATAGCCACTCCGTTAACAAATTTGATAAGGAAAGCTATAAAATTTGTGTGGACGGAGAAGTGTGAAGCGAGTTTTCAAGACTTGAAAAATAAATTAAGTGTGGCACCTGTGTTGTCGTTACCAGATAATACAAGAAACTTTGTGGTGTATAGTGATGCCTCACATAAAGGATTGGGTTGTGTTCTTATGTAGAACGGCAAGGTTATTGCATTTGCATCAAGACAACTGAAGGACTACGAGAAAGGGTATCCGACTCATAACTTAGAGTTGGCTGCGGTGGTATTTGCCCTAAAGATATGGAGACACTATCTCTATGGGGGAAAATGTGAGATCTACACAGACCATAAAAGTCTGAAGTATATTTTCACTCAGAAGGACCTGAACATGCGTCAAAGAAGATGGATGGAATTGATAAAAGATTACGATTGTGAGATCTTTTATCATCCAGGTAGAGCGAATGTGGTTGCAGATGCTTTGAGCATGAAAGGTCGAGAAAAGTTGATGTGGATAACCACTCAGGAGGAACTTATTTCAACAATGACAAAGCTGGAGTTGGAAATAAAATTTCTAAACGAATCCGATGAACGACTATTCCAGATAGAAGCTAGTCCAACTTTGGTGGACAAAGTTAAGAATGCTCAATTACAAGATGAAGAATGTGGAAAGATAAAAGAGAAAGTTGTTGAGAGTGGTGAAGTGAAATACAAGATCGATACCGAAGGGTTACTAAAATTCTAGGGAAGAATTTGTGTTCCAGCTGTACCGGATATTAAAGAAGAAATCTTGACTGAAGCTCATAATTCAAGATACTCGATTCATCAAGGAAGTACGAAGATGTATCAAGATTTACGACATCATTTTTGGTGGCCAAACATGAAAAGAGATGTCGCAGAACATGTCATGAAATGTTTGACATGTCAAAGAGTCAAGGCCGAGCATCAAAGACCAAGCAAATTACTTCAACTATTGGAAATACCGGAATGGAAGTGGGAACAAATCACAATGGATTTTGTGGTGGGTCTTCCAACTACTCAGAGAAGATGCGATGCGATTTGGGTGATAGTGGACAGACTGACAAAATCAGCACACTTTTTGCCAATAAAGATTAGGTTCAATCTTGATCAGTTGGCAAGGTTGTACGTTAAAGAGATCGTTTCGAGACATGGAGTGACAATGTCAATTGTGTCAGATAGAGATCTGTGATTCACGTCAAACTTTTGGAAGAGACTACAAGAATGTATGGGAACACAGTTGAGAATGAGTACGGCATATCATCTGCAAACAGATGGCCAAATCGAATGAACAATCCAAACATTGAAAGATATGCTTAGGGCATGCATCATGGACTTCAAAGGGAGCTGGGATGAACATTTACCATTGGTGGAATTTTCATACAACAACAGTTACCACGCAAGCATCGGCATGCCGCCCTACGAAGCATTGTACGGTAGAAAGTGCAGAACTCCACTATGTTGGGATGAAGTCGGTGAACGTCAACTATTCGGACCATAATTGGTACAACAAACTGCTGACGTTGTCAAACTCATCAGAACAAGATTGGTAGCTGCTCAAGACAGATAGAAGAAGTATGCTGATCAACATAGACAAGATTGTGCATTCGACGTAGGAAATTACGTGTTCTTAAAAGTTTCTCCTTGGAAGGGAAATATTCATTTTGGTAAAAAGGAAAAGCTAAGCCCGAGGTTTATTGGACCCTTCGAAGTGCTGCGAAGAGTAGGAGAAGTGGCTTACGAGGTAGCTCTGCCTCCAGAGTTGGAAAACGTTCATAATGTTTTTCATGTTTCGGTGTTACGACCGTATAAACCCGATTACAAGCACGTGATCGAGTACGAACCATTGCAGTTTGATAAGGACTTGTCCTATGAGGAGATTCCTATCCAGATAGTTGACAGGAAAGAACAGGTGCTCAGGAATAAATTAATACCTTCCGTGAAGGTGATATGGAGGAACCACAATGCTGAAGAAGCTACGTGGGAACTCGAAGATAAAATGATGAAAGATTACCTTGAGTTATTTGTTTAATCTATGTCTTCGATTCTGGAGACAGAATCTTTGTAAGTATGGAAGAATGTGAGGAATGATTTGTTTGAGTTGTGATTCTGGGGACAAAATCCTTGTAAGGAGGGAAGGTTGTAACAATCCAGAATTTTAAATTGTAATTCAAAATATTTATTGAGTTATATAAATATTTTAATTGATGTGTTTATTTGTTAAATAAATAATTTATGAGTTAAGAAAATTGATCATCATGATATAATATTCTAATTTAAATTATAAATTAAGTTAGAGAGTTTATAATGATTAAATGAATTATTATAATGATATTTTAATTTGATGTGGTAATTAAAAGGATGTGTTAAATTATTAAATAAAATATAATTATAAAGAAAATTATAATTTTGATTTATGTGATAAATTTATTTAATAAATTATTATTAGAATTAATTAAATTGAATATTAAAATTTAATTAAATAAAGTGTGACCTTAAATTATACTATAAAGGAGTTATTAAAATAAGTTAAAGGAGGTTAATTCAGTTTTGCCAAACAAGACTTATGCATATTAAGTCTTTAATTTAAATATGTTTTACCAAACAAGGCATAAGATTTAATTGGTTAATTTTTAGGTAGTTAGCCAAACAAGCCTTATGTCTTTTGATTTTCAAATAAAAAATAACTGATGTCAGTTAAAGTTATATTTATATTATATAATTAATACCTATATTATTATTACGTTATAATATTAGTACGTAAGTTTAGAATAGGGAGGAAGAACACAGAGAAGAAGAAAGTTGCAGAGAAAAATTGAGAGAGAATTGGGAGAAGTCTAGAGAATTTGAGAGAGAAATTGGGGAAAAGAAAGCTTGATAATCAAAGGATAACCATCATCATCTAAAACTAAGGTATCATCTTACTTTTACTTTTCAAAAAGTTTTAGTTTTATTCTATTCAAAAGAATTCTCAATAAAACTTTGTGAATATTGAATTATTTGTGTTATATAGTTTCCATGTGATAATTGGTTGTTATGAAATTGTTTTCATAAGTTTGTAGATGAGTTATAGTAAGTTAATTCATGTTATGTATTTATTTGTGAAAGAAACCATATTACAGTGAATTGGTATGAATATATATGAATATGGCTTAGTTTAAAGTAAAATTGAGGTTTAATTCTTTGTATAATATATAAATTGATTATTGATTTTGAAAGTAGATTAATAAACGTAAACAAAGTATTTTAAATTAACTGTTTTGGTGGAAAAACAAAATCATAGTGATGATTTTCACTAAAAATGTGAAAAATGAAGTTTTATCAAAAAAAGTGAAATTAGATGTTTTAAATTCGATGTTTATATTGTTATATGGGTAAAATCAAGTTAAGAGTCCTTAAATTATGTTTGTGTGAAGTCTATATATGTATTACATGTTAATTCAGTTGTTAGAAAGTAGCTTGTAGGCCAAAATTGGCATTGTTTATGTTGTTGCCGAAATTCGTCACGTAGGGACCTAGAGTTAACACATGCAGCCACTGCCTCTCAAAGACAAGTCTCGTGTACAAATACATAAGTATTGGCATGTGACTCGCGTCATTACCGTAGGGCAAATCCCACAAGATAAATTATAGTGAAAAGCAGTCATGAAAGTTAGTAGAATGGTCAGACAGTATGTTTTAGTTACACCAAGTCTAAAAAAGTTGACTAAGTGAAATAGTATAACTGTTAGGATGTGATTTTGGTATTACTATACTAAGAATGAGCATATTATTAATATTCTACGAGTTTTATTACTAATGTAACTTGACTGTTTGGTTAAAAATCAAACCATACATGATGTAGATACGTATTTATTTAGAGTGTTGGTAATGACTAATTATGTCATGATGACATGTATATAGGGTATTGTGATTCGAGTTATTTCGGTTTAGCTTACACTCACGGCAAGTTTACTTACCCTATCTCGATTATATTGAGCAAGTTATTCTTGTTTTTAACTTGTTTCATTGGGCAAGTTTTCTAAACCTTAATCTTATGTTGAGCAAGTTTCTTGTCTCTAGTTTGTTTCCAATTATGCAAGTTTCTTAACTCTAATTATATTGTGTAAGTTTTTCTAAACCTAAACTTGTTAGTTAGCATGCAAGTTTCTACATTTTGATATATTAAAGTTGAACAAGTTTTATCGTTCAATTTACCATTTGTTATGCATGCCCAATACTCAATTCTAAATAAGATTTCAACCTTAGCTTAATATTGATCAAGTAAGGCATGTTATATTATTCAATATTTATGCTATTAGATTATTCCTAAAGCATGACCTTAATTTACAATGTCGATTCAGTTATGATTTATTCCATAGCATAACATTATTAACTTTTTATTAAACTAATCCTTAGTTGATGTCTGTTGAATTCCAAATTACCTAGAAACGTATCCAAACCAAACTTACTTTGGGGCGGATTTGTATTCTAAATGCTGAGATGAACAACCTTATTATAGGGGATATTTTAAGCATAGCGTTGAAATGTTTGTGCACAATACATTGTACGAAGGGCTGATCCCCCTAAGTACGAGGAGTCCCTATAGTCTTATGATTGTTAAAGTTTAAGTTGAAAGATTACTTATAACTATGGACATAGTTCATGGTCTTATGAGCCTCAGATATATATATATTTCAGAATTTGATTATCATTAATAGAGCATATTATTCAGTTCTATTGAGTCTATTATTTGGAAATTGTTGTAAAGTTTTATTCATTGTTATTTCAAGTGAGCCTTGTTTGCTCACTCTTGCTTATATAAATATTACAGCTAAAGTTGAGAAGGTCGATGTACCTAGCACCAGTAAAGGGAAATGAAAGATGAACAAGTATTGAAGACTTGTAACCATGTTGACATTTTGTTGTCAGACTTTATTTTAATTATTGTAATGAAGTTATTTAATTTTTTCGCATATGATATTTGTATTTGAAGGTTAGATAACCTAGGAAATTTTTATTAATGTAATCCTTTAATGGGAAGGTTTATTGTTCAGTTTTATTATGATTGGGTAGTTAGACATGAATGTTTTATCAAGTGAACACCAAATCTTGAGGGAATGAAGTACCCAAATTTGGGGGTGTCACAAGTTGGTATCAAAGCTTTAGGTTATGAACCTTAGGTGGTGGAAAAGCCTTATGAAGTAACCTTTGAAAAGATAGTGGTGATAAACTCTTATCGAGTTTTAAGGAAGAAGTAATAAAACACTTATGTGCTTTTGTGATTACAACTTATGTGCTCGTGAGTGTCGAGTAATAATGATTAGTAATTAAAACTTAAAAATTTTGTTGTCAGGATGGCTAATGTAGGAGAATCCAGTCAGGCTAGGGAAGAAGGACCTCAGATGCCTAGAGAGGAGGAGCCTCGTGACATTCAGGTGGTCTGGGAACAACTACTTTCATGGGAGTCAGCTCCGTTGGTCACAGTAGTTGGGCAGGAGGGTTTACCTGATGAGGATGATGATGTAGAAGCGGATGAGGAGGATCCCGTTGAGCTTCCACAGTTGAATGAGAATGACGAGGACGAGGAGGAAGAGATTCCACTGAACTCGATCGCTGCTCGTATATACGATGAAGTTTACGACCGTAATGGGGAACTTCAGGATATCGTCAAGGAGTTAGAAGAGATAGTAGCTGAACAACAGACCTCGATGGCACAGAAGGACGACGAGATCCAAGATCGAGATGAACGTCTGAATAATGTCGAAAAGAAGCTGGTCCACACTAAAGAAGAGAATGAACAAATGACAGCGGAGATTGCAGAGCTGAAGAACAAGTTGAAAGAAGAATCTACTAAGAGGGAAAGAGCCGAAGATGCGTACGAGGAAGCTTATCAATGATCCGGAATAGCAAAGAGAGACACACAAGCAAAGAGGATGAAGATGGAGGAGATGAATAAGTGTTCAACACCATGATTAATCGAGCTCAAGATCGGGTCATGGGTTATCCGATTCAGTTCGAGACACTGCCGCCATACATATTAGACCACAGAACAATGTTCCGGATCATGGAGGAAGAGCGTCGTAAGGCTACGCAACATCTTAGTAGGACATCATAGGGAATGTACCTGATATTCGATTAATAAGATGTTAAATAATATGTAAATCCCTAGTGATATGTAATCAATGGGATATGATGTTGATGTTATCCTGAAACTTTCGTAGTTCAGGAAAGTAATGTAAATAGCAGTGATACTATTGTTTTTATGTTTCCAAAAAGATTATGAATGAATAAAAGTTATTATTTTATTTTATTCAAAGTGTTATGTGTTATGTGATGATTTCTTTTATGGGGTGTAAGTTAAGTAGAAATACTTAAAAGGAATTGAGTAATAATCTAATGAGTATATTTTAACAGAAAATGCCTCCAAGACGTCAACCACGACAAAGAACCACTGAGGGAACTACCAATAACGATAATGTTGAGGCTAACCCAGTTTAGCAGCTAGTGACGTTATTGAGGGGTGCATTGTAGAATCGACCGCAGAATCAAGTTGTGACATTTAAGGACTTCAAGGCGGTTGGACCACCAGAATTCTGTGGGTCCATGAATCCAGTTGAGGCAAAGACCTGGATAATGAAAATAGAGAAAGTGTTTGATGTTGCGAGAGTTTGGGAGAATTAGAAGACTGCTTTTGCAACATTCATGTTGAAAGCAAAGGCGAGTTATTGGTGATAGGCCAATAAAACTCGAGGAGGACAAGGGGTTATGAATTGGGATAGGTTTAAGGAGATATTCTTCGAGACTTATTTCCAAGAGAGTTCGAAGAATCAAATGGAGGTTCAGTTTTTAGAACTGAAGTAGGGATCAGTGACGGTATCAGAGTATACCGCAAAATTTAACGAGTTGGCGAGGTTTGCGCCATATCAAGTCAAGACAAAGTAACTATAAAGCTAAGAGGTTTGAACAGGATGAAAACCTGGTTTATACAAAGAGGGTCTCCCCTGTTCCAACTGAACACATTTACAGCACTAATGGAGAAGGCAATTCTCGCTGAAGGTGGAGGCGAGGTAGTAACAAAGTTTAATCAAGAACAAAAAAAGAAGAAGAATGACGTGGAGGTTAAGAATGGTGGTGGTGGTAGTGGAAATGGTAACAATAACCTGAAGAGGAAATGGAATGGAAATGTGGTTGCTGGAAATCAGCAGGGTAATCAGCAGAATAAGAAGTTCGAAGCATGTGCTACCTACGGGAAGTTTCACAAGGGTGTGTGCTTAATGGGGAAACATGTATGCTTTAACTGTGGTCAGGAAGGTCACATCACCCCAAATTGCAATCAACCCAAGAAGAACGTTTGCTTTACGTATGGGTTAAAGGATCATTTTACTCGTGAATGCCCTAAGAAGAAAGCTGGGGAGACAACAAAAAGCAAGGGAGGTAGCAATGGAGGTACATGGACCATTGCTGGACCAACGACATCAAACAAACCCACAGCCAGAACCTTCAACATGACTGTGCAAGATGTTGTGCAATCAAGGGATGTTGTGTCAGGCATTATCCCAATCAATGATATTGCTGCTTATGCATTATTTGATTCGGGTGCTACTTGCTCGTTTATATCTGATGAATTTGCTAAGAGGTTAGGATTGCCTAGTGAAGAATTGAATTTCTCTTTAAACATAGAAATTGCGAATAAGGAAGTAATTCATGTTAGGTTTGTATACAAGAATTGTAGGGTGAATATTAAGGGAAATGTCATGATGGTAGATTTAATTCTGATAAAACTTGGAGAGTTTAATGTTATTTTGGGAATGGATTGACTATTCAATTATGGAGCGATAATTGATTGCCAAAAGAAATGTGTAAACCTTATGACTCCGTCAAAGGTAGTTTTCTATGGTAGAAAATCACCTAGACGTGCGAGATGTCTGACGATTATGCAGGCCAAGAAGTTGTTGAGTCAAGGTTGTGTGGGTTATTTAGCTTACATAGTCGATACTCAGAAGAAGGGTGTGAAACTGGAGGAGATACCAGTGGTTAGGGAATTTGTAGATGTGTTTTCGGAGGATTTTCCAGGACTTTTGCCTGACAGAGAAATTGAGTTCGTGATCGACTTAGCACCAGGAACTGCTCCGATATCGAAGGTCCCGTACGGAATGGCTCCGGTGGAGATGAAGGAATTGGTGGTACAACTGCAATAATTGCTAGACAAGAAATACATTCAACCAAGCATATCACCGTGGGGAGCGCCGATATTATTCGTGAAGAAGAAGGATGGGTCAATGCGTCTTTGCATTGCTTATAAGGAATTAAACAAAGTCACTATTAAGAATAAATATCTGTTACCAAGAATAGATGACTTGTTTGATTAATTGAAGGGTGCTAAATACTTCTCGAAAATAGATTTGAGAAGTGGGTATCACCAATTGAAAGTAAAAAAGGAGGATGTACCTCGAACAACATTCAGAACTCGGTATGGACATTACGAGTTTCTGGGGAGGACTTGTATTCTAAATTCTGAGATGAACAACCCTATTATAGGAGATAATTGACGCATAGCGTTGAAATGTTTGTGCACAATTGTGGGTCATTTTACCGATCAATATATGCGTGCAAGTATACACGGTCAACAAGTAATAAAGAGTAAGTAAAGTATCATTCCCACGGAGAATTAACTAATAAATTTCACCAATCACTAGCCCATAACCATTTCAGTCTTATTTAAACAAGTGATTTAATATTATATATTTAAACTATGAAATTAAATAAACCTAACTATTCCTAGGGTGAGACTAGATAATGAAGATTTGAGATTATAATTTCATCTATTGAATCAGTTAAATCAACGCACTCCCTGTTAAGCCAAATTACATGCACTGGATTGCTAGTAGAGAACACGAAAGTAAAGTACAGCCATATCTCAATGTACCATACCCATATCACATATAATACATAATTGATAGAATACACATGAACACCCACATTACCTAAACCACTATATGTCTATGTGATTTACAAATAATTAGGGTTTAAGCCCAAATTCTCAATTGACTACGAGCGATGCCTCGGTATATATCTATCCTAAGCACGAATCATACATTACATCACCATGTAGAACATACAAACACAAGCTATCAAGATCAAATCTAAACCCATACTTCGTCTTTCAAGTTCATATGGATTATTACAGTAATTGATGGCCAATCAACTAAGCAAATAAGCATGAATCTTAATAGACAATCCTATAACAATCAATAAGGTTAACAATTATTATTAACAATCCTATAGCAATTGAAAATAAAACCTGAGAGGAGAAACAATAAAACTATTATTAAGACTTACAACTATCAAACATCTATGAAATATAGAAAGCATGAAGAATTAAACATAGGAGAATAAGTAAATGGAAATGTAAATAAGAATTAAACAAGGAGGGAGAAAGATTGGATGGGGTGCCTCCCATCTAGCGCTCGGTTTATAGTCCGTTAGCTGGACTCTTTTCTTGACAACGCTATCCAATTCCTCTACGATAAGCTAAAAACCCTCCATCCATTAGAACTGCTATGTGCTTTGGTAAGTTCCCCATCATGAGAGTTTGTGAATTGAAACAACCTAGCATATTTCCTGTAGATGATGTCCCCAGTTCTATTGCATAGCTAGGTGCTTCGTTTGTTGTATTTGTGAATAAATTTTTGAATTGAGGCATGACAGATACAAGAGGCTTATCTTCTTCTATTATCTCTTCCTTGGCCCACCATGGTTTGTAAGAGGCCTCTTAATCGCAGAAATTCTTACTTTGGATGTGACTACCAAGGGGACATGGGTGTGCAAAGTTCACTGAATTTTTCAACTCTAACTGAGAAGGCACTTGGGGATTTATACAAGTCAGGTCATGATCTTCATTTTCCATACCCCCAGTTATCTCCTCAATAATAACTTCTTTGAGCTCATCGAGTGGCATATACAATTCTGGTTCTCCATCAATTTCATCATCCATGACATAACACCAATCTTTTTGAGGGCGATTATTCAAGGCTTCGAAAATTTGATCCATCTGATTCTGAAGATTTCGAATTGACCTCTCTTGCTCAATCATCTTCTCCTCAGTTGATGCTATAAATTTGAACCACAAATCCTCCAATCTTGAATTATATTGTTCAGTTTTGAAATACATGTATTGAGGACCATTCATTGAGGAGTTAATTAGTTGTTCCATTTGTCGATTAAGATTCTGGGTTGATAACTCCTGACTCATTATCATCTCTTCCTGGTCTGCTATGCTCTTAGACATAAATTCCTTTAACTCTGAATTTTCTTCTTGTCGCAATGGAGGTGGATATGAGAAACCTGATGGCTATGTTGGACTTAGAACACAATATTGGTCTTGATAGTCATAACTCCATTTATTATATGGGTGATACCCCCAACCTTGATGATAATTGGAATAAGCATAGTTGTTGAGGTAATCACCCCCAAATTGTACTTGTCCAACACTGATGTTGCACTGATAACTCGGATGCTCGCCAGCACAATATTCACATGTAACTTCTATCTCTCGAGTGCGTTGGGCTACAAGAACCTCCAACCTTTTTGAAAGTGTTGCAATTTGTGCT
Organism: Panax ginseng; assembly: GCA_020205605.1. Classification (NCBI taxonomy): domain Eukaryota; kingdom Viridiplantae; phylum Streptophyta; class Magnoliopsida; order Apiales; family Araliaceae; genus Panax; species Panax ginseng. The sequence continues at coordinate 47,799,742 of CM035147.1, read as the reverse complement.
GACAATATAGAAAATACATTGAGTCCCTCAGTGCTTATGTCCCTTGGTCAAGTCATGTTTGCATAAGGCCATTGATAAGCAAAGTTATCCATGGTACCTGAAAAGAGAGAAATATAGGAAGATAATTAAAACAAAAAAATGTTTAAATTAAGACCTATTTGATTGAAATTAATGTTGGCAACAATTTATTAAGTTAATTCCCCAGTAACAGTGCCAAAAACTTGTTGGTCGTTTTACCGATCAATATATGCGTGCAAGTATACACGGTCAACAAGTAATAAAGAGTAAGTAAAGTATCGTTCCCACAGAGAATTAACTAATAAATTTCACCAATCACTAGCCCATAACCATTTTAGTCTTATTTAAACGAGTGATTTAATATTATATATTTAAACTATGAAATTAAATAAACTTAACTATTCCTAGAGTGAGACTAGATAAAGAAGACTTGAGATTACAATTTCATCTATTGAATCATTTAAATCAACGCACTCCCTGTTAAGCCAAATTACTTGCACTGGATTGCTAGTAGAGAGCACGAAAGTAAAGTATAACTATATCTCAATGTACCATACCCATGTCACATATAATCCACAATTGATAGAATACACATGAACACCCACATTACCTAAACTACTATATGTCTATGTGATTTACAAATAATTAGGGTTTAAGCCCAAAATCTCAATTGACTACGAGCGATGCCTCGGTATATGTCTATCCTAAGCATGAATCACACATTCCATCACCATGTAGAACATATAAACACAAGCTATCAAGATCAAATCTAAACCCATACTTCGTCTTTCAAGTTCATATGGGTTATCACATTAATTGATGGATAATCAACTAAGCAAATAAGCATGAATCTTAATAGTCAATCCGATAGCAATCAATAAGGTTAACAATGAAGTCTATCAGATTAAACTAAGCAATAGAATCCATTGCAATCCCAAAATAAAGTTTAACTCATCATAGAATCAAAATCCATAATCCATAATTGATTATACATTGAAAGATAAAAATAGAAGTAAAGAGAGTTAGGGATTAAGAATCGCAAATTTGAGTTTCTCCTCTTGTTTCACTTCTGAACTTTCAAGGATATTCAATTGCTTCAATCCCCAAATCTTAGCTAATCTAGGGTTCTAATCTACTCTAATCTAATATTAAAGAGAGAAAGTAACGATAGCTCTTTGATCCCCCAAGGGGTGGAATCTCCTTTACATACTGATAATACGTCTTATTTATAAGCCTTCATTGAACCCTCCTCTAAGTTACGCTTCAATTGCCCTTTTTAGTGAAAAAGTCAGCTCTAGTCAACATTAGAAGTGGCGCGGCCGTGCTGGAAATGGCCTGGAGTTAGGCGCGGCCACGCTCAAGTAGCCAAACGCATTTTTTTGGTCCAGGGACTCGCGCGGCCGCGCTACAATTTCATTACAAATTTGCGCGCCCGTGCCATTGGTTTTCTGATGTAGTGTCCTTTGGTAAAATGGCCATAACGTTTGATCAGAGAAGAGTTACGGGGCCTGCCACCTATAAAATCGAAGCTCTTGACGAGATCTACAACTTTCATTCTTTGATAATTGAAAAATGATGGACGGATGCAGTCTGAAATTGGGTTGGGAGTGACAGCTATGCAAATGGCCATCCAAAATAGTGACGCTCAACGTCCGTTGGTACAAAGGTCATAACTCTTGCATCCGAACTCTGATTGGAATGCTTCAAGATGTTCTAGAAAGCTAAGAATATGATCTAAGACATAGTCTAATTTCCAAGCCAAGAACATGAAATGAACATGAAAGCCCAAACGATGTCCGGATTTCTTTTTCTTGCGTTTTTATACCAATAGTCGCTCACATCATTCCCAAGCATATGATCTACAAAATGAACACAAAATGCATGAAAAGTTACTAAGAAACATGAGTATAAGCAACTAATTCAAGTAACAGATACCGGATAAATTTGTATAAAACCTACTTATCAACAATACATTGTACGAAGGGCTGATCTCCCTAAGTACGAGGAGTCCTTATAGTCTTATGACTGTAAAAGTTTAAGTTGAAAGATTACGTATAACTATGGACATAGTTCATGGTCTTATGACCCTCAGATATATATATTTCAGAATTTAATTATCATTAATAGAGCATATTGTTCAGTTCTATTGAGCTTATTATTTGGCAATTGTTGTAAAGTCGTATTCATTGTTATTTCAAGTGAGCCTTGTTTGCTCACTCTTGCTTATATAAATATTACAGCTAAATTTGAGAAGGTCGATGTACTTAGCACCAGTAAAGACAAAGGAAAGATGAACAAGTATTGAAGACTTGTAATCATGTTGACATTTTGTTGTCAGACTTTATTTTAATTATTGTAATGAAGTTATTTAATTTTTTCGCATATGATGTTTGTATTTAAAGGTTAGATAACATGGGAGATTTTTATTAATGTAATCCTTTAATATGAAGGTTTATTGTTCAGTTTTATTATGATTGGGTAGTTAGACACGAATGTTTTATCAAGTAAACACCAAATCTTGAGGGAATAAAGTACCCGGATTTGGGGTGGTCACAACTCGTATTTCTTCAACTTGGCATAAAGTGTAACGACCCCAAAATTCATATAATTTAACTATCGACTTCGGTCGTTAACAATACATTCAACCTCTTATTTTATATCATTAAACGATATTACAACCACTGAAATTTGCGGAATAATTACAATTTTCTATTACAAGCTATTCTCGTTCCCAAAACTTTGAACCTTTACTTCTAACTGTCTCATAATCATTTTAATACTACAAGAGTTTACATCACAAAATGATATTACAATTCAACATTAATACATTATTTGGAACCTTAAACATAGTTCAAATATTAATAACTCAGCCAAAGTATATAAATCTTCAAGTATCACATCTGATTCATATCTTTTAAGTAGCACATAACTTTACCTTAAATCATTAACCTGCAAAAGTGTGACACCCCCAAATTCTGGTACTTCATTTCCTCAAAATTTGGTGTTCACTTAATCAAAAATTTATTTCTAACTACCCAATCATAATAAAATTGAATAATAAAACGCACCATACTGTGATTAAACTTAAATAAAAATATCCCAGGTTATCTAACCTTTAATTACAATCATTCAAATGCGGAAATTAAATTATTACATCATTCAAAAGTCTATAACGATAAAATAAAATTACTAGTCTTCATCACTTGTACATTTTTTCCTTTCTTTTGCTAGTGGTCGGTTCATTGACCTTCTCTACCTTAGCTGCAATAAGTATATAATATGCAAGAGTGAGCAAAAAGGGCTCACTTGAAATAAGAATAAATACTTTACAACATTACAACCTTTGACAGAAATAGGTTCAATAGAACTGAATGATAGTTTCTATTAACATCTTAAACATATTACTGAGGGTTTAATGACCACGAATCATGTCCACAGTTATAAGTAATCTTTCAACTTTAACTTTAACAGTCATAAGACTATAAGGACTCCACGTACTTATGGGGATCAACCCTTCGTACAATGTATTGTGCACAACCATTTCAACGCTAAGCGTAAACCTCTAATAAAAGAGTTGTTCATCTCAGTATTTAGAATACAAGTCCGCACCAAAGTAAGTTTGGTTTGGATACATTACAAGGTAATTTAGAATTCAACGGTCATTAACTAAGGATTAGTTGAATACAAAAGAAATAACTGTATGTTATGGAATAATCATAACTGAATTGATATTTGTAAATTAACATCATGCTTTAGGAATAATCTAATAGCATAAACATTGAATAATCATATCATAATTTGCTTTGAACAATATTAAGTCAAAGTTTATTGAGAATTGGATACCAAGCATGCATAATGAATAGTAGTTTGAACGATAAAGTTGTTCAACACTAGAATATTAGAATATAGTGATTTGCATGCTAAATAATAAGTTACATATTAAAGAAACTTGTTCAATACTAAATATACGATTTAGAATACTTGCTTCCTTATGAACAATTAGATACAAAAGCTTTCTCAAAAATAAACCATCTAGCTCTACGAAAATGTAGAGTTAGCCACTTGTGTAATTGCAATTGAATCAAAGACAATAATGTACTCAACGAAATTAAACTCGCACAATAAAATTTCTGAGTTAGAGAACTTGCCTTTAGCACAAGTAAAACCTTACAACTTGAATCAATACCCTATACATATGTCATCATAACATAATTAGTCATTACCAACATTTTATATCTATATAAACAAATATATACATCATGTAGGTCAAATTACCCATTCACATAATCAAACTATGTTAATACTAGTTAACACTTGATAACATGCTCATTCATAGTTTAATACTACTGAAATCATCATTTAACATTCCTATTATTAACACATAACATTTATTTTCAAAATTTGTGTAATAAACTAAAACTGTCAGACCATTTACGCTAACTTTCATTTCTTAAGGCCACGGTTACATTATGGTTATACATTTGGCCATTAGTGCGAAATTTGAAGGTCATAATTGTGTCATTGCCACTAAGTCATGAGTCTGAGCCAACGATTGGGCGCTATAATGTATGGCGCATCGGCAATGATGAAACTTTATCTTCTTTGGCGTATTGCTGCATAAAGTCCGAAACTTCGGTGATGACCTCTAAGACAATGACATGAATAAAAAGCCAAATTGGCTTACAAGCTCCAATCTAACAAACTAATTAACATGTAATTCATACATAGACTTCATGTAAACATATTGTAAAGACTTCTAGCATGATTATACACATATAACAACACAATTATCAATTTACAACACTCAATTTCATTGCTTTTTGGCAAAAACTCCATTTTTGACATTTATAATGAAAATCAACACTGTGATTTTGTTTTTCCATCAAAACAGTAAATTCAAAATACCATGGTTATGATTATACATACTCTATCAAATTCAATAGTCAATTTATATATATTAATAATTAATCAAACCTTAATTTCATTTTAAACTAAGTCATACTCATATATTTTCATATAAACACTGTAATATGGGTTTCTTCACAAATTGCATACATACATGACTTAATTTCTCTATAATCATATATAAACTCATGAAACAACCTTTTACAAACAATTATCATACAAATTTATATATATATCAATAATTCATCTTTTTAAAATTATTTTACAGAGACTTTTTGGAAGAGGAAGACTAGACTTTAAAATAAAATAAGAGGATTAATATCCTACCTTTGATTTAAGAAGATGATGGCTATCCTTTTGATTATCAAGCTTCTTTTCCCCAATTCCTTTCTCAAAAACCTGTTAGAAATCACTCACTTTCTCTCTAGAGTTTTCTCAATTTTTTCTATATTCTTCTTCTTCTTCTCTCCCTTTTCTTCAACTGAGTCCTTCTTTTCTCTTCTAACATACGTAGAATAATATAAGGTATATAGTAATAATATATATTAATGATATAATATAAATATAGATATAACTTATATCAGTTATGTGAGTTTTTGAAAATCAAAAGCCATAAGGCTTGTTTGGCTAACCACTAAAAAAAAAATCAATTAATCATTATGCCTTGTTTGGAAAAACACTATTCGAATAAAGACTTAATAGACATTAGGTCTTGTTTGGCAAAACTAAATTAAACTCCTTTAATTTATTTTAATAACTCATTTATAGCAAGGTTATTTGTCACACTTCTAATAAATGAAATAATCAATTTAATCAATTCAAATGCTAATCTATTAAATTAGTTTAACACATAAGTCACTACCACATAATTATAATTTCCTTTATAATTATAAATTTATTTAACTAACTAACACTTTATTTTAATTACAAATTCTAATTAAAATATTATAATTCATTTAATCATTATTAGCTCTCTAACTTAATTATTAAATTAAATTAGTATATAATCTCATAACAATTAATTTTCTTAGCTCCTTAATTATTTATTCAACAAATAATTAACTAAACCACACATGAACTCAAATTGAACAATTATTTATTCAACAATAACATATCCATTAAATACTTATATAAATCAATAATCTCCTTAATTATTTATTCAACAAATAATTAACTAACCCACATCAACTCAAATTGAACAATTATTTATTCAACAATAAACATATCCATTAAATACTTATATAAATCAATAAATATTTAATATTATAATTTAAAATTCTGGAATGTTACAAAAAGTGGTTATTTGCAAGGTTGAACTCGACATCCCAGCAAAATCTAATAGTTTTCATGCATCACATAGCACATAATAACATGCTCGATATACATCTCATAAACATTGGACTAACATAGCATACATGTTATAGTTTATATAACAAGTATAAAGATTGAGTTCCTTACTCAATCAATATTCATTACTCAATCAACGTAGTCATAAATTGACTTTAACATTTCATACTTTTAACATTAATATAACACACCATGCTATTTGCAATAAAGATTTCAAACAGTTCATCATCAAATTCACATAGCAAATAGGAACTGAAAGACTTGCATTGATCGTTGTTTTGTAGTCTCAATTTGGACTTGATTTGCATGACAAAATCAAGCTAAGTGACCTTCCTTTTTATTGAAACACAATATTTAAATATTTATTGAATTAAATATAAATATTTATATTATACAAATATTTAATGGATGTTTATCGTTGAATAAGTATTTGTTTAATAATTGATTTGATGTGATTTGATTATTTATTTGTTTAATAAATAATTAATGAGTTAAGGAAAGTAATTATTTTGAAATAGTAATCTAATTTAATTTAATAATTAAGTTAGAGAGTTTATAATGATTAAATAAATTATTATATTATGTAATGAATTGTTATTAGAATTAATTAAATTAAGTATGAAAACTTAATTAATTAGAAGTGTGACAAATAGCTATATTATAAGTGGTTATAAAAAAAAATTAAAGTAGTTTTAATTTATTTTGCCAAACAAGGCTTAAATATATTAAGTCTTTAATTTTAAATAATTTTGCCAAACAAAGCCCTATGGCTTTTGGATTTTTAAATTTGATTTATTAGTAATATAAATTAAATTAAACAAAATATAAATAATATATAATATATTTGGTAACTGATAGTTTAATAGGGTCATTAGTATAGCGGCGATTACGTTTGAGTTTTGGGTTTTAGAAAACGTTGGTTTTTTTTAGTTTACGTATATTGAATTTGGCTTAAGCCTAAGGAGGAAAAGGAAAAGTTTGAGAAAAAGAAAAAAAGGGTTGAGAGAGAGAGTTTGAGAGAGAAAAAGCTGTGATTCCCAAAAACAAATTTTGAGTTCTTCAAGCTATTTTGATTAACAAGAATTTCTCGAACAAAAAAGGGCACGTGAAGTCTGAGATAAGCTGTAATTATTAAACTGTTATTGGTAAACAACGATCAAGGCAAGTCTTTCGGTTCCTATTTTCTACGTGGACTTGATGAAGCTATTTTAAATTGCATGATATGTTATATACATGTTGAAATCATGAAATGTTAAAGTCGATATATATGTACGCATTATTTTGGTTAAATAAGGAGGATTGAGTAAGGAACTCAATCTTTATATTTGCTATGTGAATTAAAAGCATGTATGCCATGTTACTTTAATTATTATGTTATATATGTTTAGCATATTATTATGTGTTATGTGATGCATGAAAAGCTATTAGATTTTTCTTTGAGAACATCGAAGCTCACTCTTGCAAATAACCACTTTTTTGCGGTCGAGATTTTAAGGTAAAGATATGTGCTAAGTGAGTTATAGAGATCTATATTCACGAAGATTACTTATGTTTTATGAGAAATGTATTTCATATTTTGAGCGTAACATGTTGTTGAATTGTAAGTTGAACTATCAATGTATATGGATATTTAGTTATGATGTAAGACTTTGTATAGTCATTTTGTTTTAACGATTCATGATATAAGATTGAATCAAAGAGATGTAATGTAAAGGTTGCGATTGAGGCAAGAAAGAAAGAAGAAATGTATAAAAGTTTTAAATATTCCACAATTTTAGTGTTTTTAATATCAAATAATGATGTAAAATTAGAGATTTAATGTATGGTTAACAATAGAAGTGAGATTTAAATTGTATGAATTTTGGGGTAGATTACAAGTTGGTATCAAAAGTCGTAGGTTATAAACCTTAGGTAGGAGTACCTTAGGCTATAACCTTAGAGAGAGAGAGGTGAAGATAATGAGCGAATAAGCTCAAATAGAGTTTGAACAATAAGGGATTAAAACTTGCGATTGAAAGGATGAAAAGAAGAAGAATCTCATGAGAGTTATAAGGAATATGAATGTGGGGTTACCCAACTCCAATAATAAGGATGTAAGGTGATAATAAATAGACAATGTCTATAAAAAGAGAATGATAAAGAAGTTAAGAATAGAGAGTTATATCTAAGTATGGTGCAATTGTACTCTTTAGTAGTTGATGTATGAGTATCTAGGCTAAGCGATTCCTTCATAGAAGCGGAGGTATATCTGAACTAGTAACTTCGGAACCTAGTTTTTGTTGGTTGTTTGTGGGAAACCACTCGCGTACCATATTGAAGCTATTAGAGACTCGATGTGTGTACAAAGTGTAGAAATGGATACGTATGATGAAAGTTTAGAACTTGAATGAAATTTTGAGCGATGTAAATGAAGTTAGAAATTCTTAAAGGAAAATTTTTTTTATAAACAAGAAGATTCAAAGAAGAATCTTGAAGAGATATAAAGATAAGAAATGGGAGTTTCCTAACTCCAAAAGCCAAGATAACGAATAATGTAAGTAAATGATGAAAAAAGGGAAAGAAAGAGGATCGTAAAACAAAAGCGATCACGAGTTAAGAAAAGAATTTTAAGAGAGATGATTATAGAATAAGATCACGGCGTGATCGGTTTAAGTTATAAAAAGGAAGATGGTATGTAATGTTTGAATGATTATAGCTTGATGCTATGAAGATGGTGTCTTATGAAATAGTGCGAGATAACTCATGAGGAGTTATAGATGATGTGATCTGAGGAATTCGTATCGAGCAAAAAAAAGCAAGTTAAAAGTAAGATAGAGTTAGGGAGGATTTCAATTGAGGACTCATTGATGCATTTGAGTTATACAAACCTTTGTATGGGTGAGGGTTTTGTGCTTGCACTCGATTTATCACATTGATAATCATTGGAATGTTTTTGTGTCACGCTATTTGCTATATACTGTTGAGAAGGTGATTCTTTTCTCATGTGTGTATATGAGATAGGTAGAGTATAGTTAGAGAATATTATAAGGTTAAGTGCGAGTTCTTAAAACTCATACTTATGGTAGGTTAATGACTCATAATTATATGGTATGTTTTTGAACCCCTCGGCGAATGGGCCTTTATGGTGCGACTAGGATAAGTTCTTAAACTCATATGATTGTGGCAAGTTCTGAACTCATAGCGTGTGGTAAGTTTGATGAAGCTGGGGTATAGATAAATATGAATGGAGTATTGAGGATGATAGGAATAGATAGACCTATTAAGCAATGGATCATTATAGAAAGTGGAGTTGATGGTGGAAGCATAGGTATTCTAAAATCTACTAGCTATGCTAGACTTTCAAAATTTATTGACTTCGTCTTTGATGTTTACACTTTTATTTTCTTGAAAAACATTGGATCAAATGATGGAACCAATGAGTTTTAACAACAATCTTTTATTATTAGTATGTCTATGCTAATTGCTTGATTTAGAAAAAATGATTTGCAATATATCAAAATGTATTTTATATCATTAATGCATCATGTAACTTTGGTGCAAAGATGATAAAAAGCGATGGAGTCATCAATGCGGTATTACTAGTGTTGGATGTGATCTAAGGATCGTCACCCCACTATGGTATGATGTAGTATGATAAAATCACCAAATGATGGAATCCTCAGCGGATTTGTAAATACGATGCGGTATCATGACGTCATAAAAAGATTTTTGAGATTTCTTTAAGATATGAGAATACATATGTATATATATATATATGTATATTTTGGTTGATGTTCGAATTGTTGTAGAGGTCTATGCTATTTGATTGACTAGACAAATATTGAAAGATGTTCATGAAATTCAAGAGTTTCTTGAGAAGTTATGCCAAACCAAATTGTTTTTAGTGCGGATTCGAGGATGTTGAAAAATTTGAGATGAACAACCCTATTATTATTAGGGGTTGCGCTTAGTTTATACTTTCTTATTTGAAATGTTTGTGCACAATACATATATGAATGATTGATCCCCTAAGTACCTTGGAGTCCTTATAGTCGTATATAATTATTAAAGTTAAAGTTGAAAGATTACTTATAACTGTGGACATGGTTCGTGGTCATTAGACCCTCGGTTGAATGCTTGCACTCTAAATTCGAGATGAACAACTCTTTTATTAGAGGTTACGCTTAGTTTATACTTTTATGTTGAAATGTTTGTGCACAATACATAGTCTGAAGGGCTTAACACCCTAAATCTTGAAAGCGTAACACATATAGTCGTTACAAAACACTACGTTGCCCAACGTAGTGGTACAATAAATTTGGCCACCTAATGTATGCAGTGGAGGGTGTTTTCGGTCTTTGTGATTGATAAACATTACGCCAAAAAGAGGGTTTAAAGTGTGAAGAAATTCGGGGGTGAAGCACTATTAAACCTAGAGAATAGAGTTCAAGGTCTTGTGACCCCTCAGCATGATTTAGTATCTTTTAAATTCCTGAGTTATTCATACTACTTCCCAATTATTGAACAATTGTGGAAGATTCTTGTTATTCTGCAAGATGGAAGTGAAAAAGGAAAGTATTCCTTAGAAAGAAGTGAGTCGTAGAATGCAACACTGAATGATGAATATGTTGAATAAGTGAGAAAAGAGATTTTGAAGTGAGAAGGATATGAGTTATCAAAGAATAATGCAAAACTTTTAATAAAAAAGTTAATAATTGTAGAATGATCTTTGTGGAAAGAAGTGGTTATAGAATCCAATGAATGAATGAAGTAGTGACGTAAAATCTACTCTGATAGATTGAATGAATAAAGATTAATAAATAAATTTTGAGGACGAAATTCTTAGAAGAAAGGGTGAATGTAATATCCCGAGTGTTTATGATAGCGATCCTTAGAAAAGGAAATGAATGGGTTAAAAGATATATAATACTCAGAATATAATTGAGTTCAAGTGAAAGTTATGAAATGAAACCTAGAATTTGTTAAAGTAATGAATGTAGTAGGAAATATAAAACCTATATTTAGATAAAATGATGAAAGATTACTCTGAGTTATTTGTTTAATTTATGTCTTGATTTCGGGGACAGAATCTTTGTAAGTAAGGGAAGATTGTAACGAATGAGTGGTTTGAGTTGTGATTCTGAGGACAGAATCCTTGTAAGGATGGAATGATGTAACAATCCAGATTTTTAATTAAATATTTAAAAATTTATTAAATTATATAAATATTTAATGGATGTGTTTATCGTTGAATAAGTATTTGTTTAATTGATTTGATTATTTATTTGTTTAATAAATAATTAATGAGTTAAGAAAGTAATTATTTTGAAATAGTAATCTAATTTAATTTAATAATTAAGTTAGAGAGTTTATAATGATTAAATAAATTATTATATTATGTAATGAATTGTTATTAGAATTAATTAAATTAAGTATGAAAACTTAATTAATTAGAAGTGTGACAAATAACTATATTATAAGTGGTTATTAAAATAAATTAAAGTAGTTTTAATTTATTTTGCCAAACAAAGGCTTAAATATATTAAGTCTTTAATTTTAAATAATTTTGCCAAACAAAGCCCTATGGCTTTTGGATTTTTAAATTTGATTTATTAGTAATATAAATTAAATTAAACAAAATATAAATAATATATAATATATTTGGTAAGCGATAGTTTAATAAGGTCATTAGTATATGGCGATTTTCGTTTGGGTTTTAAGCGTTTGAAGTTTGCGTTGGTTTTTTTTTACATATATATTGATTTTGGCTTAAGCCTAAGGAGGAAAGGAAAAGTTTGTATAGAAAAGAAAAAAAAAGTTTTGAGAGAGAGTTTGAGAGAGAGAAGTTGAGAGAGAAAAACTATGATTCTAGAGAAAACAAGTTAAGTGAGTTAAATGAAGCTATTTGATTAACAAGTGTTTTCTTAACAAATTAAAAGGACACGTGAAGTGTGAGATAAGCTATAAGTACATTAAACTATTATTGGTAAACAACGATCAAGGCAAGTCTTTCGGTTCCTATTTTCTACGTGGACTTGATGAAGCTATTTTAAATTGCATGATATGTTATACATGTTGAAATCATGAAATGTTAAAAGTCGATTTATATTTGCATTTATTTGGTTAAATAAGGAGGATTGAGTAAGGAACTCAATCTTTATATTTGCTATATGTGAATTAAAAGCATGTATGCCATGTTACTTTAATTATTATGATATGTATGTTTAGCATATTATTATGTGTTATGTGATGCATGAAAACTGTTAGATTTTGCTGGGTTGTCGAGCTCACTCTTGCAAATAACCACTTTTGCAGGTCAAGATTTTAAGGTAAAGATATGTGCTAAGTGAGTTATAGATATCTATATTCACCAAGATTACTTATGTTTTATGAGAAATGTATTTCATATTTTGAACGTAACATGTTGTTGAATTGTAAGTTGAGCTATCCAATGTATATGGATATTTAGTTATGATGTAAGACTTTGTATAGTCATTTTGTTGTAACGATTCATGATATAAGATTGAATCAAAGAGATGTAATGTAAAGGTTGCGATTCAGGGCAAGAAAGAAGGAAATGTATAAAAGTTTTAAATATTCCGCAATTTTAGTGTTTTTAATATCGAATAATGATGTAAAATTTGAGATTTAATGTATGGTTAACGGCCAAGTGGAGATTTAAATGGTATGAATTTTGGGGTTAATTATGAGTTCCTTTGGTGGTTTTAAACCCTCGAAATATTCGCGTCATTCCCTCCTCATTATCCACCAAATGGGATTCAAATCGGGATAACTCCACAAACTTAGCCTCGTATTATGATACAGACATATTGTTCTATTCCAGCTTGATTAATTCCACCTCTTTCATGTGACGAATATTTTTTGGAAAATACTTGTCGTTGAATAATTTCCTGGAACTTCTCCCAAGACATCTTCAATGCGGAAAGATGAGTACATTTTACATATTTCCACCAGTAATATGCCTCTCCTCGCAATATAAATGTGGCGAAGGGAACATTTTTCTCCTCTAAGCATCTCAAGACATCAAATATCTTGGTGATATGCTTAATCCATGCCTCTATCTTAAGTGGCTCTGGCTTTCCCAAAAACTTCGGCAGTCCCAACTCCTTAAATTGCTTAGCAGTGACCGGCCGTGAGTTACCATTGTTTTCACCTGCATTTTCAACAGCAATCTCTCTCATTTGGTGTTACATGAACTATAGAAAGCTTCTAAACATCTCATCGTTCATCATTTGGTTGGTGTTGTTGTTTACATGAGGATTATTGCCTTCCTGATGCACATTATCCTGGTTATTAATTGGCAGTGTCTCAACGGTCTCATGTGCTCCACTACTTATCTCAAAATTTTCAGATGCCATTTTCAAACACTGCCACAAAACAAGGGTTAATTGACATGCCACATATTATCCCTATATTCCAACCGACCAATTAAAAAACAAATAAGCTTAGGTAGGACACACTAGCGAAGGATTTACTCGTCTTTCCCCTCCTAGTTCTAGCCTCAGATCTCCGCCAGAGATCATATCCCTAAGCTCTGATACCAACTGTGATGCCCCCAAAATAGGTCCATACAACCCATTCTGAGTCACCAAATACATGGAACAGAATTCAAATACAAATTTTGTTTATACAATTATTAACTGTCGTGTAAAATACGACAAAATATAAGTTGTGAGTTTTAATACAAATATTGTCTCATAGATAATATCCAAACTCAAATAAAGTCCTCATTACAATTATTATCACACTATTTTATAAAATAGTGAGGACTACTATAGCAACCATCTTGGAGCATCACTCCATTCCCCAATTAGTCCCAGCTATATTCTCATTTCCTGAAGAGAACAATGAAAGAAAAGGGTGAGCTCAACTAGCCCAGTAAAGAATATTATGACTAAGATAATGCATATAAATTATCCCAAGTCCTCAACAATGAAAAATCTGAAAGAATACAATAGACAACAAGTTTTAGATTAACAACTGCAGCGGAAATAACAATCCATTAGAAGAGTCAAGTAGAGCATGATGTCTACTATCTTCTATGATTTAAAAGTCCATCATCAATATTTTATCATTGTAACACCAATCAATAAATATTTCAAATCAATGAATTATCCATGCACTACGGGCCAAGGATATTCGTTACTATCACAAGTAGTCATGATCATGCCAAACAACTGTCCATCATTGCACTACAGGCCAAAGAGGACTTTCACCACAACATTTGTTTGTAACATTACAGGTCATGATTATACCAATACACAATTACTGGTCATAATCATACCAATCAACAGTTCATCTATGCACTACGGGCCAAAGATGACTTTCACCACAATATAAGCATGATGATGATGACAATGATATAAGGAATCAATCAAGTGAGATCAAGGATAAATATTAGAAATTTATAATTTAATTTATCCAGAGTTCAAGAATGTCCAAATTGTCAACATGATAACTAATTGTGGAGTAAAATTCAAGAATAATATTCATATAACAAAAATAATTTGGACAGAAAAAAAACCAATTTTATTGTGAATAGTACCCCATAAATAGTACCCCAGATGAAAATATTGAAATTTAATAAGAAAGTTCAGACCAATATTCCAATGAAACGGTACTAGATGAAGCGCAAAACTCAAGGATATTCTACTAATTTCAAGGATTATATAAGCAATACTTATCAAAGTAAGTGTAGATTTAGGAATACGAAATGAAATAATATCAATTACATATTATAGAGTATAGACGAAAATAATATTCCTTACGAATATTGAACAAAAATAATATCCCTTACGAATACGAAAAATAATATCTCGTGCGAATATTGAATGAAAATAATATCCCTTACGAATATTAAACGAAAATAATATCACTTATGAATACGAAAAATAATATCCCATACGAATATTGAACGAAAAATAATATCCCTTTCAAATATTGAACGAAAATAATATCCCTTACGAATATTGACAAAAATAATATCCCTTACGAATATTGAACGAAAATAATATCTCTTACGAATACGAAAAATAATATCCATTACGAATATTGAACGAAAATAACATCTCTTATGAATATTGAACGAAAATAATATCTCTTACCTTAGTAGGAGATTAAATCTGACTGGTATAGCAGAGATAATCTTGAGGAAAATTTGCATTATTTGCTACACTCAAAGTATCCTTATACTCAAAACAAATACACACAATATTATAAAAGAAGAATTCTCTGATTCTGGTGTGATTTTCATTTCTTAACTAAGCATCCTATTTATAGGAGAATGGCAGGGCACTATTTAAGAAAATAATCACGGATGAACAGAAAAATTTTCACGGGCGCGGATTCGACGAATTTTCTTATTTTTACTATTCATCACTGTGCAATAAAATATTCTAATAAAACAAAAACTTTTTATAAAATATAATAATTTCTACTTATAATCTAATAAAACTAATAACTTTATATATAATATAAAAAGTATTCTATTTTATATAAAAAGTTTTCTGTTTTATTACTATTATAATAATAATAAAATAAAACTGAGATAACTTTCTACCGGCGATTTTGAAAAATGAGTAAGTGGGGGTCCATGTAATAAGCCAGACTTACAACAAAGACTTCATGACAAAACCCCTCTATTTATATCAAAAATTAAATAAATATTTACCACAATTCACTTATTTTCAATAAACACATTTTAATCTTTCAACAATTATTCATCATTAATATTATAACTCACAATATTGACAACCAGATCATTCCCAGGAATGATGGGACTTTTTGATAAGGATTTCTCCTTATTGGCGCGCAATTAAATAACCTAACCCCTTTCCTCGATAGAACTTTCTAGACATTGTCAATAATGCAAATAATAATTTGAATAACTGTGTCGTCTCAATTATTGATTTAATAATATAAAATACCGTGCATATAATATTATGACAATAATTGAATTAATAATATGAGATACTATGCAGCAACTACTGTGGCAATTATTAAATGAACTGAGTGACTTTTTACGTAAGCATCAATAATCAGAGATATTGTACAATACCGTGTGCTACTGTGCAACCACGCGTATTACTGTTCTTTTATCACCGTTATTTCAATAGTTAAATATAAACGTTTTGCCATTATTTTTATAAAAAAGTTATTTTTGTCACTTTCTATATCCGACATTCATTCCATTGTGGGGTCCACCAATGATTGTGTCGTCGTACGAATATTTCATGACAAAAAGAATATTCCCCGACTAAACGAATATTTTATGACAACTTGATTACTTACAAAATTTGCACATATCACACATAACTATAGCATTATATAAAATCACACCTTATTATTCAAAATAATATTTAGAGAAAATTAAACTTTATTCATAAAAAGTTGGGGTCTAATAGGGAAGGTCCCTTTCTTGTCAAGGAGGCGTTATCGGGAGGAGCCCTTAGATTGCAAGAAATGGATGATGAAGAATTTTCCCAGCTTATCAATTCATACTCTGTCAAAAGATACTATGTCTGAATCCCCTACAGCGGCACATCCTTGTCCTATGAAAAATAAATCATCAAATCAAGTCATTTAGGTCTTTACAACCAAGCTTGAACTATGAAAGACCTGATCTCCCCCATCAACAGGAATACGTAGGCAACAATTTATGGTGCGATCTAACCTTTAAAGACGTCGGGGGATTTTTAGATGTCCCTTTCAGTTACTTGTTCTTTGGTGTTCTCATTTTAGGTGAGATTTGTTTGAAAAAACAAGTGAAAAAAAGGTCCGACATGTATAATGTCGATGATGAATTATTAAAGTCGCTTAGTTGGTTTTTAAATGGTTGTACCAACACAACCGAGAAAAGGTTTGCACATTGACCCGGTGATGTGACCAACATTAAGCGGGAATTCGGTGAAAGCAAGAGATTCATTAGGGTCAGGGGACTTGGTTATGCGGAGGGAAGGTGTTAGGCACCCCAGACATCCGTGTTACCACGGTGACCGCCTCTTTTCAAGAAACTATTATACGAATGTGTGTGTGTGTGGGTCGATGTCTTTGTTATTTGGAAGTAGTGTGAGGCCTCGTTAGCACCTATATACATAGGGTTTGAATTTATGTAAAAATTCAATTTTTAGCAAGATATAGCAATGATGTTTTATAAAAAGGTTTTTCAAACCCTGATGCTCAATAGTAATTGAGACCTTTTACACTCCCATTTTATTAAGTGTTTGGCTTGATTGATTTTATTTTCTGAGATCTGAGGCATCAAATGCGAAAATAATATACAAAATAATGCCGACTTCCTCGTGGGTATGGAAACCATCGAGGAAATTAGGACCATGAGAATAATTTAAAAGCTGCTTACTACGGTGAAAATGTCCATCACAGGAACCGAATCTAGATCAATAAATTTGAATCTGTGATCACATGATTCCTAAGCGCACATGATAGATATAATTTGTATGAAATTTGTATGAAAGCGATATATATATATATATATATAAAATATATATATAATATATATATATCTGAGACATGATCACATGATCACTGACCACGAAGCACCTCCATGGGGATCGAAAAATGTAAATAAAATTTGTAAAAGCTATCAGCATACGGAGGAAACTCGAGGCGGGACGAAGCGTAAATAAAAGTTGTAAAGCTATCAACCACCACGGAGAAACTCGAGCGGGACAAAATGTAAAAAAAGTTGTACAAAGCGATCAAGCGCCACGAAGTGAACTCGAGCGGGCGAAAGCGTAAAGAAAAGTTGTAAAAGCGATCAACCACCACGAAGTAAACTCGAGGTGGGGGAAATATATATATATATATATATATATATATATATATATATATATAAATATTGTAAAAATATATATATATATATATATATATATATATATATATATATAATATAAAGGATGCGGATGTAAAAATCGGGCTCATCGAGCGAGTTTGACAATCATATATATATATATATATATATATATATATATATATATATATATATATATATATATATATAAGCATATAGGATGTAAAATCGAGGCTCATCGAGCGAGTTCGACTACGATTAATATATATATATATATATATAAAAGTGATAAGCTATAGGATGTAAAATATAGGCTCATCGAACAAATATATATATATATATATATATATATATATATATATATATATAAGCGATATAATATCTCGGGGCCAAAGTGCAGGCTCATCGAACAAAGTTCGATATATATATATATATATATATATATATATATATATATATATAAAGCAAATAAGCGCTCGGGGCCAAAATCAGGCTCAATCGAGGCATAACTTCGATAATGTTAGTCATATATATATATATATATATATATATATATATATATATAAAGCTGAAATAAAACCACGGAATAGAAAGTAAAGGAAATGCACGTATAACACGACTCTCAGCGTGAAGAAGGGTGTGTGCAAAGATGAAGAAGAAAGGCTTTAAAAGTGTGTGAGAAGGCTTACGGTTGGTGCTGCGAAAAAGACTTCTATATCTTTAAAGTGGGTAAACAACTTGGCTTTTGTAGGTACAAAAGTAGCTATATATGAGCTCACAGGTGTTTAAAATGAGAAAGTACTTTGTATGGGGTGAGTGAGAGCAAATTAGGCGGGGCTTCCTCCTTGGTTTTCTCTCTTGAAAATGGCCACCCAAGCCCCCAATTTATATTTATAGAGGTAGCAGTGTACTGTACATGTGAGCCTTGAGTGTGTACGGAGAGGCTTGGTGGGCCGGGTTTCTCGGGTCGGGTCGGGTCGTCTCGTAGTCGTGCACTTTCGAACCTTTGTAATGTCACTCGAACTTTTAGAAGTGCAATCCGGGCATCCGATTGAGGTATCTGAGGACCTATTTCGGACCCGCCGTTGTCGAGAGTTGTCTGATGGCATGGGATTAGAGTTTGTCTGAAGTCATTGAAGATGGGGACGATGCCCTCCGGTCTTCAAGCTTCAAATTCCATCAGATTACCCCTTACTGATAGTCACTCGGGATTGGTTATCCTTGATTCTTGTGGGACATCGTTGTGTAGAGATGTGTATGAAATGTTGAGAGACGGCGTGGCGTGGCATCGCGTTGGCGAGATGATGATGTTGCCCCCTCACCGGTGTTATCGTCATGGGTTTGAAATTTGTCATGAGGCGTTGCTCGAGGCTTATTTGAGATTGGGCTGCTTGCAATTTGTTGAAGGTCCTCATTGTCATCTTTGAGGTGTACTATCCTCCGGTGTTATCTACGGGTTGGTCTTGAAGTATCTCGTTGTGAGCAGCGAGATTGAAAGTTGGTTGCATTTGAAACAAGCATTTTGGGGTTATCATGAAAGCTGCATTCCTTGGGGTTATCACCAAAGGTTGGTGGCTATTCCATGGATTGGGGCCGAAATTTGGATACCTCGGGGTTATCTCGAGATTAATCGGTCTTCTCGGTGTGTGTTCGGTATTGGATCTGGATCTGCGCCTCGGGGTTATATCTCGAGGTTGGAATTATTACTCCCGGTGTGTGTTTCGGGGTTGATCTTTGAACTTCGGTAGTATCGGTATGGATATGGATTGTCTTCGGGGTTCCCTCTTAAAAAGCGAATCTGTCCTCTATGATGTTAGTGGCAGGTGTCTGAGAAAATTTTGAGTGTCTCTGAGATGCCCTCTTTATCATACTCATGCATGGCGATGCATGGGTAGGATAAAGAATCTAGACACTTGAAATGCAACAAGACAAACATGGTACTATATGTAGCAACATGATGCAAATGTATGATGCATGTATGCGGGGTTGTAGCCCAACATCTTTGGGGATGATTCTTTGGCTCCTGTTGCTTCAATTTGGGGATTGGCAATGATGACCGATTTGATGTGTGTAATCCGAATCTGTTAGGATGTTGATGTTGGGGTTATCACCAAATTCTATGTTCTTGATAATGACTTGATCACGAAGATGTACCTCTTATGTGTAAGAGATGCATGGGGATAAAGCTTGATGCATTTGAGGATGTGTATAACATATTCCATCATCTATCCTCTTTGATAACATTGACCTTTCTGGTTGGTATCGCGGGACATGTCAAGATTACATTGGATTCTTGCTTGACAACAAATGTTTTGTCGGGGATGCGACCTTCGTTGGCGCGTGTACTTCACCGACATGTGAATCAATGGTGAAAAATCTGTGGGATATCTTTATCGAGGTTGCTTGACCCTTGGCGTGTGTGAATCGGCGGTTGATACTACTGTGGGTAGATTGTCAAGGTTGCTTGACCTTGTTTGACGTGTGAATCAGCGGAACATTGCGTTGTGACCCCCGTGGGGGATCATTTGGGGAATAGTAATCGAGCATGAAATCCTCGAATAGCCTGAAGCTCGATAGGTTTAATTGCCATCGGTGAGATAACGTCAAAGTGCTTGACCTTCGTTGATGCTTGACCTTCGTTGATATATGTCGGCGGCTTGGGGATGCGTTGTAACCCCCTACATCCGGGGCTTCACGTTGTAAACCCCCGTCGAGGATCATTTCACGTTGTAACCCGTCGATCGAGGATAACCCGTTAACCCGATTCGATCACGTTGATCTTTAGGGTAATGACCGGAGTTGGCGGCATTGGACTGTACAAGGTATTATCGGATGTGATTTGTAACAAATGAGATCATTGGCGGGGTATACCTCGTGTTGGGTGACTACCGATGAGCGATGTCTGAGACTCAAAGTTTCATCGAGAAGAGACCGGATTTGCATCTTTGTTTTGCTCGATCGCGTGGCATTTTTATTCCCGATTTGACCTTTCTAGTCAGCAAGAACTCCTTTGCAACTTCGGCTGGGGAAGAGGGCGGAGGGTGGGGCCCCCATATAAAGTGCTGCGGTGCACTACTGCTTGCCCAAGATGAGCTGCATGACGTGCAAGTGGATGATATAATCCGGTGAGGTTGGTCTCCACCTGAAGTCATTTTCAACTTGATTTGCTAAAGAGAAATCGTGAGCCTCCTGGATCTTCTTTGAGTTAGGGCTATTTTACGCAAATTATATCTGCCGTACAAGTGTTACTACACTATCACAGTAGCGTATGCATGTATTTTTTCGAGTTTTTATCAGATTTGGATTTTGAGTTATCGCATGAAATGCATCTAAACACATAGTAGTGATTATGTATGCACAAATGACTTGATAAAAAATATTCAACATAGTAAATGTTAGTATTAAACCATCTTTGAACATAATGATGTGAAAAAAATTTGACTTTTGAGGCAGTCAAATTGGCACCTTTTACGCTATTTTTGTCTATTTGAGGTCGATGAGCAAAAGGTAGAAAGGCAAAGTACTCTCGATATTGAGGTTAACCTTATGCATGGATGATTTTGATTTTTAATGCATATATTATGTATATGACTTTGGGGCGGTGTCTTTCTTGAATGGCCACCTAGACATGCCTATGTGCATGTGGATAGTCCTATTTTCAAAGGGACTATGGCAAAAATTTTTCAAAATATAGGCATTGGGTAGTCATGCATTTTAACTCTATTGTATGTTAAAGTAAATGCATGCATGCATATAGTCATAAAATGCATTCTAGAAAGCTCGGTAAGGAAATACCACACCTTTACGAGGTGATTTGGAGACTTGTTGTCCGGATATTATGGATCCGGATCGGTAGAGTAGTTCCGTAGGACCACTTACGGTATACGGAGGAGGGCTTACGAAGTGCCTCGACCCAGATTACGTCGAGACGACCTCGTCGATTGGTGGAGGCCGTGATTAAATCGGTCCGAAGGAAGGCGTGCGGGGCGTTGAGGGCGTGGATGAGGATATTCGATTGAGGATCCGCTCTGCTGCACATGTTCCCCGTGAGGGAGCTCCCTTGTATTGGTGGCAAACCCGAGAGCTTACGGGTGATTTGGAGACATCCCTCGATGTATTTGCATCTAATGAGGTATGGCGTTAGATCTTGATCTTCCTTCTTTCTATTGATGAGGATTAAAGGGTTTTGATGTTGATCGCATTTCATGCGGGTTCCGACTTCACTACGACCTCGAGGGAATTGGTTTAGTATACACTCCATGTATCGGGCTCTTCATCACGATTCTGAGTTGTAGTGCATGATTGGGGATTGGGGCATTCTTCTCCATCCTTCCCGTCGTTGTCCACAGGGTTACCTCGGGGCATTATCGGCGATGGTTTCATCGGACTCGATCCTCCATCTCTTTGGATTGCGAGGTGATGATGGCCGCCGATGGATTGGCGATTTATCACGGTATGGAGTTTGGAGGGGGCGATTGCCTTGCATGGCGAATATTACCCCTCTGTAGTCGGATCCTTGTTAGGAGTCCGGTGGGGCGCTCAAGGGGGGTATTGTCCGTTCAGGTCCTTTGGCGTAGATCTTTATAAGCGGGCTTTTGAGTGAGCCCATGCACGATGATGTCGAGAGTCGGGGATCGCATTCTGCGGCGATTGTTCACGATGATCATTAGAGGTTTGCTTCATAGCGAGATAACTCTTCTCTGGTGTCTTTTCGCTTTGATGGCGCATACACGCGTCATGTGACCCGTATTGGAGAGTATGATTGGGGTTCTACACCTTTGCCTATTTCCTCGGGGCATGCGTATGCGCTCTCACGAGGGTTTTGGTGAGGAGGCTTGGCTGAGCTTCTACCCATTTTTCTTTGGTGAGTATTTCTCTTGTCATTTCCATTTATAGGTTAAGAGTGTTTCTTGATCGCGAGATGTTTTGCCATTGTGTTGGTAGTTTTGGGCCTATGAGAGGCTCCCATGCTTGCGTCTGTGAGTGTGTTAGGTTTAGATACCTATCCACGAGGATGACGATGGCATCATTCCATTTTTGCGGAGGTCCACATGGTGAGGTTTCACTCACTTCGTGTATCTGTTGGAGAGTTGTTGGACGGTGATACCATCACATGGATTCCCTATCGGGGAACACTTGACCATCGGCTTTGAGGATGGATACCCATTTGGAGTCGAGTCGTGATTTCCACGGAGAGTTCCTCTCTTCACGAGATGGGGTGGGAGCTCTATTTAGGAAGCGTGCTATTAGGAGCACCACGGGGGAGATTCGTATGCCGATCTTCCTGCCTCTGTCGAGCGGCGTCGTTGGCACATATCGCGATCACCCCGTCAGCGATATCCCATTGTTGGGGTTGGCGGTTTTGCATTATCGGAGGTCCTTGTGTACTCGGGAGGCGTTCGGCGTTGGTGGTTCCCTCGTACTATCGGAGCCCGATCCGCGCCACCACAGTTTTATGGGGATATGGTTCGAGGATCCGTGATGATGATGGATTGGATAGCTTGTGTCAGAGATCGACTCATATGACACAGATTGATAGTTTGACGGCAGTTGGACCAGGCACATATATTTATCCGGCATTTGGGCAGAGATCCGTGAGGCGGCTTCATTTGATCCTTCCGGCTCGGTATTTGGCCCTCGGATGACCCATTCGGTTTTGCGGTGAGATCCTCCTTTATATAGGCCTGACATCCTGTTGATAGAGATCCAGTGACTCAGGAGGAGTTACATCAGGTGGAGAGGATTGATGATGTGGACATCGACACCATTGTCTTCTTCTGATGTGTATTCTCGTTATCTCTTTTGATAGGCCTCTGTTAGATATTGGGTGGTTGTGCCCCATTCTCGCTATATCTTTTGATAGGCCTCTGTTAGTAGTAGAGCGTCATGTGCCCCCCATTTCCTGTATTTGTAGTTGTCTGAGAGATGATGTATTAGATGATGATATACTTAGGAATGTATGCTGAGTTTTTCATTCCCTATATCATATTGCCATCCATTATCTCTGCTATGCATGTATCATATTATGCATATGTATGTATGTCGAGAGATATTCGGCATTGACCTGGATGGTCTTATGACGGCGGCCCGTCTGAGATGTCTTCTTGACGAGTTAGCCGTATAGATCATACCCCACCATCATTGGTGGCATTGGGTATCTTGATCGTGGTATGATAGCATGTCACCATCGAGACGGGGTGATTAGTAGATCATTCTTGCTGACATACCATGACCTTATTGATGTTTGAGTTTCCATGAGGTTTGTGGATGGGATCTTTAGAGCATTGGGTATCGGATAGGGAGGTTTTCGATTCGGGACCCATGAGTTGACTCTACTACGGGGAGGTATGCACACGATTGGCGATCTTTGCCATTGGGCGGACCTTGCGTGCATATGGCTTTGGGAGACATGAGTAGGCGGTTCATGACTCTCTTTGGATTGCGGCGTGCGAGTGGTGCGAGGATGAGTGACATCGAGCCGCGTGATATCGGCATTTTCTATATGATGATTTGGCTACGAGGATAGCTATTCACGACATTAGGGATTTTCGCCTTGGAGGAGGATCATTGGCGTTTGGCGGGGTTGATGTCTTCTTTGTTATGCGTCTTGTCGTATGTCTATATGCCACGGTACATGGATGAGATGAACATTGGTGTCATCATGGCGGTGAGAGCTCTCGGGAGAGGTCGTACCATTATACCGATGATCATAGCGAGAGACCTGCGATTCGACATCTTCTTTGCACTTATCAAGCGGGGAGTGTTCACGGGTAGTTCGGTCATGCTATATGTGTGGTTTATGTCACACTTGAGGCCGATTGGCACTCTTAGGCGGCATGGGTATTGGTTCACCCATGATATAGCCATATCATACTCCTTTCGACCATCGAGTGTGTATAGATGCTATGTCTTGGTCCACATTTTTGGCGGATATCGAGAGATCCATTTGTCATATTGCCGTGTTGGGGCTTAGCTCACCATCTGACTTTATTACTCATGCTCGGGCATGGACTACCTCCCTACATTTGGTTTTTGAGGCGTGACTACTTATCACCCATTGGTAGTGATGTCATGATTTGACCGTTTAGGATTTTCATCCTTTCGAGGCGGCGATAGGTCGACGTTGACTTCTCGATATCTTTCGGTGAGAGGCCCGATCCGTGTGTATGCTTGTTGGGATCGGGTGTGAGATAGCTGATTTTTATGAGTCATCGGGTTGTTCTGTGAGTATTCCGCATGGATGGAGCGAGAGATTTTATCATCGGTGTATGGTATCCACGATACCGGATAGTGAGTCGGATGATGGAGAGCCCATGGAGGACATTGATTCCCACATCGAGGAGGAGCGGTCTTTGGGTTGCCGACATCTCTTTTAGATTCTCCGGTACCGATCTTGTTGTGATTGACATTCGACCACGATACTTTGGCGAGTCTTCATCGATGACCTTTGAGAGAGATCGGGCTCGATCTATGATGTTGTTGGCGCCCTTGATGGGAGAGCGCTGACTCTATTAGAGAGGCGAGGCATTAGCTTCGCGAGAGATATCATTTGTTGTTGGGCGGGATGAGGCTAGATCGGCCCGGAGATGCGATGATAGTTAAGCGGGATAGTCCATATATCTGCCGGGATGTAGCCATCACGAGATAATCTTGCGGTGAGGTCCCTTACCCTTTGGCATGATCGCGAGAGATGGCGCTTATATTGATGAGCATATGGTCACCATGCGGATGGCTATAGATCTGTTGGGTCGTGTGGATATTCTCGTATGAGGAGACCACGACTTTACCTCCTTCTTACGAGAGGGATGCCATGTTGGGCTTGTTAGCTCGCATATATACGACTTGTAGATGAGCTTGTATTTTCACCTGCACAGACTAAGCTTAGCCATTTTGTCATGTATGAGTTTACATTATATATCAAAAACATATATATATATAGCGGGGAAATATATTTTTGATCACTTCCCTTTTAGATATGCTTTCTTTACTTGCTTGATATTTTACTCTTTGCTTGAGGGCTTGTGATCTTGATGTGATACGAAATTCCTCTGGGTGGATGGACATTGAGTTGTCTGGGATATTCGAGAATGGATCATCGATCTGTATGTATCCTACCATCTTTGGTGTCTTGGGAATTTGTTTTTGAATGAAAAATGGAGAGGAGTGTGGCTTTCTCTCTACGAGATTGACCGCGCACCACGAGATGGTGCTTGATACTTCTATTTAGGAGAAGCCTAGTTAATTCCATCTCTTATGGATTGGTGTTGCTCTTCAAGGTATGTGCATGACTTAGATGGTGTGAATCTCTATTTGGGAGGAGTTAGGGTAATTCCATCCCTTTGATGCGAAGCCAAGAATGAAATGTAGTGGATTGAAGGATGATCCGAGTACCAGTTATTGACAATGGTTTGTGTTTTGGTAGGGGTGTGCCCGCACCATGAATGGTACGCCTACGTACTCTATTGAAGAGGAGATCGGTCTGCGTAGTTGAACTTTGGTGTAAGAGGTTCAACATTGTATATATATAAGAAATGGTGTAGGAATTTTTTTGTTTTTTTTTTTTTTGTAAGGAGAAAAGGGTAGAAATGTTTTTGTTGTTTTTTGTTTTATGCGGTAAGGGCCATATGAAATGGTTGCCCTCGTACTCTATTGAAGAGGAGATCGGTCGGCGTAGTTAGCCCCTCGGAGGCGAGTGGAAAAGCGTAATCCCATATGCGGTCAGAGTGGGGGGAGAAAGTTTAATCCTAGGTTGAGGATAAAGCGTAGGTGAGAAGTTTGATCCCATGTATGGGTAGCCAAGCTACAAAGCTTGAGAGGTTCAATCCGTAGTGGGATGACCTAAGTCGTAGGAGCTTGAGAGAGAAGCAGTGCTTTGGCTTGAAAAGTATGTTTCCACGAGGGGCAAAGTGTGGAAGAGTTGTATGTGGTAAAGGGTAAAAAGAAGCGGAATATTTGGTGATCGATGGTCAACACGGGATGTTTGCTTGATGGCAACCGGACATAGTACCATTTCACGGTGTCGAATTGATGAGTTGTGGAAATTCATCGTAGTCCATTTCTTTGCAATCTGAGAGGCGCCCTCTGTCGATACTTCTTTCCTTGACACAAAGCGGGCCTTCCAGTTAGGGCGAATTTTCCCTTAGATTGATCTTGGTTGTCGAGGATCTTCTTCAAAACCAAGTCGTGTTGTTTAAAGCTGCCGTAGCGGACTTTTTTGTTGTAGGATCTGGCGATCCTTTGTTGATATAATGACCATGGAAGATAGCATGGCGGTTCGCCTTTTCGTCTATTAGAGACAATTGGTGATACTGTCTTGTACCCATTGGTCTTCATCCGGTGGCGTCTATCAACACTCTGACGAGGATTCCATTTCAACTTCTATGGGGAACCTTGCTTCCATCCCATAGGTTAATCGTGGGGGTTGCCCGGTGGAAGTGCGCATTGAGGTTACGTAGGCTATAGAGTAAGAGGCGATAGGTCGGGCCAATCTTTGTGGTTGGCGGACATCTTTTGCATAATCTTCTTGATGATTTTTTGTGTTAGCTTCAATGACACCATTCATCTTTGGACGATAGATGTGAGTTAAGATGTTTGATGTGGAATTTCTTTGCATAATTCCTCCATCATTTTGTTGTTGAGGTTCTTAGCATTATCGACACAATCACCTACGGTTGTCCATATCGACAAAGCGACATTGTTTACGATGAAAGCAATGATGACTTCTTTAGTAACCACAGGGGAAGGAGGCGCCTCTACCCACTTGGTGAAGTAGTCGATCATGGTGAAGATAAATCGATGTCCATTATTGGCTTTAGGCTCGATGGGCGATAGCGTCCATTCCCACATTGAGAAGGGCGAGGTGAACTCATATTGTGGAGTTCCGTGGAGGCGTGTATAGCATTCCCATGAATCTTGCTTGATAGCATCTCTGGCGTGGTCATTGCAATCGACTTTGAGAGATAGCGATAATGTCACATCACGAGGACTTTCTTGACAAGGAGGGGGCCACTCATGTGGGGGCCCTGAGACTCCACCATGGATTTCATCCATAAGCCTTTGGGCTTGATCTTTGTCTAAACATCTCGAGGAGACCTAGTCTGCATCTCTTTTGTAGAGCGCATCTCCACTCGGGTAGAATTTCATAGCAAGTCGATGGATCCGCCTTTTCTCGGTCGGGCTCGCTTCGGTGGTGTAGATCCATCTCGTAGATATTCCTTGATATCTTGATACCAAGGATGTTGGATGGGAGGTAGCTCATCGATACTTCTCAACGTAATTCCATATAAATTTGGGGCCTTGTGTGCGGGGAAATTGTGGCGCTTGGCAAGTGTTCCTTATCGATATATCGAATCGAGGAGGCCAAAGTTGCTAATGCGTCCGCAAAGTCATTCTATTACGAGGAATGTGTAGAAAGGAGATTTCTTGAACTCAAAACCATCTTAAAAACTTGCGATGGTAAAGGCGACAAATGTAGTTCCTTGGTTTGATAGATTACGGTGGATTATCGATTACCAACTCTGAATCTCAAAGGCAGTTAACGCTTTGATGCCCATTGAGCGGGCAAGTTTTAGCCCCATGAGACGACCTTCATACTTTCGGTTGTGTTGTTGGTCTTTGACAAAGCGCAATTTTGATGTGACGGGATCTGCTCCCCCGTGCGGATACTAGAAGCTGCTCGGCTCAGAACCTTCATATTAACGGCTCCATCAAAATACATCTTCCATGATTGATTGGCGCGTATCGTCTTGATGGTGTTCTTTTGCTATCATTACTCCTTCATCGGGAAATATGTTTCAAGGTTTGAAATCCCCGAAGAAGGTGCGGCGGCGGTTGATCGCAATTCCTTGACCTTTGATGGACTTTTGAGTCACATATCGATGTCAAATTGTTGTAGGATCAGCTGCCATCGACGGATGACCGACAATTTAACATGGGTTTATTGAACACGTATTTGAGAGGATCCGCGGGATATGAGATGGGTTGTGTGACCATGGAGGTAATGTTGTAACCTCATGGAAGCCCATGCTAAAAAGCACAACACGTCTTTTCGATCGAGTGTACTTGTGTTCCTTCTTCTTTGAATCTTTTCTTTGAGGTAATAGATAGCTCGTTCTTGGCCTCTCTATCGTCTTTTTTGTCCCGACATCGACCCATGGCATTGTCACTTATGGACGGTACATGAGCAGGGGAACATCATCCACAGGTGGTACCAAACATGGGAGCTTTGACTATTTGTTTCTTGATTGTGAGGAAGGCATTTTGGCACTCATCATTCCATTTCATGGAGGAGTTCTTCCTTAATAAGCTTGAAGATTGGCTCACGAGTTCTTTGTGAGTTGAGAGATAAACACTTCTAATGAAGTTGATTCTTCCCAAAAAATCCCGTATTTCCTTTTACATATCGAGGAATGGGCATTTCCGTGATGGCTTGGATTTTGGCGGGATCGGCTCAATCCTTTGTGGTGACTAGAAATCCTAGCAACTTGCACGATTTAAGCCAAAAGGCGCATTTGCATTTGGATTCAACTTCAAGTTGTACTTACATGACTTTGTTGAACAACTTTACGAGAGATGGTCTAGATGGTCATCCTCCTTCGGGACTTGACAATGATGTCATCCGTAGATCTCGATCTCTTTGTGCATTAAGTCGTGGAAAAAAGAGCCATCATAGCTTCGTTGATAGGTGGCTCGGCATTGATGAGGCGAATGACAACCGTCTATATAGCAAAAGGTTCCCCAAGGCGTGATGAAAGCGGTTTTTCTCACGATCTTCTCTCAACAACCATGATCGATGATACCCCATAAAGCAATCAATCAAAAAGGAGTACATATCGTATTAGCGGTATTGTCGATAAGAATGTGGATAAATGGCGCGGGAAAGCTATCTTTTAAGCAAGCTTTGTTCAAGTCCGGTAATCCGCAAACTCGCACCTTCCCTCGGGTTTAGGCGCGGGCACAATGTTGGATATCCACTCGGGATATGTAGACACCATGATGATGCCGACTTGAAATTGTTTCACAATTTCTTCTTTCTACCTTTAAACTCCACTCGGGGTTTCAATCGCTTTGAGCTTTTTGCTTGATTGGCTTAAATCCCTCTTTAATGGGAAGGCGATGAAGGACAATGTCGTGGACAAACCCACCATGTCTTCATGAGACCATGCAAACACATCTGGAATTGGGTTAATAAGCGTAACCATGTCATTCCTTTGGTTTGGGGTAAGAGTGCGAACCAATCTGGATTAACTTAGGGCTTTCTAAGGTTAGAGATTGAAAAAGTGGTTTGATCGAGGTTGGGTTTAGGTTTGTCTTTGACCCATTCTTGAATTTTGGAGGCACCTCGATGTCATCTGTATATCCATCAAAATTTGAATTCATCTCTACATCAAAAGTACAATCTTTGTGGAGAAGAGCAAATGTCGGCAAATCTGAGCACATCTAAATTTGAGTCTGAAACAAAATATGCTTTCACTTAGTATATATGAAATGTGTTGATCATATACGGTGTTAGCATATCTTGAAAAAAAAGCGCTATCTATTATGCGAGAAAAAGTAAGCAGTTATTATATCTCTAGAGGCGAGAAAGAGTTTACTTGCCCGTTTTACCTATAACGACCAATGCGAGAAGTGTTGTTCCAATTAGCGAGGCAAAAGTCGGGTGGACCCATGATGATGGAGGATTGTCATCATCCTCCTATATCGAATGATGGCCATTACGTCAGGCAATCATAAATGCAGGGGTGTATATCTGTTGGTATGTTCATCATGAGCGATGATCGTATGCGACATCATTCGGATGGCGTCTTGCTTGATTCTTCGTTCCTCTTCTTCCGCTGCGGGATTTGGAACAAAGACTTCTTTCTCCTTTCGGTCTGCGGCTTGGGAAATAACATAGCCATTACATTGGTGGCACCTTCTGAGGAGGTTGTGCGGACTCGAGTTTGAAGGCGAAGATAAATGCCGCATGGTTGAAGGTGAAGGAATCTCTTTGATGCTTATGAGGATTCTATGACTAGAAGCTGGAGAATAGCCTAGTCCAATTTGTTCGATTTGCTTGGTTAATTGAATTGGGTACTTGATACACTGGTGATCTTTACCTGACCCTTGTCGGTTTATGAATGATGACATCATTTCTTGAGTAGTGACATTACCTCGGTGGAAATCTTGGGTTGAGGTAATGGCATTCCAATAGCATGGTATTGGGTATTGCTTACTTCAAGGCATGGCCGGCCAGGTTCAACATCTGCATTGGCATTGATGAATGGCATGTCCCGTGTTGAGGACACTCTACGGTTCGGCGTTGGTAGTGACGAGGCTATTGTTGATAATGTATTTCATTTGTTGATGAAGAGTGGAGGGGCCCTTGACCATATGGATCCATGGTCGTCCCAAGAAGCGGGTTGTATCCGAATCTATCTTGAGTACATGGAAGATCTGCGAGAATGTATGGGGACCAATTTTGATTGGCGGTTCAATTACTCAAATAGAAATTCGGCGGGCTCCATCAAAAGCTTTGATGATAGTATGGCTACTCGAATTCGGTTGAGATTGATATTCATCTTCACCAAGGTAGCGTATGGACAGATATTTAGAGATGAACCTCCATCTATCAAGACTCCGGCTAGCTATGTGTCAGGAGGACAAAGGCCATGATGTGCAGCGACTTGCGATAATGGGGGTCCCCTTGGCGGTATGTCATCATCATCGATGAAGGATATCACATTGTTGTTGAAAATGTGATCAACGGATGTTGAAATTTTTCCGTATCAAGCGATGTTGGTAGATGAAGCTTCTTCTAAAACCTTTAACAAGATCTTAGGTGATCCTCGGAAGTTAGGACTAAGTCAAAAATTGATATTTGTTGTGGAGCTTCTTTTAAGCTTAAAACCACCTTGGCCGTTGATGACCCATAGTGCGGAGGAATTTTCAATCTTCTCCATGGGTATTTTCCCCTTTGATTTGATGGTAGACTTCATCACCCGTTGGGGAAGATACGAGTGGATTTTCCTTCGACGACTTTATGGCGGTTGTATGTGAGGTGGATCCTTCACCTTCTCCATAATTCCACGGAACTTTCTTGCAAGCTAACAATAGGATATTGTGCTCTGTCACGGCAAGTTGTTGATTGGCTCGGGGCGGCCACTTTCAAAGGATTGTTGCTTCCCTTGAGTTGAATTGTTGGCATTGTGGTGATTTATTAGCCCCATCGGTTTCGGTGGATATATTTGCTACCACACTCTTCCACTTAGTAGGGACTGTATTCTCACTTTGTACGTAACACGGTATCATCGTCCAGCTTAAGTGCGGGACACCCTTGTCGATTAGATTTTTGGATAAGGTGGCGGAGTGCTTGACATTCTTACATCTTTGTGGCGAGAATGGGAGTGATATTGACATACTCCATCGAGTTGTACCATACTGAGCAGGGGTTGATTGGAGGTAGAAGAGGCGATCCTTCCTTCATTGATTAACATCTGAAGGATTTCCTCCATAGGTTGGCCCAAATAGGTGAATTCCTTTTGTTGGCAAAATCCGCGGGCTTTGGCATTTGCTCTCTTTGTCACTTTGTCTTCCGGCATTTCATTTTACGAAAGTGGCGAGGAATATTCATGACAAGAGGTAGGAGGCTGGCATGCTCTGGTGATTAATTGGCGTGTCACTTGATCTTTGATAAGTCACTGATTACTTGATTGTTCAATTTGCTTGCATAAAGCTTTCATCTTTCGTTCCATTGTGAGCTGGAACTTGGCATAATCCCATTTGTCATCATAGTCTTTGAGAAGTGCAGGAGGATTCACAGTTGAAATTGGAATTACATCCATTGCTGCTCGATTGATCATGTTGACCTCTTCTTCTTTGTGTTGAGGAAGAGGTTGTCTTGAGCGTGAGAGTTGATCTGGTTTGGTGACCACGATCTCACCGTTGTCTATCAGGTCTTGGATCTTGTGTTTCAAGGCCCAACAATCCTGAGTATCATGTCCAGGTGCCCCGGCATGATAAGCACATTTAGCGGCGACATTGAAACCCCGTCCATTAGAAATTTGTTTGGTGGAAGAAGATCGTAATTTTCTTTGTGTTGTCGGAAGATTGAGAATGTTCTCGAGGGTGTCCCTAAGGGTGTGAACACTCGAGGCGTTTGACTTCTCCACCTTTTGGTATTGGAGGGTTCATGATTTGTGCTTGAAAAGGAGTGTAGTTTCTCCTTTGAATAGGCATGTTTTGATTGCCCTTTTTGACCCTGTAGTATCGGAAACATCTTCCTCTTTCTTTTTATGGACCCCTCGAAGGTTGTTTCCATAATTTTCGGATTGGATGTGATCGACAACTTGACTTTAAGAGGCTGACTAGGTCTTGAATCTTTCGGACTTCAATCCCATCTCGACCATCTCCCCATGTTTGACCATTTAGGAAAATGGTTTTGCCGATCTTGGCTAAAACTCTTTCATAGAAAGGAGCTTCTTGTATGTCTATGAAAGTCATGACCATCTCGATTACATCATGGAAGGACTAACTTGGGCGACAGGCGTCTCCACCTTTGAGCATACTCTACGAAAGACTCGTTAGGCATTTCTTGATCTTGGTAATTTGATCTGCGTCGGGAGCCATCTGAGATGAAAAGTTGTATTGAGTGAGGAAAAGTGTGTGCTAGCTCTTCCCGACTATGGATCTTTGAGTTGTCTAATCTTGTGTACCACTGAGCAGGCTTCTCTCGGTTAGACTCTTTTTGGAACAATTGCATTACGAGTTTTTTCGTCCTCTGCATAAGATCCAAGTTCTCAATAAACACCTTTAAATGTGTGTAAGGATCTCTAACCCGTCATATTTTTCAAAGTCGGGAGTTTTAATTTTTTTACGGATAATGAACACGGGGAAAATGCAAAGATCATATATGAAACACTCCGTGTGTTTCAATTCCTTTGATATACGAAGGGTCTCTTCCATTTGGAGGACTTTCTTTTTGATGTCACCGGTATGCGGATCTCGGTGGGATGGGCGACATCATGAGTTTTGTTGGTCGTATCAAGCTGCGGTTCGGTATTTAATAATGACTTGGGTTCCCCCCCTTGTGTGGAGATTTGACATGTATGGGTATTTTTGGACCACTGATTGGGTGGTGTAGTTCTTTGAGTAGAAACGACCAAAAATCGTAATTTGTTTGCTTAATCAAGTGAATTCTTTTTGAGAAAGCTGGATTAAGTCGGTCTGCAGTCGGGATAATGACATGATTATTTGTAGGGCTGTAGCCCTTTTGGATTTTTAATAGGGTAGTAGGTCGATTGGTTCCCTATGAAAGACTTGCATAGTTTAGTCTTTAGGGAATGTGTATAATAACATCTTTATGTGATGTGTCCATTTAGAATTTTATATCTGCAAAAGCGGATGTCATTTGTTTGTAGCATGTTAATTAAAATATGTATGTGTACACATTTCTTCATATTTCTCATTACATGGAGATATATATGGAATGTAATTACAAGTAATTGTGTTTACAAGTAATTGAAATGAGAGAGCATGAAGAGACTTTCCTCCGTTTTGGGTTTATCGGTGACCTATCTTAGGTTACTCTCATGGCTTTTTGGCATGAAGGTTCCCAAATCATCATAATTTACTCAGCGGGAAATTAATCAGGTCTTTCAATTTGGGCGAATTTGGGTGGTGCCTTTCACGAGCCTCGGGGAATTAGTCTTCCACGAGTCCGATAATCAAAACAAGCGGGATAGCCTCTGGTGGAGGGACCACACAACATACATTCACATACATCGCGTCTCATAGTATGAAAATGATGACATGTGCGAAGCACTAATATCCTGGCGAGATATGGTGCGAAGCACTAATATCATAGCGATTATGGTGCGAAGCACTAAGTGCAATCAGGAAATGCATTCGTACACATTCATCAAATGTAAATGCAACATCCACACACACAAGCAGATAATGATTTTGAA
Organism: Panax ginseng; assembly: GCA_020205605.1. Lineage (NCBI taxonomy): Eukaryota > Viridiplantae > Streptophyta > Magnoliopsida > Apiales > Araliaceae > Panax > Panax ginseng. Next base: position 47,764,717 of record CM035147.1, on the reverse strand, counting down.
AAGATTGTAATAGCGGCTTAAGTCCTCTTCTTTGGAGTCCCAGTGAGTCGCCACACATCGGCGTCGGGATTTTTAGATGTCCACTTTCAGATTACTTGTTCTTTGGTGTTCTCATTTTAGGTGAGATTTGTTTGAAAAAACAAGTGAAAAAGGTCGACATATATAATGTCGACGATGATGGGTATATTAGAAGTGCAGTTGGTTTTTAAATGGTTGTACCAACACAATGAGAAAAGGTTTGCACATTGACCCGGTGATGTGACAACTTTTGCTAAGCGAATTCGGTGAAAGCAGAGATTCATTAGGGTCAGGGGACTTGGTTATGCGGAGGAGGAAGGTGTTAGGCACCCCAGACATCCGTGTTACCACGGTGGCCGCCTCTTTTCAAGAAACTATTATGAAATGATGTGTGTGTGTGTGTGGGTGATGTCTTTGTTATTTTGGAAGTAGTAGTCGAGGCCTCGTTAGCACCTATATATACTGAGGTTTGAATTTATGTAAAAATTCAATTTTTAGCAAGATATAGCAATGATGTTTTATAAAAAGGTTTTTCAAACCACGATGCTCAATAGTAATTGAGACCTTTTACACTCCCATTTTATTAAGTGTTTGACTTGATTGATTTTATTTTCTGAGATGCGAGGCATCAAATGCGAAAATAATATACAAAATAATGCCGACTTCCTCGTGGGTATGAAAAACCATCGAGGAAATTGAGGACATGAGAATAATTTACAAATTTGCTTACGGTGAAAATGTCCATCACGAGGGCAGAATCTAGATCGATAAATTTGAATCTGTGATCACATGATTCCTAGGCGCACATGATACCGCATAATTTGTATGAAAGCGATAAGCGGTATATATATAAAATATATATAAATAATATATATATATCTGAGACATGATCACCAACCACGAAGCACCTCCATGGGGATCGAGAAAATGTAAATAAAGTTGTAAAAGCTATCAACCATACGGAGGAAACTCAGGCGGGACAAAAGCGTAAATAAAGTTGTAAAAGCTATCAACCACCACGGGAGAAACTCGGCGGGACAAAATATAAATAAAAGTTGTACAAAAGCAATCAAGCGCCACGAAGTAAACTCGAGGCGGGGAAAGCGTAAAAAAAGGCGTAAAAGCGATCAACCACCACGAAGTAAACTCAGGTGGGGACGAAATATATATATATATATATATATATATATATATATATATATATATATATATATATATATATATATATCGAGCGAGTTATATATATATATATATATATATATATATATATATATATATAATATAATAAGCATGCAGGATGTAAAATCGAGGCTCATCGAGCGAGAGTAGACACACATATATATATATATATATATATATATATATATATATATATATATATATATATATATATATATATATATATATATATAAAAATATATATATCATATATATAAAATATATATATATATATATATATATATATATATATATATATATATATATATATATATATATATATATATATATATATATATATATATATAAATAATAAGCGCAGGCCAAAGTCTAGGCTCATCGAACAAAGTTACAACATATATATATATATATATATATATATATATATATATATATATATATATATAAGCAAATAAGCGCTCGGGGCAAAATGCAGGCTCAATCGAGGCATAACTTCGATAATGTTATATATATATATATATATATATATATATATATATATATATATATATATATATATATATATATATATAGCTGAAATAAAACCACGGATAGAAAGTCAGGGAAATGCACACATAACACGACTCTCAGCGTGAAGAAGGGTGTGTGCAAAGATGAAGAAAAAGGCTTTAAAAAGTGTGTGAGAAGGCTTACGGTTGGTTTTGCCAAAGAAGACTTCTATATATCTTTAAAGTGGGTAAACACTTTGGCTTTTGTAGGTACAAAAGTAGTATATATATGAGCTCACAGGTGTTTAAAATGAGAAAGTACACTTTGTATATGGGGTGAGAGTCTGAGCAAATTAGGCGGGGCTTCCTCGTCGTTTTTTCTCTTGCAAAATGGCCACCCCAAGCCCTCTATTTTATAGGTGGTATAGAGGTGTGTGTGCAGTGAGCATGTGAGTGTGCCAGAGGCAACCCGGGTGGGCCCGGGTTTCTCGGGTCGGGTCGTCTCGTAGTACGTGTGCACTCGGGCACTGTAATGTCCGCTCGAACTTTCAGAAGTGCAATCCGGGCATCCGATTGAGGTATCTGAGGACCTATTTGGACCCGTTGTCGAGAGTTGTACTGATGGCATGGGATTAGAGTTTGTCTGAAGTCATTGAAGATGGGGACGATGCCCTCGGTCTTCAAGCTTCAAATTCCATCAGTTACCCCCTAATGATAGTCACTCGGGATTGGTTTTCCTTGATTCTTGTGGGACATCGTTTGTGTAGAGATGTGTGTATGAAATGTTGAGGCGTGATGTGGCGTGGCATCGCGTTGGCGAGATAGCGATGTTGCCCCTCTGGGGTGTTATCATCGGTTTTGGTGATAAAGAGAGCGTTGCTCGAGGCTTATTTGAGATTGAATTGCTTTGCAATTGTTGAAGGTCCTCATGTCATCTTTGAGGTGTACTATCCTCCGGTGTTATCTCTCGGGTTGTATGTTGAGTATCTCGTTGTGAGCTTGAGATTGAAGCTGGTTGCATTTGAAACAAGCATTTACGGGGTTATCCGAAGCTGCATTCCTTGGGGTTATCACCAAGGTTGGTGGCTATTCCATGATTGGGAATTTGAGGCTGGATACCTCGGGGTTATCTCAAGAGATTAATCGGTCTTCTCGGTGTGTGTTTCGGTATTGGATCTGCTGCGCCTCGGGGTTATATCAGGGTTGGAATTATTACTCGGTGTGTGTTCGGGGTTGATCTTTGAACTTCCGGTAGTATCCGGAATGGATATGGATTGTCTTTCGAGGTTCCCTCTTAAAAGGCGAATTGTCCTCTGCAATGTTTAAAAGGGAAACAAATCCAAAGATAAAGTAAAATGGAGAAAGGCTCCTCGATAGCTAACAAAAAGACAGACCAAGATGCCGCATCTATGCAATCAGCCGGGCGAGAAGAATGAGACATCGTTTTGTCCTATAAGAAATAATATCTGAGGCATCTGAAGGTGCCTATAGGTCTCAGAAATGTCATGAACCAGACATACAATAAAATAGTGTTACCTCGAAAATATCCATCATTGTTAGTATGACAGTAAGTGGCTGAAATGTAAGTCTCTGCAAGAATCATGGGAAGAATGATACAACCCTCCCATAAAGCAGTGACTGCAGTGACAAAGACAATGTCCAAATGTTCCATGTAAGCGACATATATAAATATGCTATGATTCACATCAACAGAGCGTCAACTCGAGTAGTCCTCCAATGATCCTCCGACATCTCAAAATATTCTAAATACATTGAAAAACTATCCAAGGATCCAAAGCGATCAATTATAAACTTCATGGATACAACGTGGTTAGAGATAATCTCATCCAAAACCACAGTCCGCCGCAAGCCTGTCATGGTCATGAACTGCATGTGCAAGCGATCAATTTTTTGTCATGAATAATTTCTCGAGTGAATAGTACCCCGTGAATAGTACTTCGGGAATAGTACCTCGTGAATAGTACTTTTTGAATAGTACTATGTGAATAGTACCCATGAATAGTACTTTATGAATAGTACCCCGTGAATATTACCGTAAAAATAAATACTACTCATGGACAGTACTCCAGCATGAAAAGCTTAAAATTTAACAAGAATATGTAGAAAATATCCTTGTGAAACGATACTAGATGAAGCGCAAATTTCAAGGATATTCTACTATTTTACGAAGTATAGAAGCAATACTTTAACAAAATGAGGGTATAATTAGGAATACGAGACGAAATAATATTACTCACATACTACAGAGTATGGAAGAAAAAATATTATTCCTATGAATATTGAACAAAATAATATCCCTTACCTAAGAAGAAGACTGGATACTAGAATAATGAGCTAGCAGACTTCTCTTCTACTTTCTCTCTAAAGCTTCTCTCTCTATAGCTTCTCTCTCTATAGCTTCTCTTTCTATAATTACTCTTATGAGTCTTATTGAATTGGTGAGAATGAAATAAGAATAAGCTTCTATTTATAGGAAAATATAGTTTCGATAATTGCACGTTTTTGGCTCGAAATATTACAGTATAATACCTTCATCTTTTCCTTCATTTTTAATTTAGTCCTGCAAGTATTATCAAACTTACACCACCTCCCCTAATAGTACATCTTGTGAATCAATAGTACAATCATGTGAATCAATAGTTATAAGCATGTGAATTAATAGCAATTATCCAATTAATTGCTCCAGACATCCATTATTATCGAAATAGATGTCGATTTCCACTAACACTAATAATCCTAACATAATGGAAATATCAATTTCATCTTTAATCGATACGAACTTATTCATCATTAATATTATAACTCATAATATTTAACAACCAGATCATTCCCAAGAAAGAGGGGCCTTTCCGATAAGGATTTCTCCCTATTGGCGCTCAATTAGGTGACCAAACCTCTTACTGACAGAACTTTCTAGACATTGTCAATATTGTAAATAATAATATGAATAACTTTGTCGTCTTAATTTTTGATTTAATAATAAAAAATATTATGCAGATGATACTTTGACAATAATTGAATCAAAAATATGAGAGATATGATGCAGTAATTATTGTAGCAATAATTGAGTATAACTGAGTGACTTCTTACGTAAGCATCAATAATTAATAGCGTGTGCTACTATGCAATCACGCCAGACATCGGACTTTTACTACCGAGTAGTTCAAGCGGTTTAACAGTAAAACTTTTCGCCGTTATTTTTATAAAAAGATAATTACATCATTTTTTAAATACGACAATACTTACATTGTGGGGTCCACTAATGATTGTGTTGTCGTCATTTAATATTCCCCGTAAAATGAATATTCCCCAGCCAATCGAATAATATATAAACACTTGCTTACTTTGCAAAAATTGTAAATATTACCCACAACTATAACATTATATCAAATCCACACCATAATATTCAAAAATATATTTCGAGAAAAATTAATCTTTATTCATAAAAGTTGGGGATCTTACAACCTCCCCTTTTTTTTGAAATTTCATCCTTGAAATTAGGGTGCGTACCTGGTGTGTCGAAGAGGTGAGGATACCTTGACTTCATTTCAGATTCTAACTCCCTGGTCATTTCCTCAACATCGTGGTTTCTCCACAAAACTTTGACTTGAGGTATAACCTTGGACCGTAGAATATGATCCTTCTTATCCAAGATTTTAACAGGTACCTCCTCATACGTTAAATCTTCCGCTATCTCATTGATTCTAATTCAATAATGTGGTTCGGTCTTTCACATATTTACGTAACATAGATATATGAAAACGTTATGAACACGAGACATACTTGGCGGTAAGGCGTAGTCCATAGGCCACGATTCCTACTCGATCGAGGATTAAAATGGGCCAATGAATCGAGGATTAAGCTTTCCCTCTTTCCAAATCTCGTAACTCCTTTCCATGGAGCAACACGTAACAACACATAATCTCCAATTTTGAATTCCACATCCTTTCGATGAAGATCAACATAACTCTTTTGTCGATCTTGTGAGGTTTTTATACGTTGTCGGATTATTAGAATCTTTTCTTTAGTCATACGTACCAACTCCGGTCTCAACAACGTTGCTTCACCCACCTCATCCCAGCATACTGAAGAACGACACTTTCTTCCATACAACGCCTTAAATGGAGTCATGCCAATACTTGCTTGATTACTATTGTTGTAGGAAAACTCCACCAATGGTAATAATTTGTCCCAACTTCCTTTGAAGTCAAGGACACAGAGTCTTAATAAATCTTCAAGAGTTTGAATAGTCCTCTCCGACTGCCCGTCTGTTTGAGGATGATATGACAAACTAAATCGTAAATCCGTGCCCATAGCTTTTTGCAAACTAACCCAAAATCGTGAAGTGAATCTTGGGTCTCGATCAGAAACTATGGATACTGGCATACCATGCAATCTTACAATCTCGTTTATGTACATATGAGCAAGACGTTCAAGTGTATAAGTTTCTCTTATCGGTAAGAAATGAGCAGACTTGGTCAATCTATCAACAATGACCCAAATCGCATCTATGCCTTGAGAAACCTTGGGAAGACCAGTAATGAAATCCATGGAAATGTGTTCCCACTTCCATTCTGGAATTTCAAGTGGTTACAATGGACCTTTTAGCACTTGATGCTCCGCCTTGACTCGTTGACAAGTTAGACACCTTGAGATAAACCTCGATATCTCTCTCTTCATATTTCTCCACCAAAATGTATGTCGAAGATCACGATACATTTTGGTACTCCCAGGATGGATTGCAAACGGTGTGTTGTGCGCCTCCATCATAATTTTATACTTTAAGTCAGAATCGTTAGGAACACAAAGTTTGGAGTTGACTCGAAATATTTCTTCTTCATCGATTCTTGCTTCTAGAATAGCACCTTCTTGCACTTTCTTCCTTATACGCAACAACTCCAGGTCTGTAGCTTGAGTAGCTTTAACTTTATCGATTAAAGTTGGTTCTACTCGTATATTCTCCATCATCACATGGGTCCCTGGAGTCTTTAACTCTATCTCCATCCTTTGTAAGTCATACAAAATGGGCCTTTGCGTTAACAATATCGTACTCATACCCACATATGATCTTCTACTCAAAGCGCAAGCTACTATGTTCGCTTTTCCAAGATGGTATTGAATGGTATGAGCGTAATCTTCAACAGCTCGAGCCAACGTCTTTGGCGCATGATACGTTCGTTTTGGGTGAAGAAATATTTGAGGGTTTTGTACCGGGTTCAAGGTTGATACAAAATTTGATTTCACGCTCTGGGGTAGGCTAGGAAGTTCTTTAGAGAATACGTTAGGAAATTTATTAACAATAGAAATATCATTCAAATCTGTCGTATTTTTATTTAAATCTGTGACATGGGCTAAGAAAGCTTGACATCCGTTTTTCAATAAATGAATAGCTTTATGGCTTGATATGACAGTCATTGACTTTAGTGGTTTGGTTGCTTGAATTCGCATAATAGGTTGCTTAGGAATATGAAAGCTAACAACCTTACGAAAACAATCGATTTTAGCATGATGAGTAGTTAACCAATCAATCCCTAAAATTGCATCAAATGCAAGTATTTTCAAAGAGATAAGATCGACAGGTAACGTGCGGTTACCGATTTGAATCAAACAAGACTTATAAACAGTGGAGGTAACGAAGGTTTCTCCTAACGGAGTTTCAACCGATAAGTCAAAGTGTAATTTCTCTGGAGTTAAATTTAAACGTTGAGCGCAAATAGGAGAAATAAAAGAATGGGTAGAACCGGTATCAAATAAGGTATAGACTTCGCTAAAGTTTATGATTAACTTACCCGTGATCACCTCGTTCGGATTCCTCACTTTTTGGGAGGTTACGACAAACGCTCTCCCTTGAACTACCAGTTTTGTCTTGTTTGGGACGGCCTTTGATGCCTCCATCCCAGCTGGACTTGACGCAATCGGTGACCTTCTCTTCCGCAATTATAATATGCTTTGGATTGTTGCGTACAGTTTAGACTTGTGACACCCCCAAATCCGAGTTACCTGACCCTCGAGTTTGGTGCTCACGATCCACAATATAATAACATCTAACTACCCATTTATATAGAAATAGTAATACATATCACATTAACATATGTTGTTAATACATTAGTCCCAGGTCCGCTAACCTTAACATTACAAACATACCCCTTAGATATACAAAAAGGGTTTACAAACAACATAATAAATGTGCTTCATTATAACTAATTTATCATTATACCTTTGCCTCTATTCTTCACAGCACCTTCTGCAACTTCGTCCCTAGCTAAAAAGTTTTATTTAGCAAGGGTGAGCAACAAATTTGCCCCGCAAGTTAAGATATACAATGAATGTATAGGTCTCAGAATAATAGACTATCTATTTTGATAGAATGACACCAAAGTTCGGGGAACTTTGAAATAGCTGAACAAATCGTTAATCAATAACAAGTCTTCTCGTATTCTAGGCAACGCAATAATCTGATAATGAAAGAGTACAACGCTTTCAAATTTTCTACGATATTCTATTGAATAAACAAGAATCAATTCTACGCAATAACAAAGTGAAATATTTTCTAGATTTATGCTGAGCGATCCATTGGATCAAGAACTTCTCTTCTCGGGTATCTATCAAAGATTTATTTTGATACATACGCAGGAGTATCAGATAACCATAAAAACTAAATCATACCCCTCTGCAAGTATAACAAGTGATCAACTTTATTATACCCTATATTATGCATAATACTTAACAGTGCGCAATGGCCGAATATACGACCTAAAATGTTCCCTTTATATAAAAGGTTGTTCTTCTCAATCTTTGAATTAGAATTTGATTTAACAACGAAATGCAATGATTTCAATATCTAATCACTTCTCTTCTCAAACCTATCAAGTTTTCTTTTTTGATCTAGCCGATACAACTAGCATTGATCTATCAATAATAATTAAATTTCTTCTTCTTCTTCTCGAACCTATCAAGTTCTAACAAATGTTGCTCAGCAGCGAATAATTAGCTAAGACATTTCTCAATATAATTTGACAATAAACATGAATTATCTCAGTATTGTCAATATTAGCTTCTATGAATATGAATATCCAACAACAAAGAATTCTACTTAATATATATTTTCTAAATCAGTAATTCAATTTGAATTATTAAACATGCACTAATTGCGAATAATCAACAATAAATCCCTGGACGTGGTATAATTAGCAATAATTAACCACTATAATAATTGAATGAATATAACTCAAGGTTGAGTTAGGAAACTTGCCTTTTGCGTTAATTACTGCTACACAAAATACTTATCTGCTTTCGAAAGACCTAACCAATAATATCGGTCTCACAATTAGCACAATAATTCACCACACACAATACTGTAATTTACCGTCAATACTTCTCCTAGACACATTACCACATAGTCACATTAGTGTTTATAAGCTATATAAACACTTAACAAGTCTAACTAGTTCGGTTTGGTTGGACTTTAGTCTCATCTCGGTGTTCTGGTCACCCTATCCGACAATTAACACATTGATTGTCAATTAAACTTGGTCTCTAAGCTTCAATATTATTTTAGATAAGTTAAATATCATTTATAATATTTTTCGGAATCTTTTAATAATTTATAAACAATTATTATAATTTATAATAATTTTTTAAACATCGGACTCATTTTTAAATGATTTAATTATCAAATAATCTTATCATTATTAATATTTATTAATATAAAAATATTAATAGCATACTTGTCAAAATATTATAGTTATTATTAATAACTTAAAATATTTTTAAATCATCAATATTCTACTTAAATGATTTTTAAATTAATTAAAATCATTTTTAAACCATCACCATTAATATTTAAATATTAATGAAATTATTATCAAAATATTAAAAGTTATTAATTATAACTTAAAAATATTTTTAAAACATTTTTCTCATTTTTAAATAATTTTTAAATCAATAATATCATTTTAATTCCTTTATTTAATATAATAATTAAATAAATCTAATATCATTAATATTAATTTATTAATGAGAATTCTCCAAAAATATTGAAAATTATATTTTATAATTCAAAATATTTTTTAACACTTTATTCTTATTTAAAATGATTTTAAATTAATAAAATCATTTTTAACTTATTTATTTAATTTAATAATTAAATAAATCTAATATCATTAATATTAAATTATTAATAAAAATTCTCTAAAAATATTAAAAGTCACATTTTATAACTCAAAATATTTTAAATACTTTATTCTTATTTAAAATAATTTTTATATAATTAAAATCATTTTCTCTAATTTATTTAATACACTAATTAAATAAATTAAATAGCATTAATATTCACATAATTATAATTATTAATGAAAAATATGCCAAATAGTCGAGAAAGTTTTTTTTCATAATTTAAAATAATTTTAAAAACCATTTTTGGTGATTTTTAGAATTTATTTCTATTTTTAAATAATTTTCAGAATATTCAGAAAATAAAATAAATAAAACCGTCGCTATAGCCCTTTAGCGACACTTAGCGTCGCTGTTGGTGTTCTTGAGCTCAAGAACACTGACACTCGGCAGTACAAGGGGTAATGTTTGACCGGCTTAAATTCTCGGTTTAAAATCGTTTCTGGGCTAACTGAAACTTTGGTCATGTAGTAGACATGTAATACTACATTTACCAATCGACAACTCGATCATAAAACATCAGATCATTAAGTTCTGGCCATCCCAAGTCACTGTCAGACGTGTCCTGCGTTTTCCAGAAACCCAGGCAGTTCGACCTGGTACTATCCAATCCAAATTTATCTAGGTTCTGATCATTGGTTTTGTGGTTTTAGTATTCATACATGTAGTATTCATGACAAGGAACAACGAGATGTCAAGATCTCAGTCCAAAAACAACAGATCCATAATTTATCACTTGGTCAAAGTCTGTCAGAATCAATGCTCTTCCCGTTTCTGGAAATTCCAGAAACTACAAATCAGGGTCTAGTTGCCTAGTTTGACCACCTAATCCGATCATTATGTTGATGTTTTAAGATGTCTAAAGACCCAGATCTATAGTCCATTATACAGGCTACAACATGGTTACCATAACATTATCAAAACTGTGACGCCCCCAAAATAGGTATACATCACCTATTCTGAGTCGCCAAATACATGGTACAGAATACAAATACAATCTTAAATATACAACATGAGCTGTGAGTTTTAATACAAATATTGTCTTCTAGACAGTATTCAAACTCAAAATAAGTCCTCAATACATTTATTATCACACTATTTCATAGAATACTAAGGAGTACTAATGATATCATCTGGACCGTCACTCCGTTCCCGACTAGTTCCTACTACGTTCTCATTTCCTGAAGAGAACAATGAAAGTAAAAGGGTGAGCTCAACTAGCCCAGTAAGAAATATTATGACTAAGATAATGCATAATAAATTATCGTTAGCCTTTAATAGTGTTAAACTGATACAATATAACAAATATCAAGTTTAACTGCAGCGGAACAAGCAATCCATTAAAAGAGTCAAGTAGAGAATAAAATCTACTATCTTTTATGATTTAAAAGGTTTTTCATCACTTTTATTTTTGGGACTCAATTTTTAATAAATAATCCACATCATCCCCCGCACTACTACTTAAGGATATTCATTAGTATCACAACCACAAATTATCCATGCACTACGGGCCAAGGATATTCGTGTATTCATCAATGGTCATGATCATGCCAACAACTGTCCATCAATGCACTACGGGCCAATGAGGACTTTTACCACATCATTTGTAACATTACGGTCATGATTATACCTATTAATCCCTGATCATAATCATACCAAGTGCATCTATGCACTTCAGACCACAGATGACTTTCAACATAATATAAACATGAGGATGATGACAATGATATAAGAATTCAATAAAATAAGTTCAAGAATTAATTTATCCAGGAACTAATAACGTCCAAATTGTCAACATGATACTTCTTTGTAGAGTAAAATTCAAAAATGCTCAGAAGAATATTTCCATGAAAAGATACTGGATGAAGCGCAAATATCAAGGATATTCCACTAATTTCATGGAGTATAGAAGTCAAAACTTTAACCAACTGAGTATAATAAAGAATGGAATAACAAAAGAAATCACCGTGCATGCGATAGACCGCATACAGCATAAAAGTTATTCCAACAAAATAATAAATAACGGAATCAGTCATGCATAAACGCATGCACAAGATATTCCAATGTAATAATAATTAATCTAAACTAGGTCATGCGTAAAAGCATGCAGACGAGGATGTTCCAACAGAATGATAAATAATGGAACTAGGTCATGCATAAAGCATGCATGCATGGATGTTCCAATGTAATGATAAAGAATGGAATAATAGAAGAATTTCACCAAGTATAGGTAGTAGTCACAGATACAAAAGTTATTCCAATGTAATAATAATGAATGGAATAATGTAAGGTCTCTTCATGAATACAAAAGAAATAATACCCTTACCGTAAAAGAAACTTAATATAAGAGTAGGGAAGTAGCATAATACTTTTCTATAGTTTCTATATAATTTCTCTCTCTAGAGTTTCAGTGAATTCGTAAGAAATAATGAAGGAATGAGCTTCTATTTATAGAAGAATGGACTGCATAGTAACTAATTCATGAACGGTCCAGATTGATTTACTTTTAAACAGATTATCAAGTATTGATTTAATAAAATATTCTAATAAAAAAAATCTTTTAAATAAAATATAATATATTCTATTTATATTATATATATTATATATTTATAAACTCACGGGTCATTACCCCCGTGATACTACCTGCCAATTCCCGTGAATTCGTTTCAAATTAACACATGTATATATATATATATAATAATAATAATAATAATAATTGTATCCCTCCCTGCCAATTTTCAAACATTGCATATACATATATATAATTAATACCTATAGTACTCCATCATGTCTCCACCAAAATCCACTATCATATATATATATATATATATATATATATATATATATAATAAAAGTGCTTTCTCCACCAAAATCCACTATCATATATATATATACATAAAATAATAATAATTGTACTCCCTCCACGTGAATACCAAATTTCCTCCCCCCACCCAATTTGACTAACACACACACACACACACACACACACACACACAACATATATATATATATATATATATATATATATAATACTATATATATATATATATATAATAAAACTGAGATAACTTTTCATCGACAATTTTGAAAAATGGGTAAGTGGGAGTTTAAATAACAAACCAAACTTATAACAAATACTTCATAAAAAAATCTCCTCAATATTTTTAATAGAACCAGGTCATGCGTAAAGCACAGACATGATGTTCCAACAAAACGATAAAGAATGGAATAATAGAAGAATTTCACCAAGTATAGGGTAGTCCGTGTATACAGGTTATTCCAACAGAATAATAATGAACGGAATAACAGAAGGTCTCTTCATGAATACAAAAGAAATAATACCCCTTACGAGTACAACAAATAATATCCCTTACATTAGAAGAAACTGGATATAGGAAAAGAGAGGTAGCAGACTTCTCTTCTTCTTTCTCACTATAATTTTCTCTCTCTAGAGTTTCAGTGAATTCGTAAGAAATAATGAAGGAATGAGCTTCTATTTACAGGAGAATGGAAAGGCACTGTGTAAGGATATTCACGGACGCAACAATAATTATTCGGACGAAGTTCACGGTTCCAATGTATCAATATTTTCTTTTCAAGGTGCTGGCCAATGAGGAAAACCAACACATGTGCATTTAAAGCTTTAACCAATTAGGAAGCATCCTAATTCATAAGTTTGAAAAGTTTGGCAAATAAGTCCAAGCTTTAAAAAAAATTGTTGCATCCTGTCAAATTAACTTTACCAGGACCACCACCATTTTGCCATCTTTTTCTTCTTCAATACCCATGACCACATACTGAGCATATTATTCCAACGTGATGAATTATATTACATAATATATATATGCAATTCATGACTTTTCTTACATCTCATGACAATTCTGTCACCCCCACCTCCTGACAACTTTTCAAACATATACATAATATATATATAATACTAATACTCATTCCACCATTTCCACTTTTCCACCAAAATTCTACTTTTCCACCATTATCCACTCACACACATAATATATATATATATATATATATATATATATATATATATATATATTCTACCCACCACACACATTACAAACTTATATATATAAATTCCCTTCCAGGCAACCCAAGTTTCCTCCCCCGTGACAATTGAATTTCAACACATGTGGGCCCCACATGTGGCCCCCACATTTATAAAAAAAATCTTTCTACTGATTATTTTGAAAAATGGGTAAATGGGGGTCCAAATAATACGTCAATAGTTACAACAAATACTTCATAAAAATTCTATCAATATCTTAACAACGTTTATCATCATTATTATAATTCACAATATTAGTCGACCAGGTCGTTCCCAGGAACGAGGGGGCTTTCCAATAAGGATTTCTCCCTATTGGCGCGCAATTAGGTGATCAAACCTCTCCTTGACAGAACTTCTAGACATCGTTAATATTACAAATAATAATATTAATAACTTTGTTGTCTCAATTATTGATTTAATAATATATAAAATATTGACAATAATTGAATCAAATAACGTGAGATACTATGCAGCAATTACTGTAACAATAATTGAACAAAACTGAGTGACTTCTCACGTAAGCATCAATAATCAATATCGTGTGCTACTATGCAACCATGCGTATTACTGTACTTTTAACACTGGATGTTTCAACAGTTAATGGTAAAACTTCCGCCGTTATTTTCATAAAAAGATATTTTTATCGTTTTCTCAATCCGACAATAATTTCGTTGTGGGGTCCACCAATGATTATGTCGTCGTATGAATATTCCCTGCTAAAACGAATATTCCCTGACCAATCGAATATAATATAACAACTTGCATACTTTGCAAAATTTATAAATATTACTATTACCCATAACTATAACATTATATCAAATTTATTCCATAATATTCAAAAATGATATTTATAGAAAAATCATCTTTATTAAAAAGTTGGGTTCTTACAACCTCCCCTTCTTATGAAATTTCGCCCTCGAAATTAGGGTACGTACCTGGTATGTCGAAGAGATAAGGATACCTTGATTTTATTTCAGATTCTAACTCCCAGGTCATTTCCTCAACATCGTGGTTTCTCCACAAAACTTTGACTTGAGGTATAACCTTGGAGCGTAGAATATGTTCCTTCTTATCCAAGATTTGAACAGGAACCTCTTCATACGACAAATCTTCTGTTATTTCGTCCAGTTCTAACTCAATAATGTGGTTCGGGTCTTCCACATATTTACGTAACATGGATATGTGAAAAACGTTATGAACACGAGATATACTTAGCGGTAAAGCGAGTCTATAGGCCACAGTTTCTACTCGATCGAGGATTAAAAATGGGCCAATGAATCGAGGATTGAGCTTTCCTCTCTTTCCAAATCTCATAACTCCTTTCCATGGAGCAACACGTAACAATACATGATCTCCAATATCGAATTCCACGTAATTTCGATGAAGATCAACATAACTCTTTTGTCGATCTTGTGAGGTTTTCATACGTTGCCGGATCGTTTGAATCTTTTCCGTAGTCATACGTAACAACTCTGGTCCCAACAACGTTGCTTCACCTACCTCATCCCAGCATACTAGAGAACGACACTTTCTTCCATACAACACCTCAAATGGAGCCATGCCAATACTTGCTTGATAACTGTTGTTGTAGGAAAACTCCACCAATGGTAAGAACTTGTCCCAACTTCCTTTGAAGTCAAGGGCACAGAGTCTTAATAAATCTTCAAGAGTTTAAATAGTCCTTTCCGATTGCCCATCCGTTTGAGGATGATATGCCGAACTAAATCGTAAATCCGTGCCCATATCGTTTTGCAAACTAACCTAAAATCTTGAAGTGAATCTTGGGTCTCGATCAGAAACTATGGATATTGGCATACCATGCAATCTTACAATCTCGTTTATATACATACTAGCAAGACGTTCAAGTGTATAAGTTTCTCGTATCAGTAATAAATGAGCACACTTGGTCAATCTATCAACAATGACCCAAATCGCATCTATTCCTTGAGAAACCTTGGGAAGACCAGTAATGAAATCCATGGTAATGTGTTCCCACTTCCATTCTGGAATTTCAAGTGGTTGCAATGGACCTTTTGGTACTTGATGCTCCGTCATAAACTCGTTGACAAGTTAGACACCTTGAGATAAACAACGCTATCTCTCTCTTCATATTGCTCCACCAAAATGTATGACGAAGATCATGATACATTTTGGTACTCCCAAGATGGATTGCAAACGGTGTGTTGTGCACCTCCATCATGATTTTATACTTTAAATCAGGGTCGTTAGGAACACAAAGTCTGGAGTTGACTCGAAGTATTCATTCTTCATCGATTCTTGCTTCCGGCATAACACCTTCTTGCACTTTCTTCCTCATACGCATCAGTTCCAGGTCTGTAGCTTGAGCAGCTTTAACTTTATCGATTAAAGTCAATTCTACTCGTATATTCGCCATCATCACAAGGGTCCCCGGAGTCTTTAACTCTATCTCCATCGTTTGTAAGTCACACAAAATGGGCCTTTGCGTTGATAATATCGCACTCGTACCCGCATATGATCTTCTACTCAATGCGTCAGCTACCACGTTCATTTTTCCAGGATGTTATTGGATGGTATGATCATAATCTTTCAACAGTTCAAGCCAACGTCGTTGTTGCATGTTGAGTTCCTTTTGAGTGATGAAATATTTGAGGCTTTTATGATCCGTAAAGATCTCCACTTTCTCCCCATACAAGTAATGCCTCCAAATTTGAAGTGCGAAGACAACAGCTGCCAACTCTAGATCATGAGTAGGATAATTCCTCTCATATTCTTTGAGTTGCTGAGAGGAATAGGCTATGACTTTTCCATGTTGCATGAGAACACATCCTAGCCCTTTGCACGATGCATCTTTTGTAGATGACAAATCCTTCGAGCGGATGGTATTGTCGAGCAGTCTTTGAAATGAGTCTCCTCTTGAGTTCTTGAAAACACTTCTCACATTCCTCGCTCCAACTGAATTTTGTATCTTTTCGAGTCAGCTGAGTTAGTGGAGTAGCGATTCGAGAAAATCCTTCTACGAACCTCCGATAATAACTAGCTAAACCGAGAAAGCTACGTACTTCGATCACTGATTTAGGTTTCTCCCAGCTTTGAATTGCTTCAATCTTTGCCGGGTCAACAGTTATTCCATGACTTGATACTACGTGCCCAAGGAATGCTACTTCCTCCAGCCAGAACTCGCATTTCTTTAACTTGGCATAAAGCTTGTTTTCACGAAGCTTTTGGAGTATCAGACTCAAGTGTTGCTCATGATCTTCACGGCTTTTGGAATAAATAAGGATGTCATCAATAAAGACGACCACAAAGTGATCCAAATATTCCTTGAATACTCGGTTCATCATATCCATGAAGGCAGCAGGAACATTAGTTAATCGAAAAGACATGACTAAGAATTCATAATGCCCGTACCAAGTTCTGAAAGCCGTCTTTGGAATGTCATCGGTTCTAATCTTTAATTGGTGATATCCAGAATGAAGATCAATCTTTGAAAAGAATTTGGCTCCTTGCAACTGGTCAAACAGGTCATCAATACGTGGCAATGGGTACCTATTTTTGATGGTGACATGATTCAACTCTCGATAATCAATACAAAGTCGCATACTCCTATCTTTCTTCTTCACGAATAAAATAGGGGCACCCCAAGGAGAAGTACTAGGACGAATAAAGCCAATGTCTAACAATTCCTGCATTGGGTCTTTAACTCCACGAAGTTCAATAGAGCCATTCGACATGGGCCTTGGAAATGGGTTTTGTGGGGTTCAAGGTCGATACAAAATTCAATTTCACGCCCGGGGTAGGCAGAAGTTCTTCGTGGAATACGCCAGAAATTTATTAACAATAGAAATATCATTCAAAAATCGGCGTATTTTTGTTTAGATCCGTGACATGAGCTAAGAAAGCTTGACATCCATTTTTTTAATAAACGAATAGCTTTATGGCTTGAGATGACAGTGATTGATTTTAATGGTTTGGTTGCTTGAATTCGCATAATAGGTTGGTTAGGAATATGAAAGCTAACAACCTTATGAAAATAATCAATTTTTGCATGATGAGTAGTTAACCAATCAATCCCTAGAATCACATCAAATGCAAGTATTTTCAAAGAAATAAGATCGACAGGTAACGTGCGGTTGCCGATTTGAACTAAACAAGACTTATAAACAGTGGATGTAATGAAGGTTTCTCCCAACGGAGTTTCAACAGATAAGTCAAAGTCTAATTTCTCCGGAGTCAAATTTAAACGTTGAGCGCAAGTAGGAGAAATAAAAGAATGGGTAGAACCGGTATCAAATAAGGTATAGACTTCACTAGAGTTTATGATAAGCTTACCCATGATGACCTCGTTCGGGTTCCTTGCTTTCTGGAAGGTCACTACAAACGCTTTCCCTTGCACTACCGGCTTTGACTTTTCTGGGACGGCCTTTGGTGCCTCCATCCTAGCTAAACTTGTCTTCGGTGAACGACAAAATCGGGCTAGGTGACCTTCTCTTCCACAATTATAACATGCTTTGACTGACATCGCGCTAGATTTGGTGATGTGTCCCTCCCCTCCGCATTTGAAGCATATGATAGGTGGTCGTTCTCCTTCCTTAACAACGGGTGTTGGTGCTGACGTCTTTCCATCATTGTTGAATCTCCTCTTCTTGAAATGTCCATTCTTATTATTTTGGCCCTGATTACCACCGAAGTGGTTACCATTTCTGGCCTGTTGATTCCCTCCACGCTTGTTGTCACCGCTTCGATGACTGCTCTGATCGGTATTATCATTTTGTCGGCTGCTTTCTCTTGGTTGAGTTGACTCATTATCGCGCTCGAATAACTGAGCCCTATTTACAATATCTGAATACAAACACAGTTTATGAGAGATAAGATATTAATGTATCTCGGGTTTCAAATCTCTTAGAAACATTCGCGTCATTCTCTCCTCATTATCAACCAAATGGGACGCAAACCGGGACAACTCGACAAACTTAGCTTCGTACTACGACACGGTCATATTGTTCTGCTCCAACTTGATGAACTCTACCTCTTTCATGTGACGAATACTTTTGGGAAAGTACTTGTCGTTCAATAGTTCTTAGAACTTCTCCCAAGACATCTTCAGTGCGGCAGGTTAAGTACGCTTTACCGATTTCCACCCGAGAATCGCCCTCCTCTTGATATATAAAGGTGGCAAAGGGAACTTTTTGCTCCTCGGAGCATCCCAAGACATCAAATATCTTGGTGATCTGCTTTATCCACGTCTCCGCCTTAAGTGGTTTTGGCTCTATAATAAACTCTGGTGGTCCCAGCTCCTTGAACATTTAGCGGTGGACCGTTCGAGAGTTTCAATGTTTCCACCTATATTTTGGACAGAGTCGCTCTCTTGCGATGTTGCATGAATTACATCTGACCTCCGAACATTCCATCATTCATTATTTGGTTAGTGTTGTTGTTTGCATGAGGATTGTCGCCTTCCTGATGCACATTATCCTGATTATTGATATGTGGAGACTCAACGGTCTCCTGTGCTCCATTGCTATTCTTAACATTCTTGGATGTCATTTTCAAATACTGCCACAAAACAAGGGTTAAATAACATATCACATATTATCGCTATACTCTGACCGACCAATTAGATACCAAATAACTTAGGTAGGTCGTACTAGCGAAAGAATTCCCCATCTCTCCCCTCCTAGTTCTTATCTCACATTTCAGCCAGGGATCATATCCCTAAGCTTTGATACCAACTGTGACGCCTCCAAAATAGGTATACATCACCTATTCTGAGTCGTCAAATACATGGTCTGTAATACAAATACAATCTTAAATATACAACATGAGTTGTGAGTTTTAATACAAATATTGTCTTCTAGACAGTATTCAAACTCAAAATAAGTCCTCAATACATTTATTATCACACTATTTGATAGAATAGTAAGGACTGCTAATGCTATCATCTGGATCATCACTCCGTTCCCCGACTAGTCCCTGCTACGTTCTCATTTCCTGAAGAGAACAATGAAAGTAAAAGGGTGAGCTCAACTAGCCCAGTAAGAAATATTATGACTAAGATAATGCAGAATAAATTATCGTTAGCCTTCAATAGTGTTAAACTGATACAATATAACAAATATCAAGTTTAACTGCAGCGGAACAAGCAATCCATTAAAAGAGTCAAGTAGAGAATAAAATCTACTATCTTTAATGATTTAAAATGTTTTTCATCACTTTTATCGCTAGGAATCAGCTTAATAAATAATCCACATCATCCCTGCACTACGACCAAGGATATTCATTAGTATCACAACCACAAATTATCCATGCACTACGAGCCAAGGATATTCGTGTATTCATCAATGGTAATGATCATGCCAACAATTGTCCATCAATGCACTACGGGCCAATGAGGACTTTTACCACATCATTTGTAACATTACGGTCATGATTATATCGATTAATCCCTGGTCATAATCATACCAAGTCCATCTATGCACTACAAGCCACAGATGACTTTCAACATAATATAAACATGAGGATGATGACAATGATATAAGAATTCAATAAAACAAGTTCAAGAATTAATTTATCCAGAACTAATAACGCCCAAATTTTCAACATGATACTTCTTTTGTAGAGTAAAATTCAAGAATGCTCGGAAGAATATTTCCATGAAAAGACATTTGGATGAAGCGCAAATATCAAGGATATTCCACTAATTTCATGGAGTATAGAAGTCAAAACTTTAACCAACCGAGTATAATAAAAATGGAATAACAAAAGAAATCGCCAGCATGCGACGAGTCAGCATGCAGACGGAGTTATTCCAATGAATAATAAATATCGGAACCAGGTCATGCGTAAACGCACAGACAGGATATTCCAATAGAATAATAATTAACGAAACCAGGTCATGCATAAAGCACAGACATGATGTTCCAACTAAATGATAAATAATAGAACCAGGTCATGCGTAAAGCACAGACATGATGTTCCAACAAAACGATAAAGAATGGAATAATAGAAGAATTTCACCAAGTATAGGGTAGTCCGTGTATACAGGTTATTCCAACAGAATAATAATGAACGGAATAACAGAAGGTCTCTTCATGAATACAAAAGAAATAATACCCCTTTCGAGTACAACAAATAATATCCCTTACCTTAGAAGAAACTGGATATAGGAAAAGAGAGGTAGCAGACTTCTCTTCTTCTTTCTCTCTATAATTTTCTCTCTCTAGAGTTTCAGTGAATTCGTAAGAAATAATGAAGGAATGAGCTTCTATTTATAGGAGAATGGACAGGCACTGTGTAAGGATATTCACGAACACAACAGTAATTATTCGGACGAAGTTCACGGTTCTAATGTATCAATATTTTCTTTTCAAGGTGCTGGCCAATTAGGAAAACCAACACATGCGCATTTGAAGCTTTAACCAATTAGGAAGCATCCTAATTCACAATTTGAAAAGTTTGGCAAATAAGTCCAAGCTTTAAAAAAAATCATTGCATCCTGTCAAATTAACTCTACCAGGACCACCACCATTTTGCCATCTTTTTCTTCTTCAATACCCATGACCACATACTGAGCATATTATTCCAACGTGATGAATTATATTGCATAATATATGTATATATATATATATATACATATATATATATATTATGTATATGTTTGAAAAGTTGTTGGGAGGTGGGGGTGACATAATTTTCAAACATATACATAATATATATATATATATATATATATATATATATATATATATATATATATATTCCACCCACCACACACATTACAAACTTATATATATAAATTCCCTTCCAGGCAACCCAAGTTTCCTCCACCGTGACAATTGAATTTCAACACATGTGGGCCCACATGTGGCCTCCACATTTATAAAAAAAAATCTTTCTACTGATTATTTTGAAAAATGGGTAAATGGGGGTCCAAATAATACGCCAATAGTTACAACAAATACTTCATAAAAATTCCATTAATATCTTAACAACGTTTATCATCATTATTATAATTCACAATATTAGTCGACCAGGTCTTTCCCAGGAAAGAGGGGGCTTTCTAATAAGGATTTTTCCCTATTGGTGCGCAATTAGGTGACCAAACCTCTCCTTGACAGAACTTCTAGACATCATTAATATTACAAATAATAATATTAATAACTTTGTTGTCTCAATTATTAATTTAATAATATATAAAATATTGACAATAATTGAATCAAATAACGTGAGATACTATGCAGCAATTACTGTAGAAATAATTAAACAAAACTGGGTGACTTCTCACGTAAGCATCAATAATCAATATCGTGTGCTACTATGCAAGCACGCGTATTACTGTACTTTTAACACCGGGTGTTTCAACAGTTAACGGTAAAACTTTCGTCGTTATTTTCATAAAAAGATATTTTTATCGTTTTCTCAATCCGACAATAATTCCGTTGTGGGGTCCACTAATGATTGTGCCATCGTACGAATATTCCCTGCTAAAATGAATATTCCCCGACCAATCGAATATAATATAACAACTTGCGTACTTTCCAAAATTTATAAATATTACCCACAACTATAACATTATATCAAATTCATTCCATAATATTCAAAAATGATATTTATAGAAAAATCATCTTTATTAAAAAGTTGGGGTCTTACAAAAACACAAAACAACTGTCAGATATCAAGCCAACAAAATGTTGTCTAATGGTGTTCATGCAATTCTGGGTTGCCCAGAAATGGATTGGTCATGCCCGGTCAATGGGTTTTAACCAAGAATAACTCCTGATCTAGACATTAAATGACTCTAATTCAACTTGAAGATTAAAGACAACATACCAGACTACAAATCCAAAAGCTCAAACAACAATAATCATAAACAGACACGGATTTATGGCTCCTAACATTAGCTTGTCAGACCACAAATCGTGTTCTTGACAGTTTTGGAAAAACTTGATTTTAAAGCATTCTGATGCTATAGATATATGTTTGATCATCATAGATCAACATAAAACATCCTTTAGCAAAGATCTAAACACATAAACACAAAACTTTTCTTAGCAACTTGGATCAAAAATAAAATTAGGTTTATACCTTCTTTCTTCAAATCTTTGATCTTAATCCTCCTAAGTGATCTTGGTTGATCAAGGGCAGTTTTTTAGGACTGATCTACTTGCTATTTTCGGATGTGAAGAGAGAGAGAGAGAGTTGTGGGAGAGTTAGATATCAAATGAGCCAAATACATGCATTTCTCTCTCTTTAATCTATATATATTATGATATATAGCACATAGCTGATCACTTGGATGAATTTTGCTGCATATTTTTAGCCCCAAAGTCAAAGTATTAGGTTACCAACTCCAATTTTTGCAAGATTCGCAAGCTAGCTATTAAAAATATACTAAAAGGGCATTTTGTCATTAGCAAAATATTTTTAATGGCATACATGGAATTTGTCACACCCTTAGGGTTTATAACATCAATTCTGGAATTTTCTAATTAGGGTTTCTACAAAGAAAAAATTAGATTTCTAAAATAAAATTAGGGTTTTAAATAGAAATTAATATTTCTAAAGTATAATTAGGGTTTCCTAATTATATTAACATTTACTAATCACATTAGGCTTACTAATTAGGATTAGGGTTTCCTAATTAGGGTTTAGGATTCCTGAATTTAAAATTAGGGTTTTCCGGCTTTCGATTAGGGTTTCTAATTGCGCGTTAGGGTTTCTATGTAACACCCCCTTTCCCAAAAGGAAAAAGGAATGTCACGCACAAACATAATAAATACAAACCTCTAATAGATCTCAAAATATCTCCAATAAAATTTAATACCAAATGTCACATACTCCAATTTAAATAGAAGGAACGTCACATTTACATAGTCTCTACTAATAAGAAATAAATGTCAAAATAGGCCCCAAAACATTCAATTACAAAATCTTAGGAAAACCAAGTCTAATAATAATCTCAAAAGCTAATTTACTCAATTGGATCAAAGGTAGCTCTCATCACACATATCCTGATCACCCCTGATTACCTGCCTGAAAAAGAACACAACGTGAGCCAATTGCCCACTACGGATATGAAAATGAATAAATATATCACAATAAGTAATGAATCTAAAAGAGTTGAATGAATGAACACATGTGAATTACAAACGAATTACGAATAGATCAGAATTTGTGAGTCAATTTATAAACGACTAACACTGTCAATCGAATAATTATAGCCAACAGAATCCCAAACAAATAAGGCTGAATCAAATGGTTATATGGTAACAATTTCATACTAAGCTCAAATACAAATAGCCAAAGGCTAACAAAATACATCGGTACCATGATATATACAAATCAAATCGGATAGTATGCACGACACATATGTCACTAATCCGCCAAACAAATTGAATCAAATCATATCAAATACTGGGTCGACCCATACGTATCATGAACAAATATATCAAATGGTCAAAGCTCATACCCAGAGCATACAAAAGGATACGCCGTGGACTGATCACACCGCCACGGAAGGTGTCATGTCCTTGTGTCAAGAGGACATGCTCGTGGTACTTTACGTGGTTAGCTCAAGTATTCCCTAAAGATCAAACTACAAAATGTAAGCCAAAAGGGGTTCAAATCACAAGGCTTACATGACCATATTCAAATGAAATCGAATTATCAAATACAAACATTATTAACTATCACAATATATCAATGATAAAAAAAACTCCCGAATGTGAACGGAAATATATGAACAATAGTACAAACGAATAAAGTCTCCAAAACATACTGACATGATTAACTAGTTCAAGGAGTAAAAATACGAATTTAAACGTCAACGCCAAAACGAAATTGTCACAATAAATTGGACAACAAGGAATAATCCTAACAAGCAATACCAAATTTTTATACGAATAACAAAACGAACGAATTATATTCAAAAGAGTCTCGCTGAAAAAGTACGGAATCTGTACCATAATATAATACTAAAATAATTCGCTGAATCCAAATATCACCCGCTAAACTCCCTCAATCCGATCTAATTATCAAAATAAAATATAATACACATAATTAAATTATGAACTCATACAAATTATATTTTCATAAATTCAATAATTTTAATATACTATATTCAGTTTGTACTCAAAAGATACATTTTAATTGTAATAACAATATTATAATATTATTTATCACTTTCCCTTTATTAAATTTACGTAAATCTTTTAAATATATATATATAAAACGTAATCTGTAGTATAAATATATATATATATATATATATATATATATATATATAACTAATGAAATGTAATATTATATATATATATATAGCTAACATACAGTATACATATATATATATAATTAGTATGAAATCACAGGTTTACAATATATATATATATATATATATATATATCAACGAATTGCACCAGGTAACATACATATTCACACACATCTATGCTCATACTCTCATCAATTATTCAATGTCCAATCAAAGTAATATATTTCTAGGGAATAAACAAATCATATTAATAGTACTATCACATATTGTAAAAAATTTACTTGCCTTAAATTTATACCCACAACCAATAAAAAGAAGAAAGGACTTGCTTTAGTTTCTTCCCTTTTGATCTCCCTGCCGCCGCCTCCTTTTCTTTTAATGCTATACCCACGATTTATTTCATCAGACTTAATAAGGTATAGCTAGGTTTTAATGATTTAATTATTAATTAACATATTTTATTAATCCTTTTAATTTTATTAAGATTTAAAATGACACAAATATAAATTAGACCCAATTAATTTTAATGGTCCAAATAAATTGACTAATGTTTGACCCAAATATATGAAAATCCAATTAAATATTTTAAAGCTTACTTGAATATTTTATTATTATTTTTTGGGTATTATATCACCTTCCCCTTAAAAAGGATTCCGTCCACGGAATCAAAAGAACAGAACGTACCTAATTTTCAAAAAGATGCGAATATTCCACTCGAATAGACTCTTCCATCTCCCAAGTAGCTTCCCGCTCCGAATGCTTTTTCCATAAGACTTTAACAAAAGGAATTGTCTTCCTCCTCATAATCCGTTCTTGACGATCTAGAATCGCCTTGGCTTCTTCCTCACAAGTAAGATCTTCTTGAATCTTATGCAACGGGTATTGCACAACATGAAGTGGATGATAGTTATATTTCCTTAACACCGAAACATGAAAGATATTATGCACATGTGATAATTATGGAGGCAAAGCCACCCGATATGCCACTTCTCCAACTCTCTCAAGGACTTCAAAAGGGCCAATGAAACGCGGACTAAGCTTCCCTTTCAAACCAAACCTTCGAACACCTTTCCATGGAGAAACTTTCAAAAACACGTGTTCACCAGGCGTGAATTCAAGAGCCCTCCTATGAATATCAGCATAACTCTTTTGCCGCGATCGAGCTTCTTTTAATTTTTCTTTAGCCACTGCTACCTTCTCCGTAGTAATCCTAACCAAATCAGGTCCTTCTATTACCCTTTCTCCAACCTCATCCCAACAAGTCGGAGCTCGACGCTTCTTACCATATAATGCTTCAAAAGGAGCCATACCAATACTAGCTTGTCAACTATTATTATATGCGAATTCCACCAAACTCAAATAATCATCCTAGTTCCCTGTCCACTCTAAAGCACAAGATCGTAACATATCTTCTAATGTCTGAATAGTTCTCTCTGATTGGTCATCTGTCTGCGGGTGAAAAGTTGTACTATAGTTGAGTCGCGTTCCCCAAGCTCGGTGAAATCCTTTCCAAAATCGAGAAGTAGACCGTGGATCCCGATCCGAAACAATAGAAACTGGTGTCCCATTAAGCCTAACAATCTCACGTTAAAAAATATCTGCTAATTTATTTACCAAAAAATCTTCACGAATAGACAGAAAATGAGCCGATTTAGTCAAATGATCCACTACCACCCAAATAGTATCATTCTTTTTAAGAGTCCTCGACAACCCAGTCACAAAGTCCATCGAAATGTCATCCCATTTCCACACAGGAATCTCTAACTATTGCAACAAACCACCAGGCCGCTGATGCTCTATTTTCACTTACTGACAAGTAAGACATTTACTCACAAATTCAGCTACATCCCTTTTCATTCCACTCCACCAAAAATTCTCCTTCAGATCCTTATACATCTTTGTAGACCCCGGATGAATAGAAAATGGCAAACTATGAGCTTCAGTAAACACTGCCTCACGAATCATTGGATCCACTGGAACACATAACCGTTTACCAAACCATATCACTCCTTGCTCATCAATGCGAAAATCTGGTTGCCTACCCTCATTCATATTCTGCGCTATAGTCCACAACTCGCCATCCTCCTTTTGGGCTTCTTTGATACGCAAAATAAGAGAAGGTTCCACCCTCATACCTGCTACCAACCCATCAGAACCACTAACATATAGCTCAAAACCCACACGCTCCATATCCGAGATAAGTTGAGGTTGTGTAACCACGGCAGCTACACTCCATGAACTTTTCTGGCTAAGAGCATCTACAACCACATTAGCCTTACCGGGGTGATACTGAATCCTAGCATCATAATCCTTGAGAAGCTCCAACCAACGCCTCTGTCTCATGTTAAGCTCCTTCTGAGTAAAAATATATTTAAGGCTCTTGTGGTCGGTGAAAATGTCACAAGTCTCTCCATATAGATAGTGCCTCCAAATCTTTAGGGCAAAAATAACTGCTGCTAACTCCAAGTCGTGGGTAGGATAATTCACCTCATAAAGTTTAAGTTGTCTGGAAGCATAAGCAATTACCTTACCATGTTGCATCAAAACGTACCCTAATCCCTTCTTGGAAGCATCACTGTAAATCTGATAACCTCCTATCCCCGACGGTAATGTAAGCACTGGAGCTGACACAAGCCTCTTCTTAAGCTCCTTAAAACTTTTCTCACGTTCCTCATTCCATACAAACTTTATGCCCTTCTTCGTCAACGGAGTTAATGGCAAAGCTAATAAAGAGAAACCTTCCACAAATCGCCTATAGTACCCTGCCAAACCCAAGAAACTCCTTATTTCGGTTACTGTGGTAGGTCTTGGCCAATTAGTGATAGCCTTAACCTTTGCTGGATCCACCTTAATACCTTTAGCAGACACGATATGTCCCAAAAATGCTACATGTTCTATATAAAGAAAGCCGAGCTTACTTAGTGTATTATTCCTGCGACATCTGATAAAGCACCTAGCATTATACATATATAATTGTTGGAAAAATATGAATAAATATAGGATTCAACTATAAAATAAAAGAAGGGCAAAAATAAAACTTATCGATGTAGAGAAAATTATGTTGAGCAGAGGCGTGCAATGCACTGTCCTTAAGTAGAAATTTCACCCCTCGGAGAACTTTTCTCGGTACTAAGGTCACTGAGGAAATCCTACTCCAGGATTCAACGGCTCTTCATCCAACTAACCAGTACTAGAAATAGTTGAATGACCCAGGAACAACTTCTAATTTTCTCTTTACTCAAACTCAAAAAATTATACCATATATATATATATATATATGTATTATCAGTAATAATAGTACTGTTTATATATTGACTATATGAATACGGGCAACTAATCTATTTATATATATATTCACACCTTCTGCTGCTTAAAGAAGATCCCTTATCTATGAATAGCCTTATCTTCCTTTTATATATCCATATAAGGCAACTGAAATACTCAATAATATAGCAATGGTAGAATATAGCAACGGTAATATAAAATTAATATCCCAATAATGAGTATTTAATATATGAACAGTTACAAAATTTCCATAAATATATTAATTATAACTCATTTAATTTACTCATTAAACTCTTTTAATGGTATATCACCAAAATATATTAATATATTTATTTTTATTTAACTTTGTAATATATTATTTTTGTATAAAATACAACAATCCCCCACATATTACAAAGTAAAAATAAAATAATTTGAGTAAGAAATATAAGAATGCAGTGCGTTAACACTGGTGTCTTTTGGACTATGAACCAATATATAGAGTGAATAGGACTTGATTCACAAGAATTTGGTGAAATGAAAATTTCTATGAACCTTATTCCTTATTATGAATCAGTAATCATATTACTCACACTACAAACTCTAATTAGAAGTTGTTCTACGCGATTTGGCACATTTTGGCCTTGCGCCATACCTGGAATTCATGAGCGCACTAGAAAACCTGTCTTATTTTCATAAGAGGCGGCCTCACTTCTACACTCATATAGGTGTTTCCATCAAATGTGTTCTACAGTTAAACACATCACCCAACAGGACTATGGAAAACATTAAGAGTATATAACTCAACCTCTAACACTGTAGAATTACACTATCCTACACCATAGGGATGAACTCAAATATGTATAAAACAGATAGTGTCTCAACAATCAACCAATGACTTGTTGTTACCCATATGAACCTACTTCCTGGGATTACCATTCATATAGGCTGGGTTACCATCATTGTTGATTTTTGTAATAGGCAGTAGTCTCATCCCCCTCGATGTATTGCTCACTCGCCTCTTGCTTAGTGGTTTGTCAGAGGATCCGAAAGATTTAACTCTAACATAATTAAGGGATATAATCCCATCACATAATAGTTGTCTCACAATATTATGTCTTAGGCGTATATGCCTACTCTTGCCATTATAGCTCTTATTCTTAGCTCTGCCTATAGCAGCTTGGCAATCAAAATATAGAGACACAGATGGAACCGGTCTCATCCACAAAGGAATATCCCAAAAGATTTCTGAGCCACTCTGCTTCAGAACCTGCCTTCTCTAAGTCAATAAACTCAGACTCCATAGTAGAGCAAGCTATACAAGTCTGTTTAGTAGACTTCCAAGAAATTGTTCCTCCTCCTCGTGGATTTGATCTCATCTGAATTAGTGATCCAGTTGGCATCACTATATCCCTCAAGAACTACAGGATTATCGCAGTAATACAAACCAAATCCAATAGTACCTCGCAGATACTTGAGTATTCTACATAAAGCAGTCTAATGATCCTTATTAGGATTATAAATGTATCTGCTGAGTCTATTAACTGCATATTAGCAGTTTTAGAACCAAATTTCCTTTTTTAGGGTCAAGAAACAATACCTTAGTAAGACACCCCCACACTTAAGGTATTTCAAGTTAGGTAAATAATTTTCCCAAAGCTCAAAAGGTGTTTTCCAGTTTTCACCAACATGTACCTTTATATATGTAAGACCCCATATGATCAGTTCCATCTTTTATCAAGAATGACTTCATCTCCTTCAAAGTGAAATGCATAATACATCCACATGCACTACCCCAGTCAAAGACGAGCAACCCATAGACTGATAGACAGGCCCATGAATGTCCAAAATTTTAAAGCTGGGTCAACATAAGATTTCAATTACATAATTCACATTATCTCGAATTTCCATTTCGGGATGCACCAATGAAACTAAGTGAAATTATCAATTATCCATCTATAGGACCAACATATCAATCAAAGCTCAAAATTTCTAAGTGAAATTGATAAGACAACCTGCCATGTCTAACACCTGTTCCTACTAGTGCATCTTAAGTCATTTGGTGCATTTAAAAAAATGCATCAAGAAGTGAACCTTCCGACTCTTGTTGTATCAGGAAAAAAAATAGCTACTATCAAAGGCCAATAATTTTTTCACAACAACACTCTCCTTAATCCCATGCATGTAGTAAGGAATAAAATATGTTGACTCAAAATAAAATGCCTAAAGAAGCATAAGTGCTTGTAAAGTTACCATATTTATACCACAAGTATATTATGAAGTATATTTACTCACTGAGTATAATGTCGCCTAACATAACATAAGACCGATTTTTGAGTTGCTGGAGAAAGACTTACATGAATTAGAATAAAATTAAAATAAAAACATCACAGATATGGCATGGCATACCAAAAAAAAAAACTCTTTAAATCATCCATAATAATCAATATATATAGATATGTTCTAGTAAAGTGAGTTAAATAACAAAGTGGGCTCAACCTTTTTTTATATAAAGGAATTGCAATAATCACAATACATGAGCAGTATCTCTCTTATAATATATATCATTATTAGCAATTAAGCGGAAAAAAAAAATAGACCTCGCTAATATATATATATATATATATATATATATATATATATATATATATATATATATATATATATTATGAAAAAAATAAGTTGCATCTTTACTACCTCAAGTTATACGGTAATTCCCTTTTTACCTTTTAACCTGCTTTCTCCACCAAATTTGCAATATATTAGAAAAGTCCAACATATAGATTTCATAAAATTATCACAAGGCGGATAAATAAACTCCCAATCAAAGATTCCCCAAACACAATAACAAAGACACCACAACAAAACCTCAATTTAGCAAATTGATAACAAAACTCAACTAGCACCCTATAAACATTAATAAATATATAAGAATCCAAAATTTTCTACTTAAGAAAGAAGAAGTATATATATATATATATATATATATATATATAATCAATAACTACGGCCCAAAACCCAGCTTGGATTCTATAAGTTTTCTTAATTAGCAACTGTAGCTTAATCCTAAATTTATGATTTATTACCCACTGGGGAGGTCTTCTTACGAGGACTCCATCAAAGTCTTGGAGGCAGACATACAGTATGACAATACTCTTGTTAAATTTGATTTGTTCGTTTGTTTCATTATTTCAAATTATGTTATGATTTCACATAATTGTTTCTTGTGAAATAAATATATTAGTTTCATTTTGGAGTTGATACACATGACTCGTATTTGTACTCTTTGAATTAGGATATCATGTTTAGAATTTATTTTTTGATAATTGTAGAGCGGTACATGTTGCTACCTTCTTTTTGAGACCGTGTGACTATAATTTGATTTGGTTCAACATGTACATATAGAACCCTTTTGTTGGTATTATGTCGCATGTGTTGTGACATAGTATTTTTGTTAGAATATATCGTAGGGTATACCTGAGCTATAACCACCTGTGGGGGTACCACAAGCATGTCATCTTGGCACGAGAGGCATGACACTTTCCGTGGCGGTGTGATTAGTCCACGGCGTCTCCGTTTTATGCTCCGGAGGAAGTGGGCCATTTGGTGTTTTGTTGTGGGAGGCGTATGGGTTAACCCTATTTTTCTGTTCTGCGGATTGGTGATGTTGTGCCAAACACACTTATCCGATTTGCATACATTTGGATTCGCGGTCTAATGTGTGATTTGCATGTGTGGCATTGTTTTGATGTGCCTGTGTGGCATTATTTTGGTTGCTTGTGTGGCATCATTTGATTTGCCTGTGTGACATTAGTATGTCTTGCCTGTGGCAGGATATTTTTTTGAGCTCACTCGGTATGAAATAACCCCAACCATTTGTTTCAGCCTATTATTTTATTGTATTAGTTTTGTTTGTTTCTGTTCAGTTCAAGTCATTGAGTTAGTTACTTCAGTTCGTTATTTCTTTATTCTTTTATTGGTTTCGTCAACTACGTTGATTCAGATATATTCCATTCAGATCTTTGGATATTATATTTTCGTTCGTATTTGCACTCGAGGCTTTGTTCAGTATTTTGTCTCAGTTGTTTTCGTATATCAGTTGTATATCTTTTGTATATCTATATCTGTACTAGGTAATCGGCTCATGCTTTGTGTTTTTTCTTCCGCGAGTTTCATAGGGTGATTCAGGGCTAGTGTGATGAGAGTGTTGCCTTTGACCATCTAGGTTAATTCAAATTTTTTTTGGGTGTTGATTATTTTGACTCTAGTTGGAGAATTGTATTTAGTACTTTATTAATGGATCATCACTATTAATATTTTGAAGTTATTAGTGCTCTGTTCATTTATTTTGAGGTTTGATGTGCTTTGGACGTGACCTCCCTTTCCTTTTCGGGAAGGGGGTGTTACATGGAAGCTGTAATCAATTGGGAACAACCAAGAACACCGTCAGAAGTGAGGAGTTTCTTGGGACTGGCCGGTTATTATAGAAGATTTATTCAAGATTTTTCTAAGATAGCCACTCCGCTAACAAATTTGGCAAGGAAAGCTGTAAAATTCGTTTGGACGGAGAAGTGTGAAGAGAGTTTCCAAGATTTGAAGAAAAAGTTAAGTGTGGCACCTGTGTTGACATTACCTGATAATACAGGAAATTTTGTGGTGTATAGTGATGCCTCACACAAAAGGGTTGGGTTGTGTTCTTATGCAGAACGACAAAGTTATTGCCTATGCATCAAGATAACTGAAGAATTATGAGAAAGGGTATCCGACTCATGATTTGGAATTGGCTGCAGTTGTATTTGCTCTGAAGATATGGAGACACTATCTTTATGGAGAGAAATGTGAGATCTACACAGACCACAAAAGTCTGAAGTATATTTTCACTCAGAAGGATTTGAACATGCGTCAAAGAAGGTGGATGGAACTGATAAAAGATTACGATTGTGAGATCTTTTATCATCCCGCAAAGCGAATGTGGTGGCGCGATGCTTTAAGCAAGAAAGGTCGAGAGAAGTTGATCATAATTGATAACAACTCGGGAGGAGCTCATTTCAAAGAATGACAAAGCTGGAGTTGGAAATCAAATTTCTAAAAGAATCTGACGAACATCTATTCCAGATAGAAGCGGGTCCAACTTTAGTGGACAAAGTAAAGAATGCTCAACTACAAGATAAAGAGTGTGGGAAAATCAAAGAGAATTTGATTGAGAGTAGTGATGTAAAATACAAGATCACTCTAGAAGGACTACTACGGTTTGAAGGAAGAATGCAGGTTCCAAAGAACACAGAGAGTCGAAAGAAGAAATTTTGACCAAAGCTCATAGCTCAAAATATTCAATTCATCCAGAAGCACAAAATGTATCAAGATTTATGCAGACATTTTGGTGGCCGAATATGAAAAAAGGCGTTGCGAGAATGCATAGCGAAATGCTTGACATGTCAAAGAGTAAAAGCCGAACATCAAAGACCCAGTGGATTAATTCAACCGTTGGAAATACCGGAATGGAAGTGGGAACACATCAGGATGGATTTTGTGGTGGGTCTTCCAACTACTCAGAGAGGATGTGATGCGATTTGGGGGATAGTGGATGATCGAGCGAAGTCGGCGCGACTTTTACCAATAAAGATTAGATTCAATCTTGATCAGTTGGCAAGATTGTACATTAAAGAGATCGTTTCGAGGCATGGAGTGCTAGTATCAATTGTGTCCGATAGAGATCCGCGATTCACATCAAATTTCTGGAAGAGACTACAAGAATGCATGGGGACACAGTTGTGAATGAGTACAGCTTATCATCCACAAATAGATGGCCAAAGCGAACGAACAATTCAAACATTAGAAGATATGCTGAGAGCGTGTGTCATGGCCTTTAAAGGAAGCTGGGAAGAACAATTAGCGTTGGTGGAATTTTCTTACAACAACGGCTTATCACGCTGAGCATCTAAGATGCCACCTTACGAGGCATCATGACGGCAGAAAGTGCGAGAACTCCTTTGTCTTTGGGATGAAGTCGGTGAACGTCAACTGCTAGGACCGGAACTAGTGCAACAAACTACTGACATTATCAAACTCATCAAGACAAGATTGGTAGCACTCAAGACCGATGAAAAAGTATCTTCGATCAACATGCATAAGATCGTGCATTCGACATAGAACTTTTTATTCCTAAAAGTTTCTCCACGGAAGGGAAAATTCGTTTGGTAAAAAGGAAAGCTAAGCCCGAGGTTTATTGGACCCTTTGAAGTGCTTTCTAAGATCGTGAGAAGTGGCTTACGAGGTAGCTCTACCTCTAGAGTTGGAAAACATTCATAATATTTTCACATTTTGATTATTACGACCATATAAACCCGACTACAAACATGTGATCGAGTACGAACCGTTGCAGTTCGAGAAAGATTTATCTTATGAAGAGGTTCCTATCCAGATAGTCGATAGGAAAGAACAAGTACTCAGGAATAAAGTGATACCTTTTCTGAAGGTGATATGGAGGAACCACAACGCTGAAGAAGCTACGTGGGAACTCGAAGAGAAAATGTTGAAAGAGTACCCTGAGTAATTTTTTTAATATGTGTCTTCAATTCTTAGGACATAATCTTTGTAAGTAGGGAAGAATGTAACGAATGATTTGTTTGAGTTGTGATTCTGAGGACAGAATCCTTGTAAGGAGGGAATGATGTAACATTCCAGAATTTTAAAGTGTAATATTAAATATTTATTGATTTATATAAGTATTTAATGGATATGTTTATTGTTGAATAAATAATTGTTCCATTTGAGTTGATGTGGTTTAGTTAATTATTTGTTAAATAAATAATTAAATATTAAATATTTATTTGCAATATTAAATATTTATTTAATTATATAAGTATTTAATGGCAATTTGAGTTGATGTGATTTAGTTAATTATTTGTTGAATAAATAATTAAGGAGCTAAAAAAATTAATTGTTATGAGATTATATACCAATTTAATTTAATAAGTAAGCTAGAGAGCTTATAGTGATTTGAATAAATTATAATATTTTAAATGGGAATTTGTAATTTAAAATATTAGTTGGTCGAATAAAATTACAATTATAAAAGAAATTATAGTTATGTAATATTAAATTATGTGTTAAAGTAATTTAATAGATTAATATTTTAATTGATTAATTAATTAAGTAGAAGTGTGACTAATAACCTTGCTATAAAGGAGTTATTAAAATAAATTAAAGGACTTTAATTTAGTTTTGGCCAAACAAGTCTTAATGCATATTAAGTCTTTAATCTAATAGTGTTTTATCAAACAAGGTATAATGATTAATCCATTTTTATTAGATATAATTTCTAGCTAGAGTTATATTATATATTTAATATATATTATATCTTATACGTTATATTTTTCCTACGTTAGTTAGACTAGAGTTAGGAAGAAGACTCAGTTGAAGAAAAGAGAAGAAGAAGAATATAGAGAGAAAAGTTTAGAGAAGTTTAGAGAAATTGAAAAAAGAATTGGGGAAAAGAAGATTGTAATCATAACTATTTTCTTCTAAACTCTAAAGTAATCTTAATCAAAGGTATGATATTAATCTTTGTATTTTATTTTTAAAGTTTAGTTTTCTTCTCCAAAAAAGTTCTCTATAAATAATTATAGATGATGAATTTCTTGTGTATATAGCTTTAGATGATGATTGTTGTTGTAAAACTGTTTTTGTAGATTATGTATGATTATAATCAA
Organism: Panax ginseng; assembly: GCA_020205605.1. NCBI lineage: Eukaryota > Viridiplantae > Streptophyta > Magnoliopsida > Apiales > Araliaceae > Panax > Panax ginseng. The sequence continues at coordinate 47,728,555 of CM035147.1, read as the reverse complement.
TTTCTTTATGTATGTAAATTGTGAAGAAAAGTATATCACAGTGAGTTCATATGAAAAATATATATGAATATGGCTTAGTTTAAAGTAGAAATTAAGGTTTAATTAGTTGTTAAACTGATAAATTGATTTTTGAATTTGATAGAGTATGTATAATCATAACTATTGTGTTTTGAAATTTCTGTTTTGATTGAAAAACAAAATCACTGTGTTGATTTCCATTAAAAATGTCAAAAATGGAGTTTTTGCCAAAAACATTGAAATTGGGTGTTATAGATTTGATGTTTATGTTATTTTATGGGTAGAAACATGTTAGAAGTCTTCACAATATGTTTACATGAAGTCTATGTGTAAATTACATGTTAATTAGTCTATTAGATTGGAGCTTGTAGGCCAATTTGGCTTTTGTTCATCTTTTGTTCGAAGCTTGGTCGTCGAGTTCTGGACTCTAGCGCCAGTAAGCGTGACCCAAAGAAGTTAAGTTTCACTTGCCTACAGCCACGGCGCCATATATAACGCCAATCGATGGTTTGTGATTAGCGCTTCTACAAATACCAACCTCTGATGTAAATCGGAAATAAGCAGCACCATGAAGTTAGCAAAAAGGTTCTGACAGCAGTTTTAGTTTATTACACAAATTTTGAAAATAAAGGTTATGTGTTAATAATATGAATGCTAAATGATGATTTTGAGAGTATTAAACTATGAATGAGCATGTTATCAAGTGTTAACTAGTATTAACATAGTTTGATTATATGAATGGGTGATTTGACCTACATGATGTATATATTTGTTTATATAGATATAAAATGTTGGTGATGACTAATTATGTCATGATGACATATGTATAGGGTATTGATTCAAGTTGTAAGGTTTAGCTTGTGCTAAAGGCAAGTTCTCTAACTCAAAACTTCATTGTGCGAGTTTAATTTCATTAGTACGTTATTGTTTTCAAATTCAATTACAATTGTTATAAGTTGCTACCTCTACACTTTTGTAGAGCTAGATTGCCTATTATTGAATAAGTTATTGTATCTAGTTGCTCATAACGATACAAGTATCCCAAATCTTATAGTTTAATATTGAGCAAGTTTCTCTAATATGTAACTTATTATTTAGCATGTGAGTCGCTTTATATATTCTAGTGTTGAACAACTTTATCGTTCAAATTACTATTCATTATGCATGCTTAGTATTCAATTCTCAATAACTTTGACCTAATATTGTTCAAAGCAAATTATGATATGATTATTCAATGTTTATGCTATTAGATTATTCCTAAAGCATGATGTTAATTACAAATATCAATTCAGGTTATTATTATTCCATAGCATACAAGATTATTTACATTTGTAATCAACTAATCCTTAGTTGATTACCGTTGAATTCTAAATTACCTGCATCTTGTATCCAAACCAAACTTACTTGGGTGCGGACTTGTATTCTAAATCTTTGAGATGAACAACTCTTTTAATAGACGTTTACGCTTAGCGTTGAAATGGTTGTGCACAATACATTGTATGAAAGGGTTGATCCCCCTAAGTACGTGGAGTCCTTATAGTCTTATGACTGTTAAAGTTAAAGTTGAAAGATTACTTATAACTGTGGACATGATTCGTGGTCATTAGACCCTCAGTGAATGTTATAATTTTTAGAAAGTTAATAGAACACATTGTTCAATTCTATTGAGCCTAGTTTTGGCAATTGATGTAAAAGTTTAAAGAATTACTTGTTATTATTCCAAGTGGGCCTTGTTTGCTCACTCTTGCCTGTAAAATTTCTTACAGCTAAAGCTGAAAAGGGTGATGTACCTAGCACCAGTAAGGGAAAAGGAAAGACGACCAAATATTGAAGACTTGTAATAGTTTTGATAGTTTTATTATCAGACTTTGGTTTAAAGATTGTAATGAAGTTTATTTAATTTTCCGCATTTGAATGTTCGTAACTAAAGATTAGATAACCTGGGATATATTTTATTTAAGTTTAATACTGTATGGGCAGGTTTTTATTATTCAATTTGATTATGATTGGGTAGTTAGAAATGAATTTTGATTAAGTGAACACCAAATCTTGAGGAAATGAAGTACCAGGATTTGGGGGTGTCACAGGGATGTACCGAAGCCAGACTCTCCGTAGGGGACGCCGTTCTGCGGTGGCAAACTGATTGGTACCACTGTGAGGTGTTGTCCACGGTTGGGACATAAGTAATATCCTTAGCTAGTATGTCCTACCTAAGCTGAATTTTCTTACTTAAGTTGACAAATTGTGATATGTCAAATAACCTTTGTTTTGAAGCTGTATTCTAGAATGATATCTAAAATACAGGAGATGAGCAATGGAGAAATCATGATGACCGGGGAGATAGAATCTGAAATGAAAGCAAAGTATTCTCAACTCTTCGAAATACCAGGTACGTAAATTTCGGGGACGAAATTTCATAAGGAGGGGAGATTGTAAGACCCCGAATTTTATGAAATAAAAGTATTCAATTATTTTTTCTATTTAGTAAATAGTTACATTGATAAAAGTTTAAAGTTATGGGTGAAATGTGAAAATTTTGCAAAATAAGCAAGTGGTTATAAAATATTCATTTTTGTCGGGGAATATTCGTTTGGTCGTGGAATATTCTTATTGTAGGGAATATTAAATTTACTGACAAGTATGACCATTTGTGGGCCCCATAATAGAATAACTGTCGGATGAAGAAAACGACAAGTATGAGTTTTTTTTATAAATAATGGCGTAGTTATTTCCGTTAAAACTGTTGGAATACCTGGTGGGTAAAGTAAAGTAATACGCGTTGTTGCACAGTAGCACACGGTATTGCACATTATTTTTGAATTATTTATTCTTATGTAAGAAAGCACTACTCAATAATTGTTACAATAATTACTGTTCAATATTTTATTTTATTGATTCAATAATTGCTACGTTGATATTTTATATTATTGTTGTGCAATAATTGTCACTGCACATTATCTCTATTATCAGATCAATAATTTTGTATTTGAATAATATTATTAGAGAGCATTATTGGCAATGTCTAAGGAAGTTCTGTCTAGGAAAGGGGTTTGGTCACCTAATTGCGCGCCAATAAGAAAAAATCCTTATCGGAAAGCCCCCTCTTTCCTGGGAACGACCTAGTTGTTATAATTGTCATTCTGTAATATTATTTGTGAATAATTAATTATTGATTTATATGATAAGGAAATATTTATTATGTTTGGATATAAATGAAGGAATTAATGCTGAGGTGCTTTATTAGTATTTTGTCGAAATGAAGAACGAAATTTGGAAATTTTCAGAAAATTAGTTTATTACTTGATTTTGTAAAATCTATAACTCTTTGTGTATAATGTGTAAGACCCCAACTTTTATGAATAAAGAATAATTTTCTCGAAATATATTTTTGAATATTATGGTGTGGATTTGATATAATATTATAGTTGTGGGTAATATTTATAAATTTTGCAAAGTAAGCAAGTGGTTATATAATATTCGATTGGTCGGGGAATATTCGTTTTAACAGAGAATATTCGTATGACGGCAAATTCATTGGTGGACCCCACAATGGAAGTATTGTCGTAGTTAGAAAATGACAGAATTATCTTTTTATAAAAATAACGGCGAAAGTGTTACTGTTAAAACTGTTGAACTACCCGATAGTAAAAGTATAGTAATACGCGTGGTTGCATAGTAGCACATGGTATTAATTATTGACGCTTACGTGAGAAGTCACTTAGTTATACTCAATTATTACTACAGTAATTGCTGCATCATATCTCTCATATTATTGATTCAATTATTATCACAGTATCATCTGCATAATATTTTATATATTATTAAATCAATAATTGAGACGACAAAATTCATATTCTTATTTACAATATTGACAATATCTAGAAGTTCTGTTAAGGAAAGGTTTGGTCACCTAATTGCGCGCCAATAAGGAGAAATTCTTATCGGAAACCCCCTCTTTCCTGGGAACAACCTGGTTGTTAAATATTATGAGTTATAATATTAATGATGAATAAGTTCGTATTGATTAAAGATGAAATTGATATTTCCATTGTGTTGGGATTATTATTGTTAGTGGAAATCGACATTTATTTTGATAATAATTAATGTTGGGAGGTTATATTGACCAATCGGGTAATTCACCGGATAAATGAACAATGAAGTACTATTAATTCACATGCTTATAACTATGTGTTCACATGTGTGTACTATTGATTAACATGATTTACTATTATGGGAGTTGGTGCAAGATTGATAATACTTGCATGACTAAATTAAAAATGGAGGTATAGATGAAAGTACTATACTGTAATTAGTTTTTTCACATGATTATACTATTAAGTCACATGAATGATGTAACGCCCGAGAAAATCGAATTTTTAGAAGAATCAAAATTTTATTTAATTATAAGGATTAAATGAATTTAATTGATTATTTATGGGAGCAGGCTAATTGAAGGTCTTTCTATGACCTAAACATATCAGAACGTCGCAGGATTTTGGCTACGTGATAGAATTAAAGTGTTTGAATTTCCAAGACGAAAATAAAAGCTTTTCGAAAAATTTTCTGAAAAACACTATTCACACATTTCTGCTCGGGAATTATTTTTGAACTTCCGAAAAATAGGTAACGATGGAATATCGAGGTAAGATAGAATATCCAATAATATTTCAGTTATGAAAAACGTAATATTTCGCCTGCGGACTTAAAACCTAACGTTTAGGGAAAGTGACTTCCGAGAAGGAATTTAAAACGCGTGCAATGAATTAAGTAATGATCGTATAATATGTAGGTATTGTACGAAGTAATGAATACGCGTATGTATGAATGATAGCATTTCATATATGATGAATAAGTATACGAGGTGGAATACAAGATTAATACGTAAATTATACGTTATAAGACTTTAAGCCAATTATAATGGATTTGTTGGTATTGTTAAAGATTATGTTAGCCCAATTATGGAAATGGTTAAGTCCAATGTGAATTAAATGTAAAGCCCAATGTATAAGTTAAGATAATTAAGCTAAAGCCCAAAGTAAGAACCAAGGGGGTTATGGGTTGGTTTAAACCCATGGTTTAAACCATGGGTGATCCAAAGTGATAAACAAGTAACTTAATGGCTAAGATATGTATTAACCAAGTAATTAAAGTGGGGAGCAAGATAACTTAATGGTTAAGTAAATGTGGTGAGCAAGCAAAGGATAAAATTTGTGCTAAACAAGTTAACTTAATGCCTAAGTGTTGTGGAGGCCAAGTTTACTTAGTGCTTAAGCTAGGAATAGTAAGGAGGTGGATGGATTAATGACCAAACTACCCTAACTTAGGATTTCCTATAAATAGCAAGCTTTGTATTTCATTTGTTGGTTGTTATATTTTCATCCCATAAGTTGAGAGCTTATTGGTTAGAGATAATAAGCTACAAAAGCTAGAAAAGCTATAGTTCATATTTCAAGAAGCAAGAAGGAGATTAAAGATTAACCAAGTGTTATTCAAGAGGAAGTATTCTTAAACCATGATTCTCTTTCTCTTCATTTGTTAGAGAAGGGGGTATTGGTAGAACTAGCATGCTAAGAAGGGGTTAGAATAATGAATCAAAGGGCTTAAGTCTTAATAAGACGTATAAGTCATGAATAAGTAATTCAATCATAAATAAGTTATGAACTTATAATGAAAGTATAAGAACTTGTGAGAACTTGTAACATGTTTACATTAATAAAGTGAGTATGATAACAAGAAGTAAGAAGAATGGTTAAAAGTCATTAATCATAATGAGTCATATGAAGAGAAGACATAAGTTATGAGAAATGGAAATATAAATATTTTTATACTTTAATAAGTTACAAACTCACCCAGAATAAGTAATAACTTATCGTGTTTATAAGTTAATGAAGCATGTATGTCAATATGTTAGTATGAGGGAATAAATCCTTTTGAAACGAAGAACAAATCTTAAGTAACGAAGTTTCGCCGGAATTCACACGATTAGACGACAATCGTCGAATTAGTGAAATTCTCGGAATGGAAGTCAAATTTTGATATTGAGCTTGGAAACATTGGTTTTCAATGGAGACAAGTCTTATTTGGCATTATAGAGTTGTGGACTCAAAAATGGCCGGATTCCGACTTAGAACGAAGAAACGAGCGTTGAACGTTCACGAACGTTTATCATTTTCGTTAAAAATGGACTAATAGGTGAAATTTTAGCAAACAAAGTCGAATTGATAAAATTCTTGCATGACCACGTAGAGTATGTGATTTGTGAACTGTAGGCTCTTGAACGAGCCAATTCGGACTTATAACGAAGAAGTTACGAGTCTAGGAATCTCACAAGTTTGAAAAAACTGTCAAAGTTTCTATGGCTCAGAGTCCACGTCGCGGCGCGACTACAAGCCTAAATGACCATGACCTTGAATGCCAAAGTAATATAGTCCCTCAGAAACTCAGGGCATGTGTCCTTGAAGTCCGGTTTTCAAGCCCTAATGGGCAACGCCACAACGCGGCATAACAAAGCAACACTGGCGCCGCAGTGCCAGCCTTAAAAGCTAGACAGAAAAGTATGGTTTCAAGTAGAAGATGAAGGGAAATTGTTTAGTAACGAACTAAGGGACTTAATAAAACATTGTTAAGTCATAATTAAAACTCAAGTGCGATCACTTAGAGTTAAAGAAAGTTAATTGAATGTAAACAAGAACGGTGTACAATAAGTGTACATAACCAATGTTGATTAAGTGTCAATTAATAACGTAATGACGTTAGTAAGCCGTGAGGAAGGATAATTAACTCGAACCGAGTTGTAATAATGAAATAATTTCAATTAAGTTATAGAAAGGAAAGAAGTTGGTAAGAACGATGTAAAAGAACGATGGAAAGCCGGAACCAATAAATAACAAATCTAATACATGATTAGATTGAGAAGAAGGGTAAGATTCTTTAGGAAATATGTATGTTCATTCATGACCTAATGTGGTATGTTATGTGATTATGTGTTGTAGAGACCGTAAAGACTCAAAGGAAAAGTAGTTTTACTGTAGCAGACGCTGAAGGCAAGTTTTTCTAAACGCTTGTCTAACCTTCGTGTTAGCCAAGTTTTCAAATGATTCAAGTTATGAGATGCATTTATGATCTTAAAGAAACAGTCGATGCCAGTTTTAACTCGGCTAGACTAATCTTGATAGAGTGATTGATTTATTTACAAGTCTTTCAATATAGAATTTCTAATGTTATCCTACGCCAACTGTTGGGTACGGATTCAAGGTAAGCCTGAATATGAATAAACAAATGTATTTTCATCGAGTATTCGATGGGCACATGAGGTTGCCACAACTTAAACGTACACACGTTTAATGGATGTAGTGTTGATCAACATAGAGTACTATAGGCAAATCACCTAGAAGTGCTCGTAAGATATGTCAGACTTACGGACTTCGTGTCGGGTTGTCCTTTTCAAAGAAATTATGAAACGCTCATGGTCTTGGACCAGATTTGGTGTTTTACTGAATATTGTTATGATAAAACGTTTTAAAGGAAAATGAATGCTATTTTAAGTTATTGATAGTACTTCGTAACTAATATCCAGTTACTGAAGTTATACGATTCCTATGTTTCAAGCATGCTTTTAAAATGAAATTGTTGTACTTGTTGAGCTTGTTATGCTCACTCTTGCTTGAACCATATGAATGTAGCTTAGATCAAATGGACCGCAGGATTCGTAAAGGATAAAGTGAAGGCTAAAGCGAAATTGTAGATTACCTATGTAATAGTATAGGTTTGTAATGATAATATTTGATATTATGACAAGAACAAATGTAACGGTTATAAAGAACCTGGGAAATGGTAGAACTGTTTTGGAATATATATAAGACATATTCGTTCTTTTGAGGCATTTCGATTGAATGTTTGTGTGAACTGTAGCACCGTGGAGCAACATATGTCGGGTTTGAAGAGACCCGGATTTGGGGGCGTCACAAATGAACTATTAATTCACATTATTTACTATTAGGGGAGGTGATGCAAGTTTGATAATACTTGCAGGACTAAATTAAAAATGAAGAAAAAGAGGAAGGTATTATACTGTAATATTTTGAGCCCCAAAATGTGAAATTAACGAAACTATATTTTCCTATAAATAGAAGCTCATTCTTCTTTCATTCTCACCAATTCACTAAGTCTCACAAGAGCAATTATTATAAAGAGAAAGAAGAAGAGAAGTCTGCTACCTCACTATTCCAGTATCCAGTTTCTTCTAAGGTAAGGGGTATTATTTTTTTCGTATTCATGAAGAGAGTTATTTTCTTTCAATACTCGTAAGGGTTGTTATTCCATTCTTTATTATTCATTGGAATAACTTTTATGCATCTTGTCTATCTCATGCCTGGTGAATTATTCTGTTATTCCATTCTTTATTATTATGTTGGAATAACCTGTCTGTGAGGTCTATCGCATGCCTGGTGAATTCTTCTGTTATTCTATTCTTTATTATTCTGTTTGAATAACATGTCTGTGCGGTCTATCGTATGTATGGTGAATGATCCTTTGTATTCATTCCTTATTAAATTGTAGAAATGATCTGTCTACGTTGATTATCGCATGGTGGGCAAAAATTCATTTGCAGTTTCATATATTCTATTATACTCAGTTGGTTAAAGTTTTGGCTTCTATACTCCATGAAATTAGTAGAATATCCTGGATATTTGCGCTTCATTCAGTATCTTTTCACAGAAATATTCTTCTGAGCATTCTTGAATTTTACTCCACAAAGCAGTATCATGTTGACAATTTGGACGTTATTGATTTCTGGATAAATTAAATTATAAATCTTTAAAATTTATCTTGAACTTGTTTTATTGAATTATTATGTCATTGTCATCATCCTCATGCTTATACTGTGATGAAATTCATCTTTGGTTTACGTGCATAGATGGACTTGGTATGATTATGACCAGGGATTATTCGGTATAATCATGACCGTAATGTGACGAATGATGTGGTGAAAGTCCTCATTGGCCTGTAGTTCATTGATGGACAGTTATTGGTATGATTATGACTAGGGATTATTCGGTATAATCATGACCATTGATGATTACATGAATATCTTTGGCCGTGATGCAGGGATGATTCGATTTTATTTATTAACTTGAGTCTCAGCAATAAAGTTGATGAAAAACTTTTTAAATCATAGAAGATAGTAGATTTTATGCTCTACTTGACTCTTCTAATGGATTGTTTATTCCGTTGCAGTTGTTGATTTGCAACTTGTTGTCTATTATATTCTATCAATTGTTATACTGTTGAAGGCTAAGGATAATTTATTCTGCATTATCTTAGTCATAATATTTCTTACTGGGCTAGTTGAGCTCACCCTTTCTTTCACTGTTCTCTTCAGGAAAAGAGAATATAGCTGTGATGAGTCGGGGAACGGATTGATGGTCCAGATGGTTGTTTTAGTAGTCCTCACTATTCTATAAAATAGTGTGACAATAAATGTAATGAGGACTCCATTGAATGTGGATATTGTCTAGATGACAATATTCTTATTAAAAACTCTTAGATTATGTTTTGTCGTATTTTACACGACTGTTGTATAATTAAGTTGTATTTGAATTTTTTACCATATATTTGGCGACTCAAGATGGGTGATGTATACCTATTTTGGGGGCGTCACAGTTGGTATCAAAGCTTAGGGATATGATCCCTGGCTGTGATGTGAGACAAGAACTATGAGGGGAGAGACGGGGAATTCCTTCGCTAGTATGACCTACCTAAGTTTATTTGGTATTTAATTGGTTGGTCAGACTATAGGGATAATATGTGACATGTCAATTAACCCTTGTTTTGTGGCAGTATTTGAAAATGGCATCCGAAAATATTGAGATAAGTAATGAAGCACATGAGACCATTGAGTCACCAATGATCAATACCCAGGATAATATGCATCAAGATGGCAATAATCCTCAAGAAAACAACAATGCTGACCAAATGATGAATGATGGGATGTTCAGAGGCTTTATACAATTCATGCAACATCAGGCGAGAGCGGCTCCTGTTCAAAATACAGGTGAAAACACTGGAAACTCACGGACGGTCACCGCTAAATAGTTGAAGGAGATGGAACCACTGGAGTTTATTGGAGAGCCAAAACCACTTAAGGCGGAGACGTGGATAAAGCAGATCACCAAGATATTTAATGTCTTGGGATGCTCTGAGGAGCAAAAGGTTCCCTTTGCCACCTTTATGTTGCATGAAGAGGCAGATTATTGTTGGGAATCTGTAAAGCGTACTCAACCTGCCGCACTGAAGATGTATTGGGAGAAATTCCAAGAACTATTTAACGACAAGTACTTTCCCGAAAGTATTCGTCACATGAAAGAGGTAGAGTTCATCAAGCTGGAGCAGAACAATATGACCGTGTCACAGTACAAAGCTAAGTTTGCCGAGTTATCCCAGTTTGAATCCCACTTGGTTGATAATGAAGAGAGAATGACGTGGATGTTTCTAAGAGGTTTGAAACCTGAGATACGTCAATACCTAATTTCTCACAAACTGTGTTTGTATTCAGATGTTGTAAATAGGGCTCAGTTATTGGAGCGCGATAACGAGTCAACCCAACCAAGAGAGAGCAGCCGACAAAATGATAATACCAATGGTAGCAGTCATAGAAGCGGTGACAACAAACATGGAGGGAATCAACATGCCAGAAAAGGTAATCACTTCGGTGGTAATCATGGCCAAGATAATAGAAGTGGAAATTTCAAGAAAAGGAGATTCAGCAATGATGGAAAGATGTCATCACCCGCACTTGTTGTTAAGGAAGGGGAACGACATCCAATCGTATGTTACAAATGTGGAGGGGAGGGACATATCAGTCCGAACTGTACACATCAATCCAAAGTGTGTTATAATTGCGGAAGAGAAGGTCACCTTGCCTGATTTTGTCGTGCTCCGAAGTCAAGTCCAGCTGGGATGGAGGCATCAAAGGGCATCCCAAACAAGACAAAACTGGTAGTTCAAGGGAGATCGTTTGCCACAACCTCCCAAAAAGTGAGGAATCCGAACGAGGTGATCACGGGTAAGCTAATCATAAACTCTAGTGAAGTATATACCTTATTCGATATTGGTTCTACCCATTCTATTATTTCTCCTACTTGCGCTCAACGTTTAAATTTGACTCCAAAGAAATTAGACTTTGATTTATCTGTTGAAACTCTGTTAGGAGAAACCTTCATCACATCCACTGTTTATAAGTCTTGTTTGATTCAAATCGGTAACCGCACGTTACCTGTTGATCTTATCTCCTTAAAAATACTTGCATTTGATGTGATTCTAGGGATTGATTGGTTAACTACTCATCATGCTAAAATTAATTATTTTCGTAAGGTTGTTAGCTTTCATATTCCTAATCAACCTATTATGCGAATTCAAGTGACCAAACCATTAAAATCAATCACGGTCATCTCAAACCATAAAGCTATTCATTTATTGAAAAACGGATGTCAAGCTTTCTTAGCTCATGTCACAGATTTAAACAAAAATACGTCAGATTTGAATGATATTTCTATTGTTAATAAATTTCCTGATGTATTCCCCGAAGAACTTCCTGGCCTACCCCCAGAGCGTGAAATCGAGTTTGGTATCAACCTTGAACTCGGTACAAAACCCATTTCTAAATCCCTATATCGAATGGCTCCTATTGAACTTCAGGAGTTAAAAACCCAACTACAGGAATTGTTAGACATCAGTTTCATTCGCCCTAAGACGTCTCCTTGGGGTGCTCACATTTCTATTCGTGAAGAAGAAAGATGGAAGTATGCGACTTTGTATTAATTATCGGGAGTTGAATCATGTCACCATAAAAAATAGGTACCCGTTACCTCGTATTGATGATCTGTTTGACAAATTGCAAGGCGCCAAATTCTTTTCAAAGATCGATCTTCGTTCTGGATATCATCAGTTGAAGATTAAAATTGATGACATTCCAAAGACTGCTTTCAGAACTCGGTACATGTATTATGAATTCTTAGTCATGTCTTTTGGATTGACTAATGGTCCTGCTGCCTTCATGGATATGATGAACCGAGTATTCAAGGAATATTTGGATCACTTTGTGGTCGTCTTTATTGATGACATCCTCATATGCTCCAAAACCCGTGAAGACCATGAACAACACTTGAGGCTGATACTCCAAAAGCTTCGTGAAAACAAGCTATATGCCAAGTTGAAGAAATGCAATTTCTGGCTTGAGGAAGTTGCATTCCTTGGGCACGTGATATCAAATCATGGGATATCTGTTGACCCGACAAAGATTGAAGCAATTCAAAGCTGGGAGCAACCTAAGTCAGTGACCGAAGTACGTAGCTTTCTCGGCTTAGCTGGTTATTATCGGAGATTCATAGAAGGGTTTTCTCGAATCGCTATTCCATTAACTCAGCTGACTCGAAAAGATACAAAATTTGGTTGGAGCGAGGAATGTGAGAAGAGTTTTCATGAACTCAAGAGAAGACTCATTTCAGAACCTGTTCTGACAATACCATCTGACTCAGAAGGATTTGTCATCTATAGTGATGCTTCAGGGAAAGGGTTATGATGTGTTCTCATGCAACATGGGAAAGTCATAGCCTATGCCTCACGATAACTCAAAGAATATGAGAGGAATTATCCTACTCATGATCTAGAGTTAGCAGTTGTTGTCTTCGGACTTAAAATTTGGAGGCATTACTTGTATGGGGAGAAAGTGGAGATCTTTACGGATCATAAAAGCCTCAAATATTTCTTCACTCAAAAGGAACTCAACATGCGGCAATGACGATGGCTTAAGCTGTTGAAGGATTATGATCATACCATCCTGGAAAAGTGAATGTAGTTGCTGATGCATTGAGTGGAAGATCATATACGGGTATGAGTGCAATATTGTCAATGCAAAGACCCATTTTGTATGACTTACAAAGGATGGAGATAGAGTTAAAGACTCTAGGGACCCATGTGATGATGGCGAATATACGAGTAGAATCGACTTTAATCGATAAAGTTAAAGCTGCTCAAGCTACAGACCTGGAGCTGATGCGTATGAGGAAGAAAGTACAAGAAGGTGTTATTCCAGAAGCAAGAATCGATGAAGAAGGAATACTTTGAGTCAAATCCAGACTTTGTGTTCCTAACGATTCTGACTTGAAGTATAAAATCATAATGGAGGCGCACAACACACCGTTTGCAATCCATCCTGGGAGTACCAAAATGTATCATGATTTTCGACATATATTTTGGTGGAGCAATATGAAGAGAGAGATAGCGGGCTTTATCTCAAGGTGTCTAACTTGCCAATGAGTCAAGGCGGAGCATCAAGTGCCAAAAAGTCCATTGCAACCACTTGAAATTCCAGAATGGAAGTGGGAGCACATTACCATGGATTTCGTTACTGGTCTTCCCAAGGTTTCTCAAGGCATAGATGTGATTTGGGTCATTGTTGATAGATTGACCAAGTCTGCTCAATTCTTACCGATACGAGAAACTTATACACTTGAACGTCTTGATAGTATGTACATAAACAAGATTGTAAGATTGCATGATATGCCTGTATCCATAGTTTCTGATCGAGACCCAAGATTTACTTAAAGATTTTGGGTTAGTTTGCAAAAAGCTATGGGCACGGATTTACGATTTAGTTTGGCATATCATCCTCAAACAGACGGGCAGTCGGAGAGGACTATTCAAACTCTTGAAGATTTATTAAGACTCTGTGTCCTTGACTTCAAAGGAAGTTGGGACAAATTATTACCATTGGTGGAGTTTTCCTACAACAACAGTAATCAAGCAAGTATTGGCATGACTCCATTTGTGGCGTTGTATGGAAGAAAGTGTCGTTCTTCAGTATGCTGGGATGAGGTGGGTGAAGCAACGTTATTGAGACCGGAGTTGGTACGTATGACTAAAGAAAAGATTCTAATAATCCGACAACGTATAAAAACCTCACAAGATCGACAAAAGAGTTATGTTGATCTTCATCGAAAGGATGTGGAATTCAAAATTGGAGATTATGTGTTGTTACGTGTTGCTCCATGGAAAGGAGTTACGAGATTTGGAAAGAGGGGAAAGCTTAATCCTCGATTCATTGGCCCATTTTTAATCCTCGATCGAGTAAGAACTGTGGCCTATAGACTCGCCTTACCGCCAAGTATGTCTCGTGTTCATAACGTTTTTCATATATCTATGTTACGTAAATATGTGAAAGACCCGAACCACATTATTGAATTAGAACCGGATGAGATAGCGGAAGATTTAACGTATGAGGAGGTACCTGTTAAAATCTTGGATAAGAAGGATCATATTCTACGCTCCAAGGTTATACCTCAAGTCAAAGTTTTGTGGAGAAACCACGATGTTGAGGAAATGACCAGAGAGTTAGAATCTGAAATGAAGTTAAGGTATCCTCACCTCTTCGACACACCAGGTACGCACCCTAATTTCAAGGATGAAATTTAAAAAAAAAGGGGAGGTTGTAAGATCCCCAACTTTTATGAATAAAGATTAATTTTTCTCAAAATATATTTTTGAATATTATGGTGTGGATTTGATATAATGTTATAGTTGTGGGTAATATTTATAAATTTTTCAAACTAAGCAAGTGGTTATATAATATTCGATTGGTCGTGGAATATTTGTTTTAATAGGGAATATTCGTATGACGGCATAATCATTGGTGGACCTCACAACGGAAGTATTGTTGTAGTTAAAAACAACAAAATTATGTTTTTATAAATAACGGCTAAAGTGTTACCGTTAAAACTGTTGAACTACCCGGTAGTAAAAGTACAGTAATACGCGTGGTTGCATAGTAGCACACGGTATTGATTATTGATGCTTATGTGAGAAGTCACTTAGTTATACTCAATTATTACTACAGTAATTGCTACATCATATCTCTCATATTATTGATTCAATTATTATCACAGTATCATCTGCATAATATTTTATATATTATTTAATCAATAATTGAGACGACAAAGTTATTCATATTATTATTTACAATACTGACAATGTCTAGAAGTTCTGTCAAGGAGAAGTTTGGTCACCTAATTGCGCGCCAATAAGGAGAAATCCTTATCGGAAAGCCCCCTCTTTCTTGGGAACGACCTGGTTATTAAATTTTGTGAGTTATAATATTAATGATGAATAAGTTCGTATTGATTAAAGATGAAATTGATATTTCCATTGTGTTGGGATTATTCGTGTTAGTGGAAATCGACATTTATTTTGATAATAATTAATGTCGGGAGGTTATATTGACCAATCGGGTAATTCACCGGATAAATGAACAATTAATTGCTATTAATTCACATGCTTATAACTATATGTTCACATGTGTGTACTATTGATTCACATGATTTACTATTAGGGGAGTTGGTGCAAGATTGATAATACTTGGATGACTAAATTAAAAATGGATGTATAAATGAAGGTACTATATTGTAATTAGTTTTTTCACATGATTATACTATTAAGTCACATGAATGAACTATTAATTCACATTATTTACTATTATGGGAGGTGGTGCAAGTTTGATAATACTTGTAGGACTAAATTAAAAATGAAGAAAAAGAAGAAGGTATTATACTATAATATTTTGAGCCCCAAAACGTGCAATTAACGAAACTATATTTTCCTATAAATAGAAGCTCATTCTTCTTTCATTCTCACCAATTCACTAAGTCTCACAAGAGTAATTATTATAGAGAGAAAGAAGAAGAGAAGTCTGCTACCTCACTATTCTAGTATCCAGTTTTTTCTAAGGTAAGGGGTATTATTTCTTTCGTATTCATGAAGAGAGTTATTTTCTTTCAATACTCGTAAGGGTTGTTATTCCATTCTTTATTATTCTCGTTGGAATAACACATCGTGCGCGATCTATCGCATGCACGGTGAATTCTTCTATTATTCCATTCTTTATTATTCGCATTGGAATAACTTTTATGCGTATTTTCTATCGCATGCACCTCGTGAATTCTTCGTTATTCCATTCTTTATTATTCTCGTTGGAATAACTCCGTCTGCATGCGGTCTATCGCATGCCTGGTGAATTCTTCTGTTATTCCATTCTTTATTATTCTGTTGGAATAACATGTCTGTGCGATCTATCGCATGTATGGTGAATGATCCTTCGTATTCATTCCTTATTAAATTGTACAAATAATCTGTCTACGTGGATTATCGCATGGTGGGCAAAAATTCATTTGCAGTTTCATATATTCTATTATACTCAGTTGGTTAAAGTTTTGGCTTCTATACTCCATGAAATTAGTAGAATATCCTAGATATTTGCGCTTCATCCAGTATCTTTTCACAGAAATATTCTTCTGAGCATTGTTGAATTTTACTCCACAAAGCAGTATCATGTTGACAATTTAGACGTTATTGATTTCTGGATAAATTAAATTATAAATCTTTAAAATTTATCTTGAACTTGTTTTATTGAATTATTATGTCATTGTCATCATCCTCATGCTTATACTGTGATGAAAGTCATCTTTGGCTTATGTGCATAGATGGACTTGGTACGATTATGACCAGGGATTATTCGGTATAATCATGACCGTAATGTGACGAATGATGTGTTAAAAGTCCTTATTGGCCTGTAGTTCATTGATGGACAATTGTTGGTATGATTATGACCAGGGATTATTCAGTATAATCATGACCATTGATGATTACATGAATATCCTTGGCCGTGATGCAGGGATGATTCGATTTTATTTATTAAGCTGAGTCTCAACGATAAAGTTGATGAAAAACTTTTTAAATCATAGAAGATAGTAGATTTTATGATCTACTTAACTCTTCTAATGGATTGATTATTCCGCTGTAGTTGTTGATCTAAAACTTGTTGTCTATTATATTCTGTCAGTTGTTATACTGTTGAAGGCTAAGGATAATTTATTCTCCATTATCTTAGTCCTAATATTTCTTACTGGGCTAGTTGAGCTCACCCTTTCTTTCATTGTTCTCTTCAGGAAAAGAGAATATAGCTGGGACGAGTCGGAGAACGGATTGACGGTCCAGATGGTTGTTTTAGTAGTCCTCACTATTCTATAAAATAGTGTGACAATAAATGTAATGAGGACTCCATTGAGTGTGGATATTGTCTAGATGACAATATTCTTATTAAAAAGTCTTATATTAAGTTTTGTCGTATTTTACACGACTGTTGTATAATTAAGTTGTATTTGAATTTTGTACCATGTATTTGGCGACTCAAGATGAGTGATGTATACCTATTTTGGGGGCGTCACATAATGAGTTAGGAGATGAGCCATATATCAAAAGAAAGCCCTGGAAGTAAGCTAATCGTAGAAATTCATTATTTTCATGGTGACTGTTTGTAGGAAACTGGTCCGAAGGATTCATAATTCGAAAAATCAATGTTCTTGAGATATATTGCGTGAAATATAATTTTTAATCCGACCGTTGGATCATTGTGATTTTTGGATATGTTATACATATATAAGTTGAGTATATGTCCACAAATTTTGAACCGTTAAAAATTAACATATGATTTGTTATGAATTTTAAGAGGTGACTGATTCAGAAATTGTTGAAGTTTCTGAATTTTTAAATAATTTTGGAAATTTCTAGAATTGGTGGGCCCCACTTTTGGTTGGTGAAAATGTACTGAAATTCTATTTCAAAAGTGGTGGATGGGAATTGTAGCAGGTAAAGCCATCAGGTAGTAGGTCAAGTCTGCCTTTGCCTGTTTCTAACATTTTTCCTATAAATAGGGTGCTTAGTTAGAATTGAAAATCACACCAGAAATAAGTTTTCTCTCTTTCTCTCTCTATATTATCGAGCGTATTTTGTGAGTATTTAGATACTTTGTGAGTTGTTATTCAGTGCAAGTTTTCTTCAGCCTTATATCGATATTCCGATCAGAAATACTGTTATTTTGAGGTAAGAGATGTTATTTTCTTTATAATGATGTTATTCTTTCAATATCAATATACTGAAATATTGGTATGGATTTTATTGTGAAATTTCTACCTTTTCGTGTCGGGGTTACTATTCACGTATATGACACTATTCATGTATATGACACTATTTACGTATATGATATTATTTATGTATACAGTACTATGTACGAATACAGAGTACTATTCATGAGTTACTATTCCTGAGTTACTATTCACGAGTACTATTCACGACAAAATTGGTTTCTTTTTCTAACCAAATTATTGTTGATTTATGAATCTTACTCTTGAAATTAAATGCAGTTGTTGATCATATTGTTTTTATTATCATATATAACATTTTTATAATCCTGATAATGAAATTTCACTTTGCCTTGAGTGTAAAGATGGGTAGATTATTGGTATGATCGTGACTATGGGTTCTCTTTGGCCAGTAGTGCAAAGTTGAATTGTTTACTGGTATGATCATTACCATTGAATTTATAATTGAATATCTTTAGCTTAAGTGCAAAGGTGAATTGATCAACATGGTTATAATTATTGTTTATATAAATTCTGAAATGATTATATATTTATTTGAGATATTAATATCTTTGGCCTGTAGTGCAAAGATGACCTGTTGTTGAATATCTTTGGCATGTAGTGCAAAGATGATCTGTTGTTGAATATCTATGGCCAGTATTTTAAAGATGAATTGTTGAGGAATATCTTTGGCCCGTAGTGCAAAGATGAATTTATTAGTATGATTATGAACAGGAACTGTGATTTGGTATAACCATTGTAAGACCCCAACTTTTATAAATAAAGATGAATTTTCTATAAATATCATTTTTGAATATTATGGAATGAATTTGATATAATGTTATAGTTGTGGGTAATATTTATAAATTTTGCAAAAGTACGCATATGTTATATAATATTTGATTGGTCGGGAAATATTCATTTTAACAGGAATATTCGTATAACGGCACAATCATTGGTGGACCCTATAACGGAATTATTGTCGAATTGAGAAAACGACAAAAATACTTTATGAAAATAACGGCGGAAGTTTTACCGTTAACTATTGAAACACCCGGTGTTAAAAGTACAGTAATACGCGTAGTTACACAGTAGCACACGGTATTGATTATTGATGCTTATGTGAGAAGTCACTCAGTTTTGTTCAATTATTGCTACAGTAATTGCTGCATAATATCTTATGTTATTTGATTCAATTATTGTCAATATTTTATATATTATTAAATCAATAATTGAGACGACAAAGTTTAATATTATTATTTGTAATATTAACGATGTCTAGAAGTTCTGTCAAGGAGATGTTTGGTCACCTAATTGCGCGCCAATAGGGAGAAATTCTTATTGGAAAGCCCCCTCTATCATGGGAACGACCTGGTCGATTAATATTGTGAATTATAATAATGATGATAAGTGTTGTTAAAAATATTAAGGAGATATTTTATGAAGTATTTGTTGTAAGTTTGGTTTGTTATTTAAACTCCCACTTACCCATTTTTCAAAATTGTCGATGGAAAGTTATCTCAGTTTTATTATTATATATATATATATATATATATATATATATATATATATGTGTGTGTGTGTGTGTGTGTGTGTGTGTGTGTGCGTGTGTGTGTTAGTCAAATTGGGTGGGGGAGGAAATTTGGTATTCACGTGGAGGGAGTACAATTATTATTATTTTATGTATATATATATGATAGTGGATTTTGGTGGAGAAAACACTTTTATTATATATATATATATATATATATATATATATATATATATATATATATATATATATATATATATATATATATATATATATATATATGATAGTGGATTTTGGTGGAGACATGATAGAGTACTATAGGTATTAATTATATATATGTATATGCAATGTTTGAAAATCATGGGGGAGGATACAATTATTATTATTATTATTATTATTATTATTATTATTATTATTATATATATATATATACATGTGTTAATTTGAAAGCGAATTCATGTGAATTGGCAGTAGTATCACGGGGGTAATGACCCGTGAGTTTATAAATATATAATATATATAATATAAATAGAATATATTATATTTTATTTAAAAGATTTTTTTTATTAGAATATTTTATTAAATCAATACGGACCGTCCGTTTAAAAGTAAATCAATCTGGACCGTTCATGAATTAGTTACTATGCAGTCCATTCTTCTATAAATAGAAGCTCATTCCTTCATTATTTCTTACGAATTCACTGAAACTCTAGAGAGAGAAATTATATAGAAACTATAGAAAAGTATTATGCTACTTCCCTACTCTTATATTAAGTTTCTTTTACGGTAAGGGGTATTATTTCTTTTGTATTCATGAAGAGAACTTCTGTTATTTCATTATTTATTATTCATTGGAATAACTCAGATATGTGGGCTACCCTATACTTGGTGAAATTTTTTGTTATTCCATTCTTTATTATTACATTGAATATCCTGTCTGCATGCGTTTTCTTACGGACCAGTTCCATTCTTTATTATTTCGTTAGAATATCATGTCTTTTTGCTTTACGTTTCTGTGGGAATGGTTCCGTTATTTATTATTCCGTTGAATAACTCAGTATGTGCGTTCTATCGCATGCCTGGTGATTTCTTTTGTTATTCCATTCTTTATTATACTCAGTTGGTTAAAACTTTGACTTCTATACTCCATGAAATTAGTGGAATATCCTTGATATTTGCGTTTCATCTAATATCTTTTTATGGAAATATTCTTCTGAGCATTCTTGAATTTTACTCTATAAAGAAGTATCATGTTGACAATTTGGACGTTATTAGTTCCTGGATAAATTAATTCTTGAACTTGTTTTATTGAATTCTTATATCATTGTCATCATCCTCATGTTTATATTTTGTTGAAAGTCATATGTGGCCTGTAGTGCATTGGACTTGGTATGATTATGACCGTGGGATTATTGATTGTATTCATGACAAAGAATGTTACAAATGATGTGGTAAAAAGTCCTCATCGGGCCGTAGTACATCGATGGATAGTTGTTGGCATGATCATGACCATTAATGAATACACGAATGTCCTTCGCCGTCATCGCATGGATAATTTATGGTCGTGATACTAAAGAATATCCTTGGCCGTAGTAGTGTAGGGGTGATTCGATGATGTGGATTATTTATTGTCGAGTCCCCAATGATAAAAGTGATGAAAACCTTTTAAATCATAGAAGATAGTAGATTTTATTCTCTACTTGACTCTTCTAATGGATTGCTTGTTCCGCTGTAGTTAAACTTGATATTTATTATATTTTATCAGTTTAACACTGTTGAAGACTAACGATAATTATTCTGCATTATCTTAGTCATAATATTTCTTACTGGGCTAGTTGAGCTCACCCTTTTGCTTTCATTGTTCTCTTCAGGAAATGAGAACGTAGTAGGGACTAGTCGGGGAACAGAATGATGGTCCTAGATGGTGCATTAGTAGTCCTCACTATTCTATGAAATAGTGTAATAATAAATGTATTGAGGACCCCATTGAGTTTGTATATTGTCTAGATGACAATATTTGTATTAAAACTCATAACATATGTTTAGTCGTATTTTACACGATTGTTGTATAATTAAGCTTGTATTTGAATTTTTTACCATGTATTTGGCGACTCAAGATGGGTGATGTATACCAATTTTGGGGGCGTCACAGTTGGTATCAAAGCTTAGGGATATGATCCCTGGCTAAGATGTGAGAATAGAACTAGAAGGGGAGAGACGGGGAATTTCTTCACTAGTATGACCTACCTAAGTTTTTTTGGTATTTAATTGGTCGGTCAGAATATAGGGATAATATGTTACATGTCAATTAACCTTTTGTTTTGTGGCAGTATCTGAAAATGACATCCGAGAATGTTGATAATAGCAATGGAGCACAGGCGACCGTTGATTCACCACATATCAATAATCAGGATAATGTGCATCAGGAAGGCGAAAATCCTCATTCAAACAACAACACTGACCAAATGATAAATGATGGAATGTTCAGAGGCTTTATGCAATTCATGCAACAGCAAGCGAGAGTGGCTCCTGTCCCAAATGTAGGTAGAAACACTGGAAACTCTCGGACGGTCACCACTAAACAGTTCAAGGAGCTGGGACCACCGGAGTTTATTGGAGAGCCAAAACCACTTAAGGCGGAAACATGGATAAAGCAGATCACCAAGATAATTGATGTCTTGGGATGCTCCGAGGAGCAAAAGGTTCCCTTTGCCACCTTTATGTTATGAGGAGAGACATATTACTGGTGAGAATCGGTAAAGCGTACTCAACTTGCCGCACTAAAGATGCCTTGGGAGAAGTTCGAAAAACTATTCAACGACAAGTACTTTCTCGAAAGTATTCGTCACATAAAAGAGGTAGAGTTCATCAAGTTGGAGCATAATAATATGACTGTGTCGCAGTATGAAGCTAAGTTTGCCAAGTTGTCCCGGTTTGCATCCCACTTGGTGGATAATGAAGAGAGAATGATGCGGTTGTTTTTAAGAGGTTTGAAGTCGGAGATACGTCAACATCTTATTTCTCATAAACTGTGTTTGTATTCAGATGTTGTAAATAGGGCCCAGTTAGTGGAGCGCGATAATGAGTCAACGCAACCAAAAGAGAGCAGCCGAAAAAATGATAATACCAGTGAGAGCAGTCATCAAAGTGGTGACAACAAGCGTGGAGGGAATCAACAAGCCAGAAATGGTAACCACTGTAGCATCCCCGAATCCGGGTCCCAAATCGCCGCGGATCCGGTATACTAATTCTATCACTATTGCGGAAGATATAAACATAAATTGTTTATACATTAAACTTTACACACTATTCCCAAAATCGAGTAACCTTAACGTATACACAATCATGACTGTCTAACTCATGACAATACTATTCTTCAACATACTTTACAACTTAACTTCACATTCTATCCCAAGCTGAACTTGGCATTATCCTTTTCCTGTATCTGGCCGTATTCGCCTTATCTGCAATGTTTTATCATGATATAGCAAGGGTGAGCATGAAAGTTGCCCAGCAAGTTTAAAAAAAACAAGGTAAAGATATATCATGATTGAAAGAGTTTGAATAATAAGCTGGCTATCCTTCACAATGTAGTTGTGAATTAGCATGAACAAAATTTCAAAGCTGAATGAACATTGAAAATGAACATAACAATTATATCTGAACTGGCTGGTAATGAAGGTGATCAGCCTTTCATACCTGACTTATACATGCAAGATGTACAGAGTACAATTCATAAGCATATCGTCGAAACCACTCTTAAAAGAGTTTAAGTAAAAGAACTTGAAAAAACTTCATTTCGAATGATTGATTACCGTAACGCAATATAATACGCTTCTCCAAGACCTAATATTAATAATATAGATCTCCAATATTAGAATAATATCATCATTGTTATAAAATAACTTAAACATATTTCCACATACTCCTATCGATTATACAAAGACATATAAAACCTATAATAGATCTTTAGGTTAGTCATAACATATAGTTAAGTATTAGACATTAGTTTTAAGTCTTAATATTATTATTATACTTTGATATTCTTTTAATCACATCATAACTTATACTTATAAGTTATTCATTTTTATATGTTATCCTAGTAAATTAGATAACATCTTAGTAAACCGAAATACCATTTCAAGAAGATTTAATTTTATTTTCAAGATCCCAAAATCACTATTCTTTTCATTTAAAAATACCAAATCAACTTATTATTTTTTATCCTTTGGTCAAACATATATACATGTATTTCATACATAAAAATATTTTTCCGTAATTTTCAATTTCTTTTACTATTTTTCAAAAATCATAATTAGTGCGTGACTTAAGAAAATTAGCTACCTCGTTCTTAACTCCAGAGATGCCCATCTTTTGACATAACCTTATATATGTTAACGTGATGCTCCATTTTAAATTTCGTGGCAATCGGAGTTGTAGAACTCGGTTATAGCGATTTCCATCGGAAAATCACAAAAATTGAAATGGTCATAACTTGGTCGTTTTAAGCGGAATTAGCTCATTTTTGGACACGAGCTACATATTACCATATATTTTCATTTCCCAAAAGTCTGTAATTTTTCTCATTAACTAAATGTCCAAAACAGCCCTCGGAAAAGTTTGGCCAGAAACTTTTTGCACTTTGGCAGTTTTGGAGTCCTTCACCAAAACTTAAATAAAACGAAATCTGTAACTCCGATTAATGATCCGTCAATTTTTTTGGATTCGTATCTTTCCGAACTATAGTTTTCATATATCACAATCCATATTTGGATATGTTTAGCTCCCGGAATTTATCCCGGAAGTGACTGTTCCAAAACTGTCCTTTTCACAGTTTTCTTAACTTTGTGTAGTTTGGGAGAAATCCCATAACTCCCTCCTCCGATGTCGGATTTAGTCCGTTTCGGAGTCTATGGAAAGCTTATTGAGTGTACTATAACATATCACAAGTCCAGAATTTTTAGAGCACTCTAACAAATCCGAAATTTTCTGTTTTAGGGCAGAAGTCCACTAACTCATTTAAAAAAAAAACTGTTTTGGTTATTCTTCCCTAAAAATGGCAAGATCTAACCATAAAATATCATATATCATGTAGATCTTCCTTCATATGGTTCAAAATCATAAGTTCAACACTTGATCTAAAACACCATATCAAAACACTTTTTAAAAGTTTAACTTTTCCCGGGAAAATTCTATTTTTCTATTCCTTTGATTCCAACCAAAATCAACACCCAATATTGTTAGATCTAAACATGATACACTCATATATACATGTATATACATGGTTTTTGAGTTTAGAAATATAGATTCAAGGTTTGATTTACAATAATAAAAAATTACATAACAAAATGTATATACCTTTGATTTTCATGCTCTCCTTCTTTTTCTTCTTCCATGGATGAACATTCACCCTCCTCTTCTCTCTCTCTAGTTGGTTCTTATGTTAGCTAATGGGAAGGGATGAAAGAGAAAGAAACAAGATAACTTGTTATTAGATATAGATATATAATTAATATCCTCAATCATGCTCCTTTTCTCTTCCACAAATAAAACCACCCATGTGGCTTCTTATTTCTCCTCAAAAATCATCCGGCCTTGTGGCCTTGCTCCCACTCATTCTCTCTCTTTCTTATTTGCCAAGAGTTTGCTTGCAAGACATCATAGGATTCTCTAGCAATAATTCACCAAAATGGGACAAAAGGGTAAAATGGACATTTCCATATCAATAATTGATTTCCTCTTCTTTTTTTTTTCTTATTTAGCATACCAAATGTTCAATATGTCCCTCCTTAATTGGGCTTAAATTTGGGCCACCATTTCCATCTTTTGGGCTATCAATAAATAATATATTGGACTTAAAAATTTAATTCTTTGGGCCATGTAAATTAACATAGTCCAACACTCTTAATTCTTATCCAACCCAAATCATTTAATTAGGGTTTTCATTTTCCTCAATTATAACTTAAATCCTTACTCATGCACATTTATTTCCTTAACCCAATTAGACTTGCTAAAATTAGGTTATAAAATTAATTAACTGAGATGTATAAAATAAATCTCTCATAATTGGTATATATTCTAAATACCATAATTTTCTCATCTCATAACCCTTAAGTTATTAAATTCTTCATTCCTAATATATAATTAGGATCACATTAGTTTCTTTTATTTGTTTATATAATAAACAATATAAACCATCACATAATCTTCATATTCCTTTACTCACCTATTCGAACAAAATAATTTAATAAATTGTGACATGTTCCACAATTTTCTTAAATTAGGTCACTAATATAAAAATAAAATATTAGGACCACTAAATAACGATAACCATTTAGGTTATTTAATTATCACACCTAATATATATATTAGGTTACATAACTTAATTCTTACTTCACTTTTATATACAAAATAAATGTATTCACATTATACAATGTATATTTATTTAATCATACACATAATTCATATTCATTACACACATAACTTTTAATCCCTTAGGGTTTTATACAAAACATTAGGATTTCTTATTTAACAATTAGGTTATCTCTAATATATACTCACAAATACTTAAGCCATTATATTTAGCCTTTGATTTCCCAAATTAGGGTTTCAAATCTTTGAATTAGATTTTTGGATTCCAGTCTTTGAAATTAGGGTTTCGTAACCGATTTCTAGGGTTTCTTATAAATCGTAATAATTTTATAAGCGAACGTTGACGTTTAATAATATTAGGTTTTTGACGAGATATAATTTATCCGGTCAACACTAACGACCTTAACCACATTCTGTATACATAATACCGTAATCCTGAACATATACTCATGTACCTTTAATCCTCAATAATTCACTAAAAGAAATTTTAAATCCTCAAAATTCCTTTCTGAAAACATCAAACACATACACTTATTTTATGTCTAGGTCTATTATTTGACCTTAAACCAATCATTTAAGATTTTAATAATTTTCTAATTTCTCGGGTTGTCACATTCACCCCTTCTTCTAAGAATTTCGTCCTCGAAATTAAAGCATACTAATCTCTGCTCATTCTCTTATCCATAACTAGGTTTTCAACTTAACCTTTACAATTTCCTCCTTTGAGGATTTCTCTTTCTATCATCACATTTCACCATAACTACTCACTAGGAGTTTACATCTTCTAAACATTCTTTAAAACTAGGTTGCCGTAATGACCTTTATTCAATCATCTCAGATTCTACTTTGCATGCATAGCGAGTTTACATTATTTCATATCAATCATCACGTTCTACCACAACATTACCTCAAGGGTTTAAAAAAAAAAAAAAAAACTTTTCATATCATTCGAGGGATCATAAAAATTATGAACTTTGAACTCCGAGGTTAGGGGGTATTTTCACCGCTACCTCTTTCAATTAAGAAAGAAAGGTACTCTACCTCTTAAACATTTCTTTAATGGTGTATGTTTACAATCACGAAGAAGGTAAACTACCGATTACGTACTTTAGATGATGGGTCTATTGTACCTTAGTAATCCGAAACGACTATATCGTCCTTAAATTGGAATATTCTATCCAATTAGTATATCCCCATTTCGAGGGTTGTTCACCTCGGACTTAGTATAGGATTCGCACCAAAACAATTTGGTTCGGGAAATTTCTTTCAATGAACACTTAGAGTTTTCATAAACATTAGTCTAAAGTGAATCGAATAGCATAGACTCATATCGATAATTCATTCAATAGAATTATTTAAGTATAGCCAAACCCGATTGGCAAATTAAAATTTTGAAAACATTTTTCAAGAATAGCGTCATGATGATGCAAGCCTTGTATTTACAAATTCCGTTGAGGATTCCATCATTTGGTGATTTTATCATACTACATCATACCATAGTGGGTTGACGATCCGAGATCACATCCAACACTAAGTAATATCTTTGCATTGATGACT
Organism: Panax ginseng; assembly: GCA_020205605.1. NCBI lineage: Eukaryota > Viridiplantae > Streptophyta > Magnoliopsida > Apiales > Araliaceae > Panax > Panax ginseng. The sequence continues at coordinate 47,701,108 of CM035147.1, read as the reverse complement.
CCATCATTTTTTTTTATCATCTCGCGCACAAAGTTGCATGGTACATAAGTGATAAATAAAAATAACTTTTGATACTTCAAATCATTCGCGTCTAGCCGAAATAAGTAGCATAGACTGTACTTTAAATCGTTTCAAAAATCTTTGCAAATCAGTTTTATCATCTCAACAGGTAACGAGGTGTCGATGGCCCGAAGTCCACGCATACACAATAATCACCAGGAGTTGAGAATAAAAATTCATTTTTCAAAAGCACATAGTGCGTATTTAGCTTGATGTCAAAAACTTTGAAGTCTAGCATAGCTAGAAGATTTGGAATACCCATGCTTCCATCATCAACTTCACTTTGTCTACTGATCCATTTCTTAATAGATCTATCTATTTATATAATCCTCAATGCTCCATTCACACTTAGTTATACCCCAGTTCATCAAACTTACCACACATTATGAGTTCAGGAACTTGCCACAATCATATGGGTTTAAGAACTTATCCTAGTCGGACCATAGGCGTCCATTCATTTGAGGGGTTCAAAACATACCATATAATCATGAGTCATTTAACGCATTACCATAAGTATGAGTTTTAAGAACTCGTACTTAATCCTTATATCCTCTACTTATGACCTATCTACCGTTATAACGCGCATGAGAAAGGAATCACCCTCCTAACGAACATGCATATAGCAAATAGCACGACATAAACATTTCAATGATTATCGATTGCGTAAACTAAGTGGTTTTTACACCAAGTACAATTCAACTCCCATACGAAGAATCATACAACTCATTGCCGCACATGAGTCCTCAATTAAATCCCCACCTAACACTAACCCCTTATCCATACGAATTTAATTCAGATTCATAATTCTCGTATGGATCTGCATCAATTTATAGTACAATTCATACATGCGCAATCTTGTCGTAAACTTTTCATCATTCTCTTGATCTTTCTTCATACCATAATCTTATCGGATCACGGAGTGATCTCATAAATATATATTACGATTCATTGTTATTCTGTGATCGTTTTGTTTTACGATCTCCCATCCTTACACTTGTAATCTCTTAGACTCTATCTATCCACTTCCTATACTTGGTACACATCGAGTCTCTAATGTTTTTTTCAATATGGTACCGAGTGGTTTTCCACAAACAACCAACAAACTAGGTTCCGAGTTGCTAGTTCAGATATACCTCCGCGCTCTATGAAGGAATCGTTTAGCCCAGATACCATACATCAACTAGTATCGAGTACAATGGTACCATACTTAAACCTAACTTTTCGACCTGCGAGATTCCTCAACTAACTCTATGTGAGTTAGTACTTATCCTAATCATTGCGGTTATTGGTCTCAGTGTATTGCTACCCAAGCTTCATAACCACCCGACTTTGATACCAATGTAGCATCCCAGAATCCCGGGTCCCAAATCGCCATGGATCAGGGGTATACTAATTCTATCACTATTATGGAAGATATAAACATAAATTGTTTATACATTAAACTTTACACACTATTCCCAAAATCGAGTAACCTTAACGTATACACAATCATGACCGCTCTAACACATGACAATACTATTCTTCAACATACTTTACAACTTAACTTCACATTCTATCCCAATTTGAACTTGGCATTATCCTTTTCTCAGATTCGCCAGTATTCGCTTTTATCTCGCAATGTTTTATCATGATATAGCAAGGTGAGCATGAAAGTTGCCCAAAGAAGTTTAAAAAACAAGGTAAAGATATATCATGATTGAAAGAGTTTGAATAATAAGTGGCTATCCTTCACAATGTAGTTGTGAATTAGCATGAACAAAATTTCAAAGCTGAATGAACATTGAAAATGAACATAACAATTATATCTGAACTGACTGGTAATGAAGGTGATCAGCCTTTCATACCTGACTTATACATGCAAGATGTACAGAGTACAATTCATAAGCATATCTCATGCGAAACCACTTTTAAAAGAGTTTAAGTAAAAAGAACTTGAAAAACTTGCTCGAACTGCATTGATTACCGTAACGCAATATAATACGCTTCTCCCAAGACCTAATATTAATAATATAGATCTCAATATTAGAATAATATCATCATTGTTATAAAATAACTTAAACATATTTCCACATACTCCTATCACCTATACAAAGATATAAAACCTATAATAGATCTTTCTAGGTTAGTCATAACATATAGTTAAGTATTAGACATTAGTTTTAAGTCTTAATATTATTATTATACTTTGATATTCTTTTAATCACATCATAACTTATACTTATAAGTTATTCATTTTTATATGTTATCCTAGTAAATTAGATAACATCTTAGTAAACCGAAATACCATTTCAAAGAAGATTTAATTTTATTTCAAAGATCCCCAAATCACTATTCTTTTCACTTAAAAATACCAAATCAACTTATTATTTTTTATCCTTTGGTCAAACATATATACATGTATTTCATACATAAAAATATTTTTCCGTAATTTTTCAATTTCTTTTACTATTTTTCAAAATCATAATTAGTGCGTGACTTAAGAAAATTAGCTACCTCGTGCTTAACTCCAGAAATGCCCATCTTTTGACATAACCTTATATATGTTAACGTGATGCTCCATTTTAAATTTCTTGGCAATCGGAGTTGTAGAACTCCGGTTATAGCGATTTCGTCGGAAAATCACAAAAATTGAAATGGTCATAACTTGGTCGCGTTTTAAGTCGGAATTAGCTCATTTTTGGACACGAGCTACATATTACCATATATTTTCATTTCCCAAAAGTCTGTAATTTTTCTCATTAACTAAATGTCCAAAACAGCCCTCAGAAAAGTTTGGCCAGAAACTTTTTGCACTTTGGCAGTTTTGGAGTCCTTCACCAAAACTTAAATAAAACGAAATCTGTAACTCCGATTAATGATCCGTCAATTTTGTTGGATTCGTATCTTTCCGAACTATAGTTTTCATATATCACAATCCATATTTGGATATGTTTAGCTCCAGGAATTTATCCCGGAAGTGACTGTTCCAAAACTATCCTTTTCACAGTTTTCTTAACTTTGTGTAGTTTGGGAGAAATCCCATAACTCCCTCCTCCGATGTCGGATTTAGTCCGTTTCGGAGTCTATGGAAAGCTTATTGAGTGTACTATAACATATCACAAGTCCAGAATTTTTAGAGCACTCTAACAAATCCGAAATTTTCTGTTTTAGGCAGAAGTCCACTAACTCATTAAAAAAAAACTGTTTTGGTTATTCTTCCCTAAAATGGCAAGATCTAACCATAAAATATCATATATCATGTAGATATTCCTTCATATGGTTCAAAATCATAAGTTCAGCACTTGATCTAAAACACCATATCAAAACACTTTTTAAAAGTTTAACTTTTCCCGGGAAAATTCTATTTTTCTATTCCTTTGATTCCAACCAAAATCAACACCCAATATTGTTAGATCTAAACATGATACACTCATATATACATGTATATACATGGTTTTTGAGTTTAGAAATATAGATTCAAGGTTTGATTTACAATAATCAAAAATTACATACCAAAATGTATATACCTTTGATTTTCATGCTCTCCTTCTTTTCTTCTTCCATGGATGAACCTTCACCCCTCTCTCTCTCTCTAGTTGGTTCTTATGTTAGCTAATTGGAAGGGATGAAAGAGAAAGAAACAAGATAACTTGTTATTAGATATAGATATATAATTAATATCCTCAATCATGCTCCTTTCTCTTCCACAAATAAAACCACCCATGTGGCTTCTTATTTCTCCTCAAAATCATCCGGCCTTGTGGCCTTGCTCCCACTCATTCTCTCTCTTTCTTATTTGCCAAGAGTTTGCGTGCAAGACATCATAGATTCTCTAGCAATAATTCACCAAAATGGGACAAAAGGGTAAAATGGACATTTCCATATCAATAATTGATTTCCTCTTTTTTTTTTTCTTATTTAGCATACCAAATGTCCAATATGTCCTCCTTAATTGGGCTTAAATTTGGGCCACCATTTCCATCTTTTGGGCTATCAATAAATAATATATTGGACTTAAAATTTAATTCTTTTTGGGCCATGTAAATTAACATAGTCCAACACTCTTAATTCTTATCCAACCCAAATCATTTAATTAGGGTTTTCATTTTCCTCAATTATAACTTAAATCCTTACTCATGCACATTTATTTCCTTAACCCAATTAGACTTGCTAAAATTAGGTTATAAAATTAATTAAGCGAGATGTATAAAATAAATCTCTCATAATTGGTATATATTCTAAATACCATAATTTTCTCATCTCATAACCCTTAAGTTATTAAATTCTTCATTCCTAATATATAATTAGGATCACATTAGTTTCTTTTATTTGTTTATATAATAAACAATATAAACCATCACATAATCTTCATATTCCTTTACTCACCTATTCGAACAAAATAATTTAATAAATTGTGACATGTTCCACAATTTTCTTAAATTAGGTCACTAATATAAAATAAAATATTAGGACCACTAAATAACGATAACCATTTAGGTTATTTAATTATCACACCTAATATATATATTAGGTTACATAACTTAATTCTTACTTCACTTTTATATACAAAATAAATGTATTCACATTATACAATGTATATTTATTTAATCATACACATAATTCATATTCATTACACACATAACTTTTAATCCCTTAGGGTTTTATACAAAACATTAGGATTTCTTATTTAACAATTAGGGTTATCTCTAATATATACTCACAAATACTTAAGCCATTATATTTAGCCTTTGATTTCCCAAATTAGGGTTTCAAATCTTTGAATTAGGATTTGATTCCCTAGATTGAAATTAGGGTTTCGAACCGATTTCTAGGGTTTCTTATAAATCGTAATAATTTTATAACTGAACGTTGACGTTCTAATAATATTAGGGTTTGACACATATATAATTTATCTGGTCAACACTTGACCCTTAACCACATTCTGTATACATGATACCGTAATCCTGAACATATACTCATATACCTTTAATCCTTAATAATTCACTAAAAGAAATTTTAAATCCTCAAAATTCTTTTCTGAAAACATCAAACACATACACTTATTTTATGTCTAGGTCTATTATTTGACCTTAAACCAATCATTTAAGATTTTAATAATTTTCTAATTTCTCGGGTTGTCACATTCACCCCTTCTTCTAAGAATTTCGTCCTCGAAATTAAAGCATACTAATCTCTGCTCATTCTCTTATCCATAACTAGGTTTTCAACTTAACCTTTACAATTTCCTCCTTTGAGGATTTCTCTTTCTATCATCACATTTCACCATAACTACTCACTAGGAGTTTACATCTTCTAAACATTCTTCAAAACTAGGTTGTCGTAATGACCTTTATTCAATCATCTCAGATTCTACTCGTACACAACGAGTTTACATTATTTCATATCAATCATCACGTTCTACCACAACATTACTCTGAAGGGTTTAAAAAAAAAAAAAAAAAACTTTTCATATCTCATGCGAGGGATCATAAAAATTATGAACTTTGAACTCCGAGGTTTTAGGGTATTTCTACCGCTACCTCTTTCAATTAAGTAAGAAAGGTACTCTACCTCTTAAACATTTCTTTAAATGGTATGTTTACAATCACGAAGAAGGTAAACCACCGATTTCGGTACTTTAGATGATCAGTCTATTGTACCTTAGTAATCCGAAACGACTATATGCGTCCTTAAATTGGAATATTCTATCCAATTAGTATATCCCCATTTTCAGGGTTGTTCACCTCAGACTTAGTATAGGATTCCGCACCAAAACAATTTGGTTCGGGAAATTTCTTTCAATGAACACTTAGAGTTTTCATAAACATTAGTCTAGCTGAATCGAATAGCATAGACTCATATCGATAATTCAGTTCAATAGAATTATTTAAGTATAGCCAAACCAGTTGCAAATTAAAATTTTGAAAATATTTTTCAAGAATGACGTCATGATGCCAAGACTTGTATTTCTGGTCAGATTGAGGATTCCGTCATTTGGTGATTTTATCATACTACATCATACCATAGTGGGTTGACGATCCCGAGATCACATCCAACACTAAGTAATATCTTGCATTGATGACTCCATCATTTTTTTTATCATCTACGCTTTCAAAGTTGCATGGTACATAAGTGATAAATAAAAATAACTTTGATACTTCAAATCATTCGCGTCTCAGCCAAGAAATAAGTAGCATAGAATTTGTACTTTAAATCGTTTCAAAAATCTTTGCAAATCAGTTTTATCATCTCAACAGGTAACGAGGTGTCGATGGCCCGAAGTCCACGCATACACAATAATCACCAGGAGTTGAGAATAAAAATTCATTTTTCAAAAGCACATAGTGCGTATTTAGCTTGATGTCAATAACTTTGAAGTCTAGCATAGCTAGAAGATTTGGAATACCTATGCTTCCATCATCAACTTCACTTTGTCTACTGATCCATTTCTTAATAGATCTATCTATTTATATAATCCTCAATGCTCCATTCACACTTAGTTATACCCCAGTTCATCAAACTTACCACACATTATGAGTTCAGGAACTTGCCACAATCATATGGGTTTAAGAACTTATCCTAGTCAGACCATAGGCGTCCATTCGCTGAGGGGTTCAAAACATACCATATAATCATGAGTCACGAACGTACCATAAGTATGAGTTTTAAGAACTCGTACTTAATCCTTATATCCTCTACTTATGACCTATCTACCTGTTATACGCATGAGAAAGGAATCACCCTCTGAACATGCATATAGCAAATAGCGACATAAACATTTCAATGATTATCAGTGCCAGAAACTAAGTGGTTTTTACACCAAGTACAATTCAGCTCCCATACGAAGAATCATACAACTCAGCTGCCGACATGAGTCCTCAATTAAATCCCCACCTAACACTAACCCCTTATCCATACGAATTTAATTCGTATTCATAATTCTCGTATGGATCTGTACCAATTTATAGTACAATTCATACACAGCAATCTTGCTGTAAACTTTTCATCATTCTCTTGATCTTTCTTCATACCATAATCTTATCAGATCACGGAGTGATCTCATCGTATATATTACGATTCATTGCTATTCTGTGATCGTTTTGTTTTACGATCTCCCATCCTTACACTTGTAATCTCTTAGACTCTATCTATCCACTTCCTATACTTGGTACACATCGAGTCTCTAACAGTTTTTCAATATATGTATACCGAGTGGTTTTCCACAAACAACCAACAAACTAGGTTCCGAGTTGCTAGTTCGTATATACCTCCGCTCTATGAAGGAATCGTTTAGCCCAGATACCATACATCAACTAGTATCGAGTACAATGGTACCATACTTAAACCTAACTTTCTGACCCTGCGAGATTCCTCAACTAACTCTATGTGAGTTAGTACTTATCCTAATCACTGCGGTTATTGGTCTCAGGTATTGCTACCTAAGCTTCATAACCACCAGCTTTGATACCAACTGTAGCATCCCCGAATCCGGGTCCCAAATCGCCGCGGATCCGGTATACTAATTCTATCACTATTGCGGAAGATATAAACATAAATTGTTTATACATTAAACTTTACACACTATTCCCAAAATCGAGTAACCTTAACGTATACACAATCATGACTATCTAACACATGACAATACTATTCTTCAACATACTTTACAACTTAACTTCACATTCTATCCCAAGCTGAACTTGGCATTATCCTTTTCACATGTCGGCAGTATTAGCCTTATACGCAATGTTTTATCATGATATAGCAAGGGTGAGCATGAAAGTTGCCCGACAAGTTTAAAAACAAGGTAAAGATATATCATGATTGAAAGAGTTTGAATAATAAGTTGGCTATCCTTCACAATGTAGTTGTGAATTAGCATGAACAAAATTTCAAAATTTGAATGAACATTGAAAATGAACATAACAATTATATCTGGTATCGACCGGTAATGAAGGTGATCGACCTTTCATACGACTTATACATGCAAGATGTACGAGTACAATTCATAAGCATATGTCATCGAAACCACTCTTAAAAGAGTTTAAGTAAAAGAACTTGAAAAACTTGCACTGAGGCAGTTGATTCTTAGTAACGCAATATAATACGCTTCTCCACGAAGACCTAATATTAATAATATAGATCTCCAATATTAGAATAATATCATCATTGTTATAAAATAACTTAAACATATTTCCACATACTCCTATCGGTCTATCTGACATATAAAACCTATAATAGATCTTTTTCGGTTAGTCATAACATATAGTTAAGTATTAGACATTAGTTTTAAGTCTTAATATTATTATTATACTTTGATATTCTTTTAATCACATCATAACTTATACTTATAAGTTATTCATTTTTTATATGTTATCCTAGTAAATTAGATAACATCTTAGTAAAACCGAAATACCATTTAAGTAAGGCGAATTTTATTTGGTATCCCCAAATCACTATTCTTTTTCACGAAAATACCAAATCAACTTATTATTTTTTATCCTTTGGTCAAACATATATACATGTATTTCATACATAAAAATATTTTTCCGTAATTTTTCAATTTCTTTTACTATTTTTCAAAAATCATAATTAGTGCGTGACTTAAGAAAATTAGCTACCTCGTGCTTAACTCCAGAGATTCCCATCTTTTGACATAACCTTATATATGTTAACGTGATGCTCCATTTTAAATTTCGTGGCAATCGGAGTTGTAGAACTCGGTTATAGCGATTTCGTCGGAAAATCACAAAAATTGAAATGGTCATAACTTGGTCGTTTTTAAGCGGAATTAGCTCATTTTTGGACACGAGCTACATATTACCATATATTTTCATTTCCCAAAAGTCTGTAATTTTTCTCATTAACTAAATGTCCAAAACAGCCCTCAGAAAATTTTGGCCAGAAACTTTTTGCACTTTGGCAGTTTTGGAGTCCTTCACCAAAACTTAAATAAAACGAAATCTGTAACTCCGATTAATGATCCGTCAATTTTTTTGGATTCGTATCTTTCCGAACTATAGTTTTCATATATCACAATCCATATTTGGATATGTTTAGCTCCCGGAATTTATCCCGGAAGTGACTGTTCCAAAACTATCATTTTCACAGTTTTCTTAACTTTGTGTAGGTTGGGAGAAATCCCATAACTCCCTCCTCCGATGTCGGATTTAGTCCGTTTCGGAGTCTATGGAAAGCTTATTGAGTGTACTATAACATATCACAAGTCCAGAATTTTTAGAGCACTCTAACAAATCCGAAATTTTCTGTTTTAGGGCAGAAGTCCACTAACTCATTTAAAAAAAAAACTGTTTTGGTTATTCTTCCCTAAAAATGGCAAGATCTAACCATAAAATATCATATATCATGTAGATCTTCCTTCATATGGTTCAAAATCATAAGTTCAACACTTGATCTAAAACACCATATCAAAACACTTTTTAAAAGTTTAACTTTTCCCGGGAAAATTCTATTTTTCTATTCCTTTGATTCCAACCAAAATCAACACCCAATATTGTTAGATCTAAACATGATACACTCATATATACATGTATATACATGGTTTTTGAGTTTAGAAATATAGATTCAAGGTTTGATTTACAATAATCAAAAATTACATACCAAAATGTATATACCTTTGATTTTCATGCTCTCCTTCTTTTTCTTCTTCCATGGATGAACCTTCACCCTCCTCTTCTCTCTCTCTAGTTGGTTCTTATGTTAGCTAATTGGAAGGGATGAAAGAGAAAGAAACAAGATAACTTGTTATTAGATATAGATATATAATTAATATCCTCAATCATGCTCCTTTTCTCTTCCACAAATAAAACCACCCATGTGGCTTCTTATTTCTCCTCAAAAATCATCCGGCCTTGTGGCCTTGCTCCCACTCATTCTCTCTCTTTCTTATTTGCCAAGAGTTTGCGTGCAAGACATCATAGGATTCTCTAGCAATAATTCACCAAAATGGGACAAAAGGGTAAAATGGACATTTCCATATCAATAATTGATTTCCTCTTCTTCTTTTTTTCTTATTTAGCATACCAAATGTCCAATATGTCCCTCCTTAATTGGGCTTAAATTTGGGCCACCATTTCCATCTTTTGGGCTATCAATAAATAATATATTGGACTTAAAAATTTAATTCTTTGGGCCATGTAAATTAACATAGTCCAACACTCTTAATTCTTATCCAACCCAAATCATTTAATTAGGGTTTTCATTTTCCTCAATTATAACTTAAATCCTTACTCATGCACATTTATTTCCTTAACCCAATTAGACTTGCTAAAATTAGGTTATAAAATTAATTAACTGAGATGTATAAAATAAATCTCTCATAATTGGTATATATTCTAAATACCATAATTTTCTTATCTCATAACCCTTAAGTTATTAAATTCTTCATTCCTAATATATAATTAGGATCACATTAGTTTCTTTTATTTGTTTATATAATAAACAATATAAACCATCACATAATCTTCATATTCCTTTACTCACCTATTCGAACAAAATAATTTAATAAATTGTGACATGTTCCACAATTTTCTTAAATTAGGTCACTAATATAAAAATAAAATATTAGGACCACTAAATAATGATAACCATTTAGGTTATTTAATTATCACACCTAATATATATATTAGGTTACATAATTTAATTCTTACTTCACTTTTATATACAAAATAAATGTATTCACATTATACAATGTATATTTATTTAATCATACACATAATTCATATTCATTACACACATAACTTTTAATCCCTTAGGGTTTTATACAAAACATTAGGATTTCTTATTTAACAATTAGGGTTATCTCTAATATATACTCACAAATACTTAAGCCATTATATTTAGCCTTTGATTTCCCAAATTAGGGTTTCAAATCTTTGAATTAGGATTTTGATTCCGTCTTGAAATTAGGGTTTCGAACCGATTTCTAGGGTTTCTTATAAATCGTAATAATTTTATAAGCTAACGTTGACGTTCTAATAATATTAGGGTTTGACACGAGATATAATTTATCCGTCAACACTTGACCTTAACCACATTACGTATACATGATACCGTAATCCACGAACATATACTCATATACCTTTAATCCTTAATAATTCACTAAAAAAATTTTAAATCCTCAAAATTTCTTTACGAAAACATCAAACACATACACTTATTTTATGTCTAGGTCTATTATTTGACCTTAAACCAATCATTTAAGATTTTAATAATTTTCTAATTTCTCGGGTTGTCACAACCACTTTGGTGGTAATGTCGGGGCCAAAACAATAAGAATGGACATTTCAAGAAGAGGAGATTCAACAATGATGGAAAGACGTCAACACCAACACCCGTTGTTAAGGAAAAAGAACGACCACCTATCATATGCTTCAAATGCGGAGGGAGGACACATCGGTCAAAGCTGCGTGATGCCATCCAAAGCATGTTATAATTATGGAAGAGAAGGTTACTTAGCCGATTTTGTCATTCATAGAAGATAAGTTCAATTAGGATGGAGGCACCAAAGGCCATCCCAGAAAAGTCAAAGCCGGTAGTGCAAAGGAGAGCATTTGTTGTAACCTCCCAAAAAGCAAGGAACCCGAATGAGGTCATCACGGGTAAGCTTATCATAAACTCTAGCGAAGTCTATACTTTATTTGATACCGGTTCTACCCATTCTTTTATATCTCCTACTTGCGCTCAACGATTGAATTTGACTCCGGATAAATTAGACTTTGACTTATCTGTGGAAACTCCGTTGGGAGAAACCTTTATTACATCCATTGTTTATAAGTCTTGTTTGGTTCAAATTGGTACCTTCACATTACCTATCGATCTTATTTCATTGAAAATACTTGCATTTGACGTGATTCTTGGGATTGATTGGTTAACTACTCATCATGCAAAAATTGATTATTTTCGTAAGGTTGTTAGCTTTCATATTCCTAACCAACCTATTATGCGAATTCAAGCAACTAAACCATTAAAATCAATCAATGTAATTTCAAGCCATAAAGCTATTCGTTTATTGAAAAACGAATGTCAAGCTTTCATAGCTCATGTCACGGATCTAAACAAAAACACGTCAGTTTTGAATGATATTTCTATTGTTAATAAATTCACGACGTATTTCGAAGAACTTCTGGCCTACCCCGGGCGTGAAATTGAATTTTGTATCGACCTTGAACCCAGTACGAAACCCATTTCCAAAGCCCCATATTGAATGGATCCTATTGAACTTCAGGAGTTAAAGACCCAACTGTAGGAATTGTTAGACATTGGCTTTATTCGTCCTAGTACTTCTCCTTGGGGTGCTCCTGTTCTATTCGTGAAGAAGAAAGATGGGAGTATGAGACTTTCTATTGATTATCGGGATTTGAATCATGTCACCATCAAAAATAGGTACCCATTACCACGTATTGACGACCTGTTTGACCAGTTGCAAGGAGCTAAATTCTTTTCAAAGATTGATCTTCGTTCCGGATATCACCAATTAAATATTAGAACAGATGACATTCCAAAGATGGCTTTTAGAACTCGGTACGGGCATTATGAATTCCTAGTCATGTCCTTTGGATTAATTAATGCACCTGCTGCCTTCATGGATATGATGAACCGAGTATTCAAGGAATATTTGGATCACTTTGTGGTTGTCTTTATTGATGACATCCTTATTTATTCCAAAAGCCTTGAAGATCATGAGCAACACTTGAGGTTGACACTCGAAAAGCTTCGTGAATACAAGCTTTATGCCAAGTTGAAGAAATGCGAGTTTTGGCTTGAGGAAGTAGCATTCCTTGGGAACGTAGTATCAAGTCATCGAATATCTGTTGACCCGGAAAAGATTGAAGCTATTCAAAGCTGGGAGCAACCTAAATTAGTGATCGAAGTACGTAGCTTTCTCGGTTTAGCTGGTTATTATCGAAGATTCGTGGAAGGATTTTCTCGAATCGCTATTCCATTAACTCAGCTGACTCGGAAAGATAAAAAGTTTGGTTAGAGCGAAGAATTTGAGAAGAGTTTTCAAGAACTCAAGAAGAGACTCATTTCAGTACCTGTTCTAACAATACCATCTGGCTCGGAGGGATTTGTCATCTACAGTGATGCTTCGGGCAAAGGGTTTGGATGTGTTCTCATGCAACATGAGAAAGTCATAGCCTATGCCTCAAGATAACTCAAAGAATATGAGAGGAATTATCCTACTCATGATCTAGAGTTAGCGATTGTTGTCTTCGAGACTTAAAATTTGGAGGCATTACTTGTATGGGGAGAAAGTGGAGATCTTTACGGATCATAAAAGCCTCAAATATTTCTTCACTCAAAGGAACTCAACATGCGACAACGGCGTTGGCTTGAAGCTGTTGAAAGATTATGATCATACCATCCAATACTATCCTAGAAAAAGCGAGCGTGGTGGTAGGCGGCGCATTGAGTAGAAGATCATATATAAGCACGAAAAGTGCGATATTGTCAGTATAAAGGCCCATTTGTGTGACTTGCAAAGGATGGAGATAGAGTTAAAGGCTGCGGGGACCCATATGATGATGGCGAATATACGAGTAGAACCAACTTTAATTGATAAAGTTAAAGATGCTCAAGTTACAAACCTGGAGCTGATGCGTATGAGGAAGAAAGTGCAAGAAGATGATATGCCGAAAGCAAGAATTGATGAAGAAGGAATACTTCGAGTCAACTCCAGACTTTGTGTTCCTAATGCCCATGATTTAAAGTATAAAATCATGATGGAGGCGCACAACACATTGTTTACAATCCATCTTGGGAGTACCAAAATGTATCATGATCTTCGTCATACATTTTGGTGGAGCAATATGAAGAGAGAGATAGCGCTATTTATCTCAAGGTGTCTAACTTGTCAACGAGTTAAAGCGGAGCATCAAGTACCAAAAGGTCCATTGCAACCACTTGAAATTCCAGAATGGAAGTGGGAGCACATTATCATGGATTTTGTTATCGGTCTTCCTAAGGTTTCTCAAGGCATAGATGCGATTTGGGTCATTGTTTATAGATTGACCAAGTCTGCTCATTTCATACCAATATGAGAAACTTATACACTTGGACGTCTTGCTCGTATGTACATAAATGAGATTGTAAGACTACATTGTATGCTGATATCTATAGTTTCTGATTGAGACCCAAGATTCACTTCACGATTTTGGGTTAGTTTGCAAAAAGCTATGGGCACAGACTTACGATTTAGCTCGGCATATCATCCTCAGACGGACGGATAGTCGGAGAGGACTATTCAAACTCTTAAAGATCTATTAAGACTCTGTGTCGTTGACTTTAAGGGAAGTTGGGACAAGTTCTTACCATTGGTGGAGTTTTCCTACAATAACAGTTATCAAACATGTATTGGCATGGCTCCATTTGAGACGTTGTATGGAAGAAAGTGTCGTTCTCCAGTATGCTGGGATGAGGTAGGTGAAGCAACGTTGTTGGGCCCGAAGTTGGTACGTATGACTACGGAAAAGATTCAAACAATCGGACAACATATAAAAACCTCACAAGATCGACAAAAGAGTTATGTTGATCTTCATCGAAAGGACGTGGAATTCGATATAGGAGATCATGTGTTGTTACGTGTTGTTCCATGGAGAGGAGTTACGAGATTTGGAAAGAGAGAAAAGCTCAATCCTCGATTCATTGACCCATTTTTAATCCTCGATCGAGTAGGAATTGTGGCCTATAGACTCGCTTTACCGCCAAGTATGTCTCGTGTTCATAACGTATTTACAGTCCGTTGAGGATTCCGTCATTTGGTGATTTTATCATACTACATCATACCATAGTGGGTTGACGATCCGAGATCACATCCAACACTAAGTAATCTTTGCATTGATGACTCCATCATTTTTTTTTTTATCATCTACGCACCGAGTTGCATGGTACATAAGTGATAAATAAAAATAACTTTGATACTTCAAATCATTCGCGTCTAGCCGAAATAAGTAGCATAGATTGTATTTTTAAATCGTTTCAAAAATCTTTGCAAATCGGTTTTATCATCTCAACAGTAACGAGGTGTCGATGGCCCAAGTCCACGCATACACAATAATCACGGGGAGTTGAGAATAAAAATTCATTTTCAAAAGCACATAGTGCGTATTTAGCTTGATGTCAATAACTTTGAAGTCTAGCATAGCTAGAAGATTTGGAATACCTATGCTTCCATCATCAACTTCACTTTGTCTCTTGATCCATTTCTTAATAGATCTATCTATTTATATAATCCTCAATGCTCCATTCACACTTAGTTATACCCCAGTTCATCAAACTTACACACATTATGAGTTCGAGGAACTTGCCACAATCATATGGGTTTAAGAACTTATCCTAGTCGGACCATAGGCGTCCATTCATTTGAGGGTTCAAAACATACCATATAATCATGAGTCGCGAGCGTACCATAAGTATGAGTTTTAAGAACTCGTACTTAATCCTTATATCCTCTACTTATGACCTATCTACACATTATACGCATGAGAAAGGAATCACCCTCACGAACATGCATATAGCAAATAATATGACATAAACATTTCAATGATTATCGATTGCGAGAAACTAAGTGGTTTTTACACCAAGTACAATTCGGCTCCCATACGAAGAAATCATACAACTCAATTTGCCGACATGAGTCCTCAATTAAATCCCCACCTAACACTAACCCCTTATCCATACGTAATTTAATTCGTATTCATAATTCTCGTATGGATCTGTGCCAATTTATAGTACAATTCATACCACGCAATCTTCTTTGTAAACTTTTCATCATTCTCTTGATCTTTCTTCATACCATAATCTTATCGGATCACGGGTGATCTCATCATATATATTACGATTCATTGCTGATACGTGATCGTTTTGTTTCACGATCTCCCATCCTTACACTTGTAATCTCTTAGACTCTATCTATCCACTTCCTATACTTGGTACACATCGAGAGTCTCTAACAGTTTTCAATATGGTACATTTGGTGGTTTTCCACAAACAACCAACAAACTAGGTTAGGAGTTGCTGGTTCAGTATATACCTCCGCTTCTATGAAGGAATCGTTTAGCCCAGATACCATACATCAACTAGTATCGAGTACAATGGTACCATACTTAAACCTAACTTTCTGACCCTGCGAGATTCCTCAACTAACTCTATGTGAGTTAGTACTTATCCTAATCACTGCGGTTATTGGTCTCAGGTATTGCTACCTAAGCTTCATAACCACCAGCTTTGATACCAACTGTAGCATCCTCGAATCAAGGGTCCCAAATCGCATGGATCCGTATACTAATTCTATCACTATTGCGGAAGATATAAACATAAATTGTTTATACATTAAACTTTACACACTATTCCCAAAATCGAGAGTAACCTTAACGTATACACAATCATGGTATCTAACACATGACAATACTATTCTTCAACATACTTTACAACAACTTCACATTCTATCCCAAGTGAACTTGGCATTATCCTTTTCACATGTCGTAGTATTCGCCTTATCTGCAATGTTTTATCATGATATAGCAAGGGTGAGCATGAAAGTTGCTTGACAAGTTTAAAAAACAAGGTAAAGATATATCATGATTGAAAGAGTTTGAATAATAAAAGTGGCTATCCTTCACAATGTAGTTGTGAATTAGCATGAACAAAATTTCAAAATTTGAATGAACATTGAAAATGAACATAACAATTATATCTCGAATCCGATTTGGTAATGAAGGTGATGATCGACCTTTCATACGACTTATACATGCAAGATGTCTGAGTACAATTCATAAGCATATCTCATGCGAAACCACTCTTAAAAGAGTTTAAGTAAAAAGAACTTGAAAAACTTTTCGAAGCCGTTGATTATCGTAGCATAATATAATACGCTTCTCACGAAGACCTAATATTAATAATATAGATCTCAATATTAGAATAATATCATCATTGTTATAAAATAACTTAAACATATTTCCACATACTCTATCGATCTATCTGACATATAAAACCTATAATAGATCTTTGGTTAGTCATAACATATAGTTAAGTATTAGACATTAGTTTTAAGTCTTAATATTATTATTATACTTTGATATTCTTTTAATCACATCATAACTTATACTTATAAGTTATTCATTTTATATGTTATCCTAGTAAATTAGATAACATCTTAGTAAATAAAATACCATTTGAAGAAGGCGAATTTTATTTTGGTATCCCCAAATCACTATTCTTTTCACGAAAAATACCAAATCAACTTATTATTTTTTATCCTTTGGTCAAACATATATACATGTATTTCATACATAAAAAATATTTTTCCGTAATTTTTCAATTTCTTTTACTATTTTTCAAAAATCATAATTAGTGCGTGACTTAAGAAAATTAGCTACCTCGTGCTTAACTCCAGAGATTCCCATCTTTTGACATAACCTTATATATGTTAACGTGATGCTCCATTTTAAATTTCGTGGCAATCGGAGTTGTAGAACTCGGTTATAGCGATTTCGTCGGAAAATCACAAAAATTGAAATGGTCATAACTTGGTCGTTTTAAAGCGGAATTAGCTCATTTTTGGACACGAGCTACATATTACCATATATTTTCATTTCCCAAAAGTCTGTAATTTTCTCATTAACTAAATGTCCAAAACAGCCCTCAGAAAATTTTGGCCAGAAACTTTTTGCACTTTGGCAGTTTTGGAGTCCTTCTAAAACTTAAATAAAACGAAATCTGTAACTCCGATTAATGATCCGTCAATTTTGTTGGATTCGTATCTTTCCGAACTATAGTTTTCATATATCACAATCCATATTTGGATATGTTTAGCTCCCGGAATTTATCCCGGAAGTGACTGTTCCAAAACTATCATTTTCACAGTTTTCTTAACTTTGTGTAGGTTGGGAGAAATCCCATAACTCCCTCCTCCGATGTCGGATTTAGTCCGTTTCGGAGTCTATGGAAAGCTTATTGAGTGTACTATAACATATCACAAGTCCAGAATTTTTTTTAGAGCACTCTAACAAATCCGAAATTTTCTGTTTTAGGGCAGAAGTCCACTAACTCATTTAAAAAAAAACTGTTTTGGTTATTCTTCCTAAAAATGGCAAGATCTAACCATAAAATATCATATATCATGTAGATCTTCCTTCATATGGTTCAAAATCATAAGTTCAACACTTGATCTAAAACACCATATCAAAACACTTTTTAAAAGTTTAACTTTTTCGGGAAAATTCTATTTTCTATTCCTTTGATTCCAACCAAAATCAACACCCAATATTGTTAGATCTAAACATGATACACTCATATATACATGTATATACATGGTTTTTGAGTTTAGAAATATAGATTCAAGGTTTGATTTACAATAATCAAAAATTACATACCAAAATGTATATACCTTTGATTTTCATGCTCTCCTTCTTTTTCTTCTTCCATGGATGAACCTTCACCCTCCTCTTCTCTCTCTCTAGTTGGTTCTTATGTTAGCTAATTGGAAGGGATGAAAGAGAAAGAAACAAGATAACTTGTTATTAGATATAGATATATAATTAATATCCTCAATCATGCTCCTTTTCTCTTCCACAAATAAAACCACCCATGTGGCTTCTTATTTCTCCTCAAAATCATCGGCCTTGTGGCCTTGCTCCCACTCATTCTCTCTCTTTCTTATTTGCCAAGAGTTTGCTTGCAAGACATCATAGGATTCTCTAGCAATAATTCACCAAAATGGGACAAAAGGGTAAAATGGACATTTCCATATCAATAATTGATTTTCTCTTTTTTTTTTTCTTATTTAGCATACCAAATGTCCAATATGTCCCTCCTTAATTGGGCTTAAATTTGGGCCACCATTTCCATCTTTTGGGCTATCAATAAATAATATATTGGACTTAAAATTTAATTCTTTGGGCCATGTAAATTAACATAGTCAACACTCTTAATTCTTATCCAACCCAAATCATTTAATTAGGGTTTTCATTTTCCTCAATTATAACTTAAATCCTTACTCATGCACATTTATTTCCTTAACCCAATTAGACTTGCTAAAATTAGGTTATAAAATTAATTAAGCGAGATGTATAAAATAAATCTCTCATAATTGGTATATATTCTAAATACCATAATTTTCTCATCTCATAACCCTTAAGTTATTAAATTCTTCATTCCTAATATATAATTAGGATCACATTAGTTTCTTTTATTTGTTTATATAATAAACAATATAAACCATCACATAATCTTCATATTCCTTTACTCACCTATTCGAACAAAATAATTTAATAAATTGTGACATGTTCCACAATTTTCTTAAATTAGGTCACTAATATAAAAATAAAATATTAGGACCACTAAATAATGATAACCATTTAGGTTATTTAATTATCACACCTAATATATATATTAGGTTACATAATTTAATTCTTACTTCACTTTTATATACAAAATAAATGTATTCACATTATACAATGTATATTTATTTAATCATACACATAATTCATATTCATTACACACATAACTTTTAATCCCTTAGGGTTTTATACAAAACATTAGGATTTCTTATTTAACAATTAGGGTTATCTCTAATATATACTCACAAATACTTAAGCCATTATATTTAGCCTTTGATTTCCCAAATTAGGGTTTCAAATCTTTGAATTAGGATTTTGGATTCGATGCATTGAAATTAGGGTTTTCGAACCGATTTCTAGGGTTTCTTATAAATCGTAATAATTTTATAAGCTGAGCGTTGACGTTAATAATAATTAGGGTTTGACACGAGATATAATTTATCTGGTCGACACTTGACCCTTAACCACATTCTGTATACATGATACCGTAATCCTGAACATATACTCATATACCTTTAATCCTTAATAATTCACTAAAAGAAATTTTAAATCCTCAAAATTCCTTTCTGAAAACATCAAACACATACACTTATTTTATGTCTAGGTCTATTATTTGACCTTAAACCAATCATTTAAGATTTTAATAATTTTCTAATTTCTCGGGTTGTCACAACCACTTCGGTGGTAATCAGGGCCAAAACAATAAGAATGGACATTTCAAGAAGAGGAGATTCAACAATGATGGAAAGACGTCAACACCAACACCCGTTGTTAAGGAAAAAGAACGACCACCTATCATATGCTTCAAATGCGGAGGGGAGGGACACATCAGTCCAAACTGCGTGATGCCATCCAAAGCATGTTATAATTATGGAAGAGAAGGTTACTTAGCCCGATTTTGTCATTCACCGAAGATAAGTTCAGCTAGGATGGAGGCACCAAAGGCCATCCCAGAAAAGTCAAAGCCGGTAGTGCAAAGGAGAGCATTTGTTGTAACCTCCCAAAAAGCAAGGAACCCGAATGAGGTCATCACGGGTAAGCTTATCATAAACTCTAGCGAAGTCTATACTTTATTTGATACCGGTTCTACCCATTCTTTTATATCTCCTACTTGCGCTCAACGATTGAATTTGACTCCGGATAAATTAGACTTTGACTTATCTGTGGAAACTCCGTTGGGAGAAACCTTTATTACATCCATTGTTTATAAGTCTTGTTTGGTTCAAATTGGTACCTTCACATTACCTATCGATCTTATTTCATTGAAAATACTTGCATTTGACGTGATTCTTGGGATTGATTGGTTAACTACTCATCATGCAAAAATTGATTATTTTCGTAAGGTTGTTAGCTTTCATATTCCTAACCAACCTATTATGCGAATTCAAGCAACTAAACCATTAAAATCAATCAATGTAATTTCAAGCCATAAAGCTATTCGTTTATTGAAAAACGAATGTCAAGCTTTCATAGCTCATGTCACGGATCTAAACAAAAACACGTCAGTTTTGAATGATATTTCTATTGTTAATAAATTCCCTGACGTATTCCCTGAAGAACTTCCTGGCCTACCCCCAGAGCGTGAAATTGAATTTTGTATCGACCTTGAACCCAGTACGAAACCCATTTCCAAAGCCCCATATTGAATGGCTCCTATTGAACTTCAGGAGTTAAAGACCCAACTGTAGGAATTGTTAGACATTGGCTTTATTCGTCCTAGTACTTCTCCTTGGGGTGCTCCTGTTCTATTCGTGAAGAAGAAAGATGGGAGTATGAGACTTTCTATTGATTATCGGGATTTGAATCATGTCACCATCAAAAATAGGTACCCATTACCACGTATTGACTGATTGTTTGACCCGGTTGCAAGGAGCTAAATTCTTTTCAAAGATTGATCTTCGTTAGGATATCACC
This sequence comes from Panax ginseng, assembly GCA_020205605.1. Lineage (NCBI taxonomy): Eukaryota > Viridiplantae > Streptophyta > Magnoliopsida > Apiales > Araliaceae > Panax > Panax ginseng. The sequence goes on along the minus strand of CM035147.1, from coordinate 47,679,797 downwards.
AATTAAATATTAGAGCAGATGACATTCCAAAGATGGCTTTTAGAACTCGGTACGGGCATTATGAATTCCTAGTCATGTCCTTTGGATTAATTAATGCACCTGCTGCCTTCATGGATATGATGAACCGAGTATTCAAGGAATATTTGGATCACTTTGTGGTTGTCTTTATTGATGACATCCTTATTTATTCCAAAAGCCTTGAAGATCATGAGCAACACTTGAGGTTGACACTCGAAAAGCTTCGTGAATACAAGCTTTATGCCAAGTTGAAGAAATGCGAGTTTTGGCTTGAGGAAGTAGCATTCCTTGGGAACGTAGTATCAAGTCATGGAATATCTGTTGACCCGGAAAAGATTGAAGCTATTCAAAGCTGGGAGCAACCTAAATTAGTGATCGAAGTACGTAGCTTTCTCGGTTTAGCTGGTTATTATCGAAGATTCGTGGAAGGATTTTCTCGAATCGCTATTCCATTAACTCAGCTGACTCGGAAAGATAAAAAGTTTGGTTAGAGCGAAGAATTTGAGAAGAGTTTTCAAGAACTCAAGAAGAGACTCATTTCAGTACCTGTTCTAACAATACCATCTGGCTCGGAGGGATTTGTCATCTACAGTGATGCTTCGGGCAAAGGGTTTGGATGTGTTCTCATGCAACATGAGAAAGTCATAGCCTATGCCTCAAGATAACTCAAAGAATATGAGAGGAATTATCCTACTCATGATCTAGAGTTAGCAGTTGTTGTCTTCGGACTTAAAATTTGGAGGCATTACTTGTATGGGGAGAAAGTGGAGATCTTTACGGATCATAAAAGCCTCAAATATTTCTTCACTCAAAAGGAACTCAACATGCGACAACGACGTTGGCTTGGCTCATTGAAAGATTATGATCATACCATCAATACTATCCTAGAAAAGCGAACGTGGTAGCTGACGCATTGAGTAGAAGATCATATATAAGTACGAGTGCGATATTGTCAACGCAAAGGCCCATTTTGTGTGACTTGCAAAGGATGGAGATAGAGTTAAAGACTGCAGGGACCCATATGATGATGGCGAATATACGAGTAGAACCAACTTTAATTGATAAAGTTAAAGATGCTCAAGTTACAAACCTGGAGCTGATGCGTATGAGGAAGAAAGTGCAAGAAGATGATATGCCGAAAGCAAGAATTGATGAAGAAGGAATACTTCGAGTCAACTCCAGACTTTGTGTTCCTAATGCCCATGATTTAAAGTATAAAATCATGATGGAGGCGCACAACACATTGTTTACAATCCATCTTGGGAGTACCAAAATGTATCATGATCTTCGTCATACATTTTGGTGGAGCAATATGAAGAGAGAGATAGCGCTGTTTATCTCAAGGTGTCTAACTTGTCAACGAGTTAAAGCGGAGCATCAAGTACCAAAAGGTCCATTGCAACCACTTGAAATTCCAGAATGGAAGTGGGAGCACATTATCATGGATTTTGTTATCGGTCTTCCTAAGGTTTCTCAAGGCATAGATGCGATTTGGGTCATTGTTTATAGATTGACCAAGTCTGCTCATTTCATACCAATATGAGAAACTTATACACTTGGACGTCTTGCTCGTATGTACATAAATGAGATTGTAAGACTACATTGTATGCTGATATCTATAGTTTCTGATTGAGACCCAAGATTCACTTCACGATTTTGGGTTAGTTTGCAAAAAGCTATGGGCACAGACTTACGATTTAGCTCGGCATATCATCCTCAGACGGACGGATAGTCGGAGAGGACTATTCAAACTCTTAAAGATCTATTAAGACTCTGTGTCGTTGACTTTAAGGGAAGTTGGGACAAGTTCTTACCATTGGTGGAGTTTTCCTACAATAATGATTTATCAAACATGTATTGGCATGGCTCCATTTGAGGCGTTGTATGGAAGAAAGTGTCGTTCTCGATTATCTTTGGGATGAGGTAGGTGAAACAACGTTGTTGGGCCCGAAGTTGATGCGATATGACTACGGAAAAGATTCAAACAATCGGACAACGTATAAAAACCTCACAAGATCGACAAAAGAGTTATGTTGATCTTCATCGAAAGGACGTGGAATTCGATATAGGAGATCATGTGTTGTTACGTGTTGTTCCATGGAGAGGAGTTACGAGATTTGGAAAGAGAGAAAAGCTCAATCCTCGATTCATTGACCCATTTTTAATCCTCGATCGAGTAGGAATTGTGGCCTATAGACTAAACTTACCGCCAAGTATATGTCTCGTGTTCATAACGTTTTTCACATATCCATGTTACGTAAATATGTGGAAGACCCGAACCACATTATTGAGTTAGAACGGGACGAAATAGCGGAAGATTTGACGTATAAAGAAGTTCCTATTCAAATCTTGGATAACAAAGAACATATTCTACGCTCCAAGGTTATACCTCAAGTCAAAGTTTTGTGGAGAAACCACGATGTTGAGGAAATGACTTGGGAGTTAGAATATGAAATGAAATCAAGGTATCCTTACCTCTTCAATATACCAGGTACGTACCCTAATTTCGAGGGCGAAATTTCATAAGAAGGGGAGGTTGTAAGACCCCAACTTTTATAAATAAAGATGAATTTTCTATAAATATCATTTTTGAATATTATGGAATGAATTTGATATAATGTTATAGTTGTGGGTAATATTTATAAATTTTACAAAGTACGCAAGTTGTTATATAATATTCGATTGGTCTGGGAATATTCATTTTAACGGGGAATATTCGTATAACAAGCACAATCATTGGTGGACCCTACAATTTGAATTATTGTCGATTGAAAGCGATAAAAATACTTTATGAAAATAAGCAGGCGGGCAGATTAAGCTGTTGAAACACCCAGTTTTAAAAGTACGATGTCTGGCGTAGGTGAACTGTAGCACACGGTATTGATTATTGATGCTTATGTGAGAAGTCACTCAGTTTTGTTCAATTATTGCTACAATAATTACTGCATAATATCTCACATTATTTGATTCAATTATTGTCAATATTTTATATATTATTAAATCAATAATTGAGACGACAAAGTTATTAATATTATTATTTGCAATATTAACGATGTCTAGAAGTTCTGTCAAGGAGAAGTTTGGTAACCTAATTGCACGCCAATAGGGAGAAATCCTTATTGAAAAGCCCCCTCTTTCTTAGGAACGACCTGGTCGATTAATATTGTGAATTATAATAATGATGATAAGTGTTGTTAAAAATATTGAGGAGATTTTTTTATGAAGTATTTGTTATAAGTTTGGTTTGTTATTTAAACTCCCACTTACCCATTTTTCAAAATTGTCGATGAAAAGTTATCTCAGTTTTATTTTATATATATATATATATATATATATATATGTGTGTGTGTGTGTGTGTGTGTGTGTGTGTGTGTGTGTGTTAGTCAAATTGGGTGGGGGGAGGAAATTTGGTATTCACGTGAAGGGAGTACAATTATTATTATTTTATGTATATATATATATGATAGTGGATTTTGGTGGAGGAAAACACTTTTTTATATATATATATATATATATATATATATATATATATATATGATAGTTGATTTTTGGTGGAGACATGATGAAGTACTATAGGTATTAATTATATATATGTATATGCAATGTTTGAAAATTGGCAGGGAGGGGTACAATTATTATTATTATTATTATTATTATTATTATTATTATTATTATTATATATATACATGTGTTAATTTGAAAGGAATTCACGGGAATTGACAGGAAGTATCACGGGGCAATGACGTGAGTTTATAAATATATAATATATAATATAAATAGAATATATTATATTTTATTTAAAAGATTTTGTTTTATTAGAATATTTTATTAAATCAATATGGACAAATGCATTTAAAAGTAAATCAATCTGGACCGTTCATGAATTAGTTACTATACAGTCCATTCTTCTATAAATAAAAGCTCATTCCATCATTATTTCTTACGAATTCACTGAAACTCTAGAGAGAGAAATTATAGAGAAACAATAGAAAAGTATTCTGCTACTTCCCTACTCTTATATTCAGTTTCTTTTACGGTAAGGGGTATTATTTCTTTTGTACTCATGAAGAGAACACATTATTCCATTATTTATTATTACATTGGAATAACTTTGTATCTGTGAGCTACCCTATACTTGATGAAATTCTTACATTATTCTATTCTTTATTATTACATTTGGAATATCCATGCGTTTTTTCTGTGGGACACAGTTCCGATCTTTATTATTACATTGGAATATCCTATCATTCGTTTTATATGGGACTGGTTCCATTCTTTATTATTACATTGGAATATTACATCTATGCATTTTCTGTGGGATCTAGTTTCGTTATTTATTATTACATTGGAATAACACTTTTATGTCGTCTTGATCTATCGCATGTCCGGTGATTTCTTTTGTTATTCCATTATTTATTATACTCGGTTGGTTAAAACTTTGACTTCTATACTCCATGAAATTAGTGGAAAATCCTTGATATTTGCGCTTCATCCAGTATCTTTTCATGGAAATATTCTTCTGAACATTCTTGAATTTTACTCTATAAAAAAGTATCATGTGATGCCCCCAAAATAGGTATACAACACCCATTCTAAGTCGCCAAATACATGGTACAGAAACAACTACAACTTTATTAATACAACTGTCGAGCAAAATACGACAACACTTAAACTGTGAGTTTAAATACAAATATTGTCATCTAGACAATATCCACACTCAAATAAGTCGTCATTATAATTATTGATACACTATTTTACAAAATATTGAGGACTACTAAAACAACTTCTAGAACCATCATTCCACACCCCGACTAGTACTCGCTACATTCTCGCCTCCTGAGAAGAAAAATGGAACAAAAAGGAAAAAGGGTGAGCTCAACTAGCCCAGTAAAGAACATTATGACTAAGATAATATAGAACAAATTATCATTAGTCCTCAACAGGGAAAAATCTAATAGAATACAATAGACAACCAGATTTAAATTAATATTCGCAGCGAAATAATAATTCATTAGAAGAGTTAAGTAGAGAATGAAATCTACTATCTTCTATATATGAATTTAAAAGTTCATCGTCGATATTTTATCCCTGTAACATCAATTAATATATATCTAGAATCAAATATTCATCTTTGCACTACAGGCCAAAGATATTCATCAGTTGGTCATGTTCATCTAAACACCTGTTCATCTTTGCACTACGGGCCAAAGATATTCATTAGAAAATCATTCATCTTTGTACTACAGGCCAAAGATATTCAGTAATATCATCATTTAGGACTGAGGATGATGAAAAATATTTTAAAGGAAACGAATCCAGTGAAACAAAATAACAAATATTAAGGATTCGTATTTCGGTTTATCCATGTCCAAAAATACCTCATAAATAATCATAATAGATACAATCAAAGATAGTATCCATAATAGATATTTTGGACGAAAAACAAAATTTTAATTTTTCTGTGAATAGTGTCGTATTCGTGAATAGTTCCGTATACGTGAATAGTAATCCCGACATAAAAAGTTCTAAATTTGGTAAAAAGTTCAAACCAATATTTCGGCATAATGATATTGAAGAAAATAATATCATTTAAGAAAAAAATAACATCCCTTACCTCGAAAGAATAGTACTTCTGGCTGGAATACTGAATATAGTGCTAAAGGGAACTTGCACCATATTACAATACTCAAAGTATCAAAATACTCACAAGAATATGCTCAATATATCGAGAGAGAAAAAACTTTAGTTTCTGGTGTGATTTTCAATTCTAACCTAAGCACCCTATTTATAGGAAAATGCTTAGAACACCAAAGCAGAAAATTTAATATAATATTAATATATATAATCAAATTTCTTACGCTCACTTTCTTAGATCTAAATTCAGCCATTTATATCACATGCAAGACCCACAATAATGACCAAAAACGTTTTTCATATTAAAAATAATTAAAACTTTCAAAAATTAATTATTTCGGAACTTCGGAGCTTCAATAATTCATAATAAATAGCCCTTTTGTCAAAAAAATTCAAACCGTATGTCTTTTTCATAGGAAATTCCATTATCTACAACTTTGCAGATGAAAGGTTTTTCAAATTCCAAACAGAAATTGACCGAAATCCATAAACGGGCGATTTTACATGCTATAATCAAATTTCAGTCAAGAAATGGGGTCCACCGAGCATGTTTAATATGTTTTAACATTCTTGCAATAAAAAATACTCTTCCTCCTCATATACTCATATATCCCACATTCATTGTAAAAATATCATCATTATTATATTATAATAATATAATAAAATATTATTTTATCGGAAAAAAAGATAAAATATCGATTTTCAACAATTGTCACTTTAAAACTTTTCTCCATCTATATCCACATAAAATGAATATTTTCCTCATCATATAAATCAATAATGAATTATTCACAAATAATATTCTGGAATCACAAATCGACAACTAGGTAGTTCTAGGAAAGAAAGGGCTTTCAATAAGGATTTCTCTTCTTGGCGGCGCAATTAGGTGACTAAATCTCTCCTTAAGCGTAACTTTCTAGACATTGCCAATAATGTTATCTAATAATATTATTTAGGATAATATGAATTATTGTCAGATAATGGAAAATATTGTGTAGTGATAATTATTGAAACAATAGTAATATAAAATATCAACGCAAAGACAATTATTGAATCAATAAAATAAAATCTTTGAGCGATAATTCTGTGTAACAATTATTTAGTAGTGCCTTCACGTAAGAATCAATAATTGGTGCAATACCGTAGTATCTTCTTGTGCAACAATGCGTATTCATGTGTTTTAACCCTTTGGGTATTCAACAAGATAATTCGGTAACAACTACTGGCCAATTATTTATAAACAACTTATACTTATCGTTTTCTTCATCCAATCGCTTTCCGTTATGGGACCCACAAAAGACTGCGCCGTCGTACGAATATTCCCCGACAAGAAGAATATTCCACGACCAAACGAATATTCCCCGACAACAATGAATATTTTATAACCACTTGCTTATTTGAAATATTTGCGCATTTTATCCATAACTAACCACATTAATCAAATCAACCCTCACTATTTCAAAATAATAAATAGAGGAAATTTAATTTCATTAATAATAAGTTGGGGTCTTACAACCTCCCCTCCTTATGAAATTTCGTCCTCGAAATTGACGTACGTACCTGGTGTTTCGAAAAGATGAGGATACCTCGCTCTCATTTTTGTTTCCAACTCCCAGGTCATTTTCTCAATAGCATGGTTCCTCCACAAAACTTTAACTTGTGGTATGACCTTTGTGCGTAGGACATGCTCTTTCCTTTCCAAGATCTTGACAGGTACCTCCTCGTACGTTAAGTCTTCAGCTATCTCGTCCGGTTCTAACTCAATGATGTGGTTTGTGTCTTTCACATATTTACGAAGCACAGATATATGAAAAACATTACGAACACGAGACCTACTTGGAGGTAACGCGAGTCTATAGGCCACATTTCCTACTCGGTCAAGAATCTGAAATGGACCAATAAATCATGGATTGAGCTTTCCTCTCTTCCCAAATCTTGTAACTCCCTTCCATGGAGCCACACGCAACAATACACGATCCCCAATACTAAGTTCCACGTCCTTTCGATGAAGATCCGCATAACTCTTTTATCGATCCTGTGTCGTTTGTATACGTTGTCGAATCATTTGGATCTTTTCTATAGTCATACGTACCAACTTGGGTCCCAATAATATTGCTTCACCCACCTCATCCCAATATATTGGAGAGCGACACTTTCGTCCATATAATGCTTCAAATGGAGCCACACCTATACTTGCCTGATAACTGTTGTTGTAGGAAAATTCCACCAATGGTAAATATTTATCCCAACTCCCTTTGAAGTCTAGGACACAAAGTCTTAATAGATCTTCAAGAGTTTGAATAGTCCTCTCTGATTGTCCGTTCGTTTGAGGATGGTATGCGCCGAATCCAGATAAATAAATCCGTGCCCATAGCTTTCTGCAAACTAACCCAAAATCTTGAAGTAAATCTTGGGTCACGATCCGAAACTATGGATACTAGCATGCCATGCAATCTCACAATCTCATCTACGTACATACGAGCAAGACGTTCAAGGGAATAAGTCTCCTGTATCGGCAAGAAATAAGCAGACTTAGTTAATCTATCAACAATAACCCAAATAGCATTTATGCCTTGAGAAACCGTGGGAAGACCCATAACAAAATCCATAGTAATGTGTTCCCACTTCCATTTCAGAATCTCAAGTGGTTGCAATGGGCCCTTAGGCACTTGATGCTCTGCCTTTACATGTTGACAAGTTAAACACCTCAAGATAAACTTTGCAATCTCTCTCTTTATATTGTTCCACTAAAATGTATGTCGAAGATCACGATACATTTTGGTACTTCCAGGATGGATTGAAAATGGTGTATTGTGTACCTCCATCATGATCTTGTACTTCAAATCAGAATCATTAGGAACACAAAGTCTGGAGTGGACTCGAAGTATTCCTTCTTCATCAATTCTTGCTTCTGGAATAGCACCTTCTTGCACTTTCTTCTTCATACGCATCATCTCCGGGTCTGTGGCTTGAGCAACTTTTAACTTTTTCGATTAAAGTTGGTTCTATACGTATACTTGACATCATTGTATGGGTCCCAGAGTCTTCACTTCTATCTTCATCTTTTGTAAATCACACCAAATGGGCCTTTGTGTTGACAACATCGCACTCGTTCCCGCGTATGATCTTCTACTCAATGCGTCGGTACCACGTTCGCTTTTCCAGGATGGTATTGAATGGTATGGTCGTAGTCTTTCAACAGCTCGAGCCAACGTCGTTGCCGCATGTTGAGTTTTTTTTGGGTGAAGAAATATTTGAGGCTTTTATGATATGTGTAGATCTCCACTTTCTCCCCATATAGGTAGTGTCTCCATATCTTCAACGCGAAAACGACTGCTGCCAACTCCAAATCATGAGTAGGATAATTCCTCTCATATTCTTTGAGTTATCGCGAGGCATAGGCTATGACTTTCCCATGTTGCATGAGAACACATCCTAGCCCTTTGCCTGAAGCATCGCTGTAAATAACAAATCCATCTGAACCAGATGGTATGGTCAAAACAGGTGCCGAAATGAGTCTCCTCTTAAGCTCTTGGAAACTCTTCTCGCATTCCTCACTCCATACAAATTTGATATCTTTCCAAGTCAGCTGAGTTAATGGAGTAGCGATTCGAGAAAATCCTTCCATGAATCTCCAATAATAACCAATTAAGCCCGACTACGTCACTTGGTCCACCGACTTCGGTTGTTCCCAACTTTGTATTGCTTCAATCTTCGTCGGGTTAACAGATACTCCATGTTTTGACACCACGTGCCCAAGGAATGCTACTTCCTCAAGCCAGAACTCGTTTTTCTTCAAGTTGGCATATAACTTGTTTTCACGAAGCCTTTGGAGTACCAGCTTCAAATGGTGCTCATGATCTTCAAGACTTTTGGAATATATGAGGATGTCATCAATAAAGATAATAATGAATTGATCCAAATATTCCTTGAATACTCGGTTCATCATATCAATGAAAGCCGCAGGAGCATTAGTCAATCCAAAAGATATGACTAAGAATTCATAATGCCCGTACCGAGTTCTAAAGGCAGTCTTTGGAATATCCTCAGTTCTAATCTTCAGCTGATGATACCAAAAATGAAGATTGATTTTTAAAAAGAATTGTGCTCCTTGTAACTGGTCAAACAGGTCATCAATATGAGGTAGCAGATACCTATTCTTGATGGTGACATGGTTTAATTCCCGGTAGTTAATACAAAGTCGCATACTCTTGTCTTTCTTCTTTATAAATAAAATAGGAGCACCCCAAGGAGATGTACTAGGATGAATGAAACTGATGTCCAACAACTCATGTAGTTGAACCTTTAACTCCCGTAATCACCTCGTTTGGGTTCCTCGCATTTTGACCAGTCACGACAAACGTTCTTCCAGGAACCGTTAACTTTGACTTTTCTGGGACAGCCTTTTGAGTCACCATCCCCGTTGGACTTGGTTTTGATACAGTGCAATCTTGAGCGATATGTCCTTCCTTTCCACAATATATCTTAAACTGTTGTGGACAGTTTGGGCTGATATGTCCTTCTTTTCCGCACTTATAGCATATGACCGGTGGTCGTTCTCCTCCCTTGGAACTAGTTGCTACTGGCACTGACGTCTTCGTATTGTCATTGTTGAATCTCCTCTTTTTAAAATCCCCTCCTGACTCGCTTCTTCTATTCTAATGGCCATGATTACCACCAGAGTGGTTGCCGCTCTTGTCCCTATTTTTCTTTCTCTGCTGGTTATCATTGTTTTGATGACTGCTGTCACCGGTATGATCCTGGTTGTGGTCCCTCGATTGAACGTACTCGTTATCTCGCTCTAATAATTGAGCCCTGTTGACAACATCTGAATAGAGAGAAAATTAATGTGAAATGAGATATTGATGTATGCCAGGTTTCAAACCTCTCAGAAACATCCGCGTCATACGTTCCTCATTCTCCACCAAATGAGGTGCAAACCTGGACAACTCTGTAAACTTCGCCTCGTACTGAGATACCGTCATATTATTCTTCTCCAGTCTAACAAACTCTACCTCCTTCATACGATGAATACTTTCAGGAAAGTACTTGTCATTGAACAGTTTTTGAAACGTTTCCCAAGACATGCTAAGTGCGGTATTTGGATGGGGTGCGCTTCACGATTCCCACCGATGAATGCCTCATTACGGAACATAAAGGTGGCGAATGGAACCTTACATTCTCTCGTGCATCCCAAGACATCGAATATCTTGGTAATTTGTTTGAACCACGTCTCGCCTTTAATCGAATCCGGCTTTCCCTGCAATTGCAGTGGTCCCAACTCCTTGAACTGCTTGGCTGTGACAAACCGTGAATTTCTATCATTTCCTCCTGTATTTTGAACACGAGTCTCCTTCATCTAATTTTGAATGAACTGCAACAAGCTTCTAGACATCCCATCGTTCATCATCTGCTCAGTGGTGTTGTTCACAGGAGGAACTTTGCCAGCCTGTTGCACGTTCTCCTCGTTGGTGAGTACAGGAGTCTCCACGGTTTCATTTACTCCACTGTTAACATTCTCAGTTGGCATTCTTAAATACTGCCATAAACAAGGGTTAATTAAACAAATTAAAAAATGACATAATACCCCTATATTATGACCGACCAACAAATAAGCTTAGGTATGACACACTAGCGAAGGATTTACTCATCTCTCCCCTCCTAGTTCTATTCCCCGATCTCCGCCAGAGATCATATCCCTAAGCTCTGATACCAACTGTGCCGCCCCCAAAATAGGTATATAACACCCATTACGAGTAGTCGCCAAATACGTGGTGCGAAAACAACTACAACTTTATTAATACAAGCTTGTCGAGCAAAATACGACAACACTTAAACTGTGAGTTTAAATACAAATATTGTCATCTAGACAATATCCACACTCAAATAAGTCCTCATTACAATTATTGATACACTATTTTACAAAAGAGTGAGGACTACTAAAACAACTTCTAGAACCATCATTCCACACCCCGACTAGTACTCGCTACATTCTCGCCTCTTGAGAAGAAAAATGAAAAAAAAAGGAAAAGGGTGAGCTCAACTAGCCCAGTAAAGAACATTATGACTAAGATAATATAGAACAAATTATCATTAGTCCTCAACAGGGAAAAATCTAATAGAATACAATAGATAACCAGTTTTAAATCAATATTTGCAGCGGAAATAATAATTCATTAGAAGAGTTAAGTAGAGAATGAAATCTATTATCTTCTATATATGAATTTAAAAGTTCATCGTCGATATTTTATCCCTGTAACATCAATCAATATATATCTAGAATCAAATATTCATCTTTGCACTACAGGCCAAAGATATTCATCAGTTGGTCATGTTCATCTAAACACTTGTTCATCTTTGCACTACAGGCCAAAGATATTCATCAGAAAATCATTCATCTTTGCACTACAGGCCAAAGATATTAGTAATATCATCATTTAAGACTGAAGATGATGAAAAATATTTTAAAGGAAACGAATCTAGTGAAACAAAATAACAAATATTAAGGATTCATATTTCGGTTTATCCATGTCCAAAAATACCTCATAAATAATCATAGTGGAGTAAAATTCAAGAATGATCAAAACATGGATACAATCAAAGCTAGTATCCATAATAGATATTTTGGACAAAAATAAAAATTTAATTTTTTCTGTGAATAGTGTCGTATTCGTGAATAGTGCCGTATACGTGAATAGTACCCTATACGTGAATAGTAACCCCGACACAAAAAGTTCCAAATTTGATAAAAAGTTCAAACCAATATTTCGGCATAATGATATTGAAGAAAATAATATCATTTAAGAAGAAAATAACATCCCTTGCCTCGAAAGAATAGTACTTCTTGCTGGAATACTTAATATAGTGCTGAAGGGAACTTGCACCGTATTACAACACTCAAAGTATCAAAATACTCACAAGAATACGCTCAATATATCAAGAGAGAAAGAATGAAAAAACTTTAGTTTCTGTTGTGATTTTCAATTCTAACCTAAGCACACTATTTATAAGAAAATGCTTAGAACACCAAAGCAGAAAATTTAATATAATATTAATATATATAATCAAATTTCTTACGCCCACTTTCTTAGATCTGAATTCAGCCATTTACATCACATGCAAGACCCACAATAATGACCAAAATGTTTTTCATATTAAAAATAATTAAAACTTCCAAAAATCAATTATTTCTGAACTTCAGAGCTTCAATAATTCATAATAAATAGCCCTTTTATCAGAAAAATTCGAACCTTATGTGTTTTCCATAGGAAATTCCATTATCTACAACTTTACAGAAGAAAGTTTTCTCCATGAAATTAGTGGAATATCCTTGATATTTGCGCTTCATCCAGTATCTTTTCATGGAAATATTCTTCTGAGCATTCTTGAATTTTACTCTACAAAGAAGTATCATGTTGACAGTTTGGACGTTACTGGTTCCTCGATAAATTAATTCTTGAACTTGTTTTATTGAATTCTTATATCATTGTCATCATCCTCATGTTTATATTTTATTGAAAGTCATCTGTGGCCTGTAGTGCATAGATGGACTTGGTATGATTATGACCAGGGATTATCCGGTGTAATCATGACCGTAATGTTATAAATGATGTGGTAAAAGTTGTCATTGGCCCGTAGTGCATTGATGGATAGTTGTTTGCATGATCATGACCATTAATGAATACACAAATATTCTTGGCCCGTAGTGCATGGATAATTGTGGTCGTGATACTAAAGAATATCCTTGGCCGTAGTACAGGGGTGATTCGATGATGTGGATTATTTATTAAGTTGAGTCCCAGCGATAAAAGTGATGAAAAACCTTTTAACTCATAGAAGATAATAGATTTTATTCTCTACTTGACTCTTCTAATGGATTGCTTGTTCCGCTGCAGTTAAACTCGATATTTATTATATTTTATCAGTTTAACACTGTTGAAGACTAACGATAATTATTCTGCATTATCTTAGTCATAATATTTCTTTCTGGGCTAGTTGAGCTCACCCTTTTGCTTTCATTGTTCTCTTCAGGAAATGAGAACGTAGCAGGGACTAGTCAGGGAACAAAGTGATGGTCCTAGATGGTGCACTAGTAGTCCTCACTATTCTATGAAATAGTGTAATAATAAATGTATTGAGGACCCCATTGAGTTTGTATATTGTCTAGATGACAATATTTGTATTAAAACTCACTGCATATGTTTAGTCGTATTTTACATGACTGTTGTATAATTAAATTTGTATTTGAATTCTGTACCATGTATTTGGCGACTCAATATTGGTGATGTATACCGATTTTGGGGGCGTCACAACCTTGATCTTTGATGTTTCAGGTAAAGACAGGTGATGAAAATTATCTTCGTCCTGGATGGGAAGAGGAATTTAGAACCACAATTATGATTATGAGTTATTCACATGATTGTGGATCGGAACTGTTGATTGATGTTATAGGGATAAAACATTATTGGTGGTCTTTTAACATGGAGAATATAATAGACTTTATGGTCTATTTGACTCTTCTAATGGATTGCTCGTTTCACTGTAACTATGGTTGAAAAGTTTTATCATCTACCATATGTTCTAAATCTCTGATTTATTACTAACGAAGGCTATTGATAATTTATTTATCTTTAGTCATGATATTCTTTACTGGGCTAGTTGTGCTCACCCTTTTGCTTCACAATTCCTTTCAGGTAATAAGAGTGTAGCTGGGTCGAGCGGGGGTAATAGGGGAATAAAACAGTGGTCTCTAGCTGTTGAGGTTCTCCCTAAATAGTATAAAAAATTGTGTTGTATTTTATACATCATTTAGTAGTTATATTTGGTGAATCAAATAGGGTGAGGCGAACCCAATGTTGGAAGGGTGTTTTGCCACTATCATACAAGATGTCTAACGACATGCGACTTCATGTTATTATAAGACAGGGTTTTGCACATCCACTTGCTGAGTATATCTACGAGGACTACCTATATAATCTTGGTGTTTGGTTGAAGTATAATTCTCAATTAGAGACATTGGAGATAATGATATGTCAAGAGAAGACTCACCATTGGAAAGAATATGATAGCAATCTTTTCATTTTTCTTTGGGGTCTATTGGGTCAACCAAGGATAATTCTGTGGGCATATGATATCTATCATAACCTAGACGCATGACCTCCCAAGTACGAAGGTTTCCTTGAGCATTTTCCAAAGAATTTAATTTATAAAACAGTTATTGACTGTACCTTTATGTAAGGTGCCATTGTGACGTGTTATCCAAGGTTGGGATGAGAGTCACAGTTGGTATATATTTGTATCAAAACTCACAACATATGTGTTGTTGTATTTTGTACGACAATTGTAGTAATAAAGTTGTAGTTCTTTTCTGTACCATGTATTTGGCGACTCAGAATAGGTTGGATGAATTGGACCTATTTTGGGGTTGTCACAATCCTGCCTAACTTTCTCATATTTTCATATAGGGGAGGGTCCACCTTTTGGAAAATGAATTACAGGAAAGTTTCTCAACCAATCAAGTGGTCCCATAGAAGAAATTTTACCAGCACATGGTTTTGAAACAAAATGCAATACACCGAATTTGAAAATCAAGGAAATACACCAAGCTTCTCACCTCCACTTTCCTTTAACAAATTCACGTGCTTATATATACTATAATAATATTACCATATAAATTATAAAAAATTATATTATTATATTATCACATTATTATAATATAATATTATAATAATATATTTGAATAAATATTTTATCGGAGAAAATTATTGCCAAACTTTCAACAAATAATTCATGCAAAATTATTTCATGTATATCAAAATTGAACCAATATCCACCACATAATAATTATTCATAAATAATATTATAAGCTCACAATATTAACAACCAGGTCATTCCCAGGAAAGAGGTGGCGGCTTTCCAATAAGGACTTCTCCTTATTGGCGCGCAATTAGGTGACCAAACCCCTTTCATCGACAGAACTTTTTAGACATTGTCAATAATGCAAATAATAATATAAATAACTTTTTCGTCTCAATTATTGATTTAATAATAGAAAATATTGTGACAATAATTGAATCAATAATGTGAGATACTATTCAGCAATTACTGTGGCAATAATTGAATAAAACTGAGTGACTTCTCACGTAAGCATCAATAATCAAAGATATTGTACAATACCGCATGCTACTATGCAACCACGCGTATTACTGTACTTTTATCACCGGGTATTTCAACAGTTAACGGTAAAACTTTTGCCGTTATTTTTATAAAAAGTTATTTCTGTCATTTTCTAACTCCGACAATAATTTCGTTGTGGGGTCCAATTAATGATTGTGTCGTTGCATTTAATATTCACGATAAAATGAATATTCCCCGACTAAATAAATATTTTTTACGACAACTTGCTTACTTTGCAAAATTTGTATATATTACCCACAACTATAACATTATATCAAATCAACACCTTATTATTCAAAAGGATATTTAGAGAAAAGTAAATTTTTATTCATAAAAGTTGGGGTCTTACAAACTCCCCTTCTTATGAAATTTCTTCCTCGAAATTGGTGTACGTACCTGGTATGTCGAAAAGGTGAGAATACCTTGGTTTCATTTCAGATTCTAACTCCCAGGTCATTTCCTCAATATCATGGGTTTTCCACAAAACTTTGTCTTGAGGTATAACCTTGGAGCGTAAAATATGTCCATTCTTATCCAAGATTTTAACAGGTACCTCTTCATACGTCAAATCTTTCACTATCTCGTCTGGTTCTAATTCAATAATATGATTCGGGTCTTTCAAATATTTACGTAACATAGATATGTGAAAAATGTTATGAACACGATACATACTTGGTGGTAACCCGAGTTTATAGGCCATAGTTCCTACTAGATCGAGGATTTCAAATGTTCCAATGAATTGAGGATTAAGTTTTCCTCTCTTTCTAAATCTCGTAACTCTTTTCTATGAAGCAACATGTAACAACACATGATCTCCAACATTGAATTCCACGTCCCTTCGATGAAGATCGGCATAACTCTTTTGTCGATCTTGTGAGGTTTGTATACGTTGCCGGATCATTTGAATCTTTTTCTTTATCATATGTACCAATTTTGGTCCCAACAACGTTGTTTCACCCACCTCGTCCCAGTATACTGGAGAACGACACTTTCATCCATACAATGTCTCGAATGGAGCCATGCCTATACTTGTTTGATAACTGTTGTTGTAGGAGAATTCCATTAATGGAAAGAACTTGTCCCAACTTTCTTTGAAGTCTAGGACACAAAGTCATAATAGATCTTCAAGAGTTTGAATAGTCCTCTCCGACTGACCGTCTGTCTGAGGATGATATGCAGAACTGAATCGTAAATCTGTGCCCATAGCTTTCTGCAAACTGACCCAAAATCGCGAAGTGAATCTTGGGTCTCGATCAGAAACTATGGATACTGACATCTAATCTGAGATTCTCGCTTGGATCTCCTTACAAATATCTTGATCGATGGCGGATCCAAATTCCTAAGGGCAGAAGTTATCGAGTTCCTCTTCAAGCTTTTAACGAAGCGCTATATATCTTGCCTCTTTTAGCGTGGATATTGTTATTTTTGCTTCGCCAGCTCACGATTGGACTCGGCGGATCTTCATTCTTCTTCGTCAAAATTTCATTCTTCGAAAGCAGGTCGACATTTATATCTGTGATGACCCGATGTGTGGCCTTGATCGTCTCCAACTCTTTTTTGACCTTGTCGAGATCCTTCCGAAGTCATTCATTGTTGAGAAGAACAATGTCAAGGTTGCTTCTTTCTTTTGCCAACACAGACTTCAGAATGGCTTTCTCCCTTCGGACGGCATTCTCTTCGGTATCCTTTTCGGCTTCTTGGTATTTGAGACGGAGGTACCCGAAGATAGCGTTTGCTTACAGATGGTCAATATTAATCAATCAGTTCAAACTGATGGTTATATACCAACTTCCTTTAGTCTGGTATTTCACTCCTTCACCCATCAGTTCCATGATGGAATTATTGTCGAACCGATGATCATCGGTGTCGCCACAGCTACGGGCCTGGATTCAGATTAGAAAGGTTTTTGTGGCGAAGGTCTGAATTGTTCAGGAGGCAGTGAAATATTTGTTGTTGTATGTTCGGCTGGAGCAGGCTCTTTAAATGGACTTCCAATCTTAATTTATGTTGTTATTTGATGTTCATCAGATGGGCTTCGGTAAGCTATATTTTGGGCCTTTATTGACTTTATTATAAATCCTTTTGCCTTGGACCGATGCCATTTATACTCTTTCCCGATGCTATTTATACTCTTTCATTAAACATCCTGTTGAATAAAAGACTGGGGGGCAATGTTGGGTTATGATATTTTACATAGTGGTTCGGACTGGTTGGGCCTACCTATTTGGTTATTCTCTTGGGTCATTATTATTGGGCCTTGTTATTAGACTAATTCATTGGATTATCTTGATTGGGTCTTACAAGGAATGTTTTGGGCTGAATTATTAAACCAACCCATCAGATATTTAAATATCTACATCTTTGACCGGTGATGATGACAAAGATATGGCTGACTGATATCTTACATCACATTAATGAGGATTGGACAGTCGGTCAGCGGGGGACAGAGGGGATGGGATTAACTGGTGAAAGCTACTGCGCAGGGTAGGTCGGGAGGGTCGATGGCACAAGAAACCGAGTCTTGTATTATATCATAGCAAGGAAATCTCCAAGAAGAGGTACGTTCACATACACACACAACTGAGAATTATTATCTCTCTCAATACAGTAGACAATTATTATCCTCCATTGTTAACCTCGTGAACACGATCATCGACTCTCACGCTTTGAAGCTATCCCCGACAATCGGCCGTCGCCAAGCTTGTGGTGTTTATCGTGTTTATTGTGCAGGATCAGGATGTCTTACGTGATTGGGATGTGCCAACAGATCTTGGCGTTAACATATGTATTTTGGGTTTCAAACCTCGTAGAAACATTTGTGTCATACGCTCCTCATTATCTTCCAAATGGGATACAAACCGAGATAACTCGGCAAACATAACCTCATATTGCGATACGGTCATATTGTTTTACTCCAGCTTGATGATTTCTACCTCCTTCATGTGACGAATACTTTCAAGAAAGTACTTGTCGTTGAACAATTCTCAGAACTTCTTCCAAGACACCTTTAGTGCTGAAGGTTGAGTACGTTTTATAGATTTTCACCAATAATCTGCCTCTGCTCGCAACATGAAGGTGGCAAAGGGAACCTTTTGCTCCTTGGAGCATCCCAAGACATCAAATATCTTGGTGATCTACTTAATCCACGTCTCTGCCTTAAGTGGCTCTGGCTTTCCCAAAAACTCTGGTGGTCCCATCTCCTTGAATTGCTTAGCAGTGACCAAACGTGGGTTGCCATTGTTTCCACCTGCATTTTGAACATGAGTTTCTCTTGCTTGGTGTTGAATGAATTACAAAAAGCTCCTAAACATCCTGTGACGCCCCCAAATCTAGGTACTTGAAACTCGTACTTGGTGCTACACAACATTCATTCAAACAACTTATGTATTAATTAAGCAAAAGTACTATATCAAAGTTGTCTACCTTCCAAGAGTTGAGAACCTTTAAGTCATACATTAAATAATAATAAGTAACTTATCATAAGTATAAATACTACAAGTAACATTATCTAACTTAATTCTTCAGCTTTCCCTTACCTTTGTCTTTGCCGGAACCTTCAGGTCAATCTAGCTTAACTAGAAACATTTAGATTTAAAGCAAGAATGAGCATTTAATTGCCTAGCAAATAATATCAATTAATTAATATTAGCCAAAAGAAATAAATGTTTTCTTTGAAATACACTTCTACAACGAGACAATAGTTGTGAAGTAAACTGAAACAATAATGAACAATATAACCAATAATTTATATTTTTGAAACTACGTACTGACTATGAATGGAGAGCAGTCAACAGACTATGAACTTTTGTTTTCAATTTTTTGAAAAGGTTATACAGAAATTCATCTGCAAACCGTCATAACTTACAGGCACGGAGGGTGATAAGCCCGGTATGCCCTGTATTGATCAAAAATACATTTTAGAATGATATTTTCGTTCATCATATCCACCTTTGACGCACAAAAGTTTCCTATGATCGGGATGTTCATACTCAGTCTAGAATCTGAACCAAAATAATTCAATCGGATGACAATAATGTTCTATCATGTTCAACGATACTTTTTAATCTATGTCTAGCCGAGTCAAATAGTTTAGACTGGGTATTAATTAATGTATACATACCGAAAATCAATAAGTATGTATCAACATGTGTTCAAATACAATAATTATCTAAGTGAGGACACTTGCATAACCAACATAGCTATTAACAAACAAAATATATCTTGATCCTACAGTAATACTATACTGGTAAACAATGAACGAATAGAGTTCGAGAACATGCATGAATACAAAGGTTTAGATACATGATCAATAATAATATAGTTAATAAACTTGTATGACAGGGATATAGTTCAGAAACTTTCTTACACATGTCCATTGCATAAAGTAAATACAAAGGGTAAGATACTTGCCCAATCTGCTGCTTACAGCTACACAACTTAGTTCTATCTTTTATACAAAGACCTATCATTAATAAGATTATTCGTTTGATTAGAATAATACATCGTAACACATAGTACTGCTATCTACAGTCATTACAATAACTTAAACGCATTGTCACACATTTATATATGTCATAAGAACATAAACAACCACATATCAAGCCAAACTGTAAGACCCCAACTTATTATAAATAAAATTGAGTTTTCTCTATTTATTATTTTGAAATAATAAGGATTAATTTGATATAATGCTCTGGTTATGGGTGAAATGTGCAAATTTTATAAAATAAGCAAGTGGTTATAAAATAATCATTGTTGTCGTGGAATATTCGTTTGGTCGTGGAATATTCTTTTGTCGAGGAATATTTAAATGACGATGGTAGCGATCAATTGTGGCCATAATGGAATAATCGCGGATGAAGAAAACAACAAGCTTGAGTTTTTATAAATAAGCGGCGTGAGTTGTTACACAAGCTATTATCTTGTTGGAATACGGTGGTTAAAATACGATGTCTGGCGTGGTTGCACAAAGAGTAGCTACGTGATTGCATAGTATTGTTGAATTATTGATTCTTACATAAGAAGGCACTACTAATAATTGTTACGATAATTCTTTATTCAATATTTTATTTTATTGATTCAATAATTCTTTGCGTTGATATTTTATATTATTGTTATTTCAATAATTGTCTTCGCCACAAAGATTTTCCATTATCGGATCAATAATTCATATTATTTGAATACTATTATTAGATAACATTATTGGCAATGTCTAGAAAGTTCTATCAAGGAGAGGTTTGGTCACCAATTGCGGCCAAAGAAGGAGAAATCCTTCATCGGAAAGCCCTCTTTCTGAGGAACGGCTGGTTGTCATAATTGTGATTCTATAGTATTATTTGTGAATAATTAAATTATTTATTTTTATGATAAGGAAATATTTATTTTATGTTGATATAAATGAAGGAATTTTTAGCATGAAATAATGTTTGATATATTTTCTGTGGAATTATAATTATTTCTTTGATAAAATATTCATTCAAGTATATATATATATATATATATATATATATTTATATATGCATGTGATTAAAGTGGTGTGTGATGGATTTTCGTTGCCTGCCAAGTTTGTTCAAAGATAGTGGGCACCAACCTTTGAAATGGTAGAGTTAGGCTTTGGTTTTAAGGGGGAAAAAAAATTGCATTGTTAGGCCAATTATTTGGTAGATGACATGATGTTGCTTGCAATGATGGTTTTCAAAGTGTGGACCTCACCTATAAAGAAGTGAGTGGTTAGTGTTTTGTTAGGCCATTGATTGGTGGAAGTGGGTTGGTGAATATGATTCCCTTTAGCTAATTTTCAAAGAGTGGGTACTTGATATTGAACAATTAAAGTTAGGCATAGTTAGGCATGAAAAGTTAAAGACATCATGTTGATTTTTCCTCCGAGGAATTCACTATAAATAGAGGGGTAACCCTCCTTCCTCAAACACACCTTCATAATCAGAAATTCTTATTCTAAAGTATTGTGAGTATTTTCTTGAGTATAAGAATATTTTGAGCGTAGTTTTTCTGCAAGATTTTCTCAGAATAATATCCGATATTCTAGTCAAATCCAATTTCTACTAAGGTAAAGGATATTATTTTATTGCAACACTCGTGAGAAATATTATTTTCTTTCATACTCCATATTACGAAAGTGATATTATTTCATCTCGTATTCTTAAATTTGAACTTACTATGGTAAGTATTGCTTCTATAATTCCTGAAATGATTAGAAATTTCGTTTCATCTAATATCACTTCATAGGATTATTGGTCTGAACTTTTTATCAAATTTGGAACTTTTCATGACCGAGTCATTTGTTCACTTGGGTCTTTCATTCACGATTCATCGTTCATGGGTCTTTGCATTCACAATTCGCATTCACTGGTCATTGCATGAATAGTTACCGTTCACGAGTCTGCACATTTACAAGAGAATTTTTTTTATTTTTTTCTCTTCCAAGTTATCTGTTGTGACCCTTATTCTTGAAATTTAATCCATGTTTTGATCTTCATTCTTGAATTTCACTCCACTATAGTTTATTATGGAGTATTATTGAACTTGGATAGACTGAAATATGAATCCCTAATATTTGTCCTTCTGTCTCACTGGATTCGTTCTTTAAAATATTTTTCATCTTCCTCAGTCCTAAATGATGATATTACTGAATATCTTTGGCCCGTAGTGCAAAGATGAATGATTAACTGATGAATATCTTTGGCCTGTAGTGCAAAGAAGAACAGGTGTTGAGATGAACATGACCAACTACCCGTTTAGCAGTGTCACATCACTTGGTAAATGTGTAAACCTTTTCTCGGTTGTGTTGGTACAACCATTTAAAAATCCAACTGGCGACTCTAAAAAGTCCATCGTCGACATTATATATGTCAGACCTTTTTCACTTGTTTTTTCAAACAAATCTCACCTAAAATGAGAACACCAAAGAACAAGTAACGGAAAGGGACAACTAAAAATCCCGACGTCGACAGGTGGCGACTCTGCTGGGGACTCCAATAAAAGGACTTGAGCCGCTATTTCAAATTTTTTTCAAAAACAATTATCTGATTGTGTGTGGATGTTGCATTTACATTTATGATGAATGTATACGAATGCATTTACTTATTAACTTAGTGCTTCACACCATATCTGCTTGTGATATTAGTGCTTCGCACATGTCATCATTTCTATACGGTGAGACGCGATGTATGTGAATGTATGTTGTGTGGTCCCTCCACCAGGAGGCTATCCTGTCGGTGTTTGATTACTGGACTCGTAGGAAGACTAATTCTCGCGAGGCTCAGGAAAGGCACCACCCAAATTCACTCCAGTTGAAAGACCGGATTAATTTCCCGTTGAGTAAATTGCAATGATTTGGGAACCTTCATGCCAAAAAAGCATGTAGAGAGTACCTAAGATAGGTCGACCTACGATAAACCCAAAACGGAGGAAAGTCTCTTCATGCTTTCTCATTTTAATTACTTGTAAACACAAATTACTTGTAATTTCATTCCATATCTATCTCCATGTAATGAGAAATATGAAGAAATATGTGCATATACATATTTAATTTAACATGCTATCATGTATTACAAACAGCTGACACCCGTGTTGTAGGATAAAATTCCTAAATCAGAAACATCACATAGCATGTTAATTTTTTACATTCCCTAAAGACTAAACTATGCAAGTCTTTCGCATGGAACCAATCGGACCCACTACCCGGTCAAAATCCAAAAAGGCTGCAAGCCTGCAGTCAACCATGTCATCATCTGACCAATCTGACCTTAATCCAGTTTCTTGCAAAGAATTCGACGGATTAAGCAAACAAATTACAGATTTGACTGTTCTGCTTAAAGAACTACACCAGTCTACTTAGGGTCCAAAGATACCCATACATGCTGAATCCTCTACACAAGGGGGAACCCGGTCATTATAATACCTGAACTGCAGTTGGATACAACCAACAAAATTCATGATGCCATCCATCTCACAGGAGACCCAGACACCGGTGACATCAAAAAGAAAGTCCTCCAAATGGAAGGGACCCTTCGTGCTATCAAAGGAATTGGAACACACAGAAGTGTTTCATATGTTGACCTTTGCATTTTCCCTGGTGTTCATTATCTAAAAAAGTTTAAGACTCCTGACTTCGAAAAATATGTCGGGTTAGGAGATCCTTACACACATTTGAAGGTGTTTATCGGAGAACTCAGATCTTATGCAGAGGGTGAGAAGCTCAGAATGCAGCTGTTCCAGAAAAGTTTGACTGGAGAAGCCCGTTCGTGGTACACAAGATTAGACAACTCAAAGATCCATAGCTGGGAAGAGCTAGCACACGCCTTCCTCACACAATACAGCTTTCAGTCTTAGATGGCTCATGATCGGTATCAAATTACCAAGATCAAGAAACAGTCTAATGAGTCTTTTAGAGAGTATGCTCAAAGGTGGAGACGCCTGGCTGTCCAAGTTATTCCTTCCATGATAGAATCAGAAATGATCATGACTTTCATAGATATACAAGAAGCTCCTTTCTATGAAAGAGTTTTAGCCGGCATCGGTAAACCATTTTCTGAAATGGTCAAACATGGGGAGATGGCTAAGATGGGATTGAAATCTGGAAAAATTCAAGACCTAGATGCCCTTAAAGCTGTTGCTGATCACATCCAATCAAAAAATTATGGGAACAACCCCCGGAGGGTCCATAAAAAGAAAGAGGAAGATGTTTCCTTGATACTACAGGGTCAAAAAGGCAATCAAAACATGCCAATCCAAAGGAGAAGTTACACTCCCTTTCAAGCACAGTCTTCGAACCCTCCAAAACCAAAAGGTGGAGAAGTCAAATGCCCTCAAGTGTTCACACCCTTAGGGGACTCACTTGAGAATATTCTCACTATTCTGACAACACAGAAGAAAATCACGCATCTTCTTCCACCAGCCAGCCCTAATGGAAGGGGTTTCAATGCTACTCGAAAATGTGCTTATCATGCCGGGGCACCTAGACATGATACTCAGGATTGTTGGGCCTTTACACACAAGATCCAAGACCTGATAGACAACGGTGAGATCATGGTCACCAAACCAGATCAACCTCACGTACAAGACAATCCTCTTCCTCAACACAAAGAAGAGGAGGTCAACATGATTAATTGGAGTAATGGACAGAATTCCAATTTTAACGGCGAATCATCCCAGACCGCCAAAGATGGGGTTGACAAGTGGGATTATGCCAAATTCTAGTTTGCAATGGAACGTAAGATGAAAGCTCTATGCAAGCAGATTGAACAATTGGCAGAACTGGTGACCTATCAGCATCAAGTGACACGCCATTTAATCAGCCAGGAGCATGCTAGTCTCCTCCCTCTTGTCACAAATATACTCTCGTCACCTTCAGAAAATGAAATGCTAGAAGACAAAGTGATAAGGAGAGCAAATGCCAAAGCCCGTCGGGATTTCGCCAATAAAAGGGAATTTACACACCTTGGCTAACATATGGAGAAAATCTTGCAGATACTAATCAATGAAGGAAGAATCACTTCCCTTCTTCCTCCGGTTATTCCCCATTCCGGACGATTCAATTCTGATGGAGTATGTCAATATCACTCCCATTCCCGCGGTCACAGCATAGAAGAATGCTAGGCACTCTGTCACCCTATCCAAAATCTAATTGACAGTGGTGTCCTGCAACTAGCAGACGATGATACCGTGCTACGTGAGAGTGAGAATACATGTCCTACTAAGTGGAAGGGTTTGATAGCAGTCATATCCACTAAGACCGATGGGACTAATAAATCACTCACAATACCAACAATTCAACTCAGGGGAAGCAACAATCCTTTGAAAGTGGTCACTCCCGAGCCAATCAACTTGCCATACAGAGCACAATATCCTATTGTTAGCTTATATAAAGTGCCAGGGAATTATGGAGAAGGTGAAGGATCCACCTCACATACAACTGCTGCAGTGTCGAAGGAGAATCCACTGTATCTTCCCCAACGGGTGATGAAGTCTACCATCAAATCAAAGGGGAAAATACCCATGGAGAACATTAAAAAATTCCTCCGCACTATGGGTCATAACAAAGCCAAGGTGCTTTTAAGCTTAAAAGAAGCTCCACACCAAATCTCGATTTTGGACTTGGTCCTAACTTCCGAGGATCACCGGACGATCTTGCTGAAGGTTTTAGAAGAAGGCTATCTACCAAAATCAGTGCATGCGGAAAATTTCAACATTTGGTTGATCACATTTTCAACAACAATGTGATATCATTCACTAATGACGACATCCCGCCCGAAGGGACCGGTCATTGCAAGCCGTTGCACATTGCGGTTTTGTCCTTCGGATACATGATAGTTGGAGTCTTGATAGATGGAGGCTCATCTCTAAATATATCCACACGCTACCTTGGTGAAGATGAATATCAATCTCAACTGAATCCGGAGCAGCCATACGGTCATCAAAGCTTTTGATGTAACCCGCCGGAATTCGGTCGGAGTAATTGACCTGCCAATCAAAATTGGTCCCCATACATTCTGCGTATCTTTCCATGTACTCAAGATAGATTCGGGATACAACCTACTCTTGGGAAGACCATGGATTCATATGGCAGGGGCAGTCCCCTCCACCCTTCATAAATAGTTAAAATACATTATCAACGACAGACTAGTCACAGTCAATGCTGAGCCGGAGTGTCCTCCACAAAGTGACATACCATACATCAACGTCAATTCGGATGTTGAGCCGGTCAGTTTTCACACCTTGGAGGTGAGCAACACTCAGTACCATGCTATTGGAACACCACCTCCCACACCCAAGATTTATGTCGAAGTGATGGCAGCCTCTCAAGAAATGATATCCTTGGGTCATCAGCCAGGACAAGGGCTGGGTAAAGATCATCAGGGTATCAAGTACCCCATCCAGGTTATCAGTCAAACTGGGACAGCTGGGCTAGGCTATTCTGCCAGTTCTAGTAACAGGAAACCACATAAACATCCTCAGATTCCTCCAACTTCAGTTACACGATGTTTGTCCACACTTATAACTGCTGAGTCCGCACAACCTCGTGTAAAGGTGCCAGCCAAAGTGATGGCCATGTTATTTCCCAAGCCTGTATCGGTGAAGGCGAAAGAAGTCTTTGTTCCAGATCCCATCATGGAGAAAGAGAAACAAAGAATTAAACAAGACGTCATCCGAATGATGTTAGGCATGCGCATCATTGTTCATCACGAACATACAAATAGATACACCCCAGATGATGATTGCTCGGACATAATGGCCATCATTCGGGATAGGGAGGACGATGACAATCCCTTCATCACTGCAGTCCACCCGGACTTTGCCCTTGCCAATTGGAGCAGCACTCCTTGTATTGGTCGACAAGGGTAAAACGGGCAGAAACTATTTATGCCATGTAGATATCATAACTGCTTACTTTTCTGTACAGTAATAGCAGTCAATTTACCAGTACATACTAATACTTTGTATGATCAAACCTTTTCATATATACTAAGGGAAAGCATATTTTGTTTCAGGACCCTGGATTTAGATGTGCTTATACTTGCTGATATGGTGCCTCTTCTCCACAAAGATTGTTACTTTGATGTAGAGACGAATTCAGCCTTGATGGAAATACGTGAGGACATTGAGGTGCCCCCAGAAATTCAAGAATGGGTTAAAGACAAACCTAAACCAAACCTTAATCAAACCACTTCATTCAATCTCAGAACCTTAGAAAGCCCTAAGTTAATCCAGATTGGTTCAGACCTTACCCCAAACTAGCGGAATGATATGGTTATGCTACTAACCCAATTCCAGGATGTGTTTGCATGGTCTCATGAAGACATGGTGGGTTTGTCCACTGACATTGTACTTCATCGCCTTCCCATTAAAGAGGGATTCAAGCCAGTCAAACAAAAGCTCAGGCGATTGAAACCTGAGTAGAGTTTAAAGGTAAAGGAAGAAATTGTGAAACAATTTCAAGCTGGCATCATCATGGTGTCCACATATCTTGAGTGGATATCCAACATTTTTCCCATGCCTAAACCTGGAGGAAAGGTGCGAGTCTGTGTGGATTATCGGGACTTGAACAAAGCTTGCCTTAAAGATAGCTTTCCCTTACCCTTTATCCACATTCTCATTGACAATACTGCTCAATACTACATGTACTCCTTTGCTGATTGCTTTGCGGGGTACCGTCAAATCATGGTTGTTGAGGAAGATAATGAGAAAACTGCTTTCATCATGCCTTGGGGAACCTTTTGTTATAGACGGTTGTCATTCGGCCTCATTAATGTTGGAGCCACCTATCAGCGAGCTATGATGGCTCTCTTCCATGACTTAATACACAAAGAGATCGAGATCTACGTGGATGACAACATTGTCAAATCCCGGAAGGAGGAAGACCACTTAGACCATCTCAAGAAGCTATTCAACAGGTTACGTAAGTACAACTTGAAGTTGAATCCAGCCAAATGCGCCTTTGGCGTTAAATCAGGCAAGTTGCTAGGATTTCTAGTCAGCCACAAAGGCATTGAGCTGGATCCTACCAAAATCCAGGCCATCACGGAAATGCCCATTCCTCAGACAGAGAAGGAAATACGGGGATTTTTGGGAAGAATCAACTTCATTAGCAGGTTTATCTCTCAACTCACAGCAACATGTGAGCCAATCTTCAAGCTATTAAGGAAGAACTCCTCCATGAAATGGAATGATGAGTGCCAGAATGCCTTCCTTACAATTAAAAAACAGCTAGTCAAAGCTCCCATTTTGGTACCACCCAGGGATGATGTTCCCCTGTTCATGTACCTGTCCATAAGTGACAACGCCATGGGCTGTATGCTGGGATAGAAAGACGATAGAGGCCAAGAACGAGCTATCTATTATCTCAGCAAAAGATTCAGCATCAGTGAACAAAAGTATACTCTGATCGAGAAGACGTGTTGTGCTTTAGCATGGGCTTCCATGAGGTTACAACATTACCTCCATGGTCACACAACCCATCTCATATCCCGCGTGGATCCTCTCAAGTACATGTTCAATAAACCCATGTTAAATTATCAGCTGTCCAGATGGCAGTTGATCCTACAACAATTTGGCATCATCTACGTGACTCAAAAGTCCGTCAAAGGTCAAGGAATTGCGGATCAACTGGCCGCCGCACCCTCAGGGGATTTCAAACCCTTGGAGACATACTTCCCCGATGAGGGAGTAATGACAGTTCAGCAACACCATCTGTACGATACACTCCAAGCATGGAAGATGTATTTTGATGGAGCTGTTAATATGGAAGGTGTTGGAGCTGGAGCAGTTCTAGTATCTGGTACGGGGGAGTAGTTTCTCATCGCCGTCAAATTATAGTTTGTCAGCACCAATAACACAGCTAAGTATAAAGGCTGTCTCATGGGGCTAAAACTTGCCCATTCAATGGGCATCAGGCGGTTAACTGTCTTTGGAGATTCAGAGTTGGTAATCAGACAATCCACTGGAATCTATCAAACCAAAGAACTACATTTACTGCCTTACCATCGGCAAGTTTTACAGATGGTTTTGGAGTTCGAAGAAATCTTATTTCTACACCTTCCTCGTAATAGGAATGACTTTACAGACGCATTAGCAACTTTTGCCTCCTTAATTCGCATATCAGACAAAGGACACTTGCCAAGCGTCATAATTTCCCTGCACAAGGCCCCAGCCTATGGGAATTACGTTGGAGAAGTATCGGATGAGCTACCTCCCATCCAGCATCCTTGGTATCAACATATCAAGGAATACCTACGAGATGGATCTACACCCGCTGAGGCGAGCCCGACTGAGAAAAGGTGGAGCCATCAACTTGTTATGAAATTCTACCTGAGTGAAGATGTGCTCTACAAAAGAGATGCAGGACTAGGTCTCCTCAGATGTTCAGACAAACATCAAGCTCAAAGGCTCATGGATGAAATCCATGGTGTAGTCTGTGGCCCCCACATGAGTGGCCCCCTCCTTGTCAAGAAAGTCCTTAGGACAGGACATTATTGGCTCTCTCTCAAAGATGACTGCAATGACCACATCATGAGATGCTATCAGTGCTAGATTCATGGGAATGCTATCCACGCCCCTCCATGGAAACTCCACAATATGAGTTCACTTTGGCCCTTCTCAATGTGGGGAATGGACGTTATCGGGCCCATTGAGCCTAAAGCCAGTAATGGACATCAATTTATCTTCACCATGATCGACTACTTCACCAAGTGGGTAGAAGCAGCCTCCTTCCCCAGGGTTACCAAAGAAGTCATCATTGCTTTCATTAGAAACAATGTCATTTGTCGATATAGACAACCAGATGTGATTGTGTCAGACAATGCTAAGAACCTCAACAACAAAATAATGGAGGAATTATGCAGTAAATTCCATATCAAACATCTTAACTCTATCATCTATCGTCCGAAGATGAATGGTGTTGTTGAAGCGGCTAACAAAAATATCAAGAAGATCATGCAAAAGATGTCCGCCAATCACAAAGAATGGCCTGACTTATTGCCTCTTATTCTGTTAGCTTAAAGAACATCAATGCACACTTCCACTGGGGCAACCCCCTACGCATTAACCTATGGGACGAAAGTAGTGCTCCCCATAGAAGTAGAAATGGAATCCCTCAGAGTGTTGATAGACGCTCAGCTAGATGAAGACCAATAGGTACAAGACAGATATCACCAATTGTCTCTAATAGACGAAAGGCGAACCGCGACTATCTTCCATGGTCAGTTATATCAACAAAGGATCACCAGATCCTACAACAGAAAAGTCCAGCTACGGCAGTTAAACAACAGGACTTGGTTTTAAAGAAGATCCTTGACAACCAAGATCAATCTAAGGGGAAATTTGCTCCTAACTGGGAAGGCCCATTTGTCGTCAAGGAAGTATTGACAGGAGGTGCTCTCAGATTGCAAGAAATGGACGATGATGAATTTCCACAACTCATCAACTCGGACACCGTGAAACGGTACTACGTGTGAAGTTGCCATCAAGCAAACATCCTGGTGTTGGATCATCAGATCACCAGTCATTCTAGTTCTTTAACCCTTTACCACCTACAACATTTCCACACTATGCCCCTCAGGGGAACATACTTTTTGAGCCAGCAGCCTGGCTTCTCCGCGGTCCTACGACTTTGGTCATCCCACCAGGGATTGAAACTTTTCGCGTTTATAGTTTGTTACCCCCATGCATGGGATCAAACTTTTCACGCCTGTAGTTTATCCTCAACCTAGGATCAAACTTTCTCCTCCCCGCAGTCCGACCTGCCCATGGGATCACGCTTTTCAACTCGCCCTGAGGGGTGAACTACGCCGACCTGATCTCCTCTTCAATAGGAGTACGTAGGCAACCATGTTACATGGCCCGGTCGCAATAAAACAAAAATAACAAAAACATTTCTACTCCCTTCTCCTTATATAAACAAAAAAAAATTCCTACACCATTCCTGCCACATACAGCGTTGAACCTCGTACACCAGGTTCGAACTACGTAGACATGATCTCCTCTTCAATAGGAGTACGCATGAAGCCATTTATGGTTCGGTTTCATCCCCCCTACCAAAACACAAACCCTTGTCAACTGGTACTGGGATCATCCTTCAATCCACTACATTCCATTCGGCTTCAGACCAAAGGGATGGAATTACCTGAACTCCTCCTAAATAAGAGATTCGGCGACCATCTAAGTTGCGGTTGTGCCTCAAAGAGCAACTGTAAGAACCCGAATTTTTAGAAAATATTAAAAGAAGAATTTAGTAAATAAAATTCTTAAGGCATGAGAAGGGTTCGAATAAGAATATATATGTGTTGTGAGGTATGTGGAATGGTGTTGCATGGGGTAATATAAACTATGCAATAAGTGATTTCTGTGTTTAATAAATATATTATTATTATATATTTGTTAATTATTGAAGATGCGAGTTATTTGAAGTAAAGAAGATGAATAGAAATCTATCTATCGATATTAAATAATTTATTTGAAATTATTTTATAATAGTAAGTTAGTGACATTAAATATCTTTGATAATCGCCAATTTCTTGAGTATATGTACGAGTAAGTATCAAGTCAAAGCGATTATGGTAACCGTACTCTTTAATGGTGGATGTATAGAATTTGGGCTAAACGATTCCTTCGAGAGAACAGAGGTATATCTGAATTAGTGGTGATCTAACTCACTATGAAAATAGTGTAGGCGAGGCGGAAACTAATTTGTTGGTTGTTTGTGGGAAACCACTTTTCAGTACTATATTGAATACTATTAAATACTATTCGGTGGCTATGTTAGGTTTACACTTGTATATATATACGTTGTTGACGGAGAAGGAAATCGATATATCTTTAGATAAATATTGGTTAGAGATTTATTGATTAATATTGAGTATGGTTAAATGTATAGATTAAAGAAATTGTGTTGAGGCAATCTATAGAAAGGAAGAGAAATAATTATAGTATATTTCTACTAAAGGATATTAAAATAAATTCTAGCATTTGATTATTTTAATAAAAGGGGGGGTATTATTTTGATATTACCTTATATAGCTTTGTACGAGGAAATGTGTGGGATTAAGTAATGTGGTAAATATATTAAAACATATTTGCTATATAAGTTGATGGAAACAATTTATCATAATAGGAAATAAACTTATTTTCTATATACAGTGTGTACGTGTGTCGTGCATGTAAATATTTTTATAATACAAAGATATTATATTAAGAATAATATCTTGCGAAAATGAGTAAATCGTGTTATTATGATTAGTTCTTATATTTAGAGAAAACATGATAAAAACATCTTATGTTTTGGAGAAGTATATAATTTTGACTATAGTAATGTGGTGGAAAATGAATAAGTAATGAGAATAAGTAATAAGCTTAATGTAAGCTTGTGTGATATGTCTAGTGTGGCAAAGTGATGGAATAAGTATTCATCAAATAATTTAATGAATGTATAATTGAAGAAATTAATTTGTATGTGAAATGATTTTATATTATATAGTAGCTACATCTATATGATATGAATTGAAGTGTGACACTTCAATGGTAACTATATAATATAGGAAGTATTTGAATATATATGTATAAAGGCTTGTATGTTAGCATTATGTACAAGTGAGATAATAAAATGTAACATGGTGCAATGAACCACTTCCATGACCATATTATAAGATGTAAAGTTAAGAATAATATTATTTTATAAGAGTATATTATTATAAGCTTGGTGAGCTATTAATTACTAAGTTCACATAATTATGTCTTGTGTAGCATAACTAGTGAAGTTAAATTAAATGGGGATTTAATGGGAAAATAAATGAGGAGTTAATAAATAATTGATATTAATTATCATTATGATAATTGGGTATATTTGAGATGATAAAATGATGGGTTGAGAATATCCAACTATTTTATAATTAGCCCAATTTAAATTATTTATTGGAATAAACCAATGTACATGGATAATATAATTCTATGTGAGTGGGTAAATATGTATACACATTTGGGGAAAAAATATCAAATAAACCTAAGTATGCTAGTACTAGTTTTGGGATGCTGAGTTATAAGCTTTTGTCCCAAATAGAGAGTCTCATTTCTCTTATGCACGTGAATAGGCCAATGGCCTACTCCTCTATTGCTTAAACTCAACCATGGCTAGATATGGTTATGGTGAAGGGAAGAATGGCTGGGGAAGGAGTTAGTAATCAACTATTCATCATCCAATGGCTTCTTCTTCCTCCTCTTAGTTTAAATCTTTGGGCAAAGGTATTGTATGGATAATGAATTTTCTATAAATAGGGACTCCTCCTTCTCTTTCCCGTTTGTTTTTTTTGCTGAGAATTTGGTTATGGAAGTTAAGAAGTATTGAGAGCAAGCAGAGGTTTGGAGTGCTATAGATAGCAAATTAAAGCCATTAAGAGGTAATGAATCTAATGTTTATGCTTTTGATTCCTAAGTCTTGAATTCCTTAGAAATAACAAGAAAAAGTCACTTCTGAGTCACAAAATTGATGGCTAAGGATTGTTATAATCCATGAATTGTTGTTAGATATTGTTAATATAATCAAATACGAAATCAACGGAAGTTAAACGAACCAATTTGGTTGAGAAACGAATTCGTAGTGAATGATTTCACTAAATTGTCCAAAACATGAACATGAGTTATAGATTCATTTTTGGGTTAGTTAATGTTTATGTTAGTGTATGGGTATTACGATATGTTGTAGTTCTATGAATTACGAATCCATAGAATCGAAAATGGACTAATTTGGACATGTATAACTCAAATTATGAAGGTAGAAACGATTTTTGGCTTGTTATTTTGTAGCAGAGCATGAATCCGTGAGTTAACAGTAGCTATGCCCACCCCGACGGGCTATTTATAGGGAAAGACCCCCGCGGTGGGGGTGGTCTGACTTGCAACTGTTGAGAAAAATCTGACAGAACATGCTTTACTAAAACAGCCATAACGTTTTCATACGAACTCCGATTGAGGAAATTCAAGATGATCCGGAACGAGAAGGAATAGACCTACAACCTGTGTGCTTTACGTTTTTCAATTTGAGGTCATTAGGAAGGGTCAAAATAGTCATCTTTATGACTGTTATGTAATCGAAGGCCATTGGAGGGCGTCGAGCGAGCACATGCGCAAGTATAGTGCTCCCGACGATGGAATATGTTATTTTGAGTGATATAACATGAAAATTCATGATAATAGACATGACATATAAGATTACCTTACTCATTATAGAATGCTTTAGCATGGCTTAGTATGTGTTTTGAAAAGAAACTTGGAGTTTTGAAAAA
The DNA here is from genome assembly GCA_020205605.1 of Panax ginseng. Lineage (NCBI taxonomy): Eukaryota > Viridiplantae > Streptophyta > Magnoliopsida > Apiales > Araliaceae > Panax > Panax ginseng. The sequence continues at coordinate 47,645,178 of CM035147.1, read as the reverse complement.
TGAATATTGACGAACCTTGAGTCTTTGAAGTTATGATATTTTAACACATACATCTTGTTGAGTTATGAGTATACTTAAGAATGAGAAGTGATTTAAAGTTGATTTAATTATTATCAACTTACAATAGCGTAGTTGAAAATGATTTCCAAAGAAAACTTGAAACTTTAAGAACAAACTTAAAGTAAATTGTGTACTTAAGGTTCTAAACATGATAACATATATTCATGGATTAGTTAGCTATGAAATGAGATTAAAAGTTGCACCTAGTTGCTTTACCTTGGCCTAGAATAACTTTAAAAAGTGAACTTTAATGCCTTATGCCCCTAGACATGACGATTATGTTCATCTTTTTGCTAAGCATGAATTGGACGTTTCAAGTGTGGTTTAAAATATGTTTTCAAATAATGAACTATGCTATGTCTATGTGAAGCATACTAGTAGAGGCTTATTAGTACCAATATATGGTTTAAAAGCTTATATCATCGAATCTTGTTAAAGAAAGTTGTTAAGCTTTATTGATTTAAATAAATCATTATGAAACAAAGTAGTTTGAATATGAACGACGTAGATCTCGTATCTATAAACTTTAAATATGTGTCGAACACATAGCGAGTCAAGTGAGTGATAAATGTATATGAAGTTGATGTCAAGTACGGATGGTTAAGGAATACCTATACCTACATAGCAATTCTAAGAGTATGATGAGAAAGTGAAATGAAGGTTTTACGAACCTAGTTAGAAAATAATGTAACATTGTTATTAAATTAAGAATGCATGAAATATGTTACTGATGGATATGAATCCATGATTATATAACTGTGTAGGAATACACGAAGTGCAATTACGCGTTAAGAAGTAAGTCGTAGTTCATAAACTACGAATCAGGCAAGTCTTTCAGTTCCTATTTGTTATATGAATTTGATAACTGTTAGTTGAGCTATATTATGCGATGCAAATGTTGATGTATATATATATGAAATGCATATGAGATATGTATGAAATGTGAAAGTTGATCTTTGATGATATGTTTGTGATATAAACCTCTATGCTTGTTATGTGAGAAGTAACATGCGTAGTAAATATTAATTGATTATAAATGCATGAACTGAATATACTATTATATGTTATGTGCTGCATGAAAACTGTTAGAATTGCTGGGCTGTCGAGCTCACCCTTGCAAATAACCACTTTTGTAGGTTAAGGACACACGGTAAAGGTTACGTGCTTCTTATTTGACAAAGTAGACAGTTTCGCAACGAAGGATACTATTTAGATTATTACTTGAACCATGTTTAGGTTCTAGGAGTATACTTGATATATACTTACGATGTTTAATACTTGTTGTATTGTAAGGATGTATTAGTTAATACATAGAGGATATCGAATCAAGATGTAAAATCTTATACGATAATTCAATAGATTTGAACCATATTATATAGTTGATTCAAGAATTGTAATTGGTTCAAAGTTATGAAATCAATAAAAGATTTTATTCAAGAGATTGAAAAAGTTTAAATTATTCCGCGTTTTTATAATATTGAATGTAATGTAAAACAGGAATAGTAAATGACCAAGTTGTGAAACTTATAAAAGTTTGGGGTCATTATACAGATCTTGGAAATGGAGAGAATTTATATTCTAAATTGGAATAAGTAATTTTATTCAATAAGTTATGAATGAAAGATATAAATAGTTTGACGATAGTAGTATAGTGGCGGACCGGATCCGAGGTTTGAAGGAACTTGGATTTGGGGGCGTCACAGCAACACCAATCCATAAGAGATGGAATTAACTAGGCTTCTCCCAAATAGAAGTACTGGCGACCATCTGTGGTGCGGTCAATCTCAGAGAGGAAAGCCACACTCCTCTCCACATATCCATACAGAAACCAGTCCAAAGACACCAAAGATGGTAGGGATACAAACACATCAATGATACATTCTGAACTATCCAGTGACAACTCAATGTCCATCCCTCAAGGAGGAATTTAGAATACATTAAGATCATAAGCCCTGAAGAAACAGGCAAAAATCAAGCAAACAACAGACATATCTGAAAGGGAAGTGATCAAAAATATATTTCCCTGCTATATATAATACTGTTTGATATACACAATGTAAATTGTACAGGACAAAATAGCTACGCTAGTCTGTGCAGGAAAATATCAAAGCACCAGCTACAACTCAGGATATATGCGAGCTAACAAGCCCAACATGGCATCCCTCTCAGAAGAAAGAGGTGAAGATGTGGTCTTCTGTACAAGGGCATCCACACGACCCAACAGATCTGCAGCATCTGCATGGTGACCATATGCTCATCAATGTAAGCGCTCATCTCTACGATCATGCCAGTGGTAAGAGACCGCACTGCAATACTATATGTGACGACGACATCCAGGGCAGATATGGCACTATCCCGCTCAACTATCACTACATCTATGGATGATCTAGCCTCATCCCGCTCGACAATAGCGACGTCTCTGCGAGCTAATGCATCATCTCTCTCTAACAGAGCTACGTCTCTCCCATCAAGGGCAGTCAACATCAAGGCTCTAGCCTAGTCTCTCTCGAAGGTCATCAGATGGAGACTCTGCTCGAAGTACTGTGTTGAATGTTGTATCACGACAGTGCTGGTACTGGGAGAATCTAAAGGAAATGATGTCAACCCAGCAGACTGCTCCTCCTAGATGTGGGAATCAATGTCCTCCATGGGCTCCACATCATCTGAATCAATATCCGGTACTATGGATACTGTCGTAGCCGATGAAATCTCTGTTTCCATCCACGCAGAATACTCTAGCGAACATCCCGGATGGCTAATAGAGAAAACCTCTACTTCACGCTGATCCCAACAAGCGTATACACGGGATCGATCCTCTGCTGAGAGATAACGAGAAGCTAAACTCTGACCTAGTGCCCCATCAAAAGGATGAAAATCCTAGAACTGGTCAAACTGCGACATCACGGCCATCGGATGATAGGTGGTCGTACCCCTCAAACCAGCCAAAGGGAGATAATCCATGCCCGGAGCATGAGTAATAAAGCTGTAGGGTGAGCTAAGCCCTGAGCACGGCAATATGATAAACGAATCACTGATATCCGCCAAGAACATAGACCAAGGCATGTCTTCCGTACACTCTGATGGCTGAAAGGAGTATGACATGGCTATATAATGGGTGAAACAATATCCATGTCGTCTAAAAGTGCCGATCAGTCTCAAGTGTGACATAAACCACACGTCTGACATAGTGAGATGCTGTCAAATACTCTGTCGGATAAGTGCAAAGCAAGATGTAGTCGACCTCGAGTCTCTCTGCTATAATCATAGGAATGATGGTATGACCCTCCCTGAGAGTTCTCACTGCCATGATGACTCCAATGTTTATCTCATCCATGTACCGTGGCATATAGACATACGACAGTACGAACAATAGCAGTACATCAACCCTGGCTAGACGCCAATGATCCTCTAGTGTGGTGAAATCCCCGAAATGTCATGTATAACTATCCTCAGAGCCAAATCTATCAAACAGAAAACGCTAGGATATAACGTGGCCAGATATAAGCTCATCCTGCACCACCCTACGCCTCAATCCAGTGAGGGTCATGAACCGTCGACTCATGTCCCCAAAAGCCATATGTACGCAAGGTCTGTCTAGTGGTAGCATCGTCAACCGTGCATACTCCTCCAGAGTGGGAGTTAACTCCTGGGTCCCAAATCGGAAAACCTGCCTCTCTAATACCCAATGTTCTAGCATGCCATCCACGAATCCTGTGACGCCCCCAAAATAGGTATATATCACCTATTGAAGTTAAATCAAATACATGGTATGTAATACAAATACAACCTTAAATATACAACATGAAATGTGAGTTTTAATACAAATATTGTCTTCTAGACAGTATTCAAACTCAAAATAAGTCCTCAATACATATATTATCACATTATTTCATAGAATAGTGAGGACTACTAATGCTATCATCTGGACCGTCACTCCGTTCCCCGACTAGTCACTGCTACGTTCTCATTTCATGAAGAGAACAATGAAAGCAAAAGGGTGAGCTTAACTAGCCCAGTAAGAAATATTGTGATGCCCCCAAAATTAGGTATACATCACCCATCTTGGGTCGCCAGATACCTGAGATGTAATTCAAATACAACTTACTAATACCCTTTGTGATAACTTTGGGATTTGAATAATCAAAATTTTACTGAATAAATTTTTTTTTAATATTAGCGTTATTTGTTAATAGTGTCTTTGAGAATTAGTGAGACGAGTCTCGAGAATTAGTCAATATATGTTTTGACTGAGAAAATAGAGTAGAGTTGTGCTTAATAACTTTAGAAACCCTAACCCTAATTTTCGGATAGGGATTCGGTAGAAAATACAATTAAAATAATTATATTGTTGATTATGTGTTTGGACTGTATAGAAATGTTGATCAATGGTTGACTTGATAAGGTTTAATATTAATAAACCTTAATAAGGGATTTAAAACCCTAATCTGAAATTTAGAAAATAAATTGTACAATTAAAACCCTAATTGTACGCCGGGAAACCCTAATTTCAAAACCGGGAATTGTAAACCCTAATTAGGCAACCCTAATTTTTATTAGCATGCCTAAAGTATTCATTAAACTTAAATATGGTTAGAAATCTCTAATTATATTTTTGTATGGTAACTTTCTATTTTAGAAACCCTAATTTGTGGGTTAAAAACCCTAATGACCATTTTGAACCCTAATTGTACAGTGGTGGATTTAATTGCTATAATTGCAATGTTAATTAGGAAATATAAATCCTAATTGTCAAGTTATTAGAAACCCTAACCTAATTGGGAAATCTAATTTCTAAAAATTGAAATATTATTTTTCTATTTAAAACCCTAATTTTTGGGTTATAAATTATAATGTACAAATTTGACCCTAAGTGCTAAATTAGCAATTTTAATTAGGATAAAATAGTCCTAATTAGCAAATAATGATTCATGATTGGGAAATTACAAAATAATTAGGAAGCCCTAATTATAATTTAGAAATCAAAATTTTCTATTTTGAAATTTAATTATAAAATTTTTGAAATCCAAGTTGCTAAATATTTGAGGGTTAAAACCCTAAATCCTAAATTTGTCCAAACCCTAAATTTTAGTATGCTCAAACCCTAAACCCTAAGGGTTTCATCAAATGAGAAAATCTAGAAATTTAAGGAAATGACCAAAATGCCCTTTATGGGATTTTTATAAGATTGCTTGCAAAAATGGCCATGACTTTAGTTGTTGAGCTAACCCTTGACTTTATTTAGCCTACAAACACAGAACATCAGTCTACCTAGCCAGCCAAATTCGTCCAACAAGATCAGATCTAGCAACTTAGTATATTATATAAGTGTTAAAGAGAGAGAAAATGCATAGAATTTGCCATATTGCTAACCAAGCACTCACCAACTCTCTCTCTATCTCAAAGCTCTGAAATATTATAGTAGATCAGTCATCTATACAGCCTTAGATCACCCAAGATCAGAAATCAAAAGTCAGAATTAAAAATCAAGCATAAAAGGTACAAAACCCTAAATTTTGAAATCCTTCAATTCCTTGTTAAATGTTGTAATTGATTGTTCAAAGATATGTAATAAGGTGTCAATTGAAGTTCTGGGTTGATAAATCCATGACCCATAACGTCAAAGTGCACGAATTTAGAGTTTTTCAAAATCTGGAAATCTGGAAAATTGTGTTTTTCAGTCAAATGTCAGATCTTATAGATCCGTGTGTGTCAAGTGTTTTTGATGTTTAAAACTTGTAACATGTAGCCTGATATGTGTTCTTTAAGTTGGAAAAAGAATCAGACCCAGATCTATTATAGATCAAAAGATATAATCGGTCAAAACCCGTTGACCGGGCTTGACCGAGTAAAAATCTGGGTTACCCAGAAAGTGAAAAACCGAACCTGACAAGATCTTTGAAGGTCCCTATTTGTCCGGTTGATTGTTGTTTGTTGATGTTGTTGTATGCATGTTGTAGACTGTAATATCGAGTCCAAGAACCTGCCTTTATATTCCATAAAAATCAAATGTATTGGATTTTATGGATGGTCAAACTAGACCACCAAATCGATTATTACTTTTCTGGAAAACCCAGAAACAGTTAGAACAACTGTTCTGACATACTTTGACCATATGTTTCATGTTGATTCGGTTGTTGATAAACAAATTTGTTGCTTTAGTATTGTTCACTGACACATGGACTACATGTTCAAACTTTTATATCACATAAACAATGAACAGAAAGCAGAAATAATTAAGCTTGAAAGTGGCAACTCGAACTTCTCATGCCCAGAAAATTCCCAGGTCACGTTGTCAGTGATTTTAGGGGCTTGAATCTTGATGGTGTTGAGTGATATCACCTTGATTGTTGTTGATTCTTGTAGTGTTACATAAACCCTACAAGATCGTGCTTAAAGATTTCCCAGAAACTGTTTGGATCGAGAATGGCAAGCGGTCAAACTTGACCCCTTGAGCTATAAATTTGTCGGTGTTCTTGAGCGAACACCAACAATGACGCTTTGTGTCATTTGAAGGGCTTTAATGACGGATTATTTATTTTATTTTTGAATATTTTGAAATTAATAAAATTAGAAATAAATTCTAAAAATTACCAAAAATGGTTTTAAAAATTATTTTAAATTATGAAAAATAATTTCTGACCAATTGGAATATTTTTCTTTAATATTTATAATTATTTAGATATTAAAGGTATTTAATTTATTTAATTAGTGTATTAAATAAATTAGAGAAAAATGATTTAATATTATGAAAATCATTTTAAATAAGAAAAATGTATTTTAAAATATTTTGAGTTATAAAATGTAACTTTTAATATTTTTGGAGAATTTTCATTAATAATTTAATACTAATGATATTAGATTTATTTGATTATTAAATTAAATAAATAAGATAAAAATGATTTAAATGATTTAAAAATCATTGTTATTGAGAATAAAGTGTTAGAAAATATTTTAAATTAAAAATATAATTTTCAATATTTTGGAGAATTTTCATTAATATTAATGATATTTGATTTATTTAATTATGATATTAAATAAATGAATTAAAAATGATTTTATTGATTTAAAAATCATTTAACAACGAGAAAAATAGTTTAAAAATATTTTAAGTTATAATTAATGACTTTTAATATTTAGATGATAATTTCATTAATATTTATATATTAATGGTGATGATTTAAAAATGATTTTTAATTACTTTAAAAATCATTTAAGTGGAATATTGTTGATTTAAAAATATTTTAAGTTATTGATAATAACTTTAATATTTTAACAAGTATGTTATTAATATTTTAATATTATTAAATATTAATAATGATAAGATTATTTGAGAATTAAATCATTTAAAAATAATTCCGATGTGTAAGAAATTATTATATATTATAATAATTGCTTGATAATTATTAAAAGCTTCCGAAAAATATTATAATTGATAATTGACTTATCTAAATTAATATTGAAGCTTAGAGACCAAGTTTAATGGACAATCAATGTGTTAATTGTCGGATAGGGTGACTAGAACACCGAGAATGGACCGAAGTCCAACCAGACTGATATAGTTAGACTTGTTATGTGTTTATATAGGTTATAAACACTGATGTGGCTATGTGGTAATGTGTAATGCAGGAGAAGTTTGTTGTGAACTACGATTGTTACGTGTTATAAATAATTGTGCTAATTGTAAGACCGATATTATTGGTTATAGGTCTTTCAAAGCGATAAGTATTTTGTGTAGTGTAATCGTGGAAGAGGCAAGTTTCCTAACTCAACCTTGAGTTAAATTTATTCAATTATTATAGTGGTTAATTATTGCTAATTACACCACATCCAGGGAATTTATTGTTGATTATTCGCAGTTAGTGCATGCTTAATAATTCAAATTGAATTATTGATTAGAAATATATATTTGTAGAATAACTTGTTGTTGGATATTCATATCGTAGAAGTTAGAATTGACAATACTGGATAATTCACATTTATTGTCGAGTTATCTTTGAGAAATGTCTTAGCTAATTATTCGGCTAGAGCGAATAATAGTTAGAACTTGATAAGTTCGAGAAGAGAATTCAATTATTATTGATGGATCGATGCCAATTATTTGGCTTAAGATCGAGAAGTAAATAGAATTTGAAATCACAAGATTTCGTTGTTAAATCAAAATCTTGATTTCGAGATCGAGAAGAACAACCTTTTATAAAAAGGAACATCATTAAATCGTATATTCGATCATTTGTGTGACTTAAATATTATGCATAATATAGGGTATAATAAGTGATCACTTGTTATACTTGAGAGAGGGTATGATTTAATCTTTACGGTTATCTCGATACACTCGGGTATATCAAAGTATAACTTTGATAGTTACTCGAGAAGAGAAGTTCAAGATCCAATGGATCACTCAGTATAAATCTGGAGAAATATTTCATTCATAGAATTGATTCTTAATTATTCATTAGAATATCGTAGAAACTTTGAAAGCGTTGTACTCTTTCATTATTGAATTATTATGTTGTATTTGTAAACCCTTTTTGTATACCTAAAGGGTATGTTTGTAAAGTTAAGGTTAGTGAACCTGGGTGATGTATTATTAGTAAACTCGATAAAATCTTATGAAAATTACTATATATATATATATATATATATATATATATATATATATATATATATATATATATTGGGTAGTTAAATGTTAATTATAGTGTGGATCGTGAACACCAAACTCAGGAGTCAGTAACCCGGATTTGGGGGCGTCACGGAGTTAAGTATAAGAGTGTAGGTTATAAACCTTAAGTGGGGTGGGGAAAAACCCAGGATTATAACCAAAAGCGAGATAGAGAATACTCAAATAGAGTACTAAGTGAGAGATTGCCAAAGTGCAACGATAGTGAGAAAAGTGGACACACATAGTGTGAGAAGTTTGTCTTGGTGAAGTACTAATCAAGTTGTTTAAACTGATTGTAGGATGTCCGGAAAAGGCGAAATGGAGTGCGGAGATGCGGTGCCATTTGTTGCACCGATGCCCGATGGCGAGGTGCCAAAGACATAGCGAGTTTGTTGAAGAAGTGGGGAAAGATGAACCAATGATTAATCTTGGGAGTAATCATGACGATTATCCTGAGATGTATCTAAGTGGTGATGAGGAGGCGGAGTCTGAAGAAGCTAAGGTGGAACTAAAGAATAAGATTAAGGTTGGTGAACAAGATCAATTATCTGTAGAAGTCCAGGAACTCCGGAGTAAGGTATTTCTTTTGGAGGAGTTGTGGAAGACGGAGCGGGCGTTACGTGAAATGACAGAAGAACGGAATGAGCTCAGGGTGCAGGTTGAAAGGATGAAGACTGAAGGTGGAGGATAAATCAAGGAACGAACCAGAAGAAAGACAAGAAGAAGAAAAGGAAGAGAAACAAAGACAAATGACAACTCTCGGAAATTCAAACTAGAAGAAGAAGAAGCAAGCTTGTATCAAGTGTGGAAAGACTCATTTGGAGAATGCATGATGTGGAAGAATGTATGCTTCATTTGCAAGCATGAAGGACATATTTCTGCATTGTCCTAAGCCAAATTTGAGGAAATGTTTTTCATGTGGGCAAACGGGGCACGGATTCAATAAGTGTCCTAGCAAGAAGAAGACTGGAGAAGGCAGTGGTCGATAGATAATTAAGATATAAGTTATAATATCTTTTGGTAGAAGCTTTTGATATTAAGCGTTGTAATATCGAGAACAATGTGTAAACATATGTAAATATATGTTTGTAATGAATGAAATCTTTATTTTCTATATATATAAGATTAAGATAAATTTGTGAGTTCTTAAAACTCATACTTATGATAAATTAATGACTCATAATTATATGAAATGTTTTGAACCCTCTCGTGAATGGACTTGAAAGGTCCGACTAGGATAAGTTCATACACTAATATAATTGTGGCAAGTTAATGAACTCATAAGTGTGGTAAGTTTGATGAACTGGAAATGGTAATTTGAAAAATGGAGAATGTCAACTTTTTGTGTAAAGTTGGAGAATTGCAACTTTTGTAAAGTTGTGTGTGTTAACCCTAGTATTATTTTAAAGGGATAGTTATATGTGTTAGGTACTATAAGTATTATGTGCTATTTGAATAAATATCTGAATACTTGAAAATTATGTGTTGAATTCTTATTGTGTTAAGAATTTTGTATAGAAAGAGAATTAATATAAGATTTTTATTTAAATCGATCATCATGCTTGCACAGCATGTAATCGAAAACAAAGAGAAAACGATCGGTGAATAATGAAGGAGGTCAAGCGGACCCGATCACGAGAATTTTGTGGATATCTTTGCCCAAGCTATGGAAAATAGGGCTCGGCCTGTGGAAGATCAAGGAATCAAATTACCGACGGGTTGGCTAATTTCAAGATTTTAAAGCGGTGGGACCGCTTGAATTTAAGGGACTACGGATCCGATCGAAGCCCAAACTTGGGTGAAAGAAATGGAGAAAGCGTTCTGATTGCTGCTGGTGGCAAAAGAGCAAAAGACGGCTTTTGCAACATATCTAATGAAGGGGGAAGCCAATTATTGGTGGGAGACGAACCAAGCAAGAGCTGGTACGGAGGTGGTATTGTGGACAAGATTTAAGGAGTTGTTCTTTGAGAACTACTTCTCACCAAAAGTATGCAAGCTTCGGATGGAAGTTAAGTTCTTGGAACTTAAGCGGAGAATTTGTCTGCATTTGGAGTATCGCCGCTAAATTCAACGAATTGGCGCGATTTGCACCTCATCGTGGATCTGAAGCGAGAAAGGCAAGAAGATTCGAGAAGCAATTTGAAACCAGAATATTCAACAAAGTAGTCAGATTGCAGATCAACACGTTTATGGCTCTCTTTGGAGAAAGCGTTAATTCTTTGAAGGAGGAAGCGAGGTACGCATCTCGTTTTTATCGGAGAAGAAGAAGAAGACCAATGAAGGTGGAAGAAGCGGTGGTAGTAACCCAAACAAGAGGAAGTGGAGCGAGAATACCCAATCGGGTAGTAAAAGCGAAGGGAATATGAAAGGAGCGAGCCTCATGCGAATTGTGGGAAGAACCATCTTTGGAGTTTGTCTAAAGAAGAAAGGAGTTTGTTACAATCTGCGGACAAGAGGGCATATATGTCGCCAAATTGTCCCAATCAAGAAGATACAAGGTTGTTATGCTCGTGGATCAATTGATCATTTGGTAAGGAATTGTCCAAGAGAAATCTTTGAGAAGGAAAGCGCCAATAAAGGACCCGGTAGTGGAACCTTGGCAATCCGAGGACCTGCACAGCCAGGAAGACCAACAGCCCGTACATTCAACATGACGGCGCTAGATGCGATAGCTACTCAGGAGGTTGCAGCATGTAACGATTTCGTTTAGAAAATTTAATTACGCGATTGATATTGGATAAATATGGCTGTGAATTGTTTTCTTTTATAGATTCAAGTCATACGTTAGAATTTGAAAAAAAAAACAAATTTACATTGTATTGTTAAAAATAAATTGATGATACAACTTTAAAAGATTGTAGAGAATAAGAAAGCGGTGATTCCGAGGACGGAATCCTTTTAAGGAGGGGTGAATGTGATAACCCGGGATTTCGAATAATCAAAATTTTACGAATAAATTTTTTTTTTTAATATTGGCAGTGACTGTTAATAGTGTGCTGAGAATTAGTGAGACGAGTCTCGAGAATTAGTCAATATATGCTTTGACTGAGAAAATAGAGTAGAGTTGTGCTTAATAACTTTAGAAACCCTAACCCTAATTTTCGGATAGGGATTCGGTAGAAAATAGAATTAAAATAATTGTATTGTTGATTATGTGTTTGGACTGTATAGAAATGTTGATCAATGGTTGACTTGATAAGGTTTAATATTAATAAACCTTAATAAGGGATTTAAAACCCTAATCTGAAATTTAGAAAATAAATTACAATTAAAACCCTAATTGTACGCCGGGAAACCCTAATTTCAAAACCGAGAATTGTAAACCCTAATTAGGCAACCCTAATTTTTATAAGCATGCCTAAAGTATTCATTAAACTTAAATATGGTTAGAAATCTCTAATTATATTTTTGTATGGTAACTTTCTATTTTAGAAACCCTAATTTGTGGGTTGAAAACCCTAATGACCATTTTGAACCCTAATTGTACAGTGGTGGATTTAATTCCTATAATTGCAATGTTAATTAGGAAATATAAATCCTAATTGTCAAGTTATTAGAAACCCTAATCTAATTGGGAAATCTAATTTCTAAAAATTGAAATATTATTTTCTATTTAAACCCTAATTTTTGGGTTATAAATTATAATGTACAAATTTGACCCTAAGTGCTAAATTAGCAATTTTAATTAGGATAAAATAGTCCTAATTAGCAAATAATGATTCATGATTGGGAAATTACAAAATAATTAGGAAGCCCTAATTATAATTTAGAAATCAAAATTTTCTATTTTGAAATTTAATTATAAAATTTTTGAAATCCAAGTTGCTAAATATTTGAGGGTTAAAAACCTAAATCCTAAATTTGTCCAAACCCTAAATTTTAGTATGCTCAAACCCTAAACCCTAAGGGTTTCATCAAATGAGAAAATCTAGAAATTTAAGGAAATGACCAAAATGCCCTTTATGGGATTTTTTTATAAGATTGCTTGCAAAAATGGCCATGACTTTAGTTGTTGAGCTAACCCTTGACTTTTATTTAGCCTACAAACACAAAGACATCAGTCTACCTAGCCCACCAAATTAAGTCCAACAAGATCGGATCTAGCAACTTAGTATATTATATAAGTGTTAAAGAGAGAAAATGCATAGAATTTGCCATATTGCTAACCAAGCTCTCACCAACTCTCTCTCTCTATCTCAAAGCTCGAAATATTATAGTAGATCACCATCTATACTAAATTTTTTAGATCACCCAAGATCGTAAATCAAAAGTCGAATTGAAAATCAAGCATAAAAGGTACAAAACCCTAAATTTTGAAATCCTTCAATTCCTTGTTAAATGTTGTAATTGATTGTTCAAAGATATATAATAAGGTGTCAATTGAAGTTCTGGGTTGATAAATCCATGACCCATAACGTCAAAGTGCACGAATTTAGAGTTTTCAAAATCGGAAATCTGGAAAATTGTGTTTTTCAGTCAAATGTCAGATCTTATAGATCCGTGTGTGTCAAGTGTTTTTGATGTTTAAAACTTGTAACATGTAGCCTGATATGTGTTCTTTAAGTTGGAAAAAGAATCAGACCCAGATCTATTATAGATCAAAAGATATAATCGGTCAAAACCCGATTGACCCAGGCCATCGACTGAGTAAAAAACTGGGTAAAGTGAAAAACCGAAACGACAAGATCTTTGAAGGTCCCTATTTGTCCGGTTGATTGTTGTTTGTTGATGTTGTTGTATGCATGTTGTAGACTGTAATATCGAGTCCAAGAACCTGCCTTTATATTCCATAAAAATCAAATGTATTGGATTTTATGGATGGTCAAACTAGACCACCCGAACTGATTATTACTTTTCTGGAAAACCCAGAAACAGTTAGAACAACTGTTCTGACATACTTTGACCATATGTTTCATGTTTATTCGGTTGTTGATAAACAAATTTGTTGCTTTAGTATTGTTCACTGACACATGGACTACATGTTCAAACTTTTATATCACATAAACAATGAACAGAAAGCAGAAATAATTAAGCTTGAAAGTGGCAACTCGAACTTCTCATGCCCAGAAAATTCCCAGGTCACGTTGTCAGTGATTTTAGGGGCTTGAATCTTGATGGTGTTGAGTGATATCACCTTGATTGTTGTTGATTCTTGTAATGTTACATAAACCCTACAAGATCGTGCTTAAAGATTTCCCAGAAACTGTTTGGATCGAGAATGGCAAGCGGTCAAAGTTGACCCCTTGAACTGCCGGCTGTCAGTGTTCTTGAGCCAAGAACACCAACAGCGACGCTTTGTGTCGCTAAAGGGCTTTAGCGACGGAATATTTATTTTATTTTATGAATATTTCGGAAATTAATAAAAATTAGAAATAAATTCTAAAAATTACCAAAAAAAGGTTTTAAAAATTATTTTAAATTATGAAAAATAATTTCTGACCAATTGGAATATTTTTCTTTAATATTTATAATTATTTAAATATTAAAGGTATTTAATTTATTTAATTAGTGTATTAAATAAATTAGAGAAAAATGATATAATATTATGAAAAATCATTTTAAATAAGAAAATGTATTTAAAAATATTTTGAGTTATAAAATGTAACTTTTAATATTTTGGAGAATTTTCATTAATAATTTAATACTAATGATATTAGATTTATTTGATTATTAAATTAAATAAATAAGATAAAAATGATTTAAATGATTTAAAAATCATTGTTATTGAGAATAAAGTGTTAGAAAATATTTTAAATTAAAAATATAATTTTCAATATTTTGGAGAATTTTCATTAATATTAATGATATTTGATTTATTTAATTATGATATTAAATAAATGAATTAAAAATGATTTTATTGATTTAAAAATCATTTAACAACGAGAAAAATAGTTTAAAAATATTTTAAGTTATAATTAATGACTTTTAATATTTAGATGATAATTTCATTAATATTTATATATTAATGGTGATGATTTAAAAAGATTTTTAATTACTTTAAAAATCATTTAAGTGGAATATTGTTGATTTAAAAATATTTTAAGTTATTGATAATAACTTTAATATTTTGACAAGTATGTTATTAATATTTTAATACTATTAAATATTAATAATGATAAGATTATTTGAGAATTAAATCATTTAAAAATAATTTAGATGTGTAAGAAATTATTATATATTATAATAATTGCTTGATAATTATTAAAAGCTTAGAAAAATATTATAATTGATAATTGACTTATCTAAATTAATATTGAAGCTTAGAGACCAAGTTTAATGGACAATCAATGTGTTAATTGTGCCGGATAGGGTGACTAAACAGAGAATGGACCAAGTCCAACCTGCATCGATATAGTTAGACTTGTTATGTGTTTATATAGGTTATAAACAACGATGTGGCTATGTGGTAATGTGTCTAGAGAAGTTTGATTGTGAACTACGATTGTTACGTGTTATAAATAATTGTGCTAATTGTAAGACCGATATTATTGGTTATAGGTCTTTCAAAGCGGATAAGTATTTTGTGTAGGTATGTAATGAATCGCGGAAGAGGCAAGTTTCTAACTCAACCTTGAGTTAAATTTATTCAATTATTATAGTGGTTAATTATTGCTAATTACACCACATCCGAGAATTTATTGTTGATTATTCGCAGTTAGTGCATGCTTAATAATTCAAATTGAATTATTGATTGTAAATATATATTTGTAGAATAGCCGTTGTTGGATATTCATATCTCGTAGAAGTTAGAATTGACAATACAGATAATTCCTGTTTATTGTCGAGTTATACTGAGAAATGTCTTAGCTAATTATTCTGGCTAGACGAATAATAGTTAGAACTTGATAAGTTCGAGAAGAGAATTCAATTATTATTGATGGATCGATGCCAATTATTTCGGCTAAGATCGAGAAGTAAATAGAATTTGAAATCACAGTATTTCGTTGTTAAATCAAAATCTTGATTACGAGATCGAGAAGAACAACCTTTTATAAAAAGGGAACATCATTAAATCGTATATATTCGATCATTCTTGTGACTTAAATATTATGCATAATATAGGGTATAATAAGTCGATCACTTGTTATACTTGCAGAGGGGTATGATTTAATCTTTACGGTTATCGATACACTGGGTATATCAAAGTATAACTTTGATAGTTACTCGAGAAAGAAGTTCAAGATCCAATGGATCACTCAAGATACATCTGGAGAAATATTTCATTCATAGAATTGATTCTTGATTATTCATTAGAATATCGTAGAAACTTTGAAAGCGTTGTACTCTTTCATTATTGAATTATTATGTTGTATTTGTAAACCCTTTTTGTATACCTAAAGGGTATGTTTGTAAAGTTAAGGTTAGTGAACCTGGGTGATGTATTATTAGTAAACTCTGATAAAATCTTATGAAAATTACTATATATATATATATATATATATATATATATATATATATTGGGTAGTTAAATGTTAATTATAGTGTGGATCGTGAACACCAAACTTGGGAGTTTGGTAACCCGGATTTGGGGGCGTCACAACCACTGTCGTGTACAATACGACAAAACATAAATTGTGAGTTTGAATACAAATATTATCTACTAGAGATTATACAAACTCAAAAGGAGTCCTCATTACAATTATTATCACACTATTTCACATAATAGTGAGGACTACTAATGCTATCCTTTGGACCATCACTCCGTTCCCCGACTCGTCCCAGCTATATTCTCATTTCCTGAAGAAAACAGTGAAGAAAGGGTGAGCTCAACTAGCCCAGTAAGAAATATTATGACTAAGACAATGCACAATAATTTATCGTTAGCCTTCAACAATGTTAAACTAATAAAATATAATAAATATCAAGTTTAACTTCAGCGGAACAAGAAATCCATTAAAAGAGTCAAGTAGAGAATGAAATCTACTATCTTTTATGATTTAAAAAGTTTTTCATCACTTTTATCGCTGAGACTCGGCTCAATAAATAATCCACGTCATTAAATCATCCCTGCACTACAGGCCAAGGATATTCTTTAGTATCACGACCACGAATTATCCATGCACTACGGCCCAAAGATAATCGTGTTTTCATCAACGGTCCTGATCATGCCATAAAACAATTCAACTTTGCTCCCTTGGCCGAAGAGAATCCATAGCCATAATCATACCAAAAACTGTCCAACAATGCACTACGGCCCATGAGGACTTTTAATTTTCACATCATTTGTAACATTACGATCATGATTACACCGCATAATCCCTGGTCATAATCATACCAAGTCCATCTATGCACTACAGGCCACAGATGACTTTCAACATAATATAAACATGAGGATGATGACAATGATATAAGAATTCAATTAAACAAGTTCAAGAATTAATTTGTCCAGGAACCAATAACGTCCAAATTGTCAACATGATACTGCTTTGTAGAGTAAAATTCAAGAATGCTCAGAAGAATATTTCCACGAAAAGATACTGGATGAAGCGCAAATATCAAGGATATTCCACTAATTTCATGGAGTATAGAAGTCAAATTTTAATAAACTTAGTATAATACCGAATGGAATAACAAAAGATGTCACCATGCATGCGGTACTTCGCATAGACGGTTATTTCAACAGAATAATAATAACGGAACCGGTCGGGTGAAATTCACCCGAGCAGGATGTTCCAATGAGAATAATAAATGCGAAATAATAAATGATGGAACCCAGTAAAGGCGTACAGATAGCAGACAGGATATTCCGGCGAGAATAATAAAGAAGAAATAATAAAAATGGAACCGAGGTAGATATAGCAGCGAGGATATTAAACAGAATAATAAAGACAGAATAATAGAAGAATGTCACCAAGTATAGGTAGCAGATATCTGAGTTATTCTAATGAGAACAATAAAGAAATGGAATAATGAAGTTCTCTTCTTGAATACAAAAGAATAATATCCTTCTTAGTAAAATAATACTTGATATAAGAGTAGTGAAGTAGCGAAAAACTTTTCTTCTATCTCTCTATAGTCTCTCTCTATAGTTTCTCTCTACAGAGTTTAGTGAATTAAGTAAAAAAATAATGAAGGAATGAGCTTCTATTTATAGGAAAATGGAATGCATAGTAACTAATCTATGAGCGATCCGCATTGATTTACTTTAATCTGACGGTCCATATTTAAAGAAAAATCTTTTAAATAAAATATAATATATTCTATTTATATAAAAAGATTTTTACTATGCAATCACTATCTTGGGCACTATGCAAACACTATGCATAATAAAATATAATATATTCTATTTATAGAATAACTTTAATAAAGTATTCTTTTTATATAAAAAGATTTTACTATGCAAAAACACTATGCATAATAAAATATAATATATTCTATTTATAGAATAACTTTAATAAAGTATTACGATTTATATAAAAGATGTTTCTATTTTATTATTAAAAAAAACAAAACTTCTAAATCAATAATAATTGAATCAAATAATGTGAGATACTTGCAAAGAACTATTGTAGCAATAATTGAACAAAACCGAGTGACTTCTCACATAAATATCAATAATCAATTGTTGGGCTTCGACATTTAAACGCACAAATGAAATTAAAATTTTAAAGCAATTTCCGAAACCCTAAAACAGGATCCATGCGAAAATCAATTAATTCGAGAGGTTTAGAGATTATACAGATATAAACAAAAACGAGAATCTAAAACCGATCGCGCCTCGAATCTCCAACCTTAATACAAACCGATTGCGCCTCTACTACAGTATCCACACGAACGCCTCACGAACCGGGTCGAACGATTACGCAATAAGAAGGACTTGCATGTACTAGCCACCAAAAGGAATGGATTTTGAAGCTGTTTTTCTCTAGTCTCTCTCTAAGAGCTACTAGGTTTTTCAATTATGATATCTTACCCTAAGTAGCTGCTATATATATCATATATATAGTAGTTAAAAGGAATTAATCAAAATCAAAACCTAATTTTATAAAATCAATTTATATATATATATATATATCTCTTAATTAAGTCTTACTTAATTAATATACATATATACAAATTATCCTTTTAATTTAAATTGTGATTTAAATACTATTAATCATATTAATATATTTAAATCCTTAAAATTTAAATTAATTCCCTTTAAATAACGTTCTATGTGTGTGACTTATAGGTTATTATTACGTTGGCAATAATTTTAAAATCATATTATAAAATTATAAACAGTGAGCGGCATCTAGTAATGCATCACTGCTACCCAAGTAATAATAAGATCGATGATTCGATGCAACCTTTTGTGACCAATGTTTCAATGCAATTTAATTTAATCCTTTTAACCTTAATATCCTAGATTAAACTCGAGTCATGGAATGTGTCATACTCATCATAATTTAATCTGAGTTTTCTTGATCAATGAGTAGACTATATGAAACAAATCACTATTTGAGCATGGCCATGCATTTCATAGTCCTACTCAATCAAGAGGCATATGGATATCACCCATAATATATAGGATGGTTAAATTCCATCTAGATCACTCATATTTCTCACACGATTAATGATGAACCCAATAATCACCTTTATAGTCCACCTATTAAAGGTGACATTTGATGATATCAAAGTACATAAATTCTCGTGTAGTAATATAGCGATTTTCGTGTCGGAGGACCATTACATCATTGTCACTATGAGAATTGCTAATGACACTTCGCATAATGCTCCATATAGAATTCTCATGGTGGGTCATCCAAAGACATCGTTCTCAATAACATGTACCTATGCATTGACTTAATATCTCATATATTTATGACCAATGAGATTTGGTCATCGGTCGATCCACATACTAGTCTCAATGCATCATTGTTGTCCCATCAACAATGATACTCGACTAGGACATTTAAGAACACCGATACTAATGGTAATATATAATCTCATGTTCAAGTCACATACTTGAAACTATATAATTTGTATCACTATTCTAAGGAATTTTATTATGTTAACAATTATATTACGCGATAAATAAAACCATAATAAAATCATATATTTATTCAATCAAATATAATATCAAAACGTTAAGCAATTATATCAAATAATTGGCCTCTCAGGGCATAAACTCTAACATCAATACTGTGTGCTACAATGCAACGACGCGTATATTCATCAGACTTTTACTACCGAAAGTAGTTCAACAAAGATCAACGGTAAAACTTCCTGCGTTATTTTCAATAAAATATTTTTATCGTTTTCTCAATCAAACAATAATTTCGTTGTGGGGTCCACTAATGATTGTGTCGTCAGTAATTAATATTTCTTGTTTAAAGCGAATATTCCCCACCAATCGAATATAATATGACAACTTGCATACTTTGCAAAATTTATAAATATTACCCACAACTATAACATTATCTCAAATTCACACCATAATATAAAAAAATTATTTGAGAAAATTAATTCTTTATTCATAAAACTGGGTTTCACAAATATTATGACTAAGATAATGCGTAATAAATTATCATTAGCCTTCAACAGTGTTAAAGCGATAAAATATAACAAACATCAAGTTTAATCAAGAAGCGGAACAAGCAATGCATTAGAAGAGTCAGTAGATAATAAAATCTACTATCTTCTATGATTTAAAAGGTTTTTCATCACTTTTATATTTGAGACTCATTTTAATAAATAATCCACATCATCCACAAGACTCTACCCAAAGATATTCATTAGTATCCGACCACAAATTATCCATGCATTGAGGCCGAGGATATTCGTGTATTCATCAATGGTCATGATCATGCCAACAATCGTCCATCAATGCACTACTGACCAATGAGGATTTTTACCACATCATTTGTAATATTACGGTCATGATTATACCGAATAATTCCTGATCATAATCATACCAAGTCCATCTATGCACTACATGTCACAGATGACTTTCAATATAATATAAGCATGAGGATGATGACAATTCAATAAAACAAGTTCAAGAATAAATTTTAAATATTTATAAGTTAATTTATCCTGAACTCAATAACGCCCAAATTGTCAACATGATAATCTTTGCTTTGTGGAGTAAAATTCAAGAATGCTCGGAAGAATATTTCCATGAAAAGATACTGGATGAAGCACAAATATCCAGGATATTCTACTAATTTTATGGAGTATAGAAGCCAAAAGTTTAACCAACTGAGTATAATAGAATATATGAAACTGCAAATGGATTTTATCCCGCCATGCGGTAATCCACGTAGACAGATCATTTCAACAGAGTAATAAAGAATGGAACCAGGTCATGCGTAATCCGCACAAACAGGATATTCCAATAGAATAATAAAGAATGGAATAGGTCAGGCGTAATCCGCACAGATAGGATTTTCCAACAGAATAATAAATAATGGAACAACAACCCTTACGAGTATTGAAAGAAAATAACTCTATTCATGAATACGAAAGAATAATACCCCTTACCTTAGTAGGAGATTGGATACTTCAATATTGTAGCAACAGAATACTCTTCTTCTATCTCTCTTATTCTCTCTATACTTTCTCTCTATAGCTTGAATGAATTGGTGAAAAATAATGAAGAAATGAGCTTCTATTTATAGGCTTGGCAGAGTAAGGGTAAAATAGTCTTTTCGCCATAATTTATGACATCACCGCTGACGTCATCGATCATAATACATCATTGCATACCTCATCGTCCGATGACATCATCGCTTACCTCATTGTCTGATTACATCATCGCTTGCATCACAGGAATTCAAATTCAATTTGTTCTCTTCCACCTCCTTTTACTTTTATACCATGAATTTACTATAATAATGCTACCATTCAAATTATAAAAATGTACTATTATATAATCACATCATACTACTATAATGTAATATTATAATAATATATTTAAATGAATTATTTTATCGGAAAAGATAAAATACCAACTTTAAACAAATGTCACATGCTAAAAATTCCTCAGTTTAAATCCACTTCAAATAAATATTTTCTTATCTATCATTTGTGTCCACATAAAATAAATATTTCCTTATCATATAAATCAATAATTAATTATTCACAAATAATATTACAGAATCACAATAATGACAACCAAAGGCCGTTCCCAGGAAAGAGGGGCTTTCCAATAAGGATTTCTCCTTACTGGCTGGCGCAATTAGGTGACCAAACCTCCCTTGATAGAACTTTCTAGACATTGCCAATAATGTTATCTAATAATATTATTCAAATAATATGAATTATTGATCTGATAATAGGAAATATCGTGCGTTGACAATTATTGAAACAACAATAATATAAAATATCAACGCTTGACAATTATTGAACTAATAAAATAAAATATTGAACAGTAATTACTGTAACAATTATTGAGTAGTGCCTTCTTACGTAAGAATCAATAATTCAAAAATATTATGCAATACCGTGTGCTACTGTGCAACAACGCGTATTACTGTATTTTAACCACCAGGTATTCCAACAGTGTTAATGGTAAAACTTTCGTCGTTATTTTATAAAAAGATATTTTTGTCATTTTCTCAATCCGACAATAATTCTGTTGTGGGGTCCACCAATGCTTGTGCCGTCGTACGAATATTCCCCGTTAAAACGAATATTCCCCGACCAATCGAATATTATATAACAACTTCTGTACTTTGTAGAATTTATAAATATTGCCCACAACTATAATATTATAACAAATTCATTCCATAATAATCAAAAATGATATTTATAGAAAATTCATCTTTATTCATAAAAGTTGGGGTCTTACAACCTCCCCTTCTTATGAAATTTCTCCCTCGAAATTAGGGTACGTACCTGGTATGTCGAAGAGGTAAGGATACCTTGATTTCGTTTCAGATTCTAACTCCCAGGTCATTTCCTCAACATCGTGGTTTCTCCACAGGAACCTCTTCATACGTTAAATCTTCCGCTATTTCGTCCAGTTCTAACTCAATAATGTGGTTCGGGTCTTCCACATATTTACGTAACATGGATATATGAAAAACTTTATGAAAACGAGACATACTTGGCGGTAAAGCAAGTCTATAGGCCACAGTTCCTACTCGATCGAGGATTAAAAATGGGCCAATGAATCGAGGATTGAGCTTTCCTCTCTTTCCAAATCTCGTAACTCCTTTCCATGGAGAAACACGTAACAACACATGATCTCCAATATCGAATTCCATGTCCTTTTGATGAAGATCAGCATAACTCTTTTGTCGATCTTGTGAGGTTTTTATACGTTGTCGGATCGTTTGAATCTTTTCCGTAGTCATACGTACCAACTCCTGTCTCAACAATGTTGCTTCACCCACCTCATCCTAGCATACTGGAGAACGACACTTTCTTCCATACAACGCCTCAAATGGAGCCATGCCAATACTTGCTTGATAACTATTATTGTAGGAAAACTCCACCAATGATAAGAACTTATCCCAACTTCCCTTGAAGTCAATGACACAGAGTCTTAATAAATCTTCAAGAGTTTGAATAGTCCTCTCTGACTGCCCGTCCTTCTGAGGATGATATGCCGAGCTAAATCATAAATCCGTGCCCATAGCTTTCTGCAAACTAACCCAAAATTGTTAAGTGAATCTTGGGTCTCGATCAAAAACTATGGATACTGGCATACCATGCAGTCTTACAATATCATTTATGTACATACAAGTAAGACGTTCAAGTGTATAATTTTCTCGTATAGGTAAGAAATGAGCCGACTTAGTCAATCTATCAACAATGACCCAAATCGCATCTATGCCTTTAGAAACCTTGGGAAGACCGGTAACGAAATCCATGGTAATGTGCTCCCACTACCATTCTGGAATTTCAAGTGGTTGTAATGGACCTTTTGGTACTTGATGCTCTGCCTTGACTCGTTGACAAGTTAGACACCTTGAGATAAACTCCGCGATCTCTCTTTTCATATTGCTTCGCCAAAATGTATGTCGAATATCATGATACATTTTGGTACTCCCAGGATGGATTACAAACGGTGTGTTGGGCGCCTCCATCATGATTTTATACTTTAAATCAGGGTCGTTAGGAACACAAAGTCTGGAGTTGACTCAAAGTATTCCTTCCTCATCGATTCTTGCTCCGGCATAGCACCTTCTTGCACTTTCTTCCTCATACGCATCAGTTCCAGGTCTGTAGCTTGAGCAGCTTTAATTTTATCGATTAAAGTCGGTTCTACTTGTATATTCGCCATCATCACGTTGGTCCCTGGAGTCTTTAATTCTATCTCCATCCTTTGCAAGTCATATAAAATGGGCCTTTGCGTTGATAATATCGCACTCGTACCCGCATATGATCTTCTACTCAATGCGTCAGCTACTACGTTCGCTTTACCAGGATGGTATTGAATGGTATGATCATAATCTTTTAATAGTTCAAGCCAACGTCGTTGTCACATTTGAGTTCCTTTTGGGTGAAGAAATATTTAAGGCTTTTATGATCTGTAAAGATCTCCACTTTCTCCCCATACAAGTAATGCCTCCAAATTTTAAGTGCAAAGACAATAGCTGCCAACTCTAAATAAAATAAATATTTCCTTATCATATAAATCAATAATTAATTATTCACAAATAATATTACAGAATCATAATAATGACAACCGGGCCGTTCCCAGGAAAGAGGGGGCTTTCCAATAAGGATTGCTCCTTCATCGGTAGCGCGCAATTAGGTGACCAAACCTCTCCTTGTGAACTTTCTAGACATTTCCAATAATGTTATCTAATAATATTATTCAAATAATATGAATTATTGATCCGATAATGGGAAATCATGCGTTGGCAATTATTGAAACAACAATAATATAAAATATCAACAAAGCAATTATTGAACCAATAAAATAAAATATTGAGCAGGTAATTATTTGTAACAATTATTGAGTAGTGCCTTCTTACGTAAGAATCAATAATTCAAAATATCTTTGCAATACCGCAGCTATCAGGCAACAACGCGTAGACATCAGTATTTTAACCACCGTATTCCAACAAGTTGTTAGCGTAAAACTTTCGTTGTTATTTTATAAAAAGATATTTTTGTCGTTTTCTCAATCCGATAATAATTCCGTTGTGGGATCCACCAATGATTGTGTCGTCATACGAATATTCCCTGTTAAAAATAATATTCCCCGACCAATCGAATATTATATAACAACTTGCGTACTTTGTAGAATTTATAAATATTACCCACAACTATAATATTATAACAAATTCATTTCATAATAATCAAAAATGATATTTATAGAAAATTCATCTTTATTCATAAAAGTTGGGGTCTTATAAATCTTGTAGGAACCTGAAACATCAACAGGATCATAGTATGCTGCAACAAATGATCTACGATCACCCTGTCTGATGGTGACATGCTATCATACCACGATCGCATACCTGATACCACCAATAATGGTGGGGTATGATCAATACGGCTAACTGTCGAAGAAGACACATGTACGGGTCGTGTCATAAGACCATCCAGGGGTCAATGCTGAATATCTCTGGAAATACATACATATGCATAACATAATACATGCA
This sequence comes from Panax ginseng, assembly GCA_020205605.1. Taxonomy (NCBI): domain Eukaryota; kingdom Viridiplantae; phylum Streptophyta; class Magnoliopsida; order Apiales; family Araliaceae; genus Panax; species Panax ginseng. The sequence continues at coordinate 47,619,912 of CM035147.1, read as the reverse complement.
CTGCAGGGAATAGATGGCAATATGATATAGGGAATGAAAAACTTTGCATACATTCCTAAGTATATCAACATCTATATACATCATCTCTGTACAACTAAAAATACAGGGAAATAAGGCACAAATGCCCTACTACTAACAGAGGCCTATCAAAAGATATAGCGAGAATGGGGCACAGCCACCCAATAGCTAACAGAGGCCTATCAAAAGATATAACGAGAATACACATCAGAAGAAGACAATGGTGTCAATATCTACATCATCAATCCTGTCCACCTGATGTAACTCCTCCTGAGTCACTGGATCTCTATCAACAGGGATGTCATGCCTATACAAAGGAGGATCAGCACCAGCAAAACTAAATGGGTCATCTAAGGGGCCAGCGCCTGAGCTGGAAGGATCAAACGAATCTACCTCTGCCGGATCTCTGCCCAAATGCCGGATAAAGAAATATGCCCCGTCCAACCGCTGGGTCAAACTGTCAATCTGTGTCACATGAGTCAAATCTCGGACACAGGCTAGCCAATTTATCATCATCACGGATCCTGGAACCATATCCCCCATAAACTGAGTGGCGCGGGTCTGAGCTCCAATAGTGCGAGGGAACCACCAACGTTGGAATATCTCCTGAGTGCAGGGGCCCTTTGATAATGTAAAACCGTCTACCCCCAACAATGGGATGTCAATGACGGGTGACTATGATACAGGCCAATGACGCCTGACAGGAGGCAAGATCGGCATACGAATCTCCCCTGTGGTGCTTCTAATAGCACGCTCTCCTAAATAGAGCTCTCATCCTCCATCTGTAAAGAGAGGAACTCTCCGGGTGAAGATCACATACTCGACGCCAGTCGGGTACCCATCCTCAAAACCGATGGCCAAATGTTCCACAAAATAGGGAATCCATGTGATGATATCACCTGTCAACAACTCCAGGTACAGGTGACAATGAGTGAAACCCTCAGCTACAGGAACCTCCACTAGTATGGAATGATGCCATCGTCGTCCTCGTGGATAGGTATCTAAACCTAACATGCTCACAGGGCGTAGACATGGAAGCTTCTCATAGGCCCAAAACTGCCAACACAAAGGCACACATCTGCGGTCAGTAAACACTCTTAACCTATACATGGGAAACGACAAGAGAAATACTCACCAGCAGGAAGGGATAGAATCCTAACCAAGCCTCAATCAAACCCTAGGAGCGCATATGCATGCCCCTGAGGAAATAGGCAAAGGTATAGGAACCCCAATCATACTCTCCAATACGGTCCACATGACACGAAGCGCTGACCAAAGCGAACAACGCCGTAGAAGAGTTATCTTCTATGAAGCAGCCTCTAATGATCATCAGGAACAATCGTCGAAGAATGCGATCCCTGACTCTGACATCATCAGGCATGGGCTCGCTCAACAGCCCACTCATAGCATCCACGCTCAAAGGACCTGTACGCACAGTCCTACATTTGAGCGCCTCCGCCGGAACTCCTAACAAGGATCTGACGGCAGTAGGGGTAATATTTGCCATGCAAGGCACTGGCTCCCCTCCAAACTCCATACCTGTGATAAACCGCCAATCCATCGGCGTCATCATCACCTCACAGTCCAACAGATGGAGTGACTGAGTCTGATCAAACCATCGCTCAGATAATGCCCTGAGATAACCCCAGGGACAACAACGGGGAAGGATGGAAAAGAATGCTCCAAAACCCCAGTCATGCACAATCGCTCTGTAGTCAGGATAAAGAGCCCGGTACATGGAGTGTATGGTAAACCAATTCCCTCGAGGCTGTGTGAAGCCGGTAACCTTCATGAAATGCAGATCAACATCAAAATCCTATACTCCTCATCAATAGGAAAGAAGGAAGATCAAGATCTAACGTCATACCTCGTTAGCATACAAATACATCGAGGGATGTCGACTCAAGTCACCCAGAAGCTCTGGGTTTTCCACCTGAATACTCGGGAGGTCCCTATGGGGAACATGTGCAGCAGGAACGAGGTCCGTAACCTGAACGTCCTCCTCCTCGTCCTCAACGTCCGACACATCAACCCAGACTGGACGTATCACTACCTCCACCAACCGTCGAGGTTGTCTCAATGTAACGCAGGTCGAGGCACTTGAAGCCCTCCTCCGCATACACGTAAGTGGTCCTATGGAACTACTCTTCTGGTGATCCAGATCCATAATATCTGGACAACAAGTCTCCAAATCACCTCAGAAAGGGTGTGGTATTTCCTGACTTGGAGCTTTTCAAAATGCATTTTATGACTACATGCATGCATGCATTACTTTAACATACATCTACAGTGGAGTTAAAATTGCATGACTAATTAAATGCCTACATTTTAAAAAAAAATTGACATAGTCCCCTTTGTAAATCGGACTATCCACATGCACATAGGCATGACTAGGTGGCCATTCAGTAGCACACCTACCCAAAGTCATATTCATAATATATGCATTAAAAATCAAAATCATCAATACATAAGGTTAACCTCAATACCAGGAGTACTTTGCCTTTTTACCCTTTGCTCATTGGGCCTCAAATAGGACAAAAATAGAAGAAAAAGGTGCCAATTTGACTGTCTCAAAAGTTAAAATTTTCTACATCATTATGTTCAGCATGGTTTAATACTAACATTTACTATGTTGAATATTTTTTATCAAGTCATTTGAGCATACATAATCACTACTATGTGTTTAGATGTATTTCATATGATAAGTGTGAGACCCCGAATTTTATGAAATAAAAGTATTCAATTTTTCTATTTTGGTAAATAGTTAAATTGATAAAAGTTTAAAGTTAAGGGTAATATGTGAAAAAAAAAATTGCAAAGTAATCAAGTTAATATAAAATATTCGTTGTGTAGGGGAATATTCGATTAGTCGGGGAATATTCTTTTTGTCGGGGAATATCCGTACGACGGTACAATCATTGGTAGACCCCACAACGAAATTATTATCGGATTGAGAAAACGACAAAAATATTTTTATGAAAATAACTACAGGAAGTTTTACATTAGCTGTTGAAACACCCGGTGTTAAAAAAACAAGAATCTGGCGTGGTTGTATATAGTAGCACACGGTATTGATTATTGATGCTTACGTAATAAGTCACTCGCTTTTGTTTTATTAGTATTATTAATGTAATAAAGCAGAAAAGCTTTTTATATAAAATGTAATACTTTTATAAAGTTATTCATTTTATTAGGCTAATAGTAAAATCTTTTTATATAAAAGCAGAATACTTTTATAAAGTTATCTGTTTTATTAGACAATAATTAGAATATATTATATTTTATTATGCATAGTGTTTATATAGTGCCTGCATAGTGTTGCATAGTGCATGCATAGTATTTGCATAGTAAAATCTTTTATAAAGTTATTCGTTTTATTATATTATAAATAGAATATATTTATTTTATTTAAAAGATTTTGCTTTAAATATGAACCGTTAGATTAAAGTAAATCAATCTAGACCGTTCATGAGTTAGTTACTATGCAGTCCATTTTTCTATAAATAGAAGCTCATTCCTTCATAATTTCTTACGAATTCACTGAAACTCTAGAGAGAGAAATTATAGAGAAACTATAGAAAAGTATTCTGCTACTTCCCTACTCTTATATTAGCTTTCTTTTTACGAAGGGGTATTATTTCTTTTGTATTCATGAAGAGAACTTACGTTATTCCATTATTTATTATTCGTTGAATAACTCGTGATCTGTGAGCTACCCTATACTTGGTGAAATTCTTCTATTATTTCATTCTTTATTATTCTGTTGGAATATCCTGTCCGTGCATTTTACGTCGGACCTGGTTCCAATTTTTATTATTCTATTGGAATATCCACATGTGACGCTTTTACGCTGCACTGGTTCCATTATTTATTATTACATTTGGAATATCCTCGTCATTCATTTTACGCCTTGGGACCTAGTTCCGTTATTTATTATTCTATTGGAATAACTTTGCGTATGCGGCCTATAGCATGCCCGGTGATTTCTTTTGTTATTCCATTCTTTATTATACTCGGTTGGTTAAAACTTTGACTTTATACTCCATGAAATTAGTGGAATATCCTTGATATTTGTGCTTCATCCAAAGATCTTTTCATGGAAATATTCTTCTGAGCATTCTTGAATTTTACTCTACAAAGTAGTATCATGTTGACAATTTGGACATTATTGAGTTCAGGATAAATTAACTTATAAATCTTTAAAACTTATTCTTGAACTTGTTTTATTGAATTATTATGTCATTGTCATGATGAGTTATGTTGGTTATTATGTGAAAACATGAAAGTTTCTTAGAAATCACAAAGGGTTTAAATATCAGATTTTGGTGAAAATGGAACATGAAATTCAATTGACCATATCTCCTATTATATTTCAAATTTTTGAGTGTGGTCAAGTTCTAGAGTTAGGTCTATGAGTTTTGTAACTTATCCAAGTGGAATCACTGGAAAAAGTGTTGTAGATTTTCGTGTGGACTAATTTTAGCAAAGTACGAAAAACTGCAAAATATGAAAAAGGCTGCTGCCACAATTTTAAAAGGGTTGTTTCGCCCACTTAATTTGTGAGAAAAATTCTGGACTTTTGGGACATGAAATTATATGGTATAAAGTACCTCCTGTCCAAAAATGAGCTCATTCCGACTTAAAATGAGCAAGTTATGACCATTTCAATATTTAGGGTTTTTTAAAACGCTATAACCTGAGTTCTATAACTCAGATGACCATGAAATTTAAACTGGAAGCTCACGTTAACATGTGTAAGATCTCGCCAAGATTTGGGAATTCTGGAGTTAACCTTGAGGTAGGTAATTTCTTAAGGAATTAATTAGAAATTAATTTTGAAAAATAGTAAATGAATTTTAAAAATTTAGAGAAAATATATGTTCAATATGGGACTATATTTTGCTTAATCCCAGAAAAGAATAATTTTTGGGACTGATTTGGTATTTTTTATGAAAATAATTTAGTTACAAACATATGAATTAAATATGTTATGTGAAGTTGAAAAATTGGTAAATAGGATTTTATGGCTTGAAAACCCTAGATAAGGTATATGCAGATTTTTGATGAGTATTTTGATTATTGGTGATGAAATCTTATGAGTATGGCATTTTGAATGATTAAATGCATTATTTGGAAAAGTGTAAACAATGAAATTAAATTGTTTATAAGTTTAAGAAGTGATTAAAATATTGTTATAATATTAACAATATTAGATTATGATTTTATTAAGTAATTGATAATGTTTGGATAAATTTAAAGTCTTTAATATTTATCCTTGATTTAGTTTGACTAATGCTTATAATATTGTCATCATCATCATGCTTATATAATGTTGAAAGTCATATGTGGCCTGTAGTGCATAGATGGACTTGGTATGATTATGACCAGGGATTATTGGTATAATCATAACCGTAATGTTACAAATGATATGGAAAAAGTCCTCATTGGCCCGTAGTGCATTGATGGACAGTTTTTGGTATGATTATGGCTATGGATTCTCTTTGGCCGTAGTGCAAAGATGAATTGTTTTATGGCATGATCAGGACCGTTGATGAAAACACGATTATCTTTAGTCGTAGTGCATGGATAATTCGTGGTCGTGATACTAAAGAATATCATTGGCCTGCAGTGCATGGATGATTCGATGATGTGGATTAATTATTGAGCTGAGTCTCAGCAATGAAATATTAATTCATGGATGTGATAATAATGAATATCTTTGGCCGTAGTGCAAAGATGATTTAATGATTACGAGCAGGAATTGTGATTTGGTATAACCATGATTTTTGATGTTTCAGGTGATGAAAATTATCTTCGTCCTGGGTGCAAAGAGGAATTTAGAATCACAATTGTGATTATGAGTTATTCACATGATCGTGGACGAGAATTGTTGATTGATGTTACAGGGATAAAACATTATTGGTGGACTTTTAACATAGAGAAGATAATAGACCTTATAGTCTATTTGACTCTTCTAATGGATTGTTGGTTCCACTGCAACTATAGTTGAAAGTTTTATTATCTGTCATATATTCTAAATCTCTGATTTATTATTGATGAAAGCTATTGATAATTTAATTATCTTTAGTTATGATATTCTTTACTAGGCTAGTTGAGCTCACCCTTCTGCTTCACAATTCCTTTCAGGTAATAAGAGTGTAGCTGGGTCGAGTGGGGATAACAGGGGAATAGAACGGTGGTCTCTAGCTGTGGAGGTTCTCCCTAAACAGTATAGAAAAGTGTGGTGTATTCTATACATCATTTAGTAGTTATATTTGGTGAATCAAATAGGGTGAGGCGAACCCAACTTTGGAAGGGTGTTTTGTCACTATCATACAAGATGTCTAATGACATACAACCTCGTGTTCTCATAAGACATGGTTGTGCACATCCACTTGCTGAATATATCTATGAGCATTACCTGTATGATCTTGGAGTTTATTTGAAACATAATTTTCACTTGGAGACAACGGAGATATTTATATGTCAAGAGAAGACTCATCATTGGAAAGAAGATGATAGTAATCTTCTTGTTTTTCTTTGGGGACTTTTGGGTCAACCAAGGATAATTCGGTAGACATATGATATCTATCATAACCTAGACGCATGGACTCCCATGTACGAAGGTTTCCTTGAGCACCTCCCAAAGATTTTAATTTCTAAAACAGTTTTTAACTATACTTTTATGTAAAGTATCATTGTAAGGTTGTGGTCGAGGTACCATGAGAGTTACATACATTTGTATTAAAACTCATAGTTAATTGTGGTCGTATTCTATACGCATGACTCAATGATTGTATAAATGAAGTTGTATTTGAATTTTGTACCATGTATCTGGCGATTCAGAATGGGTGATGTATACCTAATTTTGGGGGCGTCACAGTAAGTCATGTTCCAACGGATAAAAACTGGAAAAGAGTGCATGCATACGTTACCAGGATAGTGTAGAACACTTTACATGTATGACAATTTGCAGTAAAATCGCCTCAACTCAACGTGATCTGAAGGAGAACTCTCGAATTTTTCTTTGCGACGCAAGTTGCAAATGACTTATGAGATCAACCTGCAGGATATATATATATATATATATATATATATATATATATATATCCTGGTGGTGGCTTGAGTCCACACATGGTCAAGCAGTGTACTGCGGCACCCTCATGTGGGTCCCATCCCTCTGGCTCGGTCCAGTTTGAGTTGCAAAGGAGTTCTTACAGACTGAAAAGGTTAAATCAGGGATAAAAAATGCTACGCGATTAAGAAAAATAGCTTATAAATCCTGGTCTTCTCAGACTGAACCTTGGGTATGTCCATCATTCATTAGTATTCACCCAAACACAGGGTACACTATACCGATAATTTCAAATGTTATCAGCCATGCTCGGCAGTACCTTACGCAGGTCCAATGCCGCCAATTCAGGGTCGACACCCTAATTCTCTAACAAATCACCGGCGGGGGTCACAACGCAAGCTCGAGAATCAAATCCCCGGCGGGGGTCACAACGCAATATCAAAAGCAATCCACGGTGGGGGTTACAACGCGTGTTTATCTGTTGACACACATATCAACAAAGGTCAAGCAGCCTTGATATCAGTATGACCATTGGCAAGTAATTCCAATGAAGCGTCGGAAGCCATCCAATGATATCAGTCGTTGAAGCACGCATCAACAAGGTTACAACGCATTCCCCGGCTGGGGGTCACCACGCGTTATCTTCCCTTGATGTATCAATGAAGATCAAGCAACCTTGGCGGTATTTCAGCCAATGGCAAGTAAACCCATCGAGGCATCGAAAGTTGTTCGATGATTGCGTTCTGTGGTATTCACATTCCCCAGTGGATCCCCGTCGGGGGTCACAACGCATGGCAGCCGTTGATTAACGCATCAACGAAGGTCAAGCAGCCTTGACAGTCTACCCCACATGGCTTTTCATCCGTTGATTTACGTTGGTGAAGTACACATCAACGAAGGTCAGGCAACCTTGACAGCATATGTTGTTGGCAGTAAATCCAACAGAACATTGACATATCCCGGCAATACAAACCAGGAAAAAGTCAGCATCATCAAGGAGGATCGATGATAGAATATGTTATACACATCCTCAAATAGACAAAGCTTTATCCCCACAGATCTCTTACACATAAGAGGCACCTCTTCGAAATCAAGTCTATATCAAGGATTAAGGACTTTGGTGATATCCCCAATGTCAACATCCTAACATATTCGGATCACACATCCAATCGGGACATAATTACCAATCCCTAGAAAAAGCTACGAGGATCTGGCAATCATCCCCAGTATGTTGGGCAACAACCCCACACACATGCATCATACATTTGCATTATGGTGCATTTTTCAAGTGTCTAGGATTCTTTATCCTACCCATGCATTGCATTAATATGATAAAGAGGGGCATCTGTAGACATTCGAAATTTTCTGCACACCTGTCACTGACATTGCAGGAATGCAGATTCATCTTTTAGAGATAACCCTGGAGGACAGCTCACATCCAGTCCGGATACTACTGAAAGTTCAGTCTCAACCCCGGAGCACACACCGGGAGTAACAGTTTTAACCTCGGAGATAACCCCGAGGCATGCAGTTCCAACACCGAATATTCCACCGGAGAAGACCGATTAATCTTGGAGATAACCCAGAGGTATCCAGTCTCAGTCCCAACACTGGGAATAGCAACTATTAACCTTGGAGACAACCCCAAGGAATGCAGTTCCGGAGATAACCCCAAAAATGCTTGTTTCAAGTGCATGCAATCAGCTTCAATCTCGGCACTCACACCGAGGCACTCAGGACCATACCCGGAGATAATGTCGGGAGGACAGGTTCACCTCAGAGATAATACTTAGGACCTTCAACACTTGCAGCAGTCCAATCTCAGAGATAACCCTGAGCAACGTCGCTTTACAAATTTCAAACCGGCTGACATTACTCGGTGAGGGTCAAAGTAAATCATCCCCGCCAACTCAAGGCCACATCACATCGTCTCAACATCTCATACATATATTTCTACACCACGATGTCCCACAAGAATCTAGGAAAACAAATCCCGAGTGACTATTGTGCAGAGTAACAGATAGAATTGAAAGCTTGAAGACCGGAGGGCACCGTCCCATCTTCATGACTTCGTACAACCTCTAATCTCATGCCATTGTACAACTCTCGACAACGGCAGTCTGAAATAGGTCCTATATACCTCAGTCGAATGCCCGGATTGTAATTCTGAAAGTTCGAGCGGACATTGTAGTGCCTACGTGCACGTACTGTGAGACGACCCGACCCGAGAAACTGGCAATCAGGAAGCCTCAGTACACTGCGGTGTCATGGTACACTGTGGCTCCCCCCTCTATAAATAGAGGGCTTGGGGTGGCCATTTTAAGAAAAAAGTGAGGCGAGGAAGCGCTGTCAAATTTGCTCTGTACTTACAATATACTGAGTGCTTTCTAATTTTATACATATAGCTACTTTTAACCCAGCGGGAGCCGAGTTTCATCCACTTTAAAGATATAGAAGCCTTCTATGGCAGCCCACTGTAAGCCTTCTCACACACTTTAAAGCCTTTATCTTCATCTTTGCACACACCCTTCTTCACGTTGAGAGTCGTGTTGCGTGTGTTTGCCCGAACTTTGGTCTGTGCTTTTATTTTTAGTTTGTATATACATATATATTTATATATATATATATATATATATATATGTATATGGACTAACATTATCGAAAGTTATGTCTCGATTGAGCCTGACTTGATGCTGGGCGTTAAGCATCGCTTGCTATATATATATATATATATATATATATATATATATATATATATATATATATATATATATATATATATATATATACACACATTTATATATATTAACTATGTGTGGGACTTTGTTCGATGAGCCACAGATTTTACATCCAGAGCGTTTACTAAGCTTATATATATATATATATATATATATATATATATATATATATATATATACTATATATATGAACTATTGTCGAACTCATTCGATGAGCCCTAATTTTACATCCTATGTGTTTTTATTATATATATATATATATATATATATATATATATATATATATATATATATATATATATATATATATATAAAAGTTATCAACTTCGTGGTGGTTGATCGCTTTTACGACTTTATTTATGTTTAAATCCGCCTAGAGTTTCCTCCGTGGCAGTTGATAACTTTTACAACTTTATTTACATTTTCTGATCCCCCATGAAGGTGCTTCGTGGTGGCTGATCATGTTTGTATATATATATTTACAGCTTTTATATATATACCTACTTACTGCTTTCATACAAATTGCGGTATCATGTGAGCCTAGGAATCATGTGATCACAGATTCATTCTACTGGATCTAGATTCGGTTCCCGTGATGGACATTGTCAGCAGTAAGCAGCTTGTAAATTATTATGCGGTGTCTAAATTTCCTCAGATGGTTTTCATACCCACGAGGAAATCGGCATTATTTTCTTATAGATGCTTCGCATCTCGAAAATAAAATCAATCAAGCCGAACACTTAATAAAATAGAAGTGTAAAAGGTCTCAATTACTATTGAGCATCAAGGTTTGAAAAACCTCTTTTATAAAACATCACTGCCATATCTTGCTAAAATTGAATTTTTTACATAAATTCAAACCCTGTGTATATAGGTGCGAACGAGGCCTCGTACCACTTCCAAATAAATAGCACATTGACCCACACACACACACACATTCAGATAATAGTTTCTTCAAAAGAGGCTATCACCGTGGTAACACGGATGTCGGGGGGTGCCTAACACCTTTCCTCCGCATAATCAAGTCCCCGGACCCTAATGAATATCGGTTTCACCGACCCGTTTAGCAGTGTCACATCACTGGGTCAATGTGCAAACCTTTTCTTGGTTGTATTGGTACAACCATTTAAAAAATCAACTGGCGACTCTTAAGAGTCCATCATCGACATTATACATGTCGGACCTTTTTTACTTATTTTTTCAAACAAATCTCACCTAAAATGAGAACACCAAAGAACAAGTAACGGAAAGGGACAACTAAAAATCCCGACGTCGACAAGTGTGTCAGTAAGATTCAAAGACGAATCACGGCAGGGTATAATTTACAGAGTTCCCTAACTCTGATAATAAAGTGGAACAGAAGTGATGAATAGATAGAATCTAAAAGACTAAGAGTATAGTGATAGAAGATCGAAAAGTAAAACGATCATAGAATAGAAATGAATCGTAATATATACGATGAGATCACCCTGTGATCTGATATGGATTAAGCAAATGATTGACAAGCTTACAGCAAGATTGTTGTGTGTCTATGAATTGGTACAGATTCAGGAAAGGATTATGAATACGGATTAAAAGAAATTCGTATTGAGAAGGGAGTTAAGATTAGGTGGGGATTTCAATTGAGGACTCATGTCAACAGCTGAGTTGTATGATTCCTTGTTATGGGCAGGGAATTGTACTTGGTGTAAAAACCACTTAGTTTCTGGCACTGATAATCATTGAAATGTCTATGTCGCGCTATTTGCTATATGCGTGTTGAGAAGGTGATTCTTTTCCCATGTGTATAACAGATAGATAGGTTATAGGTAGAGAATATAAGGTTAAGTACGAGTTCTTAAAACTCATACTTATGGTACGTTCATGACTCATAATTATATGAAACGTTTATGAACCCCTCAGCAAATGGACGCCAAAGGTCTGTCTAGGGCAAGTTCCTGAACTCATAAGTGTGGTAAGTTTGACGAACTGGGTATAGTTTTATGTGAATGGAGTATTAAGGATAATAGAAATAGATAGACTGTTTAAGCAAATGATTATTAGTGGAGACATAGGTTTTCCAAAATTCCTAGCTATGCTAGACTTCAAACTTTTTGGACATCAAGCTAAATACGCACTATGTACTTTTGAAAAAAAAATGTGTAGACTCGTAATCATTTTTGGAACGGTTTAAAGTACAGTCTATGCTAATTGTTTCGGCTAGACAATAATGATTTGAAATATCAAAATATATTTTTATTTATCACTTATGTACCATGTAACCTGGTGCAGAGATGATAAAAAGTTGATGGAGTTGTAAATGCAGGAATACTTACTGTTAAATTGATCTAAAATCGTTGGTCCACTATAGTATGATGTGTTATGACAAAGTCATACAATGACGGCATCTTCAAATGGACTGTTAATACAGTACGGCATCATGACGTCATTCTCAAAAATATTTTCAAAAATTTTTATTTGCCAACAGGGTTTGGCTACACCTAAATAATTCGATTGAATTGAATTATTGATATGAGTCTATGTTATTCGATTCAGCTAGACTAAAGTTATAAAAACTCTAAGTGTTCATTGAAAGAAATTTCCCAAACCAAATTGTTTTGGTGCGGAATCCAATAAGACTGAGGTAAAAGTTTATGCGCCCAATGCGGATACGAGAAATAGAGTTGACCAGTAGTACTTAATAAGTACAGGGCATATCGGGTTAATTACCCACTATGTCCGTAAGTTATGATGGTTTACGGATGAATTTCCATATAACCTTTGCGAAAATGACAGAGAATAGTCTAGAAAACCCTCAGTAATACTTGAAATTTTTACTTTGGTGATGAATGTATTGGGTAGCATGCGATGCTGTGTATGAATGGTGTATGGTGTATGATAAATTTCGGGGATAAAATTTTTAGAAGAAGGGGTGAATGTGACGACCAAAGAATTTAGAAAAATTATTTAAATCTTTAATAATTGAATAAAGGTTAAATAATAAACCTAGACAGAAAATAAGTGTATGGATTTGACATTTCTGATAAGAAATTTTTGGATTTAAAAATCTTTGTGGTGAATTATGCGGGATTAAGTATATAAGCGTATATGTTCTGTGTATATGGTTGTATATGTGTACAGTATGTGGTTAAGGGTCAAGGGTTGACCAGATAAACTATATCAGTGGCAAACCCTAATATTATATTAAGAACGTCAACGTTCAGTTAGAAAACCCTAATGTCTGATAAGAAACCCTAGAAACTGGTTTTGGAAACCCTAAGTTCAGTTCCAGGAATTTAAAACCCTAATTCGGATATTAAAATCCTAATTTGGGAATTTAAATGCTATGTATAAGGTTTATGTATTTTAATTACAAACCTAAATAGGGATAACCCTAATGATTAATTAGATTATCTAATAATTTGAAACCCTAATGGACCTAATTGCTAAATTAGCAATTTTAATTAGGAATTATTAAACCTAATTATCAAGATTTATTTTTATTGGGAAATTAGAATATAATTAGAAAATCCTAATTATAATTTAGAGATATTAATTTTCTATTTAGAAAACCTAAATTGAAAACATTAGAAAGTTGATTTTTGGGAACCTTAGGTTTTAACTCTAAGGGTTAAACCCTAAGGGTCAAACCCTAAGGGTTTGCACAAGTTACTAAAATACCCTTGAAAATATATGCAAAATGTCTAAAATGCCCTTGGTGCATTATTGATGGTAGCTTTCAATTATTGTCCTATTTGTAGACTAGCTAGGATACACCATGTGCCTTACAAAAAAAATTAGAAGATCAGCCCTCATATCAGCCACTTCATGTGCATCCAATTTTATAAAATAATTGAAGAGAGAGAAAGGGCTACTTTATTTTTTCATTTTGTCAAAGACCTTCCTCTCTCTAGAATTCGAGATTTGAGGGTGAATATGAGTGTTAAGTTAGGACTAGATCAACCTTTAACTTTCCAATATCAGATCAAAGATCAGAAGTTCAAGGATCAAATCTTAAAGGTATAAAAAAACCCTAATCTTTAAAATCTTTGATTTGATGTTAAATGTTGTTAATGATTGGTTAGATATGTGTTTTAGAGTGTCTTTGAGTGATCTGGGTTGATAGATCATAGATCTATAATATCTAGATGCACGATTATGAAGATTTTAAAAATCTGGAAAACTTGAAAAATATGGTCTGACAGCCATATGTCAGAGGCCCTAGATCTTTACCTGTTAATGTGTTGGTGTATTTTATGTTATGTATATGTTCTTTGTTGTTAGGGCTTTGATATGAGACTTTAATCAAGCTCAGATCGTGAGTATGTTGCAAGATATAATCGGTCAAAAGGTGTTGACCAAGCAGGAAACTACTTTACATGTTTGAAATTCCTGCAATTTTCGACAATATATTTGAGGCCTCTGATCTTACTGATCTTTGATGGATAGGCCATGTTGTTGTAATAGACCAGTAGAATGACATATTGACTATCGATTCATGCTTTTAAAATACTTAGACCCGTAACAGAATAAAAGTTGTGGGTGGTCAAACTAGGGTTGACCACCAGCCTATAGAATTTCTGGGAAAAAACCCAGGTTCATGAAGAACACGTTTTCTGACATAGGTTGACCATCTTTGATCTCTTCCCTGTGATGTTTTTAAGTTGCTTTAAGGTTGTATAATTATACTCTGACATCTCTACTACAAGGTTGAACTCTTAAATCACATAAACCGAGCCCTGAAAGCTAATATCTAAAGCTTCAAAATAGACACCTCGACTGTTCTTCAATTTCTGGAATACCCAGAAATTGAAGAACAAGTCTGACATCAACTTGGATAGCTTAGATCTTGTTGTGATGTTATGTATTAGCCATGAAACTTGATTCTAGTTTTAGTGCTACACTTGTACTACATGATTGACATCATTACAAACCCAAAAAACATAAGGATCATAGATTAAATTCTGGTCAAACCACCCACCTTGCTCACTGACAAGAAATCTGGGTTTAGGCAGATGAACACCAAGAACACCTATAGCGACGGCTCTGTCGCTATAGGGCCCTTTTAGCGATAATTTATTTAGAAAATTATTTATTTTAATTAATAAAATAGATATAAATGGTTTTAATTATTAAAATATATATTAAATTATGAAAAATTATTTTAAAGTCCTAAAATTAGTTTTACTTATTTTGAGTATATTTCATAAATATTTAATATTTTGGAATATAAATGCTATTTAAGTTATTTAATTACAATATTAAATAAATTACTTAAAATGATTTTTAATACTTGAAAAATCATGAAAATTATATTATGGTATAAGAAAATATTTTAAGTTATTTTCGGTGACTTGATATTTTGTCTTTGAAATTCATTAATAAATTAATATTAATGGTAAGTAGTTTATTTAATAAATACATTGAATAAATTATGGAAAAATAAAATTAATGCTTTAAAAATCATATAAAAATGATTTAAGTGTTATAAAAATATTTGAAGTTATAAAATATAACTTTTGATATTTTGTCATAAAAATATTAATATTTTAATATTAATAGCAATTATCGGATAATGAATTTAATTGTGTAAAAAATCATATAAAGGTGATTTTAAAGTATTAAAAATACTTTGTAATATTATAAATATATTATAATATTATGACATGTATTTCATTAATATTTGATAATAAATGGATATTAATGATAGTAGAATATTGTGGTATTTATATTATATAAATACAATATAAATGATTGAAAATTCATGATAAATGATAATAATTATTTAAATATTATTATGAGACTTGGAAAATTATTTTGACTGATATTAAAATTATCTGAGATAATTGTTAAGTGCTAGGCAGAGTTTAATTGAACTTAAACTCGACGATTATCCGACTAGACCGTCGGGATGTTAGAATAATGCCAAACTCGACTCAGACTGTCAAAGTTTGACTTTAGGTTAGGTCTTATGTGTGTTATAGACTGATAGGATTATGTGATAAATGTATTTAGGTTATTAAAAATATTGTGATGATATTATTCTAATGTGTAGATCGGTATTATTTATGTGAAATATTTTATTAAAAGGAGTTATCTGCCATTTAATTTGACTTAACCCGTGTATTGAGCTATTTCTTTCGAAATAATTATTATTGATATATTGAATTGTTATAATTCTTTATTTGAGATTGTTTATTTTGCCAAACCAAATTGTTTTAGGGAGAAATCTATATGTTAGTAACTGAGTTGAACAACCCTTATTCATGGGAGAATTTATGATCTGTCGGGAAATCGACTTAAACACTGTTAAAACAATGTAGCAGATGGTATGCATAACATATGGTATTATTAGGCAGATCCCCTGTAAATATCTAATAAGAGTTCTCAACATGTGTGGCTGTTGGACAAAATTGGAGATTTCTAAGTCTTTATGATTGACGAACATTATTAGTTTGTGGTTTAACAACCACTTAGTTTACTATATTGACAATTGTTGAAATCTTTTGTCGAGCTTTTATTCTTTAAATCAAAATAGTTATGAATTCTTTTATATTCATATATTTAGACTTGCTGAGTAAATTGTTCTCATTCTTGTAAATATTTTTCATTTGTAGTTAAGGAAGAATTACCAAAATGGTCTTCCAATAAGAGGAAAGGATATAAAAGAAATTAGGTTAAGAAGAATATAATTATGGCCTTCTTTATTTGTAATAGGAATTAAGTTGTAATGACTTTGTAAATATGAATAAAAGAACTGGGAATTATTATTGAAATGTATTGTTTGTGTAATTTACTATTGAGTTAATGGATTTTAAGGTTGTATACGAGTTCTTGAACTCATACTATTATGGAAAGTTCGTGACTCATAGTAGTATGGTAAGTTTATGAACCCATAGTCGTATGGTAAGTTCCTGATTTTTTCTTGAACTCATATTATTATGGCAAGTTCCAAAGCTCATATTATTTTGGCAAGTTCATGAACTCATAATGTATGGTAAGTTCTATGAACAATGATTATAGTATATTATCAGACAATTATCATTATTGACAGCATGTAGAAAGTTCTGTATAGAAAAGGAGTTATTTGATTGTGCGTCGTTTTAACGAAAGACCCCCTCTTTTCTAGGAACGATCTGATTTTCAGTAGTCTAAGTCTATAATATCTATACTCAGAAGAATTTAGTGTTGGACAAGTGAATGCCAGATCCGCTGTAGTAAGTACATGGATTTGGGGCGTCACAGATTGGTATCAAAGGAAAAGGTAGAGACCATGTTGCGATCCAGGGATGAATGTAGCGCACCCAAATTTGGGTCCCTTGAACCTCGAACCTGGTGCATCACGATATATCATCTTCTTACACATTCTATAACTAATACGGAATATATATATATATATATATATATATATATATATACATACATTGTTCATTACACAATGGTTCTATAACATTTCCCCTAAGGGTCTATCAACTATCAACCTTAACTTAATACATACCTTTAATAACTCAAAAGGTTTACAAAATCAACCCATATACGATAACATAATAGATAATATCACATATTAATCTACTCATGAACGTTTCCCTTGTCTTGGACCTTCTTTGAGCACTCGAGCTTAACTGAAATAATGTCATGATATAGCAAACGTGAGCAAATACTTTGCTCAGCAAGGTTAAATACAAGAAAAATAAAGCATGATTGGAAAAAAATATAGCTTCATAATTTTTTCAACAATATATAACAATTGTGAAAGAATGAGAATCAAGTTTCAATAAATGAATAACTAAATCAATAATGTGTTGAGTGGTCAACAATGACCATGAACAAATACTTTGGTAATCAAGGTGATCAACTTTTCATGTCTGATGAATATATGAAACTTGCATTAAGTGCGAATAACAATAATTATCTTTGATGTGGAATAATTGACAATAATTAATCCACTAACAAGCTTGAAAAATAATAACTCAAGTTTGAGTTAAGAAACTTGTCTGCTTTGACGATTACCGCTAAGTAATTTAATCTCTTAGAAAAGACCTATCATTAATAAGATTTATATTTCAATCAGCATAACATATCTTAACTCATAATATAACTATTCTTAAAATAAATTATCTAACATTTAGCCACATAATCAAACATTAGATAACACTTTAAACCATCAGTAATATTATCGTCCTTTGATAATATTGTTATCACTTAACCATTATCATAAACCCTCGTCTAATATTACTAATCATTTAATAATATTTTAATCACTTATTAATATTATTAATCATTCACTTTCTAATATTATTAATCATTTAATAGTATTTTAATCACTTACTAACATTATTAACCATTTAATAATATTTTATTAGTTTACTAATATTATTAATCATTTAATAATATTTTAATATTATTATTTTCTAATATTATTAATATTTAATAATATTTTAATTATTTACTAATATTATTAATTATTTAATAATATTTTAATCATTTACAAGTATTATTAGTCCTTTAATAATATTTTAATCAATACTTAATATTATTAATCATTTAATAATATTTTAATCATTTATAAATAATTTAATTTAATTATTTATCTCTTACTATTTAATTTATTTAACAAACATAGCATACCATACACATAACATTTTATTAAAAATGACCAAAATACCCTTATAAAGTCTTAATCCGTCATATTAATGGTCATTAGTCAATAAAATCACATTAACCAATTTTATGACTTAATATAACCTAATTTCCTCAATTATTCTTAACTCAATCATAGGTATTAAAAATACCAAACCAACTTAGTATTTTTATATCTTCTAGAGAACATCAATATATAATATTTTAGTAACAAAATAATTTTCTTCCAATTTTCCAAATTTGTTTCCTATTTTTAAATAGGCTAAAATAGTCCAAAACTACAATATTTATTAAAAATTATCCTTTTATTCAAAAATTCTAAAATTTATATGGTAGTCTTCTGCCATCATATACTGCCTCCTGTAAACATTTCATAATTTTATGGGTCCCAGATTCTGAGTTATGACAGTTTCCTTTTAAAATCGCATTTTATTTCATGGACTAGAACTCCACTTATGGATATCGAAAAATTCCAATTTTTGGACATCATCTAGGTAACTTGATATATTAACATACCACAAAAGATTAGAATTTTGAAGGCCTTCTAACTAGCCAAAACAGCCTTCACAAAAACATGAACAATATACTTTTGTGTTTTTCCAGATTTTTGTCGGGAGGCAGTGTCTTGCTAAAAATCATGCCACGGTCAGCTCGTTTAACATTTTTGAGTGATTCTACATGGGTTCATCAGATAACTCATGGATCTTTAAAATGGTAGATGTCCAAAGTGTACTGAAAATTAGGGTTTTTGTGAGCAAAAACTATTTTTGATCTACTTTGAAATCCAAGCTAATCAACACTTAAAATGGCAAGATCTAAGCATAAAAAATCATAAAACATGTAGATATACTATCATATGGTTTAATATCATAAACTCATCATTTATTTCAAAACAACCATAATAAACACATAGATCTAACTTAGGGTTTTAGTTTAGAGAGTTTTTATACCTAGTTTTGGATGTTATTTGTGACGCCCCCAAAATAGGTATACATCACCCATCTTGAGTCGCCAAATACATGGTACAGAATTTAAATACAAACTTCTTTTATACAGTACGACAAAACGTAGCTGAGAGTTTCAACACGGATAATGTCTCGTAGAGAGTATCCAAACTCAAATAAAGTCTTCATTACAATTATTATCACACTATTTCATTGAATAGTGAGGACTACTAATACAAACAGCTGGACCATCACTCTGTTCCCCGACTAGTCCCAGTTATATTCTCATTTTCTGAAGAGAACAATGAAAACAAAGGGTGAGCTCAACTAGCCCAGTAAGAAATATTATGACTAAGATAATACATAATAAATTATCGTTAGCCTTCAACAGTGTTAAACTGATAAAATATAATAAACATCAAGTTTAACTGCAGCGGAACTAGCAATCCATTAGAAGAGTCAAGTAGAGCATGATATCTACTATCTTCTATGATTTAAAACTTTTATCATCAATTTTATTGCTGAGACTCAGCTTAATAAATAAACCACATCATTGAATCATCCCTGCACTACGGGCCAAGGATATTCATGTAATCAACAATGGTCAGGATTATACCGAATAATCCATGGTCATAATCATACCAACAACTGTCTATCAATGCACTACATGCAAATGAAGATTTTTACCACATCATTTGTAACATTACGGTCATGATTATACCGAATAATCCATGGTCATAATCATACCAATCAATAGTACATCTATGCACGTAAGCCACATATGACTTTTATCACAATATAAGCATGAGGATGTTGACAATGATATAAGAATTCAATTAAAATAAAGCAAAGGATAAATTTTTAAAGATTTATAACTTAATTTATCCATAATTCAATAATGTCCAAATTGTCAACATGATACTGCTTTGTGGAGTAAAATTCAAGAATAATATTGTATCAAAAATGATTTGGACAACAAAGAAATCAATTTTTTGTCATGAAGAATTTCCCGGGTGAATAGTACCCGAGTGAATAGTACCACATGAATAGTACTTCGAGAATAGTACCCCGTGAATAGTACTTTGTGAATAGTACTCATGAATAGTACTTTGTGAATAGTACCCATGAATAGTACTTTGTGAATAGTACCCCGTGAATAGTACTTTGTGAATATTACCGTAAAAATAAATACTACTCATGGACAGTACTCCGGCATGAAAAGATTAAATTTTAACAAGAATGTGTAGAAAATATCCTTGTGAAACGATACTAGATGAAGTGCAAATTTCAAGAATATTCTACTAATTTCACGGAGTATAAAAGCAACAAAATGAGGGTATAATCAGGAATATGAGACGAAATAATATTACTCACATACTATAGAGTATGGAAGAAAATATTATTTTTATGAATACTGAAAAAAATAATATCCCTTACCTCAGAAGAAGACTGGATACTGGAATAGTGAGGTAGCAGATTTCTCTTCTACTTTCTCTCTAAAGCTTCTCTCTCTATAGCTTCTCTTTCTATAATTGCTCTTGAGTCTTATTGAATTGGTGAGAATGAAAAAAGAATGAGCTTCTATTTATAGAAAAATATAATTTTAATAATTGCACGTTTTGGGGCTCAAAATATTACAGTATAATACCTTCATCTTTTCCTTTATTTTTAATTTAGTCCTGCAAGTATTATCAAACTTGCACCACCTCCCCTAATAGTACATCTTGTGAATCAATAGTACAATCATGTGAATCAATAGTACAATCATGTGAAACAAATAATTACAGTACAGTACCTTCATCTTTACCTCAATTTTTAATTTAGTCATGCAAGTATTATCAATCTTGCACCACCTCCCCTAATAGTACATGCATGTGAATCAATAATACACACATGTGAATAAATAGTTATAAGCATATGAATTAATAGCAATTAATTGCTCATTTATCCGATTAATTACCCGATTGGTCAATATAACCTCCAGACATTCATTATTATCGAAATAGATGTCGATTTCCACTAACACTAATAATCCCAACATAATGGAAATATCAATTTCATCTTTAATTAATACGAACTTATTCATCATTAATATTATAACTCACAATATTTAACAATCAGATCATTCCCAGGAAAGAGGGGGCTTTTTGATAAGGATTTCTCCCTATTGGCGCGCAATTAGGTGACCAAACCTCTCATTGACAAAACTTTCTAGACACTGTCAATATTGTAAATAATAATATGAATAACTTTGTCGTCTCAATTATTGATTCAATAATATAAAATATTATGCATATGATATTTTGACAATAATTGAATCAATAATATGAGAGATATGATGCAGCAATTACTGTAGCAATAATTGAGTATAAGCGAGAGTGACTTCTTACGTAAGCATCAATAATCAATACCGGTGCTACTACGCAACCACACGTATTCTTGTACTTTTACTCTGCAAAGTAGTTCAGCGGTTTAAACCAAGCAAAACTTTCGCCGTTATTTTTATAAAAAGATAATTGTGCCGTTTTCTAAATACGACAATACTTCCATTGTGGGGTCCACCAATGATTGTGTCATCGTACGAATATTCCCTGTTAAAACGAATATTTCCTGACCAATCGAATAATATATAACCATTTGCTTACTTTGCAAAAATTATAAATATTACCCATAACTATAATATTATATCAAATCCACACTATAATATTCAAAAATATATTTCAAAAAAAAATAATTTTTATTCATAAAAGTTGAGGATCTTACATTATTCTCCTTCTTCTTCCAAGGTAGGTTATAAAGTTTGAAGAAACACAAACAAACTTTCCTTCTCTCTCTTTAATTTCGGCACCCCCCCTTTTATTCTCTCTCTCTCTTTTGCTCTCTTTAGCTATTTGGGAACTTAGGAAATAAAAGTGAAGTAAACTTACTAACTAATGAAGTAGTCCTCTATTTATAGCTAGTAAAATGTATAGATATAACATATACGTATATACATTATATCTTTACAGATCTTCCAAATCTCCTTACAAATCCTTGGCAATTTAATGGGCTAGTAAACATAGGAGACAAAGGCTAGGGAGTTGGTAAACTAGCTTTTGAAAAATGAGATGAAACATTTATTATGTCCATGTGACTTCTCCCTCTTATAGCCGGCTACTCCCCCTTGTAAATCCCAAATTTTGATTTCTTTATTTACTTTATTTGTGCATTTAATCTTCTAGAAAGTCACTCACCATTTGGGCTATACAATTATTTATTTGGGCTAACAATTAATTCATTTGGGCCATATAAATTAGCATATGTCCAACACATTAATGTTACATTATCCTAATTATTTAATTAGAGTTTCTAGTCCACTTACATTGGATTTTAAATAATTACTCTTATTGATTTAATTTTATAACTCAATTAGACTTGCTTTAATTAGATTTAAAATAATAATAGAGTGAGATATTAAAAATAAATCTCTTAGGTTAGTTTACTAGTATATATTTTAAATACTAGGACTCTATTAAATATAACACTTGAGGCTATTTAATTCTTATACCTAATATATATAATTAGGGTAAAAGACTTTTCCTTTCCATTGCTCATTGTATGATTAATTTAATAAATCATTTCTCTTGTTTGGCTACAACATAGATAGCACACCTCTAAGTATATATGTATCTATATATACACATTCTCTTTAACCTTATAATATATATTCATTGGAAATTTATTTTCTTAATAAATTTTCCACATACCTCATTGTAAAAATTTCTTACATAATCTCTTTCATCGATTAATTCACGAAAATTTAAAGATATCATAATACCTTATTCTTAATATACCTCCACGTATACATATAAATCCATTCTAGGTTTTGAATTTTCGTAACCCATATTTTCTCACTTTTATTCTTCATCTTTGCATTTCTTACTCTTCAACCTTTCTATCATTCATGTTTAATTCTCTATATTCTTTCAAATATCAAACCGTATAGGTTCTTCTTCAATTTTTTTTAATTATTCCTCTATTTTCAAATCTAGGTTTTAAACTTTAACCTTTATTTAATTATTTAAGATTTTATTTATAAGTTATAAATTTTAGGGATGTCACAATGAAGATAAATAATTTAATGTAATATTTGTAATAGACTAATTAAACCAATAGAATTATTGATAGATTTTATGGATGATGTGTACAATTGGGTTCTAGATACGCTGTGGATAATATACAGAATTGAGGGATTCACATTAGCTAAGGCTCAAAGGGATAATCTCAATGTCTACATTGAAAGGCATAATTCAAGGTCAGAGAGGCATGCCTTCATTTGTCACAGATCTAACTACAAATCTTGCGAATATTTCAAACATTCCACAACAATTTCTTACGAATTGTTTCAAAAATTTTAAATTTGAACATTTCCCTCTGAAATTGAACGATAGAGGATGAGTTGGTTGGGAGTAGTCCCACATGTAACTCGGACTGTAGATAATTCGGTGTTCTCCTCTTTGTTCATTTATTGTTTCTCTCATTTATTTATTTTCGTCTTGTTCATTAATTTATTTTTGACTTTTTCATCTTTCATCTTTCATTTAAATAATACTATATATTACAAATAACAATCTTAAAACAAATTTACTTTCTGTAAATATAGTAGCATTTAATTTAAATAATTTAATTGAACAGAAATTTGTTGATAAAACAAATTTTCTGTAGTATTATTGAATATGTTTATTTATGTGAACAAGTTATGTTATAGAAACAATATTGAAATATAATAAAATTACATAGTATTGTGTTAATATGCTAATTCTGGAAATTACTTGTATGTTAATAAATACTATTCTGTTATTATATATATCACTTGTATTAATTGTATGCATGATAAATAATAAATATTTATTCTTCCTTAGCATTCAATTTTGTATTAATTACATGCATGTTGTATATACCTGCATGTTCCTAATTCTGTATTGTGTTAATATACCTGCATGTTGTATATACTAATTTTGCATGAATGTTTTATTATTAATTAACGTATATTAATGCCATAGTAGTTGTAATATATTACCGTAATAGTTGTAATATATTATTATCATCATATGTTTTGTTACTTTGTTACTGTTTAAATTTATATGAAAGTTATAAACAGAATGTGGAAAAATAGAAATTCTATAAATCGAATTTTCTGCGAAATAAATTGTAAACAAATTTTCTACAATAGAAATTTTTATAAACAAAATTTATTATTTGATTTCTGCAAACAAAATTTGTTATTGAATTCTGTTAAAATTTGGTACAACAGAAATTTATTTCTATTTATTAATAATTGTCTTCTTTGTATAACAAAAATGACATCTACTATGACGAACGATATTTTTGTAATTTAATTCTTAATATTTATTGAATTAAATAAATAATTTCGATGATTTAATTATTAGATTAAATAATTAATTGATGCAATTGTGATAGATTAATTTAATAATATGTGTTATATTTATTAATTTAATGTGAAGAATATTTATTATTCAAGTATGTATTTATGTGAGCTTATTGAATTTAAAGAAATATTTAATAAGCCTAATGTTATTTTAATTAATGTAATAATTAATTAGAGATTTAATAATTTGACATCATTAATAAATGAGAATTAATTATATGATTATATGAATTAATGATAAATTATTATATTTAAATTAAATTAAATATTTGAATTACTGTGTAAGGGTGTGATATGATTTAAACTATAAGATAAAAGAGTTATTAAATTAAATGGGATTAAGTCTTTTAAAGCTAGCCAAACATGGCCTTAATGGGAGTTGAGGACAGTTAACCCATGATTGGGTAACTGACCACAACGCGTCAGTTCCTTCCTGTATTACTACGACGTCTTCTTTATTCCTTTCATTATTGCCAAGTCTAGGAAATATTTAGGGAGAGAGCTTGAGAATTGTTAGAGAGAATTAAGATTTTGAGAAGGAGACTAAGAGTGGGTAATTGAAGAAACATCTGAGTTTTCTAATCTACACCTTACACTCAGGGTAATCTCCTCCTTCCCAAATTATAAATTACATTATTAAAGTTTTTATGAATACGGCTTTCAAAGTTCTGTAAGTTCTCTGTATTTATAAAGGGTATGGATTATGTGTTGTATATGTATTAAATGTTATCAAATCGTATTCAATTATATATTATGTAAGTTATCATGTCATCAGTTTCATGAAAATACGTCGTATATGTTGCTCAAAACTTACAGAGTATGGGTTTTGGCCATATGGCCCTTATACGTAAGTTTAATGCGTCAAACATAAATGGTTTTGTAAAATTTATTCTCGTATATTATTATGCATGTTAATATGAAGATACCAAACTTTAAATGAACGGATTCGGTGTTATAACGAATCCGTAGTATTAATTTTCATGATTTATGTTCAAAACCTTCAAGAACATCAAAAGCGATTGAAATTTACATATTTTAATTCTGTAATTATGTGTTTTAATGGATTAAAATAATTATATAAATGTTGGGTAATGATTATGTATGAATTATATCATGTGGGTTAGTACAAAAGTGAAATGTACTTGCCACCTGCTGAGTAATATCGAAATGAATTGTTTTTAAATGTTCAAGTCTAACAATGTGATAGCAACTTAAATTAAAGAACATAGATATATGTTAGAAGTATAATGAGATATTAAAATAGATACTTAACATGTAAATAATATAATTGCATGTGGCTTGAATTATTGAATACATAATTAGCTTGTTATTCATGAAGTGTAAATTATGTGACATTAAGTGTAATAAATTGACTAAGTATAGTCATAATTCGAGTTAGACAAAATGAATGAAAGTATAGTCATAATTCGAGTTATGACTAAGTATAGTCATAATACGCATGAGGCAAGTTTCCTAACCCTACTTGTTATCATTATTCAAGTTTATAAATCAAGTTCATTTGTCATGTTAAAGATTAATTATGTTTTCAAAGTATGATTCTGTTATACAATAATTATTCTATTGTATACCTATTGAGATTGTTATTCATTATAAATATCATTTATTGTTGAACTTTGTTAGACTAGCGAATCCTTATTGATTCAACTAGTCCATAGTTGATGAACGTTCTAAATTCAGAACCCTTATTGATTTATCCAAACCAAACTTCCTTTGGTGCGGACTCTAATGTCAAACTGAAATGAACAACCCCGCAAAGGGATTTACTTATGCGTTAGCGTTAAGATATTGTGCATGTGATATGGTACTAAGGGTGATCCCCTAAGTACGAGTAGAAAGGTCCATAGTCTTATGAGTGTTAAAGGTTTCAAGTATAACCCTTGCTAACCTAGGACATAGTTCAAGGTCTTATGACCCTCAGAAATCTTTTAATTCTTGTTATTCATTCTTGATTCAAAAGTTGAGCTTTTATTTGAAGTCTTTGATTCACTCGCATGTTATTATACATTATTATTTCATTATTTTACTTGTGGGCAATAAAGTGCTCACTCTTGCGTAATAATAACATTGCGATTAAGAACGAAAGGTCCAAGACGAGCCTTCTACTAGCAAAGGCAAGGGCAAGATTAACAAGTGATGAAGACTTGTTGTTTTATATGATGATGTATTTCATTTTAAGACTTAAGTTAATGATGTTGTTTAAGACTTATTTTTTATGTTTCCATACAGATGTTTAAGGTTAGTATGACACTGTGATTATGTTTATTATTAGGATGTTGTAACCCCATAAGGGGAAAATTTATTTCTATCTATTGCATGGTTTGCATTTATTATGGGTAGATAGATAGATGATATTTGTACAGTGAACACCAAATCCCGTGGAATCGAAGTACCTGGATTTGGGGGTGTCACATCTACTAGTACCATTCCTGTCGTGAGTATGTCTCATGGAGAAAAGCCTGAAAGGTTCAATGGAACGGATTTCAAGCGTTGGCAACAAAAGATGCTCTTCTATCTCACGACACTGAACTTGGCAAGATTTCTACAAGAGGACTGTCCTACTCTTGTTGAAGGAGAAACTGACAAGGAAAAGGTGGTCGCAGTTGATGCATGGAAACATCTGCATTTCCTTGCGTGAAATTATGTAATGAATGAATTAGACAATACACTGTATAATGTGTATTGTACAATTCAAACTACAAAGCAACTTTGGGAATCTTTAGACAAGAAATATAAAACTGAAGATGCTGGTATGAAAAAATTTATTGTTGGTAGATTTCTTGACTATAAAATGATAGATTCTAAAGCAGTCATCACTCAAGTTCAAGAATTACAAGTAATTCTACATGATATTCATTCTGAAGGAATGTCATTAAATGACTCATTCCAAGTTGCTGCAATGATTGAGAAACTTCCACCATCACGGAAAGACTTCAAGAATTATCTGAAGCATAAACGCAAAGAGATGAATCTTGAAGAACTGATCGTGCGACTTAGGATTGAAGAGGACAATCGAGGATCTGAGAAGAAGATTGGGAAAAACTTCATTGAAGCAAAGGCAAATGTGGTAGAACAAAGGCCAAACAACAACAAAAGGAAGCGTGAAGGCAAAGATACCTTCAAGGCCAAAAAGAAATTCAAAGGCAAATGCTTCAACTGTGGCATTCCAGGACATAAATCAAATGAATGTCGAAAGCCAAAGAAGTTCAAGAAAGAACAAAAGCCTCAAGCAAATGTGACAGAACTGGAAAAGCTTTCTGAAAATGTCTCAGACATTAATCTTTTTGCAGTTGTATCTGAATGTAATTTGATACAAAACCCTAAAGAATGGTACGTGGACACTGGGGCTACTCGCCACATTTGTTCCAACAAATGGATGTTTTCTACTTACAAAACAGTAGAAAATGATGATCAACTCTTTATGGGAAACTCCTCAAGTTCAAAGGTTGAAGGACGTGGAAAGATTGTACTGAAAATGACATCTGGCAAAGAACTGACTTTGAATGAAGTGCTTCATGTGCCAGATATATGAAAAAAATTCTAGTTTCTGGCTCACTACTTAGCAAGAATGGCTTCAAGTTGGTGTTTGTGTCTGATAAATTTGTACTTACTAAAAATGATATGTTTGTAGGAAAGGGCTACATGACTGATGGGCTCTTTAAGATGAATGTTATGATTGTTAAAATCAAGTCTATTGATAATAATAAAATTAATTCTTCTGCTTACTTGTTAGAATCTTCAAATATATGGCATGCTAGATTAGGACATGTTAATTATAATACTTTGTGTAGATTAATTAATTTAGAATTCTTGCCTAAATTTGATAATAATCAAAAACATAAATGTGAAATTTGTGTAGAATCAAAAATGACAAGATTACCCTTCATTCTGTTGAAAGAAAAACTGAACCTCTAGATTTAATTCACATTGATATATGAGACTTAAATTTTGTACAAACAAGAGGTTGGAAAAAATATTTCATTACCTTTATTGATGATTGCACAAGATATTGTTATGTATATTTGCTAAGAAGCAAAGATGAGGCAATAGAAATGTTTCAATTTTATAAAAATGAAGTTGAAAATTAACTTAGCAAAAATATTAAAGTAATAAGAAGCGATAGAGGTGGTGAATATGAATCACCATTTGAAGAGATATGCTCTACTCATGGTATTATTCACCAAACTACCGCTCCTTATTCACCTCAATCTAACGGTATTGTTGAACGCAAAAACTGAACATTGAAAAAAATGTTGAATGCTATGTTAAACAGTTCTGGAGCACCCCAGAATTTGTGGGGGGGAAGCTTTGCTTTCTACTAATTATATTCGTAACAAAGT
Organism: Panax ginseng; assembly: GCA_020205605.1. Lineage (NCBI taxonomy): Eukaryota > Viridiplantae > Streptophyta > Magnoliopsida > Apiales > Araliaceae > Panax > Panax ginseng. The sequence goes on along the minus strand of CM035147.1, from coordinate 47,590,732 downwards.
GCCTCATAAGAAAACTCACAAAACACCTTATGAATTATGGAAAGGTCATAGACCTTGCTATAAATACTTAAGAGTGTGGGGGTGTCTAGCAAAGGTAATGGTACCTAAACCTAAAAAGGTTAAGATAGGACCAAAAATAATTGATTGTGTATTCATTGGTTATGCAAATAACAGCAGTGCTTATCGCTTTCTTGTTCATAAATCTGAAATTTATAATATTCATGTTAATACTTTTATTGAATCAAGAGATGCATCATTCTTTGAAAATATTTTTCCATATAATATAAATAATGATTCAAATTCAATCAAAAGACCTTTAGATGCTACTAGTTATAATCCTGAAAATATAGACAAAGAGTCTGTATTGGATGAACCTAGACGTAGCAAAAGGGCAAGGACTTCAAAGTCTTTTGGTCCGGATTTTCTAACATTCTTGTTAGAAAACGATCCTCAAACGTACAAGGAAGCAATATTCTCTCCAGATGCTTCTCATTGGAAAGAAGCAATTAATAGTGAAATTGAGTCCATTATGCAAAATCATACATGGGAATTGGTGGACCTTCCACCTGGTTCCAAACCCTTAAGGTATAAATGGATCTTCAATAAGAAGATGAAAGCTGATGGTTCAATTGATAAATATAAAGCAAGGCTTGTTGTTAAAGGCAATAGACAAAAGGAAGGATTTGATTATTCTGACACTTATTCACCTGTTACAAGAATTATATCTATTTGGATGCTAATAGCAATATCATCTTTAAATAGACTTGAAATATATCAAATGGATGTAAAAACAGCATTCTTAAATAGTGAATTAGATGAAGAAATAAATATGGAACAACCTGAAGGTTTCATTGCTCCTGGACAAGAGAGAAAAGTATGCAAACTTGTTAAATCCTTGTATGGATTAAAACAAGCACCAAAACAATGGCACGAGAAATTTGATAATGTTATGTTATCAAATGGATTTAAAATTAATGAATGTGACAAATGTGTTTATGTCAAAAGCACTCAAAAGGAATATGTCATTGTTTGTCTTTATGTGGATGATATGTTAATCATGGGTAGTAACAATGAAGTTATCAACTCTACCAAACATATGTTGTCAAATAGATTTGACATGAAAGACTTGGGGGTTGTGTCGACGTCGGGATTTCTAATTGTCCCTTTCCGTTACTTGTTCTTTGGTGTTCCCATTTTAGGTGAGATTTGTTAGAAAAAACAAGTGAAAAAGGTCCGACATGTATAATGTCAACGATGGGCTGTTAAGAGTCGCCAGTTGGTTTTTTAAATGGTTGTACCAACACAACCGAGAAAAGGTTTGCACATTGACCCAGTTATGTGACACTGTTAAATGAGTTAGTGAAACCGAGATTTATTAGGGTCCGAGGACTTGGTTATGCGAAGGGAAGGTGTTAGGCACCCCCCGACATTCGTGTTACCATGGTGACCGCCTCTTTTCAAGAAACTATTATCTGAATGTGTGTGTGTGTGGGTCAATGTGATGTTATTTGGAAGTAGTGTGAGGCCTCGTTCGCACCTATATACACAGGGTTTGAATTTATGTAAAAATTCAATTTTTAGCAAGATATAACAATGATGTTTTATAAAAAAGGATTTTCAAACCCTGATGCTCAATAGTAATTGAGACCTTTTACACTCCCATTTTATTAAGTGTTCGGCTTGATTGATTTTATTTTACAGATGCGAGGCATCCGTACGAAAATAATATACAAAATAATGCCGACTTCCTCATGGGTATGGAAACCATCTGAGGAAATTCAGACACCGCAGAATAATTTACAAGCTGCTTACAGCTGAAAATATCCATCACGGGAACCGAATCTAAATCCAATATGCTGAATCTGTGATCACATGATTCCTAGGCGCACATGATACATAATTTGTATGAAAGCGATGGCGGTATATATATAAAAGCTATAAATATATATATATATATATCTCAGACATGATCACCAACCACGAAGTACCTCCATGGGGGATCAAAAATGTAAATAAAGGTGTAAAAGCTATCAACCGCCACGGAGGAAACTCCATGTGGGACGAAACATAAATAAAGTCAGAAGTTATCAACCACCATGGAGGAAACTCCAGAGCAGGACAAAATGTAAATAAAGTTGTACAAAGTAATCAAGCTGCGCCATGAAGTGAACTCGAGTGCGGAATTAAACGTAAAGAAAGTCAGAAGCGATCAACCACCACGTAAGTAAACTCTGTGTGGATAAAATATATATATATATATATATATATATATATATATATATATATATATATATATATAAGTTTATAAACGCATAGAATGTAAAATCTGTGCTCATCGAACAAAGTTCGACAACAATTCATATATATATATATATATATATATATATATATATATATATATATATATATATATATATATATAAATAAAAGAGAGTAACACGCTTTAGGATGTAAAATCTAGGCTCATCGAACGAGTTCGACAATAGTTCATATATATATATATATAAAAGCGAGTAAACGCACTGCATCGAAGTTCAGGCTCATCGAACAAAGTTAAACACACATTCATATATATATAAGCAAATAAACTCTCCGCATCAAGTCCCGCTCAATCAAGGCATAACTCGATAATGTTAGTCCATAAATATATATATATATATATATATATATATATATATATATATATATATATAAATGAAATAAAACCACTGATCAAGTGCAGGCAATGCACGCACGAAGACGACTCTCAACGTGAAGAAGAGTGTGTGTAAAGATGAAGAAAAGAGCTTTAAAGTGTGTGAGAAGGCTTACAGTTGACTGCCAAAGAAGACTTCTATATCTTTAAAGTGGGTAAACACTAGCTTTTGTAGGTACAAAAGAAGCTATATATGAGCTCACAGGTGTTTAAAATGAGAAAGTACACTGTATGGGATGAGTGCAGAGCAAATTCAATGAGAGCTTCCTCGTCGTTTTCTCTTGCAAAATGGCTACCCCAAGCCCTCTATTTATAGAGGGTGGAGCCGCATAGTGTATTTGAGGCAAACCGGGTTGGCCGGTTTTTCTTCGATCGGGTCATCTCAGAAGTACATGCACTCGGGCAATCGTGAATGTCCGTTCGAACTTTCGAAGTGCAATCCGAGCATCCGATGGAGGTATACAGGACCTATTTCGGACCGCCGTTGTCGAGAATTGTAAAATGGCATAGGATTAGAGTTTGTATGAAGTCATTGAAGATGGGACGATGCCCTCCGGTCTTCAAGCTTTAAATTCCATCCGTTACCCCGCACAATAGTCACTCGGGATTGGTTATCTTTGATTCTTGTGGGACATCGTTGTGTAGAGATGTGTATAAAATGTTGAGACGACGTGGTGTGGCATCGCGTTGGCGACATGACGATGTTGCCCCTCACTGGTGTTATCGCCGGTTTGGGCTGATAAAGCAGACGTTTCTCAAGGCTTCGCTGAGATTGGACTACTACAATTTGTTGAAGGTCCTTAATGTCATCTTTGAGGTGTTCCTGTCCTCCCGGTGTTATCTCTGGGTTGGTACTAAATATCTCGTTATGAGCGCCGAGATTGAAGCTGGTTGCATTTGAAACAAGCATTTCCGGGGTTATCGCCAAAACTGCATTCCTTGGGGTAATCACCAAGGTTAGTGGCTATTCCCATGATTGGGACTAAGACTGGATACCTCGGGGTTATCTCTGAGATTAATCGGTCTTCTCCTGTGTGTGTTCCGGTATTGGGTCTGAACGCCTCAGGGTTATATCTGAGGTTAGAATTGTTACTCCCAGTGTGTGTTCTGGGGTTGACGTTGAACTTCTGGTAGTATCCGGAATGGATGTGGATTGTCTTCCAGGGTTCCCTCTTGAAAGACGAATCTGTCCTCCTGCAAGCAGTACAGAAAATTTCGAGTGTCTACAGATGCCCCTCTTTATCATACTCATGCATGGCGATGCATAGGTAGGATAAAGAATCCTAGACACTTGAAATGCAATAAGACAAACATGGTACTATGTGTAGCAACATGATGCAAATGTATGATGCATGTGTACGGGGTTATAGCCCAACATGTTGGGGATGATTACTGGCTCCATGTTGCTTCAACTGGGGATTGGCAATGATGACCAGATTTGATGTGTAATCTGAATCTGTTAGAATGTTGATGTTGGAGTTATCACCAAATTCCTACGTCCTTGATAACGACTTGATCCTGGAGATGTACCTCTTATGCGTAAGGGGTCTATGGGGGATAAAGCTTGGTCTGTTTGAGGATGTGTATAACATATTCCATCATCGATCCTCTTTGATAACATTGACCTTTCCTGATTGGTATTGCCAGGATATGTCAAGATTCTGTCGGATTTACTGCCAACAGCAAATGCTGTCAGGGATGCCTAACCTTCGTTGACGTGTACTTCACCGATATGTGAATCAACGGCTGAAAAACCCTATGGGATATACTGTCAAGGTTGCTTGACCTTCGCTGATGTGTGAATTAACAGCTGATACTTTGTGGGTAGCTTGTCAAGGTTGCTTGACCTTCGCTGACGTGTGAATCAACAGAACATTGCGTTGTGACCCCCGCCGGGGATCCACTGGGGAATATGAGTAATCGAGTATGAAATCCTCGAATAGCTCTTAAGCTCTAATAGGTTTAATTGCCATCGGCTGAGATAACGTCAAGGCTGCTTGACCTTCGTTGATATGTGTGTCAACGGCTGTATGTGCATTGTAATCCCCTGTCGGGACTTCACGTTGTAACCCCCATCGGGGATCTACGTTGTAACCCCCGTCGGGGATTCACGTTGATCTTTAGGGTAATGACCCGCAGTTGGCGGCATCGGACCTGTACAAGGTATTGACGGATGTAATTTGTAACAAATGAGATCATTGGCATGGTATACCTCGCGTTCGGGTGACTACCAATGAGCGATATACAAACTCAAAGTTTCATCTGAGAAGACCCGGATTGCCTGATGTTTTGCTCAATCGCGTGGCATTTTTATTCCCGATTTGACCTTTCTAGTCTATGAGAACTCCTTTGCAACTCGAACTGGACTGAGCCAGAGGGGTGGGACCCACATAAGGGTGCCACAGATACACCTTCTGCAACCGCAGATGAGCCTGCGGCCAACCGTGGATGATATAATCCAGCAGGTTGGTCTCACAAGTCATTTTCAACTAGATTTGCGAAGAGAAATCTGTGAGCCTCCTTCAGATTTGCTGAGTTCGGGCTATTTTCTGCAAATTCCGTCACCGTAAAAGTGTTCTGCACTATCCTGGTAACGTATGCATGTATTTTTTCCAGCTTTTATCCGTTGGATTTTGAGTTATCGCATGAAATGCATCTAAACACATAGTAGTGATTATGTATGCACAAATGACTTGTTAAAAAATATTCAACATAGTAAATGTTAGTATTAAACCATGCTGAACATAATGGTGTGAAAAAAATTGACTTTTGAGACAGTCAAATTGGCACCTTTTTCTCGCTATTTTTTTTGTCTATTTGAGGTCCAATGAGCAAAAAAGGTAGAAAGGCAAAGTACTCTCGATATTGAGGTTAACCTTATGCATGAATAATTTTGATTTTTAATGCATATATTATGTATATGACTTTGGGGCAGGTGTGCTACTGAAACCTAGACATGTCTACGCGCATGTGGATAGTCCTATTTTCAAAGGGGATTATGGCAAAAAATTTTAAAATGTAGGCATTGGGTAGTCATGCATTTTAACTCTATTGTATGTTAAAGTAAATGCATGCATGCATATAGTCATAAAATGCATTCTAGAAAGCTCCAGGTAAGGAAATACCACACCCTTTCTGAGGTGATTTGGAGACTTGTTGTCCAGATATCATGGATCCGGATTAGGCGAGTAGTTCCCGCAGGACCACTTCTGGTATACGGAGAAGGGCTTCTGAAGTACCTCGACCCCATTCTGTCAAACAGCCTCGTCGATTGGTGGAGGTCGTGATTCGTCCAGTCCGGGCTAATGTCCCAGATGTTGAGGACGTGGATGAGGATATTCCGATTAAGGATCCCGCTCCTGCTGCACATGTTCCCCGTAGGGAGCTCCCTTGTATTCAAGTGGCAAACCCAGAGCTTCTGGGTGATTTGAGCAGACATCCCTCGATGTATTTGCATGCTAATGAGGTATGACGTTAGATCTTGATCTTCCTTCTTTTCCTATTGACGAGGAATAAAGGATTCTGATGTTGATCTTCATTTCATGCAGGTTCCCGGCTTCCCACAGCCTCAAGGGAATTGGTTTAGTATACACTCCATGTATCAGGCTCTCCATCCTGATTACAGAGTTGTAGTGCATGATTGGGGATTCGGGGCATTCTTCTCCATCTTTCCCCATCGTTGTCCCTGGGGTTACCTCAGGGCATTATCTGAGCGATGGTTTCATCAGACTTAGTCACTCCATCTGCTGGATTGCGAGGTGATGATGACGCCGATGGATTGGCGATTTATCATAGGTATGGAGTTTGGAGGGGAGCCAGTGCCTTGCATGGCGAATATTACCCTACTGCCGTCAGATCCTTGTTAGGAGTTCTGGCAGAGGCGCTCAAGGACAGGACTGTCCATTCAGGTCCTTTGAGCATAGATGCTATGAGCGGGCTTTTGAGTGAGCCCATGCCTGATGATGTCAGAATCAGGGATCATATTCTGCGACGATTGTTCCTGATGACCATTAGAGGCTGCTTCATAGCAGATAACTCTTCTACGGTGTCATTCGCTTTGATCAGCGCCACACGTCATATGGACCGTATTGGAGAGTATGATTGGGGTTCCTACACCTTTGCCTATTTCCTCCAGGGCATGCATATACGCTCACAGGGTTTGACTGAGGCTTGGCTAGGCTTCTACCCATTTTTGTTGGTGAGTATTTCTCTTATCATTTCCCATTTATAGGTTAATAGTATTTACTGACCGCAAATATTTTGTTATTGTGTTGGCAGTTTTGGGCCTATGAGAGGCTCCCATGCTTGCATCATGTGAGTGTGTTAGGTTTAGATACCTATCCACGAGGACGACGATGGCATCATTCCATTTTTTGGGAGGTCCTCAGAATGAGGGTTTCACTCACCGCCATATCTGTTGGAGTTCCGAAAGTCGACACCATCACATGGATTCTCTATTCAGGGGAACACTTGACCATCATTTTTGAGGATGGATACCCAACTGGAGTAGAGTACGTGATTTCCACCAGGAGAGTTCCTCTCTTCCCATATGGAGGTTGGGAGCTCTATTTAGGAGAGCGTGCTATTATGAGCACCACAGGGGAGATTCGTATGCCGATCTTGCCTCCTGTCAGGCGTCATTAGCCTGTATCGCAGTCACCCATCACTGATATCCCATTGTTGGGAGTTGACGGTTTTGCATTATCAGAGGGTCCTTGCACTCAGGAGACGTTCCAGCGTTTGTGGTTCCCTCGTACTATCGGAGCCCAGTCCCGCGCCACATAGTTTATGGGGGATATGGTTCCAGGATCCGTGATGATGACGGATTGGATAGCTTGTGTCCGAGATCTGACTCATATGACACAGATCGATAGTTTGACCCGGCAGTTGGACCAGGCACACATATTTATCCGAAATTTGGGCAGAGATTTGGCAAAGGCAACTTCATTTGATTCTTCCAGCTCAGGCGCTAGCCCCTCAGATGACCCATTTGGTTTTGTCGGTGCAGATCCTCCTCTATATAGTCCTGACATCCCTGTTGATAGAGATCCAGTGACTCAGGAGGAGTTACATCAGGTGGACAGGATTGATGATGTAGACATCGACACCATTGTCTTCTTCTGATGTGTATTCTCGTTATATCTTTTGATAGGCCTCTATTAGATATTGGATGGTTGTACCCCATTCTCGCTATATCTTTTGATAGGTAGTAGGGCGTATGTGCCCTATTTCTTTGTATTTGTAGCTGTATAGAGATGATGTATTAGATGATGATATACGTAGGAATGTATACACAGTTTTTCATTCCCTATATCATATTGTCATCCATTATCTGCTATGCATGTATCATGTTATGCATATGTATGTATGTCCAGAGATATTTAGCATTGACCCCTGGATGGTCTTATGACACAGCCCGTATAGATGTCTTCTTTGACAGTTTGCCGTATTGATCATACCCCACCATCATTGGTGACATCGGGTATGTGATTGTGGTATGATAGCATGTCACCATCAGATAGGGTGACCATAGATCATTTGCTGCAGCATACCATGACCTTATTGATGTTTCAGGTTCCCGCAGGGTTTGTGGACGGGATGCTAGAGCATTGGGTATCAGATAGGCAGGTTTTCTGATTCGGGACCCATGAGTTGACTCCTACTCTAGAGGAGTATGCACGATTGACGATGCTGCCATTGGACAGACCTTGCGTGCATATGGCTTTAGGAGACATGAGTCAACGGTTCATGACTCTCACTGGATTGCGGCGTAGAGTGGTGTAGGATGAGATGACCTCTGGGCATGTGATATCCCATCATTTTCTGTATGACAGATTTGGCTCTGAGGATAGTTATTCACGACATTTCGGGGATTTCACCTCACCGGAGGATCATTGGCGTTTATCCAGGGTTGATGTACTGCTATTATGCGTACTGTCGTATGTCTATATGCCATGGTACATGGATAAGATAGACATCGGAGTCATCATGGCGGTGAGAGCTCTCAGGGAGGGTCGTACCATTATACCGATGATCATAGCAGAGACCCTGTGGTCAACATCTTACTGATGCACTTATCCGACAGGAGTGTTCACGGGTAGCTCGGTCACGCTATATGTGTGGTTTATATCCCACTTGAGACCGATTGGCACTCTTAGATGGCATGGGTACTGGTTCACCCATGATATAGCCATATCATACTCCTTTCAGCCATCGGAGTGTACAGATGCTATGTCTTGGTCCATATTTTTGGCGGATATCATAGATCCATTCGTCATATTGCCATGTTCGGGGCTTAGTTCACCCTACAGCTTTATTACTCATGCTCTGGGCATGGACTACCTCCCTCTGGCTGGTTTGAGGGGCGTGACTACTTATCACCCGCTGGCCGTGATGTCGCAGTTTGACCAGTTTCAGGACTTTCTTCTTTTCGAGGGGGCGATAGGTCAGCGTTCAGTTTCTCGCTATCTTTCAGCATAGGACCGATCCCGTGTGTATGCATGGTGGGATCAGCGTGAGATAGCTGATTTTTTTGTGAGCCATCTGGGCTGTTCAGCAGAGTATTCCGCATGGATGGAGACAGAGATTGCATCGACTGCGGTAGTATCCACAGTACCGGATAGTGAGACAGATGAGGGAGAGCCCATGGAGGACATTGATTCCCACATCGAGGAGGAGCTAGGTGCTGGGTTGCCAGCATCTCTTTTAGATTCTCCCAGTACCAGTACTGTTGTGATTCAACACAGTACTTTGAGCAGAGTCTTCATCTGATGACCTTTGAGAGAGATCAAGCTCGATCTATGATGTTGACTGCCCTTGATGGGAGAGACGCAGCTCTATTTGTGAGACCCCAGATTTTATGAATAAAGATTTAATTTTCCCGAAATATTTTTTTTAATATTATGGTGTTGATTTGATGTAATAGTTGTGGGTAATATTTATAAATTTTACAAAGTAAGAAAGTGGTTATATAATATTCGATTGGTCGGGGAATATTCTTTTTGTCGGGGAATATCCGTACGATGGTACAATCATTGGTGGACCCCGTAACGGAATTATTGTCGGATTGAGAAAACGACAAAAATACTTTATGAAAATAACGGCGGAGGTGTTACCGTTAAAACTGTTGAACTACCCGGTAGTAAAAGTAAAGTAATACGATATAGTTGCAGCGATGGCATACACGCGGTATTGATTATTTATGCTTACGTGAGAAGTCACTCACTATACTCAATTATTGCTACGATAATTCTTTGCATCATATTTCTCATATTATTGATTCAATTATTGTTACAAAGATATCATCGCATTATATGATATATTATTAAATCAATAATTGAGACTAAGAAAGTTATTCATATTATTATTTGCAATATTGACAATGTCTAGAAGTTCATCGAGGAGAGGGTTGGTCACCTAATTGCGCCGCCAATAAGGAGAAATCCTTATCTGAAAGCCCCTCTTTCACGGGAACAACTCTGGTTGTTAAATATTGTGAATTATAATATTAATGATGAATAAGTTCGTGTTGATTAAAGATGAATTTTATAGTTCCATTGTGTTGGACTTATTTGTATTAGTATAATTGATGTCTGGAGGATATATTGTTCAATTGGGTATTCGAGACACTTTTCGTGTCAGAGTTACTATTCATAAGTTACTATTCACGAGTTACTATTCACGAGTTATTATTCATGAGTTACTATTTACGAGTTACTATTCACGAGTTACTATTCACGAGTTACTATTCATCTGGTTACTATTCACTCTAGTATTGTGCATTCGGGTATTTGGGTACAATATTATTCCATGAGGAGATATGCTAATTTTTCAGACCGTTGGTTGAAGATATAATAGTAAGTCAATATGGACCGCTGGTGGAGTTATAATAGTAAATCAATATGGATCGATGGTTTAAAGTTTTAATAGTAAATTAGTATGGACCGTTGTTTTAAGTTTTAATAGTAAACCAATATGGACCGTCCGTTTAATAGTAAATCAATATGGACCGTTCATGAATTAGTTATTATTCATTCCATTTTCCTATAAATAGAAGCTCATTCCTTCATTATTTCTTATGAATTCACTGAAACTCTAGAGAGAGAATTATAAGAGAACCTATAGAAAAGTATTCTGCTAATTCCCTACTCTTACATTCAGTTTCTTTTACGGTAAGGGAGGTTATTTGTTGTACTCATGAAGAGAAACACATTATTCCATTATTTATTATTCATTGGAATAACTCAGATATCTGTGAGCTACCCTATACATGGTGACATTCTTCTAATATTCCGTTCTTTATTATTCTATCGTAATATCACATGCATGCGTTTATGGGACTGGTTCCATTATTTATTATTCGTCGTATATATCCCGTCTGCGCTTACTGCCGGACCGGGTTCTATTATTTATTATTACGTCAAAATATCCCGCCTGCATGCGTTTTCATGGGACCTGGTTCCATTATTTATTATTACGTCGGAATATATCGTCTGCATGCGTTTACGCTGCACTGGTTCCATCCTTTATTATTCTCATGGAATAACTCCGCTCATGCGATGCCTGTCGCATGCATGGTGATTTCTTTTGTTATTCCATTCTTTATTATACTCGGTTGGTTAAAACTTTGACTTTTATACCCATGAAATTTGTGGAATATCTTTGATATTTGCGCTTCATCCGAGATCTTTTCATGGAAATATTCTTTCGAGCATTCTTGAATTTTACTCTACAAAGCGAAGATCATGTTGACAATTTGAACGTTATCAGTTCCTGGATAAATTAATTCTTGAACTTGTTTTATTGAATTCTTATATCATTGTCATCATCCTCATGTTTATATTATGTTGAAAGTCATCTGTGGCCTATAGTGCATAGATGGACTTGGTATGATTATGACCAGGGATTATTCGGTATAATCATAACCGTAATGTTACAAATGATGTAGAAAAAGTCCTCATTGGCCCGTAGTGCATTGATGGACAGTTTTTGGTATGATTATGGCTATGGATTCTCTTTGGCCGTAGTGCAAAGATGAATTGTTTTATGGCATGATCGGACTGTTGATGAAAACATGATTATCTTAAGCGTAGTAGTGCATGGATAATTCGTGGTCGTGATACTAAAGAATATCATTGGCAGAAGTAGTGCGGGGGTGATTCGATGATGTGGATTATTTATTAATTCGAGTCCCGGCCCGATAAAAGTGATGAAAAACCTTTTAAATCATAGAAGGCGGTAGATTTTATTCCCTACTTGACTCTTCTAATGGATTGCTTATTCCGCTGCGATTAAACTTGATAGTTATTATATTTTATAAGTTTAACATCGTTAAAGGCTAACGATAAATTATTACGCATTATCTTAGTCATAATATTTCATCGGGCTAGTTGAGCTCACTCTTTCTTTCATTGTTCTCTTCGTGAAATGAGAACGAAATGGGACTAGTCTGGGAATAGAGTGATGGTCCTAGATGGTGCATTAGTAGTCCTCACTATTCTGTGAAATAGTGTGATAATAATTGTAATGAGGACTCCTTTTGAGTTTGTATAATCTCTAGTAGACAATATTTGTATTCAAACTCACAGTTTATGTTTTGTCGTATTGTACACGACAGTTGTATTATTAAATTGTATTTAAATTCTATACCATGTATCTGGCGACTCAAGATGGGTGATGTATACCTAATTTTGGGGGCGTCACAGTTGGTATCAAAGCTTAGGGATATGATCCCTGGCTAGGATGTGAGAATAGAGCTAGGAGGGGAAAGACGGGGAATTCCTTCGCTAGTATGACCTACCTAAGTTTTTTTTTTGGTATTTAATTGGTCGGTCAGAATATAGGGATAATATGTTACATGTCAATTAACCTTTTGTTTTGTGGCAGTATCTGAAAATGACATCCGAGAATGTTGAGAATAGCAATGGAGCACAGGAGACCGTTGATTCTCCACAGATCAATAATCAGGACAATGTGCAACAGGATAGCGATAATCCTCCCGTAAACAAACAACAATCGATCAATCGATGACGAATGACAGTGACGTTTAGGAGCTTTTTAGAATTCATGCAACATTAGGCGAAGGCGGCTCCTGTTCATAATGCAGGAGGAAACAATGGCAACCCACTATTGGTCACCGCTAAGCAATTCAAGGAGCTGGGACCACCGAAGTTTTTAGGAAAGCCAAAACCACTTAAGGCGGAGACGTGGTTAAAGCAGATCACCAAGATATTTGATGTCTTGGGATGCTCCGAGGAGCAAAAGGTTCCCTTTGCCACCTTTATGTTGCGTGAAGAGGCGATCCTTTGGTGGGAATCAGTAAACGCATTACCCGACTGGCCTTTTCAAGATGTCTTGGGAGAAGTTCCAAGAACATTCAATGACAAGTACTTTCCAAAGCATTCGTCACATAAAGGAGGTGGGATTTATCATGTTGGAGCAAAACAACATGACCGTGTCGCAGTACGAAGCCAAGTTTGCCGAGTTATCCCGATTTGCGTCCCACTTGGTTGATAATGAAGAGAGAATGACGCGGATGTTTTTAAGATATTTGAAGCCGGAGATACGTCAATATCTTATTTCTCATAAACTGTGTTTGTATTCAGATGTTGTAAATAGGGCTCAGTTAGTGGAGCGTGATAACGAGTCAAAGAAACCAAAAGAGAGCAGCCGGAAAAATGATAATACCGATGATAACAGTCATCAAAGCGGTGACAATAAGCATGGAGGGAATCAACATGCCAGAAATGGTAACCACTTCGGTGGTAATCATGGTCAAAACAAAAAGAATGGACATTTCAAGAAGAGGAGATTCAACAATGATGGAAAGACGTCAGCACCAGCACCCGTTGTTAAGGAAGGAGAACGACCACCTATCATATGCTTCAAATGCGGAGGGGAGGGACACATCAGTCCAAACTGCGCGATGCCGTCCAAAGCATGTTATAATTGTGGAAGAGAAGGTCACTTAGCCCAATTTTTTCGTTCACCAAAGACAAGTTCAGCTAGGATGGAGGCACCAAAGTCCGTCCCAGAAAAGTCAAAGCCAGTAGTTTAAGAGAGAGCGTTCTTTTTTCGTGACGAGGAACCTTAATAAAATTATCTCGGGTATATTAAGTCATAAACTCTTGCGAAGTCTATACCGTGTTAGATACCGGTTCTACTCACTCTTTTATTACACCTAGTTGTGTTCAATGTTTGAAGTTAACTCCGGAGAAGTTAGACTTTGATATATCTGTTTAAACTCAGTTGGGAGAAACCTTCGTTACCTCCACTATTTATAAATCTTGTTCAAATCAACACTTTCACGTTACCTGTCGATCTTATCTCTTTGAAAATACTTGCCTTTGATGTGATTTTTGGAAACGATTGGTTAACTACTCATCATGCTTTTCGTAAGGTTGTTAGCTTTCATACTCCTAACCAACCTGTTATGCGAATTCAAAGTAACCAAACCACTAAAGTCAATCATTGTCATATCAAGCCATAAATAAAGAGCCCCGATCCTTTCGTTGTTGACTTTCTTGTGTGGAATGCACCGAAGCCAGACTTTCTGTAGGCAACGTCGTGAATGACGGTGACAAGTTGATAGGTATCAATGTGACGTGCTATCCAAATCTTGGATGAGAGTCACAGTTTTTAATGATATTTCTATTGTTAATAAATTTCCTGACGTATTCTTGAAGACTTCTTAGCCTACCCCTAGAGCGTGAAATCGAATTTTGTATTAACCCTAGTACAAAACCCATTTCTAAAACCCTCAAATATTTTCTTCTCCTAAAACGAACGTGTAATGTGCCAAAGACGTTGGCTCGAGCTGTTGAAGATTACGATCGTACCATTCGATATCATCGTGGGAAAAATGAACGTGGTAGCTGACGCGTTGAGTAGAAGATCGTATGCATTTACGAGTGTGATGTTGTTAACACAAAGACTCATTTCGTATAACTTACAAATGATGGAGATAGAGTTAAAGACTCTAGGGACCCACGTGAAGATAACGAATATACGATTAGAATAGACTTGAATCGATAAAGTTAAAGCTGCTCAAGCTACATACTCAGAGCTGATGAATGTGAAGAAGAAGGTTCAAGATGGCGTTATTCTAGAAGCAAGAATCGACGAAGAAAGGAAATCTCAACCCTTGATTTAATTGACCCATTTTAAATCATCAATCAAGTAGGAACTGTGGCTTATAGACTCGTTTTACCGCCAAGTATGTCCCGTGTTCATAACGTTTTTAACGTATCAATGTTACGTAAATATGTGGACAACCCGAACCACATTATTAATTTAGAACCGGATGAGATAGCAGAAGATTTAACGTATGAGAAGATACATGTTAACATCTTGGATAAGAAGGATTATATTCGACGCTCAAAGGTTATACCTCAAGAGTTATAATTTGAAGTGAAGTCAAGGTATCCTCACCTGTTAGGCATACCAGGTACGTACGTAAATTTCGAGGGCGAAATTTCATAAGGAGAGGAGATTGTGAGACCCCAGATTTTATGAATAAAGATTTAATTTTCTCGAAATAATTTTTTTTAATATTCTGGTGTTGATTTGATGTAATAGTTGTGGGTAATATTTATAAATTTTGCAAAGTAAGCAAGTGGTTATATAATATTCGATTGGTGGGAATATTCTTTTTGTCGGGGAGTATCTAAGGAACGACGGTACAATCATTGGTGGGCCCGGAACGGAATTATTGTCGGATTGAGAAAACGACAAAAATACTTTATGAAAATAACGGCGGAGGTGTTACCAATTAAAAGCTGTTGAACCGCCTTAGTAGTAAAAGTACGATGTCGTGTAATTGCACAAAGAGGTACACTCAGTATTGATTATTGATGCTTACGTGAGAAGTCACTCAGCTATACTCAATTATTGCTACAGTAATTGCTGCATCATATTTCTCATATTATTGATTTAATTATTCACTACACCAAAAATGGCCTCTAGTGAAGTACAAATCCTTCACTAGAGGCCCTATATCACTCACAAGTGATTTATTGGGAAGAAATATTTCCTTCACACAAGTGCTTGCATTAGACCTCCTCACAATTGGGTATCCTTCGCTAAGTAGTAACTAAATATTTTTTGTGAAGGATATATTGTGAATAACTTTTTTATTCACAAATTATATTTGGTAATGGAATATTGTTATTTAGTGAAAGATTGGTTTCCTTCACAAATAATATTTTAAGAAGGACTATTTGAAATTAGTGAATAACTTGATTCCCTCACAAATATTATATTGTGAAGAACAAATTTATTTAACGAGAGAATATTTTCCTTCACTAATTATAAATTGAGAATCTTTCTTCAAATTAGCTAGAGAAAAATTCCTTCACAAATTAAAAATTTGTAAATAAAAAATTAATTGATGAATAATCAAAATTCATTGAAAATTCTAATTGATATTTAAATCATTGATTTCATATTTATTATTATTAATAATCTCTATAAGAAATATTAAATATCTTTTCAAGTAAATATAAATATTGCCATACTTTTTTCAAACTAATTGATAAGCTAATGCATAAAGAGCTAATAAAATTAAAACTTCACATATAAATAGATCATAATACTCAAGTCACAATAACTACAAAATTTGTTATTGTATCTTGATCTCCTAAGGACCATAGTACATACTTCAAAATTGTCAATAGATGAAGTACATACTTCAAAATTATCACAAAACAGAAAGTAAATGTAAAGATGAAATATAGCAGAACATTTGGTTCTTGTACTGCAGCAACTTTGTACGGCTACACTGAATTAACTCAATAAAAGGGCCATACGTTGATTTTATAGGAATAAAGTCGCGCTGTCCTTCCCATGAAGGGTGACATCTAGGAATAAAGCCAGCAATCCTGCAATAAATGGTTCCGACGACAATGGAACATTGATCATATCATAGAACTGCTAGGATGGAAAATGGTGCAAAAATGGCATCATATATATATGACGCGGATTCAAGGCAGAAATAGGATAAGACTTGAGAGTAGTTTCATACCCATCTAGCTTTAGTGTGGATAGGACTATAACCCTTCACTACTAAGTACTAGTTTAAATATTGTGGTATCGATAAGCCCATGAAAATTGAGAATCCTAAGATGAAATTTGTTCAAGTCGTTTAAATTGCAAAACCTGGAGGAAACTAAGACCACTTTGAACACTGCTCATGCGTGATTTCTGACATGATTAACTTCATATTGTTTGCGGGTAGGGAAAAAAGTGATCCACATCTCTTCTAAACATTTACCTAGATAGGCGAAGAAAAGGGAGTATAAAGCTGCAATAATTGGAGCTGGAATTAAGGCAAAGACGGCTCCAAATTTTCCTGAATATTCATGAACATGAAACATTTATTTCTGGAGACAGACATTTTACTGATTTAACAACCCTTCGGCTGCCTACACGTGTCAACCCAAGCAAACCAGCATTCTCACTGTAAACGAAAGAAATAAATATTCTAGAGAACAATAAGCCCACTCACTAAGATTAACACAGATGGAAATCACTTTAGAAACCCCAGAAATGTTATCAGTATTTGGTACAGAAAATTAATAACGCATGTTCTAGAGAGAAATTCAACCACATTGAGAAAGTAGCAGCAAAAATTAAATGTTCACATTGCTAAAACACAATGATCATGCTCAATGAGTTAAGATGT
Organism: Panax ginseng; assembly: GCA_020205605.1. Lineage (NCBI taxonomy): Eukaryota > Viridiplantae > Streptophyta > Magnoliopsida > Apiales > Araliaceae > Panax > Panax ginseng. The sequence continues at coordinate 47,573,357 of CM035147.1, read as the reverse complement.
ATATCATATTATCATATAGTCTTTTAGTTCCAAATCAGGTTCCTCCGTTGCATCTTCAACCACTTTAGGCATGTAGAAAGATTTTAACTAATGCAGATAAACTTTAGAGAAGGATTCTCAAAACATACATGCCAACCAACTCCACGGCTGAGAATAGAAGGTGGTAAAGGAGTTACACTTGCATGCCTAGACATGGCAATGAAGACACCAGTGGACTGTTGATAAAGTAAAAAAAATTAAGAAACAAGAAACCATAACAGTTTTTCTCTTTTTTGGGTGGTCAGCCATAGCAGAGTGGACACAATAAAAAAGCTTCCAATTAGGAAGACTATGTCAAAGCATTCTAAATCTGACAATTAAAATCCTAAAGAGGAAATTTATAAAGAGACAAAAACAATAAACAAACCAACAAGCTCATGAATGCCTAAGCAAGATAATAATTGTATCGTTCACATGGAGTTGCAAAAAAATATAGAAAGAAAATTTGGTTTCGACAAGGAGATAAGTAGTGGCAGAGGCCCAGAGCCTCGTGTATCCTGCTTGAGAAGTATATAGAACCTTGAAAAAGAAATATCATATATACTTGTTATAGGACACATACTGATACGGACTGCCAGCATGTGGAAGCAAATAGCCTCCAATACATTTGTCTAACATGTGCTAGTGCTTGAATAGAAAAAGCCTCCAATACACCCTCGTGTAAATCTTTTGGTAACCTGTTCTTGATCATATAATTAAGGATTACTTTCTATACAGTGACTAATAGACATATGTATTTGTCGGAACAATGTTATAACTTTATAGCTATAACATTAACATGTTATGCACTGCATATAAACTGCCATAAGAATGTCAATACATAAAATTACATGTATTACACAAACAAACTATCTTGCTATGAATCAAAAGTAGCTTATCCTGCATTTTAATTCCATGAACATTTCTTTATAATCAATTAAGTAGATACAACTCGGTGCAAGTCGAGTCCCAATCTTATCTTCACAGTCCCAATGTTGTTATGTATGCAGTACTCCTTGTTTGGCTCCATATTGACTTTTGGAGGTGCAATCACAAGTGGGCCCATTCCTTGGCCAAAAAGGGGTAAGCACGACGCCATTCCAATGAATCTGTCTTTGTACTACTAAATGCATGCCCATGACTCTGAAGGACACTCTGCTAGCTTCTTTGAAATCTATCTTATTGCTAACACTAAGTACTACATGTGTAATGTAAACAGGCATTAGAGTGTCTGTTCCCTTCGTAATAGGAACAACAATACACTTTAGGGTGGTGGTTAGCTTTAACAGGTGAAAAAACATAATTGTGAATTTCAGTTACTGTTAAACCTTTTCATAGGGGTTCATAAATTAAAAATTAAGGAGATATTAGAAATTGTGGTGGCTTACAGGGACGTGAGAATATTTGGCGTTGCGTTTGGCATCAGTGGCGGAGAAGACAGTGTAAACAAGCATAAAGGTACTAACAATCTCGGCACCAAGATCGTCGCCCTTGGTGTAACCATGGGCTATAACATTGGCACCACTGCCTCGAAGATTGTACTCCCTCTTTCCCTCGAACCCCTTTACTACCCCATCACCACAGATGGCACCCATACACTGCATCACCATGTAGAACAGTGCCCTTGTCAAAGTCAACTTCCTTGCCAAAAATAGCCCAAATGTCACCGTCGGATTTATATGCCCTCCTACACACCAATCCCACCAAAAATATTTAACATATATGCACAGTGAGACCGAAACCATAATGTTTTTGAAAGTAATTGGAAGAAAACATTAAAACCAAGTATTTTGATTTTTACCACTTTTTTGGGTGCTCCAGAGTTTTGTTTTGTCATCCTAGCTTTTAGGGGTGAACTAGTTCGTGCTTGGAAGTTTTTCTGTCCTCTTCTTAGTCCTTTTTATACACCCAGTAGGCATGGGTTCCATCCCCCTTTTATGACTTCTTCTTAAAAAAAAATTTACTTATTAAAAAGAATAATGAAATGTGACAAAGAAAATCTTTTGACTGTGATTTAACTATAGAGATGTCCAAGAAGGTTCATGCAGACCAATAAGTTTTTTAAGATTTGAGCACAAGTCAGTCTTACATATACAACCACTTAAACTAATCAAAGCATAATAGCCTATTAGAAATGTTATTAATTTCTTGGGCCACCAGAATGCACAAATTTCTTATCAACCTTGTTCCAATAGTAATTGTCTTTGCGATAGAGGCCCCAGGTTATAGTTATTTTGCTCATCAAAGAATCAGATTCAATACTAAACTCGACTGAAGAACGCCTTTTATGCAAACTAATTGGATAGTCAACAAATGAGTCCCATATGTAAACAGATAATAGGATTCAGTACCCACATAATATTCTATATCACATGTTGTTGAACAATTCCCTGCAGTAATCTAGAAGCATTTGTAATTTTGTAAGATAACAAGGTTAGTGTAAAATGAAATTGAAAATCTAGTCATGTTACAACATGGTATGAGATGAAGCATAGGCAAAAAACATTAAAATGACCTTTTTCGACAGATATCAAATCCATAATATGGATGTCAATATCATGGACCTTTAAGTGGGAATATCGACAAACATATATAGGAGTAAAACATGAAGAATCATTAAAATTGGCAAGATATATCCAATTGAAGTGGGAGAGAGAGATTTAATTATCCTATCATCCCACAAAGCAATTAAAGCGCATTTAGATCACAAAAGCGAAGTTTCATCATACTCTAATTCAGAGAATATATTTTCTCGAGAGAAAGGGTTGTTTGTCAAAATTAATTCCCTAAAAAATCAAGAATGAGTTAGAATTAAAAATTCAAAGCAACAAAACAAATATAGCATGTAAAACTACATCCCACTATCATGAAGATACATTTGTTATGGCAAGACTTCCGCTACAATGGAAAGATACAAACACAAGTAAGACCTTATTATGGTATCTTGTATTGAGTGTTTACCTCAAAAATATCCTCGATTAGAAAAGTATTTTTCCATCAACTACTGGGTGAATTCAGCTTCATACATCTTGAATCTTTCTCTTTCCTCCTTCCTATACTCTTCCCTGTACCAAACAAGAAGATACTGTTATCTAGCCTATTAATTAGAAGAAGTAATGGACAGTATATATAAAGTCAATATATCTAATCACTTAATATACAGTTATAGTACATGATTCAAAACATAATCTACAAAAGGTCAAAAGTATTACAAGTTGAATTATGTAAATTAAAAGGTTAAAAAAACTGACAGCTTCATTGCAAAAACAAACAAATACAGAGTGAACTAATTGAAGAACAACATTGCTACTTGCAATTAAGGGTTTTAAACGGAAGAAACAACCTTACTGTAAGAACCCATTTCAAATACAGAGTGAACTAAATGAATAGTAATAGTGAATCAAGAACAAATTGAATAGTAGCAAAATGTAAAAATTGGAACCAACATGATTTAACTAAAACCCGATGCCATTTGCTTCAACATGTACCAGCATCATCGGTGAGCTTTCATTTTGATTAAAATCTTAACATTGTACTTCAAACTTTATACATGTATATATTTACTTTTACTTAAGAACCTTCAGTTTCTGAAAATCAAAGCTAAAGAAACTCAATTAACACAACCCAAAACGAAAATCAACTAAAGAAACTCCCAATTACAAAAATTAACTCGCTTTTTATACAAAGAAGGAGCTCTACAGAATCAAGATTCATCCCCATATAAACTCGGCCGCAAAAAGCAGGAACCAATCAATTCCCCTTTCCGCCACCCGGATCATTTGGTGCGTCGTCTCTTTCGCCGTCTTTGGAACGACTTTTGCAAGCTGGAGGAGGCAAAGTCTTTGGGAACCGTAAGCTTAACAAACCGCCCGATTCTCGATTTTGAATGTTGAAGCCGATCTTATCGATGAATCTTTCAAAACTACTGCCATCATCTTTATAAGGTTGAAGACTAGAGACCGACGGAATGAGCTAGAGATAAGGTTTTGGAAGGACTGATACGGTAGCGAGTATAGAGGGTTTTGCTAGTAGAAACCCTTATAATTTGGTGAGAAATTAGGAAATGTTAACGATATGTTTTTCACTTATAAATAACATTTCTAATTTACTCTTAAATGTGATTTTTTATATATAAAAAAGTAATAATATATATTTATATTATATTGTAAGTTACTTAAAAATTGTTATTAAAAATAAATTTAATACTATAAAAAATTTAATATGTTTATATTATAATTTATATTCACCAAAATTAATTCAAAAAAAATTATTTAGAACAAGATAGCGACCAATTTTATCCATCGCAAAAAACTTCTGAATAATAATATATAGTGAGTAATAATTCCTTCACTAAATAGATTTTTTCCTCGCAAATTTTCATCATAAATTGGCTCCAAAAATCTTTCTATCGCCCCAATTTTGCGAGGAAAAAAAATACAAATTGTGAAGGATGATTCTTTCGCTAATAACTATATTGTTAATATACTCCTTCACTAAACAACTCCTCATGTGAAGGAATAAATTCCTTCACAAAATTTCCTTCGCTAGAGGCCATTTTTGGTGTAGTGATTGTTACAGTATCATCTGCATTATATGATATATTATTAAATCAATAATTGAGACGACAAAGTTATTCATATTATTATTTGCAATATTGACAATGTCTAGAAGTTCTGTCAAGGAGAGGTTTGGTCATCTAATTGCGCACCAATAAGGAGAAATCGTTATCGGAAAGCCCCCTCTTTCCTGGGAACAACCTGGTTGTTAAATATTGTAAATTATAATATTAATGATGAATAAGTTCGTGTTGATTAAAGATGAATTTTATAGTTCCATTGTGTTAGACTTATTTGTGTTAGTATAATTGATGTCTGGAGGATATATTGTTCAATTGGGTATTCGGGACACTTTTCGTGTCAGAGTTACTGTTCATGAGTTACTATTCACGAGTTACTATTCATGAGTTACTATTCACGAGTTACTATTCATGAGTTACTATTCATGGGTTACTATTTACGAGTTACTATTCATGAGTTACTATTCACGAGTTACTATTCATTAGTTACTATTCACCCAGTTACTATTCACTCTAGTATTGTGCATTCGGGTATTTGGGTACAATATTATTCCATGAGGAGATGTTCTAATTTTTCGAATAGTTGGTTGAAGATATAATAGTAAGTCAATATGGACCATTTGGTGGAGTTATAATAGTAAATCAATATGGATCATTTGGTTTAAAGTTTTAATAGTAAATCAAGTATGGACCGTTGTTTTAAGTTTTAATAGTAAACCAATATGGACCGTCCGTTTAATAGTAAATCAATCTGGACCGTTCTTGAATTAGTTACTATTCATTCCGTTTTCCTATAAATAGAAGCTCATTCCTTCACTATTTCTTACGAATTCACTAAAACTCTAAAAAGAGAATTATAAGAGAACCTATAGAAAAGTATTCTGCTACTTCCCTACTCTTACATTCAGTTTCTTTTACGGTAAGGGAGGTTATTTGTTGTACTCATGAAGAGAACTTACATTATTCCATTATTTATTATTCATTTGAATAACTTTGTATCACTGCCACCCTATATACATGGTGACATTCTTCTAATATTTCGTTCTTTATTATTCGCCGGAATATCACATGCTGTGAGTTTATAGGACTGGTTCCATTATTTATTATTATTCGTCGAAATATATCACATGCGTGCGTTTACTATGGGACACGGGTTCCATTATTTATTATTCTATCGGAATATCACATGTCTGCGTATGCGTTCTGGTGGGACTGGTTCCATCCTTTATTATTCTCGTTAGAATAACTCGCCTCGCAATTGTCTATCGCATGTATGGTGATTTCTTTTGTTATTCCATTCTTTATTATACTCGGTTGGTTAAAACTTTGACTTTTATACCCATGAAATTAGTGGAATATCTTTGATATTTGTGCTTCATCCAAAGATCTTTTCATGGAAATATTCTTCCGAGCATTCTTGAATTTTACTCTACAAAGAAGTATCATGTTGACAATTTAAACGTTATCGCCTCGGATAAATTAATTCTTGAACTTGTTTTATTGAATTCTTATATCACCGTCATCATCCTCATGTTTATATTATGTTGAAAGTCATCTGTGGGTTGTGTAGTGCATAGATGGACTTGGTATGATTATGACCGAGGATTATTTGGTATAATCATAACCATAATGTTACAAATGATGTGGAAAAAGTCCTCATTGGCCCGTAGTGCATTGATGGGCCGGTTTTTGGTATGATTATGGCTATGGATTCTCTTTGGTCAGTAGTGCAAAAGATGAATTATTTTATGGCATGATCGGGACCGTTGATGAAAACATGATTATCTTAAAGTCAGTAGTGCATGGATAATTCGTGGTCGTGATACTAAAGAATATCCTTGGCAGTAAAGTGGGGGTGATTCGATGATGTGGAATATTTATTAAAAGTGAGTCCCAATGATAAAAGTGATGAAAACATTTTAAAACATAGAAGATAGTAGATTTTATTCCCTACTTGACTCTTCTAATGGATTGCTTGTTCCGCTGCAGTTAAACTTGATAGTTATTATATTTTATAAGTTTAACACTGTTGAAGGCTAACGATAAATTATTCTGCATTATCTTAGTCATAATATTTCTTACTAGGCTAGTTGAGCTCACCCTTTCTTTCACTGTTCTCTTCAGGAAATGAGAACGTAGCTGGGACTAGTCGGGGAATAGAGTGATGGTCCTAGATGGTGCATTAGTAGTCCTCACTATTTTGTGAAATAGTGTGATAATAATTATAATGAGGACTCCTTTTGAGTTTGTATAATCTCTAGTAGACAATATTTGTATTCAAACTCACAGTTTATATTTGTCGTATTGTACACGACAATTGTATTATTAAATTGTATTTAAATTCTGTACCATGTATCTGGCGACTCAAGATGGGTGATGTATGCCTAATTTTGGGGGCGTCACACTATTAGAAAGAGACGAGGCATTAACTCGCAGAGATGCCGCTATTGTTGAGCGGAACGAGGCTAGATCAGCCAGAGATGCAGTGATAGTTGAGCGGGATAGTGCTATATCTGCCCGGGATGTAGCCGTCATAGATAGTACTGTAGTGAGGTCCCTTACCACTGGCATGATCGCAGAGATGAGCGCTTACATTGATGAGCATATGGTCACCATGCAGATGGCTGCAGATCTGTTGGGTCATGTGGATATTCTCGTACAGGAGACCACAGCTTTGCCTCCTTCTTCTGAGAGGGATGCCATGTTTGGCTTGTTAGCTTGCATATACCCTGACTTATAGATGAGCTTGTATTTACCTGCACAGACTAGCTAGCCATTTTGTCATGTACAGTTTACATTGTATATATCAAAAAGTATTATATATATAGCAGGGAAATATATTTTTGATCACTTCCCTTTTATATATGTTTTGCTACTTGCTTGATATTTTGCCTGCTACTTCAGGGCTTGTGATTTTGATGTATTTTGAATTCCTGCTGGACGGATGGAAATTGAGTTGTCTCTGGATATTTCAATATGGATCATCGATCTGTATGTATCCCTACCATCTTTGGTGTCTTGGGACTGGTTTCTATATGGAAATGTAGAGAGGAGTGTGGCTTTCTCTCTCGAGATTGACCGCACTCCATGAGATGGTCGCATGATGATTTCTATTTAGGAGAAGCCTAGTTAATTCCATCTCTTATGGATTGGTGTTGCTCTTCAAGGTATGACCATGACTTAGATGGTCGCCGAATCTCCTATTTGGGAGGAGTTCAGTAATTCCATCCCTTGATGCAAGCCAGAATGAAATGTAGTGGTTTAAAGGATGATCCCGTATCAGATTGACAATGGTTTGTGTTTTGGTAGGGGTGAGACCAAGACCATGAATGGCTACCTATGTACTCTATTGAAGAGGAGATCATGTCTGCGTAGTTCGAACCTGGTGTAAGAGGTTCAACGCTGTATATGGCAGAAATGGTGTAGGAATGTTTTTGTTGTTTTTATTTTTGTAAGGAGAAGAGGGTAGAAATGTTTTTATTGTTTTTATTTTATTACGACCGGGCCATATGAAATGGTTGCCTATGTACTCCTATTGAAGAGGAGATTAGGTCGACGTAGTTTTCCCCTCAGGGCGAGTGGAAAAACATAATCCCATGTGCAGGTCAGAGTGCGGAGAGGAGAAAGTTTAATCCTAGGTTGAGGATAAACTGCAGGTGAAAAGTTTGATCCCATGTGTGGGTAGCCAAACTGCAAACGCGAGAGGTTCAATCTGTAGTGGGATGACCTAAGTCATAAGAATGCAGAGAAGCCAGGCTGCTGGCTTGAAAAAGTATGTTTCCCTGAGGGGCGAAGCGTGGAAGAGTTGTATGTGGTAAAGGGTTAAAGAACCAAAATAACTGGTGATCTGATGGTGCAACACCAGGATGTTTGCTTGATGGTAACTTCAGATATAGTACCGTTTCACGATGTCTGAGTTGATGAGTTGTGAAAATTCATCGTCGTCCATTTCTTGCAATTTGAGAGCGCCTCCTGTCAATACTTCCTTGACAACAAACGGGCCTTCCTAGTTAGGAGCGAATTTTCCCTTAGATTGATCTTGGTTGCCAATGATCTTCTTCATAACCAAGTCATATTATTTAAACTGCCGTAGCTAGACTTTTTTATTGTAGGATCTGGCGATCCTTTGTTGATATAACTGACCATAGAAGATAGTCGCGGTTCGCCTTTCGTCTATTAGAGACAATTGGTGATACATGTCTTGTACCCATTGGTCTTCATCCAGCTGAGCGTCTATCAACACTCTGAGGGATTCCATTTCAACTTCTATGGGGAGTACTACTTCCATCCCATAGGTTAATGCGTAGGGGGTTGCCCTAGTGGAGGTAAGCATTGAGGTTCTGTAGGCTAACAGAGTAAGAGGCAATAGGCCAGGCCAATCTTTGTGGTTGGCGGACATCTTTTGCATAATTTTCTTGATGTTTTTGTTGGCCGCTTCAACAGCACCATTCATCTTTGGACGATAGATGATAGAGTTGAGATGTTTGATATGGAATTTAGTGCATAATTCCTCCATCATTTTGTTGTTGAGGTTCTTAGCATTGTTTGACATAATCACCTCTGGTTGTCCATATCGACAAACGACATTATTTCTGATGAAAGCAATGATGACTTCTTTAGTAATCATGGGGAAGGAGGCTGCCTCTACCCACTTGGTGAAGTAGTCAATCATGGTGAAGATAAATTGATGTCCATTACTGGCTTTAGGCTCAATGGGGCCGATAACGTCCATTCCCCACATTGAGAAGGGCCAAGGTGAACTCATGATGTGGAGTTCCCTTGGAGGGGCGTGGATAGCATTCCCATGAATCTGGCACTGATAGCATCTCCTAACGTGGTCATTGCAATCAGCTTTGAGAGATAGCCAGTAATTTCCTGTCCTGAGGACCTTCTTGACAAGGAGGGGGCCATAGACTCCGCCATGGATTTCATCCATAAGCCTTTGGGCTTGATCTTTGTCTAAACATCTGAGGAGACCTAGTCCTGCATCTCTTTTGTAGAGTGCATCTCCACTCAGGTAGAATTTCATAGCAAGTCGGTGAATCCGCCTTTTCTCAGTCGGGCTCGCTTCAGCGGGTGTAGATCCATCTCGTAGATATTCCTTGATATGCTGATACCAAGGATGTTGGATGGGAGGTAGCTCATCTGATACTTCTCCAACATAATTCCCATAGGCTGGGGCCTTGTGCAGGGAAATTGTGACGCTTGGCAAGTGTTCCTTATCTGATATGCGAATCAAGGAGGCCAAAGTTGTTAATGCGTTCGCAAAGTCATTCCTATTACGAGGAATGTGTAGAAAGGAGATTTCTTCGAACTCCAAAGCCATCTTCAAAACCTGCCGATGGTAGGGCAGCAAATGTAGTTCCTTGGTTTGATAGATTCTGGTGGACTGTCTGATTACCAACTCTAAATCTCCAAAGACAGTTAACCGCTTGATTCCCATTGAAAGGGCAAGTTTTAGCCCCATGAGACAACCTTCATACTCAGCTGTGTTGTTGGTGCTGACAAACTGCAATTTGACGGCGATGGGATATTGCTCCCCCGTACTAGATACTAGAACTGCTCCAACTCCTGAACCTTCCAGATTAACAGCTCCATCAAAATACATCTTCCATGATTGGCGCGTATCGTATTGATGGTGTTGCTGAACTGTCATTACTCCTTCATCGGGGAAATATGTTTCCAAGGGTTTAAAATCTCCAGAAGGTGCGGCGGCCAGTTGATCCGCAATTCCTTGACCTTTGATTTGCTTTTGAGTCACATATATGATGTCAAATTGTTGTAGGATCAACTGCCATCTGGACAGCCGGCAATTTAACATGGGTTTATTGAACACGTATTTGAGAGGATCCACGCGGGATATGAGATGGGTTGTGTGACCATGGAGGTAATGTTGTAACCTCATGGAAGCCCATGTTAAAGCACATCAAGTCTTCTCAATCAGAGTGTACTTATGTTTACTGCTGCTGAATCTTTTGCTGAGGTAATAGATAGCTCGTTCTTGGCCTCTATCATCTTTCTGTCCCAGCATGCAACCCATGGCATTGTCACTTATGGACAGGTACATGAACAGGGGAACATCATCGCTGGGTGGTACCAACGCGGGAGCTTTGACTATCTGTTCTTTAATTGTAAGGAAGGCCTTTTGGCACTCATCATTCCATTTTATAGAGGAGTTCTTCCTTAATAGCTTGAAGATTGGCTCACAGGTTGCTGTGAGTTGAGAGATAAACCTGCTAATGAAGTTGATTCTTCCCAAAAATCCCCGTATTTCCTTTTCTATCTGAGGAATGGGCATTTAAAGTGATGGCACGGATTTTTGGCGGGATCCGGCTCAATCCTTTGTGGCTTACTAGAAATCCTAGCAACTTGCTCGATTTAACGCCAAAGGCGCATTTTGCTGGATTCAACTTCAAGTTGTACTTACGCAACCTGTTGAACAACTTTTTGAGATGGTCTAGATGGTCATCTTCCTTCCAGGACTTGAAAATGATGTCATCCACGTAAATCTCAATCTCTTTATGCATTAAGTCGTGGAAGAGAGCCATCATAACTCGTTGATAGGTGGCTCCGGCATTGATGAGGCCGAATGATAACCGTTTATAGCAAAAGGTTCCCCAAGGCGTGATGAAAGCAGTTTTCTCATGATCTTCCTCAGCAACCATGATCTGATGATACCCCACAAAACAATCAGCAAAGGAGTACATGTCGTATTGAGCAGTATTGTCAATGAGAATATGGATAAATGGCACGGGAAAGCTATCTTTTAAGCAAGCTTTGTTCAAGTCACGGTAATCCACGCAAACTCGCACCTTCCCTCCGGGTTTAGGTACAGGGACAATGTTGGATATCCACTCAGGATATGTGGACACCATGATGATGCCAGCTTGAAATTGTTTCACAATTTCTTCTTTTACCTTTAAACTCCACTCAGGTTTTAATCGCCTGAGCTTTTTCTTGACTGGCTTAAATCTCTCTTTAATGGGAAGGCGATGAAGGACAATGTCAATGGACAAACCCACCATGTCTTCATGAGACCATGTAAACACGTCCTGGAATTGGGTTAATAGCATAACCATGTCATTCCTTTGGTTTGGGGTAAGGTCTGAACTAATCTGGATTAACTTAGGGCTTTCTAAGGTTTCGAGATTGAAAGAAGTGGTTTGATCAAGGTTTGGGGTAAGGTCTGAACCAATCTGGATTAACTTAGGGCTTTCTAAGGTTTCGAGATTGAAAGAAGTGGTTTGATCAAGGTTGGGTTTAGGTTTGTCTTTGACCCATTCTTAAATTTCTGGAGGCACCTCAATGTCATCCTGTATATCCTCAAGGCTGAATTCATTTCTACATCAAAGGTACAATCCTTGTGGAGAAGAAGAGGCAAATGTCGGCAAGTGCACAGCACATCTAAATTTGAGTCCCGAAACAAAATATGATTTCACTTAGTATATATGAAATGTGTTGATCATACACAATGTTAGTATATCTTGGCAAAATGCTTCGCTAATATTTGTACGTAAAAGTAGCGTTATTATTATATCTACAGGCGTAAAGAGTTTACGCCCACTTTACCCTCGACGACCAATGCAAGGTCTTTGTTCCAATTAGCAAGGGCAAAGTCCGTGGACCGCATGATGATGGAGGGATTGTCATCATCCTCCCTGTCCCGAATGATGGTCATTATGTCTGGGCAATAATCGTCTAGGGTGTATCTATTGGTATGTTCATCATGAACGATGATGTGTATACCTAACATCATTCAGATGACTTCTTGCTTGATTCTTCGTTCCTCTTCTTCCACTATGGGATTTGGAACAAAGACTTCTTTCTCCTTTACCGGTACCGACTTGGGAAATAACATAGCCATTATATTGGTTGGCACCTTTACAGGAGGTCGTGCGGACTCAGAGTTTGAAGGCGAAGATAAACGCTGCATGGTTGAAGCTGAAGGAATCTGCTGATGCTTATGAGGATTCATATGACTAGAACTAGTAGAATAGCCTAGTCCAGATGTTCCAGTTTGCTTGGTTAATCGAATTGGGTACTTGATACCCTGGCAATCTTTACCCAGCCCCTGTCCTGGTTTATGACCCAATGACATCATTTCTTGAGTAGCCGACATTACCTCGATAGAAATCTTGGGTTCGAGTAATGGCATTCCAATAGCATGGTATTGGGTATTGCTTACTTCCGAGGTATGGAAACTGACCGGTTCAACATCTGCATTGGCATTGATGAATGGCACGTCCCCGTGTTGAAGACACTCTGGTTCAGCGTTGACCGTGACCAGGCTATTATTGATAATGTATTTCAACTGTTGGTGAAGAGTGGAGGGGACTGCCCCAGCCATATGGATCCATGGTCATCCCAAGAGCAGGTTGTATCCCGAATCTATCTTGAGTACATGGAAAGATGCGCAGAATATATGGGGACCAATTTCGATTGGTAGTTCAATTACTCCGACCAAATTCCGACGGGCTCCATCAAAAGCTTTGATGATAGTATGGCTACTTCGAATTTGGTTGAGATTGATATTCATCTTCACCAAGGTAGCGTATGGACAGATATTTAGAGATGAACCTCCATCTATCAAGACTCCAGCTAGCATGTATCCAGAGGACAAGACCGCAATGTGCAACGGCTTGCAATGACCGGTCCCCTCGGGCGGTATGTCATCATCAATAAAGGATATCACATTGTTGTTGAAAATGTGATCAACCAGATGTTGAAATTTTTCCGTATCAACTGATGTCGGTAGATAGGCTTCTTCTAAAACCTTCAACAAGACCTTCCGGTGATTCTCGGAAGTTAGGACCAAGTCCAAAATTGAAATCTGATGTGGAGCTTCTCTCAAGCTTAAAAACACTTTGGCTTCGTGATGACCCATGGTGCGGAGGAATTTTTCAATCTTCTCCATGGGTATTTTCCCCTTTGATTTTATGGTAGGCTTCATCACCCGTTGGGGAAGATACAGTGGATTTTCCTTCGACACTGTAGCAGTTGTATGTGAGGTGGATCCTTCACCTTCTCCATAATTCCACAAAACTTTGTGCAAGCTAACAATAGGATATTGTGCTCCGTACGACAAGTTGATTGGCTCGGGAGCGGCCACTTTCAAAGGATTGTGGCTTCCTTTGAGTTGAATTGTTGGCATTGTGAGTGATTGATTAATCCCATCAGTTTCAGTGGATATGACTGCTACCACACTCTTCCACTTAGTAGGACCTATATTCTCACTTGCACGTAACACACTATCATCGTCTGCTAGGTGCAGGACACCACTGTTAATTAAATTTTGGATGAGGTGGCGAAGTGCCCTGCATTCTTATGTACTGTGACTGCGAGAATGCGAGTGATATTGACATACTCCATCAGAGTTGTACCGCCCTGAACGGGGGTTGATTGGAGGTAGAAGTGAACTAATCCTTCCTTCATTGATTAACATCTGAAGGATTTCCTCCATAGGTTGGCCCAAATAGGTGAATTCCCTTTTGTTGGCAAAATCCCGACGGGGTTTGGCATTTGCTCTCTTTGTCACTTTGTCTTCCAGCATTTCATTTTCTGAAAGTGACGAGGAAACATTCATGACAAGAGGTAGGAGACTGGCATGCTCCTGGCTGATTAATTGATGAGTCACTTGATGCTGATAAGTCACCAATTCTGCCAATTGTTCAATTTGCTTGCCTAAAGCTTTTATCTTTCTTTCCATTGTGAACTAGAACTTGGCATAATCCCATTTGTCATCACCGTCTTTGAGGGTCTGGGAGGATTCACAGTTGAAATTGGAGTTCTGTCCATTGCTCCAATTGATCATGTTGACCTCTTCTTCTTTGTGTTGAGGAAGAGGGTTGTCTTGAACATGAGGCTGATCTGGTTTGGTGACCACGATCTCACCGTTGTCTATCAGGTCCTAGATCTTGTGTTTCAAGGCCCAACAATCCTAAGTATCATGTCCAGGTGCCCCAGCATGATAAGCACATTTCCGAGCAGCATTGAAACCCCGTTCATTAGGGTTGGCTGATGGAAGAAGATGCGTAATTCTCTTCTGTGTTGTCAGAAGATTGAGAATGTTCTCGAGGGTGTCCCCTAAGGGTATGAACACTCGAGGGCGTTTGACTTCTCCACCTTTTGGTATTGGAGGGTTCGCAGACTGTGCTTGAAAGGGAGTATAGTTTCTCCTTTGAACAGGCATGTTTTGATTGCCTTTTTGACCCTGTAGTATCAGGGAAACATCTTCCTCTTTCTTTTTATGGACCCTCCGGGGGTTGTTTTCATAATTTTCGGATTGGATGTGATCAGCAACAGCTTTGAGGGCAACTAGGTCTTGAATTTTTCTGGACTTCAATCCCATCTCAGTCATCTCCCCATGTTTGACCATTTCAGAAAATGGTTTGTCGATGCCGGCTAAAACTCTTTCATAGAATGAAGCTTCTTGTATGTCTATGAAAGTCATGACCATCTCTGATTCTGTCATGGAAGGACTAACTTAGGCAGCCAGGCGTCTCCACCTTTGAGCATACTCTCTGAAAGACTCGTTAGACTATTTCTTGATCTTGGCAATTTGATACCGATCAGGAGCCATCTAAGATTGAAAGTTGTATTGAGTGAGGAAAGCATGTGCTAGCTCTTCCCAGCTATGGATCTTTGAGTTGTCTAATCTTGTGTACCACGAACGGGCTTCTCTAGTTAAACTCTTTTGGAACAATTGCATTCTGAGTTTTTCGTCCTCTGCATAAGATCCAAGTTCCCCAATGAACACCTTTAAATGTGTGTAAGGATCTCCTAACCCATCATATTTTTCAAAGTCAGGAGTTTTAAATTTTTCTGGATAATGAACACCAGGGAAAATGCAAAGATCAACATATGAAACACTCCTGTGTGTTCTAATTCATTTGATAGCACGAAGGGTCTCTTGCATTTGGAGGACTTTCTTTTTGATGTCACCAGTGTTTGGATCTCGATTGGGATGGGCGACATCATGAGTTTTGTTGGTCGTATCCAACTGATTCGAGTATTGTAATGACCTGGGTTCCCCCTTGTGTGGAGGATTCAGCATGTATGGGTATTTTTGGACCCTGATTGGACTGGTGTAGTTCTTTGAGTAGAACAACCAAATATGTAATTTGTTTGCTTAATCCGTCGAATTCTTCGTGAGAAACTGGATTAAGGTCAGTCTGGTCAGATGATGATATGATTGACTGTAGGCCTGTAGCCTTTTTGGCTTTCAACCGGGTAGTAGGTCCGATTAGTTCCCTGCGAAAGGCTTGCATAGTTTAGTCCTTAGGGAATATGTGTATAATAACATGCTATGTGATGTGTCCATTTTAGGAATTTAATCCTGCAAAACGGATGTCAGCTGTTTGTAGCATGTTAAAATATGTATGTGTACACATTTCTTCATATTTCTCATTACATGGAGATATATATGGAATGTAATTACAAGTAATTGTGTTTACAAGTAATTTGAAATGAGAGAGCATGAAAAGACTTTCCTCCATTTTGGGTTTATCAGATGTTGACCTATCTTAGGTTACTTTCGCGGATTTTTGGCATGAAGGTTCCCAAATCATCGCAATTTACTCAACGGGAAATTAATTCGGTCTTTCAACTGGAGCGAATTTGGGTGGTGCCTTTCCTGAGCCTCGGGGAATTAGTCTTCCCACGAGTCCAGTAATCAAACACCAACGGGATAGCCTCCTGGTGGAGGGACCACACAACATACATTCACATACATCGCGTCTCACCGTATGAAAATGATGACATGTGTGAAGCACTAATATAACAGGCAGATATAGTGCGAAGCACTAAGTGCAATAAGGAAATGCATCCGTACACATTCATCAAATGTAAATGCAACATCCACACACAAGCAGATAACAGTTTCGAAAAGATTATAATAGCGGCTTAAGTCCTCTTACTGGTGTCCCCAGCAGAGTCGCCACCTGTCGACGTCGGGATTTTTAATTGTCCCTTTCCGTTACTTGTTCTTTGGTGTTCTCATTTTAGGTGAAATTTGTTTGAAAAAACAAGTGAAAAATGTCCAACATGTATAATGTCGAAGATGGACTGTTAAGAGTCGCCAGTTGGTTTTTTAAATGGTTGTACCAACACAACCGAGAAAAGGTTTGCACATTGACCCAGTGATGTGACACTGTTAAATGGGTCGGTGAAACCGAGATTCATTAAGGTCCGGGGACTTGGTTATGCAGAGGGAAGGTGTTAGGCACCCCCCGACATCCGTGTTAGCACGGTGACCGCCTCTTTTCAAGAAACTATTATCTGAATATGTGTGTGTGTGTGGGTCAATATGCTGTTATTTGGAAGTAGTGTGAGGCCTCGTTCGCACCTATATACACAGGGTTTGAATTTATGTAAAAATTCAGTTTTTAACAAGATATAGCAATGATGTTTTATAAAAAAGGTTTTTCAAACCCTGATGCTCAATAGTAATTGAGACCTTTTACACTCCCATTTTATTAAGTGTTCGGCTTGATTGATTTTATTTTACAGATGTGAGGCATCCAAATGCGAAAATAATATACAAAATAATGCCGACTTTCTCATCAGGTATGGAAACCATCTCGAGGAAATTGAGACATCGCAGAATAATTTACAAAGTCAACATAAATTTGAAAATGTACATCACGGAATCGAATCTAGATCCAATAGGTTGGATCTGTGATCACATGATTCCTAGGCGCACATGATACCGCAATTTGTATGAAAGTAGTAAGCAGGTATATATATAAAAGCTGTAAATATATATATACAGACATGATCACCAACCACGAAGCACCTCCATGGGGGATCAGAAATGTAAATAAAGCTATAAAAGCTATCAACCGCCACAGAGGAAACTCCAGGTGGGACGAAACGTAAATAAAGCTATAAAGCTATCAACCACCACGGAGGAAACTCCAGGCGGGACAAAATGTAAATAAAGACGTACAAAGCAATCAACTACCACTTAAGTGAACTCGAGCGAGATTAAACGTAAAGAAAAGCGTAAAAGCGATCAACCACCACAAAGTAAACTCCGGTGGGGGACGATATATATATATATATATATATATATATATATATATATATATATATAGTTTATAAACGCACTGTGCATGTAAAATCTAGGCTCATCGAACAAAGTTCGACAACAATTCATATATATAAGTATATATATATATATATATATAATATATATATATATATATATATATATATATATATATATATATATATATAAGCGAGTAAACGCATAGGATGTAAAAATCGGGCTCATCGAGCGAGTTCGACAACAGATTTATATATATATATATATATATATATATATATATAAGTTGAGTAAACGCACTAGGCCAAGTTCAGGCTCATCGAATAAAGTTCGACACACAGTTCATATATATATATATATATATATATATATATAAGTAAATAAACGCTCGCATCAAGTTCAGGCTCAATCGAGGCATAACTCGAGAATGTTAGTCCATCAATATAAATATATATATATATATATATATATATATATATATATATAATGAAAGAAAAAAGCGTGACACCCCAAATCCGGTACTTCCATTTCCACGAGATTTGGTGTTCTTCGTCTAAACATCATTCATCTATCTACCCATAAATAAATGCAAACCATGCAATAGATAGAAATAATAATAAATCTCCCCTTATGGGGTTACATCAACTACATAATAAATAAATCCTGTGTTACTCTAACCTTAAATCATACGTGCGTGAAACATAAACAAATAAGTCTTAAGTAACATCAATTCTAATTATCATTACATAACTGTGACACCCCCAAATCTGGGTACTTCAATTCCATGGGATTTGGTGTTCACTGTACAAATATCATCTATCTATCTACCCATAAAAAATGCAAGCCATGTAATAGATAGAATAAAAATCTTACCCTTAAGGGTTACAACATCCGAATAATAATAATACAATCCCAGGTTAAACTAACCTTAAACATCTGTGCGGAATCATAAACAAATAAGTCTTAAACAAGTCTTCATCACTTGTTAACCTTGCCCTTGCCTTTACTAGTGGAAGGTTCATCAGTTCTTTCGTTCTTAACTGCAATGTTATTATTAAGCAAGAGTGAGCCCGATTGCCCACAAGTATAACAATATAACAATGAATAATAACATGCGAGAGAAATAATAACATCTGAAATAAAAGCTCAACTTTTGAATCAAGAATGAATAGCAAGAATCAAAAGATTTCTGAGGGTCATAAGACCTTGAACTATGTCCTAGGTTATCAAGGGTTATTCTTGAAACCTTTAACAGTCATAAGAATATGGACCTTTCTACTCGCATTTCAGGGGGATCACCTTAGTACCATCTTGCATGCACAATATCTTAACGCTAACGCATAAGTAAATCCCTTTGCAGGGTTGTTCATCTCAATTTGACATTCAAGTCCGCACCAAAGGAAGTTTGGTTTGGATAATTCATCAAGGGTTCTGAAATTTAGAACGCTCATCAACTATGGACTAATCGAATCAATAAGGGTTCGCTAGTCTAATAAGGTTCAATAATAATGATATTCAAATTGAATAATAATCTCAAGAGGTATACAATAGGACAATTATTGTATAACTGAATCATGCTTTGAAAAGATAATCAATCTTTAGTATAACATTTGAACTTGAATAATAGTAATGATAATTTACTCGAGGTAAATAATAAACTTGAACAAATAATGACAAGTAGGGTTAGGAAACTTGCCTCGTGTGTAGATTACACTTTAACTAAACTCGTTCTTTGATTTAAATCCTACATATCATTCACATTCACAATACCAGTTAATTATAACTTAACTAATCATCATAAACTCATTCTCTTTGTCTACTTTGATTATTAACTATACTTAATTAATTTACCACTTTATCACATAATTTACACATCATGGATAACAAGCTAATTATGTATTCAATAATTCAATCCACATGTAATTATGTTATTTACATGCTAAGTATGTATTTTAACATCTCATTATACTTATAACAAAGTTTTATGTTCATTAAATCAAGTTGCTATCACGTTGCTAGACTTGAATATTAAAAATATTTCATTTCTGGACATTCTGCAGAGAGTGCCATGCTACTGTAGTGGCCCAAATTGGACAATCATGGCGTTGTGGTATGATGTGGTGGCTGGCCATGTGCTGAACCATAAGCGTTAATTTGGGCCATGCATGACGAATTGAAACTGCTCGCAATTCACAAAATTGCGAGAACACGACCAAAATTTCCTAATAAATTATCACTACACGAATTTAATCATACCCACATGTTAAAATTCATATATAATCATTACCCAACATTTATAAAGTGACTTTAACCATTTAAAACACATAATCACAGAATTAAATTATGCAAATTGTACTATTCTTGATGTTCTTGAAGGTTTTGAAAATAATTCATGAAAATTGACACTACGGATTCGTTATAACACCGAATCCGTTCATTTAAACTTTGGTCTCTTCGTATCAACATGCATAATAAACTAAGAGTGTAAATTTTACGAAAAAATTTATGTTTAACATACTAAAATCACGTATAAGGCCATATGGCCATAACCCAAACTCTGTAATTTTGCAGCAATCATATACGACATGTTTTCATGAATTTGATGATATGGTTTACATAATATATATAATTAAATACGATGTGATATGTCATAACACATACGCAACCCATAATCATTACTCCTATCCCAATTACAGAGGTTCACAGAAAAATGAAAGTCATATTCATGAAAACTTTTAAAGACGTAAAATAAACATTTGGGTTGAAGAGAATTACCCAAGCGTAGATGAAAAGGATGACAATTACTCTCTAATCTTTCTCAAAGATTTCTCAAATTCTCTCTGAAATCTCTCGGCTCTCAATTAAGCGAAATGAAAAATACGTAAGTTAAACTCAATCGAGCCTTTATATGCATGAGTTGAGGTCGATTATTCCATTCGTTGTTTAACCGCCTCAACTCCTCCTAAGGCCTCATTTGGCTAACAAACTAAGTTCAAAGCTCTTTATTTTAATAAAACTTTTTATCATATAGTTACAATAATGTCACACTCCTTTATTAATTAAATCAATATCTTATTTAATTTATTTTAAATAAAATATAATAAATTCTCATAAATTCACATAGTCACATAATTAAATTTCTCATAAATAAATAATGTCAAATTATTAACTCTCTAATAATTAAATTAATTAAATACCAATAGGCTTATTAAATATTTTTTTTAATACAATAAGCTCACATAATCACATACTTGATAATAAAAATTCTCCACATTAATTTAATAAATGTAACACATATAATTAAATTAATCTATCAAAATTGCATCAATTAATTAATTAATCTAATAATTAAATCATCGAAAATATTTATTTACTTCAATAAATATTAAAATTAAATTACAAAAATCTCGTTCATTACATCTTTCCCCCTTAAAAGGATTACGTCCCCGAATCACGACTCAATAAATTCAACCTGATTACATTCTCTCCCCCTTACAAAGATTCTGTCCCCAGAATCGCTTACACATAATTAAGTAAATAAATGAGAGTAATTCTTCATCATATTCTCTTCAATTTCCCACGTAGCTTCTTCAGCGTTGTGGTTCTTCCAAATTACCTTATTAGAAGGTATAACTTTATTTCTGAGAACTTGTTCTTTTCGGTCGATAATTTGGACAGGAATTTCTTCGTAAGATAAGTCTTTTTCAAAATCGAGGGTTCGTATTCAATTACATGCTTGTAATTGGCTTTGTAAGTCGTAATACGAAACATGGAAGGCGTTGTGGACATTCTCGAGTGCTGGAGGTAAGGCTACCTCGTACGCGACTTCTCCGATTCTATGTAATACTTCAAATGGTCCAATGAATCTTGGACTCAATTTTCCTTTCTTTCCGAACCTGATCTTTCCCTTCCAAGGAGAGACCTTCAAGAAAACATAACTACCTGATTCAAATTCGATATTTTTACGATGTGGATCAGCGTATTTCTTCTGTCTATCTTGAGATGCTACCAGTCGGGCTCGGATAACTTTGACTATTTCTGCTGTCTGTTGTACCAATTCTGGCCCTAGCAATTGTCTTTCGCCAACTTCATCCCAATAAAGTTGAGTTCTGCACTTTCTGCCGTATAACGCTTCGTAAGGCGGCATGCCAATACTAGCGTGGTAACTGTTGTTGTAGCCGAACTCTACTAACGGTAGGTGATCATCCCAATTTCCTTTGAAGTCCATCACACATGCTCTTAGCATATCTTCTAACGTTTGAATTGTTCGTTTGCTCTGTCCGTCTGTTTGAGGGTGATAAGCTGTACTCATTCGCAATTGCGTACCCATGCATTCCTGTAGACGTTTCCAGAAGTTTAATGTGAAGCGCGGATCTCTGTCGGAAACAATTGACACTGGCACTCCGTGCCTCAAAACAATCTCTTTTACGTATAACCTTACCAACTAATCTAAGTTGAATATGATTTTTATCGGAAGGAAGTGTGCGGATTTCGTCAGCCGGTCAACGATAACCCATACTGCGTCGTAGCCTTTCTAAGTCGTCGAAAAGCCAACCACAAAGTCCATTGTAATATGTTCCCATTTCCATTCTGGGATCTCTAACGGTTGTAGCAATCCACTCGGTCTCTGATGTTCTGCCTTCACTTTCTGACAGGTCAGACACTTGGCAACACATTCTGCAACATCATGTTTTAAATTCGGCCACCAGAAATGTTGTCGAAGATCTTGATACATCTTGGTACTACCAGGGTGAATCGAATATTGTGAACTATGAGCCTCGCTCAAAATGTCTTCTTTAATCTCTGTGACTGGTGGTACCCAAATTCTACTCTCGAATCTCAATATTCCTTCCTTATCCATCTTAAATCTCGGTTAAGTTCCTTCAGATATCTTCTTTGTCACCTTTTTACATTCTTCGTCCTGAAGCTGAGCCTCCTTTACTTTATCTAGTAGAGTTGTACCAGATTGCATCTGAAATAGCTTCTCATCAATCTCCATAGGATACTTCACTTCCAACTCTAGTTTCTCCATTTCTGCAATTAGCTCCTCCTGAGCAGTCAACATCATCAATTTCTCACGACCCTTTCTACTTAAGGCGTCGGCAACCACATTTGCTTTACCCGGATGGTATAAAATCTCATAGTCGTAATCCTTAATTAATTCCAACCATCTTCTTTGACGCATATTCAAATCCTTCTGCGTGAAAATATATTTCAGACTCTTGTGGTCCGTATATATTTCACACTTCTCCCCGTAGAGATAGTGCCTCCAAATTTTCAAAGTAAAAACAACTGCAGCTAACTCCAAGTCATGAGTCGGGTATCCCTTCTCGTAATCCTTCAACTGTCATGATGCATACGCAATGACTCTGCCGTTTTGCATAAGCACACAACCAAGTCCTTTATGCGACGCATCGCTAAAAACAACAAAATTTCCTGTATCATCCGGAAGGGATAACACAGGTGACGTACTCAACCTCTTCTTCAATACTTGAAAACTTTCCTCACACTTATCCGTCCAAACAAATTTCATGACTTTTCGAGTTAAATTCGTTAACGGAGTTGCGATCTTGGAAAAGTCTTGTATGAATCTTCTATAATATCCTGCTAATCCAAGAAAATTTCTTACTTCCGACGGCGTTCTCGGCTGATCCTAGTTAATCACGGCTTTGACTTTAGATGGATCTACCGAAATTCCGTTTTTATCGATCACGTGACCAAGAAATTGTACCCGTTCAATCCAAAATTTGCATTTCAAAAACTTGGCGTACAACTTCTCCCTTCTCAATACTTCCAACGTTAATCTCAAATGCTCTTTGTGTTCTTCTTTGGTTTTCGAATAAACCAAAATGTCATCTATAAATACCACTATGAACTTGTCCAAAAATGGCTTGAACACACTATTCATTAGTCCCATAAATGCTGCAGGAGCATTCGTAAGACCAAACGACATTACTAAAAATTCGTAGTGACCATATCGTGTTCTAAACACTGTCTTCGGTACATCCTCTAGCCTCACCTTCAGTTGATGATAACCGCTTCTCAAGTCTATCTTGGAAAAGTATCTCGCTCCCTTTAATTGATCAAACAGGTCGTCGATCCTCGGTAATGGATATCTGTTTTTAATCGTGACCTTATTGGTTCTCTGTAATCAATCTGAGTAGCTCGATCCAAATCCTTCTTTTCACAAACAACACTTAAGCACTCCCCCACGGCGATACGCTCGGTAGAATGTACTTCTTGTCCAATAATTCTTGTAGTTGTACCATTAGTTCTTTCATCTCTACTGGTGCCATTCGGTATGGTGCCTTCGATATTGGAGCATTTTCTGGCTCCAAATCGATCACGAAATCTACCTCTCTATCTGGTGGAAGTCCTGGTAAATCGTCTGGAAATACGTCGACGAAGTCACTCACAATGGGTATCTCTTCGACTTTCGGATTCTCTTTTTGACTGTCGACTATGTAAGCTAAGTATCCTACATAGCCTTGTCTTAATAACTTCCTGGCCTGCATCATCGTCAGACAACTCGCTTGTCTAGGCGACTTGCTACCATAAAACACAACCTTTGACGGGGTCATAAGGTTAATACACTTCTTTTGGCAATCAATTACAGCCCCGTAATTGAATAACCAGTCCATTCCTAATATAACGTCGAATTCCCCAAGTCGAATAGGGATAAGATCTACATTCATGATATTACCCTTAATATCCACTCTACGATTCTTATATACGTATTTTATGAGGATTATTTCTCTATTCGCAATTTTTATGTTCATGGGGTAATCCAATTCATTCTTAGGCAAATCTAAATTCTTGGCAAAATCATCGGATATAAAGGAACAAGTAGCACCCGAATCAAATAATACGTAAGCATTAATTTTATTGATCGGAATGATACCTGACACCATATCACGGGATTGAACTGCATCTTGCACCGTCATGTTGAAAGTCCGGGCGGTCGGTCGATTTGTTGTGGTTGGTTCGGTGATGGTTAAGGCATTTCCACTGTTATTTCCCTGATTTCCTCCTGATCTTGACCCTCCCGATCCCTTCTTGGGACAGTCTCTTGCCAGATGGTCCTTCGAACCACAAGTAAAACAAGCACCCTTCTTTGGGTTTGGACAGTTTGGTGCTATGTGGCCTTCTTGACCACAATTGTAGCACATTCTTTTTCCTTTCATACAAACTCCCAGATGGGCTTTCCCGCAAGTCGGGCATACTTCGATTCTTTTCTTCTGACTACTACCTTCTTGATTCCCGATGATGAGTTGTCATTCCATCTTTTCTTCTGATTGAAATTTCCACCTCCTGTGCCACTTCCACTGGCATTGTTATTTCCTTCACCTTCACTCTTCTTCTTCTGATCTTGATTGTATTTGGTCACCACATCGCTCCCACCTTCAGCGAGAATGGCCTTTTCCAATACTCCAGCAAACGTGTTTAGCTGAAACATTGATACCTTGTTGTACACCCAAGGCTTTAGTCCTTGTTCGAATCTTCTGGCTTTTCTTTCGTCCGTGTGTACTTGATACGGGGAGAACCTCACTAACTCGTTGAATTAAGCAGCATAGTCAGGTACGCTCATGTTTCCCTGCTTCAGTTCCAGAAATTGAAACTCCATCTAATTCTGCGAACTAGTTGGGAAATACATTTCGAAAAACATCTCTTTAAATCTCTCCCACGTAATTACACCTTCACCTCCTCGTACCTTGTTTGCTTGCCACCAGTAGCTAGCCTCAGACTTCAGCATAAACGTTGCAAAAGCGATCTTCTGGTCTTCTCTAACCCTAGTAACGTCGAAAACCTTCTCCATCTCCATAACCCACGTTTGAGCCTCGATTGGGTTCATGGAACCTTTGAACTCTGGCGGTCCCACCGCCTTGAAGTCTTTAAATGTTGTGTTTGGTGGAGCTTGAGGTTGATTATTCATGGCTCCAGTCAGTAAGTTCACCAACTGCTGAATGGGATTAGCGTTGGCATTATTGTTATTATTGGTTGACTCTTCCTGAGCAGGTTGACGTTGTTGTCTTCTCCTTGGCGGCATTTTTCTGTTAAATAAACCCTTATTAGAACTTTATTTATTTCTCTAAATAGTTAAGGCATTACTTAACAATTTAACATACTCATTTAACACATCATCTCAAACAACTTGATATATTTATATTCAAATCAAAGTTTTAACATCAAACTATAGCATCACTGCTATTTACATCAACTATTCTGGAATAAAGAATTCACAGGATTTAAACATTTAAAATATTCCTTCGTTCATAAACACGTCAGAATTTACATCTAAAACTAATTAAGTTCTTCACATAATTAAACAAATCATATCACCGCTCCATTGAGAATTCTTGATTAGCCTTTACTACTCCTCTTCTAAGATGCGATACATCGTCTGCGATCCATCATGTACAATAGTAGTCCTTGAATTGGATCGGGTACCTCAAAACTCGATCTTGAGTCTCATTCATTGCCTTATTAAGTGTAGAAATACGTTTCCCCAATCTTCGCTTTCTTGGCACGACTATCATCTCTCGCACGATCACTCGGCGTGATTCTCTTACCCACCTTCCTCTGCTATGTTCGACCTTTGGAGTTTTCCTTGATTCCTTCTTGACTTCTCTATCTCCTCGGTCTTATCTTCGGTTTGACCCTTCTCATGGACCAAATCCCATTCTACATTTCCCAGTCGTGAGTGAAGAGTCGAAATCTCCCTCTCCTTCTGCTCTAAAGTAATATGCTAGATAACCGATCGCTCAGCCAAATCTTGGACCTCGTCTCGTAATTCTACGTTACGGTTGTATAACGTGTCATACATCTCAGCATCAACGGTGTACCGTGGTAACTCCTATTCTTCCTCTTCCTCTTCCTCAACAAATTCCTCCTCAGGATCCTCCTCAGGATCAGTCTTGGGCTCATGCTCCTGACCAACAACAGTGATCAATGGAGATGACTCCCTCTGTACCAGTTGCTCCCTAATGACATGAATGTCTGGGGCTCCTCCTCTGTTTGCATACTATAGGTACAGGGGTTCATCCTCGATGGGTACTATAGGTACACGGGTTCTTCTTTTGACTTGACTAGTTTCACCAACATTCGACATCCTGACAACAAAATTTTAAGTTTTAGTTACTAAGTCGTATCATCTAACGCATACTTTAACACATAAACACATAAGGTCTTTTATTATCTTCAATGAATTACATAAATTCATTTCTTATAACTCGAGTTTTCCATCACTATCTTCTTTCTATAAGGCTACTACCTAAGGTTGTTCCCACACCTAAGGTTCACAACCTACAGCTTTGATACCAACTTGTGACACCCCCAAATCCGGTTACTTCAATTCCACGGGATTTGGTGTTCACTGTACAAATATCATCTATCTATCTACCCATAAAAAATACAAGCCATGCAATAGATAGAATAAAAATCTTCCCCTTAAGGGTTACAACATCCGAATAATAATAATACAATCCCAGGTTAAACTAACCTTAAACATCTGTGCGGAATCATAAATAAATAAGTCTTAAACGACATCATGAACTCAAGTCTTAAGTATAAATACATCGTCTAATAAAAATAACAAGTCTTCATCACTTGTTAACCTTTCCCTTGCCTTTACTAGTGGAAGGTTCATCAGTTCTTTTGTTCTTAACTGCAATGTTATTATTAAGAAAGAGTGAGCATGATTGCCCACAAGTATAACAGTATAACAATGAATAATAACATGCGAGAGAAATAATAACTTCTGAAATAAAAGCTCAACTTTTGAATCAGGAATGAATAGCAAGAATCAAAAGATTTCTGAGGGTTATAAGACCTTGAACTATGTCCTAGGTTATCAAGGGTTATACTTGAAACCTTTAACAGTCATAAGACTATGGACCTTTCTACTCGTACTTAGGGGGATCAGCCCTTAGTACCATACTGTGCACAATATCTTAACGCTAACGCATAAGTAAATCCCTTTGCAGGGTTGTTCATCTCAGTTTGACATTCGAGTCCGCACCAAAGGAAGTTTGGTTTGGATAATTCATCAAGGGTTCTGAAATTTAGAATGCTCATCAACTATGGACTAGTCGAATCAATAAGGGTTCGCTAGTCTAATAAGGTTCAATAATAATGATATTCAAATTGAATAATAATCTCAAGAGGTATACAATAGGACAATTATTGTATAACTGAATCATGCTTTGAAAAGATAATCAATCTTTAGTAACATTTGAACTTGAATAATAGTAATGATAATTTACTCGAGGTAAATAATAAACTTGAACAAATAATGACAAGTAGGGTTAGGAAACTTGCCTCGTGCGTAGATTACACTTTAACTAAACTCGTTCTTTGATTTAAATCCTACATACCATTCACATTCACAATACCAGTTAATTATAACTTAACTAATCATCATAAACTCATTCTCTTTGTCTACTTTGATTATTAACTATACTTAGTTAATTTACCACTTTGTCACATAATTTACACATCATGGATAACAAGCTAATTATGTATTCAATAATTCAATCCACATGTAATTATGTTATTTACATGCTAAGTATCTATTTTAACATCTCATTATACTTATAACAAAGTTTTATGTTTATTAAATCAAGTTGCTATCACATTGCTAGACTTGAATATTAAAAATATTTCATTTCGGAAATTACGTAGAGAAAATTGTAAGCTGCTTACTTTTGTATTTAAGTCTTGGCGTATTTGCAATTTGGACATCTGTGTCTTTGTCATGTAGCATGGCATACATGGTATGCCAAGTGACTATGATGCCTTAAGCGTTGAATTTGGATGGCATGCACATGAACGTAAACTATTACGTAATTCACAAAATTTGCGAACCGTACCAAAAATTTCAATTAAATTATCACTACACTAATTTAATCATACCCACATGTTAAAATTAAGTATATAATCATTACCCAACATTTATAGAGTGACTTTAACCATTTAAAACACATAATCACGTAATTAAATTATGCAAATTGTACTGTTCTTGATGTTCTTGAAGGTTTTGAAAATAATTCATGAAAATTGATACTACGGATTCGTTATAACACCGAATCTGTTCATTTAAACTTTGGTCTCTTCGTATCAACATGCATAATAAACTAAGAGTGTAAATTTTACGAAAATATTTATGTTTGACATACTAAAATCACGTATAAGGCCATATGGCCATAACCCAAACTCTGTAATTTTGCAGCAATCATATACGACATGTTTTCATGAATTTGATGATATGGTTTACATAATATATATAATTAAATACGATGTG
This sequence comes from Panax ginseng, assembly GCA_020205605.1. Lineage (NCBI taxonomy): Eukaryota > Viridiplantae > Streptophyta > Magnoliopsida > Apiales > Araliaceae > Panax > Panax ginseng. Next base: position 47,544,419 of record CM035147.1, on the reverse strand, counting down.
ATATGTCATAACACATACACAACCCATAATCATTACTCCTATCCCAATTATAGAGGTTCACAGAAAAATGAAAGCCATATTCATGAAAACTTTTAAAGACGTAAAATAAACATTTGGGTTGAAGAGAATTACCCAAGCGTAGATGAAAAGGATGACAATTACTCTCTAATCTTTCTCAAAGATTTCTCAAATTCTCTCTGAAATCTCTCTGGCTCTCAATTAACTAAAATGAAAAATACGTAAGTTAAACTCAACTGAGCCTTTATGCGTAGAGTTGAGGTCAGTTATTCCATTCGTGGTTTAACTGTCCCCAACTCCTCCTAAGGCCTCATTTGGCTAACAAACTAAGTTCAAAGCTCTTTATTTTAATAAAACTTTTTATCATATAGTTACAATAATGTCACACTCCTTTATTAATTAAATCAATATCTTATTTAATTTGTTTTAAATAAAATATAATAAATTCACATAAATTCACATAGTCATATAATTAAATTTCTCATAAATAAATAATGTCAAATTATTAACTCTCTAATAATTAAATTAATTAAATACCAATAGGCTTATTAAATATTTCTTTTAATACAATAAGCTCACATAATCACTTACTTCGATAATAAAAATTCTCCACATTAATTTAATAAATGTAACACATATAATTAAATTAATCTATCACAATTGCATCAATTAATTATTTAATCTAATAATTAAATCATCGAAAATATTTATTTACTTCAATAAATATTAATATTAAATTACAAAAATCTCGTTCGTCACAATAACCACATAAATAATCAATCTTCATTACTTGTTAAGCTTGCCCTTGCCTTTACTAGTGGAAGGTTCGTCTGCTCTTTCGTTCTTAACTGCAATGTTATTATTATGCAAGAGTGAGCACGATTGCCCACAAGTATAACAATATAACAATGAATAATAACATGCGAGAGAAATAATAACTTCGAATATAAAAGCTCAACTTTTGAATCAAGAATGAATAACAAGAATCAAAAGCAATTCTGAGGGTCGTAAGACCTTGAACTATGTCCTAGGTTGTCAAGTGTTTATTCTTGAAACCTTTAATAGTCATAAGACTATGGACTCTTCTTCTCGTACTTAGGGGGATCAGCCCTTAGTACTATACTGTGCACAATATCTTAACGCTAACGCATAAGTAATCCCCTATACAAGGTTGTTCATCTGAGTTTGACATTCGAGTCCGCGCCAAAAGAAGTTTGGTTTGGATAATTCATCAAGGGTTCTGAAATTTAGAATGCTCATCAACTATGGACTAGTCGAATCATGAAGGGTTCGCTAGTCTAACAAGATTCACAATAACTGATATATAAATCGAATAACAATTCCAAGAGATATACAATAGAATAATTATTGTATAACAACATCATGCTTTAAAAGATTAATATACTATTGATATAACAACATGGGCTTAGTCAAAATAACAAGAACTTGCTAGATGAAAAGAGACGACTTATAATTCATATAATGATAACGAGTAGGGTTAGAAAACTTGCCTCGTGCGTAGATTACACTTTAACTAAACTCGTTCTTTGATTTAACTCCTACATATCAATTACGTTCACAATACCAGTCAATTATAACTTACTAAACATCACACGTTTATTCTTTGTCTAACTCGAATTCAAGACTATACTTAGTCATATTACCATACTTGTTTCCACATAATATTACACTATACGAACAACAAGCTAATTATATAATCAACAATTCAATCAACATGTAATTGTCTTCTTGACTTGGTAAAACTCACTTTAATATCTCACTATATATCTAACAAGTTTTTATATTCATTAGACAAGGTTACTAATACATTTCTATACTTGAACATTAAAAAAATGCATTTTACGGACATTACGCTAAGTAAATGGCAATATTTCACTTTTGTTTGGTCTTGGCACCGTATGGCTGCATACTGGTACTTTACTTAGCGTACATGGAAATAAACTAGGAGTTGGCACATGTGCGCGACACTTCTGCATCAATTCCCAGTTCGCGAAGAACACAGAATTCAGTGAAATAAACACTACATAATCATTAATTCTCCAAATTAAACATACCCAATGTTAGAATTCATATATAATCAATACCCAACATTTATAGAGTGATTTTAACCCATTAAAACACATAATCACATAATTAAATTATGCAAATTGTACTGTTCTCGATGTTCTTGAAGTGTTGAACATAAATTCCTAAAATTCAACGCCACGGATTCGTTATAAAACCAAATCCAACCATTCAAATTTCATTTTTGTTCGTTTTATCATGCATAATCACATATAAGTGGAAATTTTGTAGAAAAATTTATGGTTGACATATTAAAATTACGTATAAGGGCCATATGGCCATATAACGTACTCTGTAAATTTTTGAAACAACAAGTCATAATATTATGAAACTTATGATATGGAATCATATACAATATATATAAAACATGCTATGCTACTCGAATTATTACATATATCCCTAACATAATTTCCCCATTTACAGAGATTCAACAGAACTTAAATGAAAGCCATTTTTCAAAAAAAAACTAACCGACGTAAAATGGAATTGGGTTGAAGAGATTACCCAAGCGTAGAATTAATGGAAGATGAATTCCTTCTCAGATGACTCTCACAATCCTCTTAACAATCTCTGAATTCTCAACTCTTTCTCTGTATCTCTCTCTGTTACGCTTTCTAGACTTAGGCAAATAATGAAGAAGAAGGAAAAGAAGACGTAAACTAAATAAGGAACAACTGACGCGTTGGTGGTCAGTTACCCAGTCATGGGTTAACTGCCCCCAACTCCCTTTAGGGCCATGTTTGTCTAGCTAGAATAGGTTTCAAAAACCATTTAATTTAATAAAATTTTATCATATAGTTTAATTAATGTCACACTCATAAAATAAATCAATATCTTATTTAATTTATTTTAAATAAAATATAATAATTTCTCATTAATTCATATAGTCACATAATTCAAATTCTCATTGATTAATAATGTCAAATTCTTAAATCTCTAATTAATAATTAAATTAATTAAAATAATATTAGGCTTATTAAATATTTCTTTTAATACAATAAGCTCACATAATGACATACTTCGAATAACAAAAATTCTCCACATTAATTTAATAAATATAACACATATTGTGACACCCCCAAATTCGGGTACTTCAATTCCACGGGATTTGGTGTTCACTGTACAAATATCATCTATCTATCTACCCATAATAAATGCAAACCATGCAATAGATAGAAATAATAATAAATCTCCCCTTATGGGGTTACATCAACTACATAATAAATACAATCTCAGGTTACTCTAACCTTAAACATCTGTGCGGAATCATAAACAATTAAGTCTTAAACAACATCATTAACTTAAGTCTTAAACAAATACATCATCATATAAAACAACAAGTCTTCATCACTTGTTAACCTTGCCCTTGCCTTTACTAGTAGAAGGTTAAATTGGTTCTTTCGTTCTTAACTGCAATGTTATTATTACGCAAGAGTGAGCACAAATGCCCACAAGTATAACAATGAAATAACAGTATAATAACATGCGAGTGAATCAAAGACATCTGAATAAAATCTCAACTTTTGAATCAAGAATGAATAACAAGAATCAAAAGATTTCTGAGGGTCATAAGACCTTGAACTATGTCCTAGGTTATCAAGGGTTATACTTGAAACCTTTAACAATCATAAGACCATGGACCTTTCTACTCGTACTTAGGGGGATCAGCCCTTAGTACCATACTGTGCACAATATCTTAACGCTAACGTATAAGTAAATCCCTTTACAGGGTTGTTCATCTCAGTTTGACATTCGAATCCGCACCAAAGGAAGTTTGGTTTGGATAATTCAATAAGGGTTCTAAAATTTAGAACGTTCATCAACTAAGGACTAGTTGAATCAATAAAGTTCACTAGTCTAATAAGGTTCAACAATAATGATATTCAATTAAAATAATAATCTCAAGAAGTATACAATAGAACAATTATTGTATAACATTTGAACTTGAATAATAGTAATGATAATTTACTCGAGGTAAATAATAAACTTGAATAATAATGACAAGTAGGGTTAGGAAACTTGCCTCGTGCGTAGGCTAAATGATTACTACTTCCGTTCACCACAAATCCTACACACATACCATATGTATTCACGACATTCATTAGTTACATTTTCACTTAATTATTTAATATAAACTCCACTTTATTTAACAAATTATTACCCTTCTAATTTAATTACTTAATTAAATTAGAATATTTTCATTCTCTTACTATTATTACACTCGAATAAATTATTTAATAATAATTTCCATCGAATATTTATTTTATTCAATAAATATCTCAATTGAAATATTTACTTTATTTCATAAATATTTTAATAAAAATTTTCATCGAATATTTATTTTATTCCATAAATATCTCAATTAAAATATTTAATTTATTTTATAAATATTTTAATAATAATTTTCATCGAATATTTATTTTATTCCATAATATCTCAATTAAAATATTTAATTTATTTTATAAATATTTTAATAATAATTTTCATCGAATATTTATTTTATTCCATAAATATCTCAATTAAAATATTTAATTTATTTTATAAATATTTTAATAATAATTTTCATCAAATATTTATTTTTATTTTTATTTTGACCGTCGGGGTGGAGTAATTTAGTTTAGTAAGCATGCCGTAAGGAAGCTAAGTTACCAGTGCTCATTTTCTATGGTTTCTGCGATTCTGCGATTCATGAACATAACAAGGCCAAATTAGGCCAAAATCAATCACACGTAAAATTATACATGAATATGGTCATAACTTCCAATTAGTTATTTTTTACACGAATTTAGACTTACCCAATCATTGTAATACATATATAATCATTACTTAACCTATCTAGCATGATTTTTAACAAGTTACAACATATAATTTACAAAATCAACACATTTACTTTCACTATTCTTGATGTTCTTGAAAGTTTTGAAAATAAAACATGAAAATTGTCACTACGGATTCGTTATAACACCGAATCCGTTTATTTAAACTTTGGTCTCTTCGTATCAACAAGCATAATAATATACGAGTGTAAAATTTAGGGATAATATACGATCAATACATAAAATATCACGTATAAGACCATAAGGCCAAAACCCATACTCTGTAATTTTGTAGAAATCATATACGATGTAATATTATGAAACTGATGATATGGAATCATGCAATATATATATATATATATAATACGATTTGATTCATCTTAACCCATAAATAACTCATAAATATTACTCCTTTCTCAATCATAGAGGCTTTACAGAAACTTTGAAAGCCATTTTCTTATAAAAACTTAATGATGTAAAATAGAATTTGGGAAGGAGAATTACCCAGAGTATAATTAATGGAAGATGAATTCCTTCTCAGATGACTCTCACAATCCTCTTAACAACTCTGACTTCTCAACTCTTTCTCTGTATTTCTCTCTTTTATGTTTTCTAGACTTAGGCAAATAATGAAGAAGAAATAAAAGAATATGTAAACTAAATAATGAACAACTGACGCGTTGGTGGTCATTTACCCAGTCATGGGTTAACTGGCCCCAACTCCCTTTAGTGCCATGTTTGCCTAGCTAGAATAGGTTTCAAAAACCATTTACTTTAATAAAACTTTATCACATAGTTAATTCATGTCACACCCACTTGCACAATAATCAAATATCTTATTTAATATAAATAAAATATAATAACTTCTCATAAATTCACATAGTCATATATTTAATTTTCTCATTAATTAATAATGTCAAATTATTAACTCTCTAATTAATAATTAATTTAATTAAAATAACATCATGCTTAATTAAATATTTCATTTAATTCAATAAACTCAATTAAACTTGAATAATAATTATTCTCCAGATTAATTTAATAAATGTAACACATATAATTAAATTAATCTATCACAATTGCATCAATTAATTATTAAATCTAATAATTAAATCCTCAAAAATATTTATTTAATTCAATAAATATTAAAATTAAATTACAAAAATCTCATTTGTCACACATATAATTAAATTAATCTACCACAATTTCATCAATTAATTATTTAGTCTAATAATTAATTCATCGATAAATATTTATTCAATCCAATAAATATTAAAATTAATTACAAAATCTCAGTTGTCACATCTTTCCCCTCTTAAAAGGATTCTGTCCTCCGAATCACAACTCAATAAATTCGACCCGTTACATTCTCCCCCCTTACAAAGATTTACATCCCCGAATCGGTTTACATAATTAAGTAAATAAATGAGGTAATTCTTCATCATATTCTCTTGAGTTCCCACGTAGCCCGTCAAGCATTGTGGTTCCTCCAAATTACCTTAACGAAGGTATAACTTTATTTCGAGAACTTGTTCTTTTGATCCGACAATTTGGATGAGAATTTCTTCGTAAGATAAGTCTTTCTCAAAATGTAGGGGTTCATATTCAATTACATGCTTGTAATTGGCCTTGTAGGTCGTCGTATGTCTGAAACATGGAAGGCGTTGTGGACATTCTCGAGTCTTTGGAGGTAAGGCTACCTCATACATAACTTCTCCGATTCTTCTCAGTACTTCAAAGGGTCCAATGAATCTTGGGCTCAATTTCTCTTTCTTTCAGAACCTGATCTTCCCCTTCCAGGGAGAGACCTTCAAGAAAACATAACTACCTGATTCAAACTCGATATTTTTACGATGTGGATCAACAGTGTATTTCTTCTGTCGATCTTGAGCTACCGATCGTGCTCGGATCACTTTGACTATTCTGCCGATCTGTTGTACCAATTTCGCCCTAACAATTGTCTTTCACCAACTTCATCCCGAAAAAGCGGAGTTACGCACTTTCTCAGTATAACGCTTCGTAAGGCGGCATGCCTATACTAAGCGTGGTAAGCTGTTGTTATAGCCGAACTCTACTAATGGTAGGTGATCATCCCAATTTCTTTTAAAGTCCATCACACAGGCTCTCAGCATATCTTCTAATGTTTGAATCGTTCTCTCACTCTGTCCGTCTATTTGAGGGTGGTAAGCTGGACTCATTCGCAATTACGTACCCATGCATTCCTGAAGACGTTTCCAGAAATTTGATGTGAAGCGCGGATCTCTATCAGAAACAATTGACACCGGCACTCTGTGTCTCGAAACAATCTCTTTCACATATAACCTTGCCAACTGATCTAAGTTGAATCTGATTTTTATTGGAAGGAAGTGTACGGATTTCTTCAGTCGGTCAACGATAACCCATACTGCGTCGTAGCCTTTTTGAGTCGTCGAAAGGTCAACCACGAAGTCCATTGTAATATGTTCCCATTTCCATTCTGGGATTTCTAACGGTTGTAGCAATCCACTCGGACTCTGATGTTCTGCTTTTACTTTCTGACAGGTCAGACACTTGGCAACACATTCTGCAACATCGCGTTTCAAATTCGGCCACCAGAAATGTTGTCGAAAATCTTGATACATCTTTGTACTACCTGGGTGAATTGAATATCTCGAACTATGAGCCTCACTCAGAATTTCTTCCTTAATTTCTCGTACTGTCGAAATCCAGATTCTATTTTCAAATCTCAGTATTCCTTCCTTATCCATCTTAAATCTTGGTTCGGTTCCTTTAGATATCTTCTTTGTCACCTTTTTACATTCTTTCGTCCCGAAATTTGAGCCTCCTTTACTTTATCTAGTAGAGTTGTGCAGATTGCATCCGAAATAGCTTCTCATCAATCTCCATAGGATACTTCACTTCAACTCCGGTTTCTCCATTTACGTAATTAGCTCCTCCCTGAGCGATTAACATCATCAATTTCTCACGACCCTTTCTACTTAAGGCGTCGGCAACCACATTGCTTTCCGGATGGTATAAAATCTCACAATCGTAATTCTTAATTAATTCCAACCATCTTCTTTGGCGATATTCAAGTCCTTCTGCGTGAAAATATATTTCAGACTCTTATGGTCCGTATATATTTCACACTTCTCCCCGTAGAGATAGTGCCTCCAAATTTTCAAAGCAAAAACAACTGCAGCTAACTCCAAGTCATGGGTCGGATATCCCTTCTCGTAATCCTTCAATTGTCGTGATTCATACGCAATGACTTTGTCGTTTTGCATCAGCACACAGCCAAGTCCTTTATGCGATGCATCACAATAAACAATAAAATTTCCTGTATCATCCGGAAGAGATAACACAGGGGCCGTACTCAACCTCTTCTTCAATTCTTGAAAACTTTCCTCACACTTATCCGTCCAAACAAATTTCACAACTTTTCGAGTTAAATTCGTTAACGGAGTTGCGATCTTGGAAAAGTCTTGTATGAACCTTCTATAATATCCTGCCAATCCAAGAAAACTTCGTACTTTCGATGGCGTCCTCGGCTGATCCCAGTTAATCACGACTTCGACTTTGGATGGATCTACCGAAATTCCGTTTTTATCGATCACGTGCCCAAGAAATTGCACTCGTTCAATCCAAAATTCGCATTTCGAAAACTTGGCATACTACTTTTCCCTTCTCAATACTTCCAACGTTAATCTCAAATGCTCTTCGTGTTCTTCTTTGGTTTTCGAATAGACCAAAATGTCATCTATAAATACCACTACGAACTTGTCCAAATATGGCTTGAACACACCATTCATTAGTCCCATAAATGCTGCAGGAGCATTCGTAAGACCAAACAACATTACTAAAAATTCGTAGTGACCGTATCGCGTTCTGAACGCAGTCTTTGGTACATCCTCCGGCCTCACCTTCAATTGATGATGACCGCTTCTCAAGTCTATCTTGGAAAAGTATCTCGCTCCCTTCAATTGATCAAACAGGTCGTCGATCCTCGGTAATGGATATCTGTTCTTCATCGTGACCTTATTCAGTTCTCTGTAGTCAATGCAGAGTCGCATCGATCCATCCTTCTTTTTCACAAACAACACTGGCGCTCCCCACGGCGATACGCTCGGTTGAATGTACTTCTTGTCCAATAATTCTTGTAGTTGTACCATTAATTCCTTCATCTCTAATGGTGCCATTCGGTATGGTGCCTTCGATATTGGAGCAGTTTCGGGTGCCAAATCGATTACGAAATCTACCTCTCTATCTGGTGGAAGTCCTGGTAAATCGTCTGGAAATACGTCGACGAAGTCCCTCATAATCGGTATTTCTTCTACCTTCGGATTCTCTTTTTGACTATCAACTATGTAAGCTAAGTATCCTACACAGCCTTGTCTCAATAACTTCCTGGCCTGCATCATCATCAAACAACTCGCTTGTCTAGGCGACTTGCTACCATAAAATACAACCTTTGACGGAGTCATAAGGTTATACGCTTCTCTTTTGGCAATCAATTCTGACCCGTAATTGAATAATCGATCCATTCCCAAAATAACGTCAAATTCCCCAAGTCGAATAGGGATAAGATCTACGTTCATGATATTACCCTTAATATCCACTCTACAGTTCTTAAACACGTACTTAACAGGAATTATCTCTCTATTCGCAATTTCAATATTCATGGGATATTCCAACTCATCCATACGCAAATCTAAACTATTAGCAAAGTCTTCAGATATAAAGGAACAAGTAGCACCCGAATCAAATAAAACATAAGCATTAATTTTATTGATCGAAATGATACCTGACACCACATCACGAGACTGGATTGCCTCCTGCACCGTCATATTGAAAGTCCGAGAGGTCGGTCGGTTTGTTGCGGTTGGTCCGGTGATGGTTAAGGCATTTCCACTGTTATTTCCCCGGCTTCCTCCTGATCCTGACCCTCCCGATCCCTTCTTGGGATAATCTCTTGCCAGATGGTCCTTCGAACCACAAGTAAAACAAGCACCCTTCTTTGGGTTTGGACAGTTTGGTGCTATGTGGCCTTCCTGTCCAGAATTATAGCACACTCTTTTTCATTTCATACAAACTCCCAGATGGGCTTTCCCGCAAGTCGGGCATGCTTCAATTCTTTTCTTCTGACTACCTTGCTGATTCCCCGATGATGAGCTGTCGTTCCCACCTTTTCTTCTGATTGAAATTTTCACCTCCTGTGCCATTTCCACTGACTTTGTTATTTCCTTCACCTTCACTCTTCTTCTTCTTTTGATCTTGATTGTACTTGGTCACCGCATCGCTTCCTCCTTGTTGAGGATGGCCTTTTCTTGATACTCGGCAAACATGTTTAGCTGAAACATTGATACCTTGCTGTACACCCAAGGCTTTAGTCCTTGCTCAAACCGTCTCGCCTTCCTCTCATCCGTGTGAACTTGATACGGGGCCTTGCCAATTCTTTGAATTTAGTCGCATAGTCAGGCACGCTCATATTTCCCTACTTCAACTCTAGAAATTGAACCTCTATCTGGTTCTGCGAACTAGTTGGGAAATACATTTCGAAAAACATTTCTTTAAATCTCTCCCACGTAATTACACCTTCACCTCCTCGCACTTTGTTTGCTTGTCACCAGTAGCTAGCCTCAGACTTCAACATAAACGTTGCAAAAGCGGTCTTCTGGTCTTCTCTAACCCTAGCAATGTTGAAAACCTTCTCCATTTCCATAACCCACGTTTGAGCCTCGATTGGGTTCATGGAACCTTTGAACTCTGGCGGTCCCACCGCCTTGAAGTCCTTAAATGTTGTGTTTAGTGGAGCTTGAGGTTGGTTATTCATGGCTCTAGTCAGTAAGTTCACCAACTGCTGCACGGGATTAGCGTTAGCATTATTATTATTATTGGTTGACTCTTTCACGAGTAGGTTGGCGTTGTTGTCTTCTCCTGGCGGCATTTTTTGTTAAATAAACGCTTTATTAGAACTTTATTTATTTCTCTAAATAGTTAAGGCATTACTCAACAATTTAACATATCACTTAACACATCATCTCAAACAACTTGATATATTTGCATTCAAATCAAAGTTTTAACATTAAAGCGATAACATAAGCGCTATTTACATCAACTATCCTTGAATAAAGAATCCACAGATTTAAAACATTCAAATATTCTTTCGTTCATTAACACGCCGAATTTACATATAAAAACTAATTAAGTCTTTCACATAATTAAACAAATTCTATCACCGCCTCATCAAGGTCTTTGAATAGCCTTGCCACCCTCCTCATCCATGATACGAGATATAAATCCTGCGATCCAACATATCGATGGAAGTCCTTGAACCGAATGGGGTACCTCAAAACTCGATCTTGGGCCTCATCCATTGCATGATTAAGTGTAGAATATGTCTCTTCAAGCTTTGCCTTCTTTGCACGACTACTATCATCTTACGCGACGATCATTTCGTACGCGATTCTCTTACCCGACCTTCCTCTCGCTATATTGACCTTTTTGGATGTTTTCTTGATTCCTTCTTGGTTTCTCTATCTCTTGGTCTTATCTTGATTTGACCCTTCTCATGGACCAAATCCCATTCTACATTTGCGGTCGAGAGTGAAGAGTCGAAATCTCCTCTCCTTACGCTTTCTAGAGTAATATCTTTGAATAACCGCAGCGCATTTCGGTCAAATCCACGGACCTTGTCTCGTAACTCCACATTTACGGTGCATTATAACGTGTCATACATCTCAGCATGAACGGTGTACCGTGGTAACTCCTCTTCTTCCTCTTCCTCTTCCTCAACAAATTCCTCCTCAGGATCCTCCTCAGGATTAGTCTCGGGCTCATGCTCCTGACCAACAACGGTGATCAATGGAGATGACTCCCTCTATACCAGCTGCTCCCTAACGACATGAATGTCTCGAGGCTCCTCCTCCGCTTCGCATCTTTATATAGGTACACGGGGTTCTTCCTCCCCAGCTTGACTAGCTTCTACAACATTTGACATCCTAACAACAAAATTTTAAGTTTTAGTTACTAAGTCATATCATCTAACGCATACTTTAACAAATAAACACATAAGGTCTTTTATTATCTTCAATGAATTACATAAATTCATTTCTTATAACTCGATAAGAGTTTTCCATCACTATCTTCTTTCTATAAGGCTATTACCTAAGGTTGTTTCCCCACCTAAGGTTCATAACCTACAGCTTTGATACAAACTTGTGACACCCCCAAATCCGGGTACTTCAATTCCACAGGATTTGGTGTTCACTGTACAAATATCATCTATCTATCTACCCATAATAAATGCAAACCATGCAATAGATAGAAATAATAATAAATCTCCCCTTATGGGGTTACATCAACTACATAATAAATACAATCCCAGGTTACTCTAACCTTAAACATCTGTGCGGAATCATAAACAATTAAGTCTTAAACAACATCATTAACTTAAGTCTTAAACAAATACATCATCATATAAAACAACAAGTCTTCATCACTTGTTAATCTTGCCCTTGCCTTTACTAGTAGAAGGTTCGTCATTTCTTTCGTTCTTAACTGCAATGTTATTATTACGCAAGAGTGAGCACAAATGCCCACAAGTATAACAATGAAATAACAGTATAATAACATGCGAGTGAATCAAAGACATCTGAATAAAAGCTCAACTTTTGAATCAAGAATGAATAACAAGAATCAAAAGATTTCTGAGGGTCATAAGACCTTGAACTATGTCCTAGGTTATCAAGGGTTATACTTGAAACCTTTAACAGTCATAAGACTATGGACCTTTCTACTCGTACTTAGGGGATCAGCCCTTAGTACCATACTGTGCACAATATCTTAACGCTTAACGATAAGTAAATCCTTTACTGAGGTTGTTCATCTCAGTTTGACATTCGAGTCCGCACCAAAGGAAGTTTGGTTTGGATAATTCAATAAGGGTTCTAAAATTTAGAACGTTCATCAACTAAGGACTAGTTGAATCAATAAAGTTCACTAGTCTAATAAGGTTCAACAATAATGATATTCAATTAAAATAATAATCTCAAGAAGTATACAATAGAACAATTATTGTATAACTGAATCATGCTTTGAAAAGATAATAAATCTTTAATATAACATTTGAACTTGAATAATAGTAATGATAATTTACTCGAGGTAAATAATAAACTTGAACAATAATGGCAAGTAGGGTTAGGAAACTTGCCTCGCAAATGCGTAAAGCTAAGCGATTACTACCGTTCACCACAAATCCTACACACATACCATATGTATTCACGACATTCATTAGTTACATTTTCACTTAATTATTTAATATAAACTCCACTTTATTTAACAAATTATTACCCTTCTAATTTAATTACTTAATTAAATTAGAATATTTTCATTCTCTTACTATTATTACACTTGAATAAATTATTTCATAATAATTTCCATCGAATATTTATTTTATTCAATAAATATCTCAATTAAAATATTTACTTTATTTTATAATTATTTTAATAATAATTTTCATCGAATATTTATTTTATTCCATAAATATCTCAATTAAAATATTTAATTTATTATAAATATTTTAATAATAATTTTATCGAATATTTATTTTAATCCATAATATCTCAATTAAAATATTTAATTTATTTTATAAATATTTTAATAATAATTTTATCAAATTTTTATTTTTTTTTTTTTTTTTTGAGTGGTGTGGGTAAATTAGTTTGGTAACATCCGGCAAGGCGGGGTTACCTGAGCTCATTTCTGCATTTTCGATTAGTCATGAACATAACAAGGCCAAATTAGGCCAAAATCAATCACACGTAAAATTATACATGAATATGGTCATAACTTCCAATTAGTTATTTTTTACACGAATTTAGACTTACCCAATCATTGTAATACATATATAATCATTACTTAACCTATCTAGCATGATTTTTAACAAGTTACAACATATAATTTGCAAAATCAACACATTTACTTTCACTGTTCTTGATGTTCTTGAAGGTTTTGAAAATAAAACATGAAAATTGTCACTACGGATTCGTTATAACACCGAATCCGTTTATTTAAACTTTGGTCTCTTTGTATCATCAAGCATAATAATATACGAGTGTAAAATTTAGGGATAATATACGATCAATACATAAAATATCACGTATAAGGCCATAAGGCCAAAACCCATACTCTGTAATTTTGTAGAAATCATATACGATGTAATATTATGAAAGCGATGATATGGAATCATGCAATATATATATATATATATATATATATATATATATATATATATATATATAATCGATTTGATTCATCTTAACCCATAAATAACTCATAAATATTACTCCTTTCTCAATCATAGAGGCTTTACGTGAAACTTTGAAAGCCATTTTCTTATAAAAACTTAATGACGTAAAATAGAATTTGGGAAGGAGAATTACCCGAGTATAATTAATGGAAGATGAATTCCTTCTCGATGACTCTCACAATCCTCTTAACAACTCGACTTCTCAACTCTTTCTCTCAGTCTCTCTCTTTTATGTTTTCTAGACTTAGGCAAATAATGAAGAAGAAATAAAAGAATATGTAAACTAAATAATGAACAATCGACGCGTTGGTGGTGAGTTACCCGATCATGGGTTAAGCGCCCTAACTCCATTTAGTGCCATGTTTGCCTAGCTAGAATAGGTTTCAAAAACCATTTACTTTAATAAAACTTTATCACATAGTTAATTCATGTCACACCCACTTTTGATAATAATCAAATATCTTATTTAATATAAATAAAATATAATAACTTCTCATAAATTCACATAGTCATATATTTAATTTCTCATTAATTAATAATGTCAAATTATTAACTCTCTAATTAATAATTAATTTAATTAAAATAACATCATGCTTAATTAAATATTTCATTTAATTCAATAAACTCAATTAAACTTGAATAATAATTATTCTCAGATTAATTTAATAAATGTAACACATATAATTAAATTAATCTATCACGATTACATCAATTAATTATTAAATCTAATAATTAAATCCTCAAAAATATTTATTTAATTCAATAAATATTAAAATTAAATTACAAAAATCTCATTTGTCACACAATTTCATCAATTAATTATTTAGTCTAATAATTAATTCATCGATAAATATTTATTCAATCCAATAAATATTAAAATTAATTACAAAATCTCGGTTGTCACATCTTTCCCTCTTAAAAGGATTACATCCTCGAATCACAACTCAATAAATTAGAATTGTTACATTCTCCCCCTTACAAAGATTCATCCCCGAATCGGTTACACATAATTAAGTAAATAAATGAGGGTAATTCTTCATCATATTCTCTTCGAGTTCCCACGTAGCTTCGTCAGCGTTGTGGTTCCTCCAAATTACCTTAACAGAAGGTATTACTTTATTTCTCAGAACTTGTTCTTTTTGGTCGACAATTTGAACAGGAATTTCTTCGTAAGATAAGTCTTTGTCGAAATGTAGGGGTTCATATTCAATGACGTGCTTGTAATCGGGTTTGTAGGGTCGTAGGACTGAGACATAGAAAACGTTGTGGACATTCTCTAGAGCTGGAGGTAAGGCTACCTCATAAGAAACTTCTCCAACCCTTCTCAGAACTTCAAAGGGTCCAATGAATCTTGGGCTTAATTTCCCTTTCTTTCCAAACCTGATCTTTCCCTTCCAGGGAGAGACCTTTAAGAACACATAACTACCTGGTTCGAACTCAATATTTTTACGGTGTGGATCTGTGTACTTCTTCTGTCTATCTTGAGCTGCTGTCAATCTTGTTCGGATCACTTTGACTATTTCTGCTGTTTGTTGTACCAATTCCAGGCCTAGTAATTGTCTTTCGCCAACTTCATCCCAATATAGTGGAGTTCTGCACTTTCTGCCGTATAATGCTTCATAAGGTGGCATTCCAATACTAGCGTGGTAACTGTTGTTGTAATGTAGAACTCTCTGACGGTAGATGATCATCCCAATTTCCTTTAAAGTCCATTATACAAGCTCTTAGCATATCTTCCAATGTCTAAATTATTCTTTCACTCTGTCCATCCGTTTGAGGGTGATATGCCGTACTCATTCACAACTGTGTACCCATGCATTCTTGTAGACATTTCCAGAAGTTCGACATAAAACGCGGATCTCTGTCAGAAACAATTGACACCGGAACTCCATGCCTTGAAACAATCTCTTTCACATATAACCTTACCAATTGATCTAAGTTGAATCTGATTTTGATCGGAAGGAAGTGTGCGGATTTCGTCAGTCGGTCAACGATAACTCATACTGCGTCATAGCCTTTCTGAGTTGTCGGAAGGCCAACCACGAAGTCCATTGTAATATGTTCCCATTTTGTTGTAGCAATCCACTCGGTCTCTGATGCTCTGCTTTTACTTTCTGACAGGTCAGACACTTGGCAACACATTTTGCAACATCACATTTCAAATTCGGCCACCAGAAATGTTGTCGAAGATCTTGATACATCTTGGTACTACCAGGGTGAATCGAATATCGTGAACTATGAGCCTCGCTTAAAATGTCTTCCTTAATCTCTATGACTGGTGGTACCCAAATTCTACTCTCGAATCTTAGTATTCCTTCCTTATCCAGCTTGAATCTTGGTTCAGTTCCTTCAGATATCTTCTTTGTCACCTTTTTGCATTCATCATCCTGAAGTTGAGCCTCTTTAACTTTATCTAGTAGGGTTATACCAGATTGCATCTAAAATAGCTTCTCATCAATCTCCATAGGATACTTCACTTCCAACTCCGGTTTCTCCATTTCTGCAATTAGCTCCTCCTGAGCAGTCAACATCATCAATTTCTCACGACCCTTTCTACTTAAGGCGTTAAGAACCACATTGCTTTACCCGGATGGTATAAAATCTCACAGTCGTAATCCTTAATTAATTCCAACCATCTTCTTTGACGCATATTCAAATCCTTATGTGTGAAAATATATTTCAGACTCTTGTGGTCCGTATATATTTTGTCAGGAATAAACATGTGAATGATATTCCTATTTAATATATGATTTGATTATGATATATATTTGAATGAATATGCAAGTATGCTTGCATGAAGAAAAGTTGTAAAGTCCTTTGATAGATAATAGAAATATATGTACAAGGACTTAGAATGAATTGATCAAATATGTTAGGTTGATCCTACATAAGCAAAACAGCTTTGTAAAGTCCTTAAAAAGAAATGATGTACAAGGACTATAAATATAGAAAGATCAAGCTTGTTAGGTTGATCTTATGATGTAATAGATAGCATGCGATGTCGATCGTCGAGCACTGCACCAGAAGTCGTAGTCTGCCAGGAGAGTCAGAGTTAACTCGGGAGCTATCGAGGCAGAATAGGAGTATGCAAGATAGTGAGATCTCGGAGTTCGTAGACTTCCAGGGGAAACGAAGAAGGATCGTAGTGTGTCGAGAAGAGCTTCATCGGGATCATAGTGTGCTGAGGAAGTCATGTTCAGAATCGTAGAGACAGCCTGTCTATAAGCCGAACGACCATCTGCCGAAGCCAAGTATGAAACGTAGACTACACTCAGAGTCGTAGAGTCTATCGATGCCAAAGCCAAGACAAGGATCGTAGGCTACACTCTGAGATCGTAGAGTCCACTGAATGAATGCAAAGATCGTAGTCGGGCAAGATCAGATGAAGACAACAAGCACAAGGCAGAAATCGTAGAGTGTCAAGATCTGATCTCGGGATCGTAGTGTCAAGCAAAACCAAAGTGAATCGTGAGAGTGCGAACTACGACTCCAATGAAGTGCTCAAATGCTAAGTCGAGAATCGTAGAGTAGAATACGATTCTCAACGAATGAGCACTCGAGAATATCAAAGATCTGAAGCCTCGGTTGGCACTGCAATAATGCATTCCACGGTAAAGGGAACCGAGAGCACTCAGCGAATGACATGCGGGCTAACGAGAAGATCTAAGTACAAACCCAATCAAGCATTAAGATTAAGGTGTAAGGCCATTCATGATGAAGTCTTCCACAAGGAGATCCAATGAAGACTTATTGAAGAGACTAAGGAAAAAAGTCACTAATGCGATGAGTTGTCAAGAGAAACGAAGACAACGATCTTGGAAGCAACCAAGATCGCATTGTTTTACCAAACAAAGAAGAACCGATGGAAGGTGAACCTAGATCTTTGGTCGACCTCACGGAGAGCATGACTAAAGTGATTAAGTGCGAGGATCGGTTCATTGATGATAAGTGGCGGAAGATCACCGGGAGAAAGCAAATTTGGACATGCCCACAAATCAAGTGTCTTGATATTCAGAAGGGGACCAGAGCAAGGAATTAGGCCATCAGTATCTGAGAATAGTCGAAGCAAACAGAAGAATTGAAGCACTACACAAAACAAGGAAGAGGTATTCTACATTGAAGATCCAATCAACACTCTTCAGGATCGTAGTGTTAACTCTTCTAAGTCAACGAGCAACACTCAACAAGACACTACGATCAGGTCCTTGAAGACATGCATCAGAATCGTAGAGTTTGAATACCTGAAGACTGAAGCATTGGCAACGGTTCAATCTGAAGAGTAATATTCGAACAAGTGCTTATTGAGAGCATCAATGCAAAAGGACAACCTCTGATCTAGAAATCAGAAGAGATAAAGTCTTCAACCTGCCCAAGATAGTAAAGTGATACATCTGATAGGGCAGGTGAAACAGTAGACTGTAGTGTCAAAAAAAGTATGACATATCACATCAAGCAGTCTACCTCAAGCAACTCGAGATCTGCGAAGACATTTGAATAGCTTCCAATGGCTACTTTCCAATGGAAGAATTGGGAAGATCTATAAATGTAGAAGAGTTTCAAAGATCAAAGGCTGCTGGAGTTGCCAATTTTGGAGAGAAGGTGGACTAATCTAAACCATGTGATAGTGAGTCCGAAGGCTCACTCTACGATCCACCAAGAACACTCAGAAGTCAGATCAAGAAAGAAGTAGAAGTGAGAGTTCTACTATGTAGAAGTGAGAGTTCTACTACTTGAAGAGTGTTCTGAACTGCCGAGAGAAAAGAGAGCATCATGCCATCTGGATGTCCATCATGGGAAGACTCTAAGTACAATAGAGAAGAGCTTACGGTCATCTTAGCAAGTCCATCATGGGAAGGCATCGAGTAGCAAGAAGGGAGATCACAAAAGCCATCTTGGTGTCAAGCATGAGAAAGCTTTTAAGTACCTTGCAGAAGAGCTTACAGTAATCTTAGAAGCCTCTCATGTGCAGCCATCAAGTACCAAGGAGAATGATCTTCAAGGCAGTTCATCAAGGGGTCATCCGGAGTAGTTGAGCAACCTAAGAAGTTGAGCATCATGCAACACTCAACTCGCTTCTTCAAGGATGATCAAGCCAATTTGCTAGGGATGAGAAGATGTTGAGCATGAAGACATCTTAGCGACTCAAAGACCGACTCAATAACAACAAACAAACAACTCAACGAAGCGGGGCACGAGGGGTCCTTGTCAGGAGAGGACTAAACAAAGCGAGGCCAAAGGGTCCTTGTCAAAGGGACTAAATGAAGTTCAAACTCTTTGGGCTTGAAGAGTTCCTAGGGAACTAGAGGAGTCCCAAGGTCTTTGGCCTTGAAGAGTTCTTAGTGAATGAAGTCCCAAGGTGGCGGCCTTGAAGGAATCGTAGAGATTAGAGTGGTCTTTGCCCTTCCTTAGTGGAAATCTCGCTAGTTGAAAGCGGAAGAGTGGATTAGGAGCTTGAGTCTCGAACCACTTAAAACCCCTTGTGTCTTTTACATTATGTCATTTACATTATGTCTATAAGCGCTATAAGCTGCTATGTATGTTCTAGCGCTTACAACTAAACTAACCCTACGAACAATGTATGTATGATTATGAATATATCAATAAAGGGAATCTTTTACTTATTCCGTTGTGCTTGAAAAGATTCTTATGTTTGTCATATACTCTAATATGAACAATACAACATAAACCAGAAAAGTATTTGAAATAAAAGGATCTATTCACCCCCCCCTTACAGATCTATTGTGCCCTCTGAGGAACTAACAATTGGTATCAGAGCAGGTTCTCATGCTATATTCAAAAGCTAATCGCTTTGAGTTTGATCCAAGGCACCAACATTGTTCTAAACTTAGTTTAGTAGTAAGTAACTTGTTATGTGCAGAAGAGCTCACACGTTGGAAATATTGTGTATAGGTAAAAATGTGTATACACAGAAGTCTTCAGATTGGTCCATATCCTCGATTGTTATATCAACAAGACTAATCCTAGCCTGCAGTCAATCTTGTAGTCTGAAGACAAGACGAGAGAAAGAGAGCAAGAGACATCAGTGATAAAGAGTAAAGCATTCATCAGTCTGAAAGATGAAGAGGTCACGCGTACTAAGAAATGCTGATCGAGAGGAGAAAGAAAATCTTCTCAAACTTATGAGTGACCAACCAACAACTGGGTGCTATCTTTGTAAACTCAAAAAAAATGTCAAAGATCTTAATGCTACGATTCTCTTGATCTACATCTTCAAGACCACGACTGATTGATGAAAGGCCAACAAGAGCATTAAGCTGTCAGGAGCAAAAGTAAAGCCATGCACATCAATACCCAAACTCAGTATATCTTCAATAAATGACTGTTTCGTAACTGACCGTAAAAAGGTACGGTTCCTCACTATTATAAATGTACATCATTATTGCATCTTCTTTTGAACTATAACAGTATTCTGTCAAGGAGTCATAATCTACCTAAAAAGGTGAAGAGAGAAAGTAACATGAGGATGGAAACTCAAATGACTACAAATTTTCTCTCCATCCAAGTTTTAGGTTGAAGATGATATCTTGAAGGAAGTCTGAAATGGGACATAAGAGCATCACAGACCTAATGAACGTTATGTGAAGTAATCTTTGCTGATGGGTTAGTATGTATGTATAAGCCTATGTTCTAAGTGTTTGACAACACACAGAGCATGATCAGTTCTGCAAGAGGATCTTAACGATTTGTGAAAGCGATCACCTCAATGAATCAACTGGATACTCCTAAAATCGTGGAGCTGATTCACACTCTGTGAACACTTAAACATTGTGAACATAACCCAGTGAATGATGAAACCATCATAGATAGAAAGTGTGTTATTAAATGTCAAATCACACACACTCACCATCATGCATCTCAAAATATATTATCATAAGATAGTTGCATGTATGGATATGTCTGTTGATGATAAATATGATGATTATCCAAATAAGAGGAGCGGGGTTTAGAAAACTAACCTATGGGACCCATTTAACTATAGGTACCAAAAATAGAAATATATTTAAACTTGCGGTATTTGGACGGTCGACCACACTAAGGAATGATGAAGCGTAAGACTTGATCAAGAAGATCTGACCAAAGAGAAGGCTAAGGACTATTCAGAAATGAGTCTGATAAAGTTCCTATATGTTCAAGCCTGTCTTTGAAGACCCTCTGAGCTAACCGGAATGGAGCTCACATGGCTGCACATCTGTATATGAGAGCATGCCATGAAACAGAAGATAAAGAGGATTCTATGTGCCCATATCAAGAAAGACATGCTTTATGGAAAGGATTCTCAAGGAAGCTCACAGCAGGAAGATCATTGAGCTTAAGATAAAAGGAGTTCTTTATGAAGCGAGAACTTCTCAAAACAAAGGTGACAAAGAAGGCGTAGTCTTTGTCAAATGATCGTAGAGTGATCAATCCTCGAAAATACTCATCTCTACGATACAAGGAAAACTAAGCAACGATGATGATTCCGGTCGGAGAAGAGAAATGTTAGGCGACCTTCAAATAAACATGAAGAAGGAATCACATCTATCGAGAAGGCAAAGCATCAACAATGGGGAAGCGATGATCATTAAGGAATAACAAAGACTATTAAACACGGAAGAGATGTACCATTCTGAGTCCCAAAACTTTGTGGGCGATGAACCATATGAAGATCCATAGTCAAGAGGGCGTCTCAAAATGTACTACGATAACCCTTGACCACCCAATCCATAATCGTGAAGTTCCTACGATCAAACACATGATCGTAGTGTAAAAAGAGAAGGACACCACGATTTGACAATGCGAGATATCCGGTGGTAGAAAGACCTCCCCATCAGAAAAGGTCTAATGAGATGTCATTGAAAATCACTGTCTTAGTATTTCATCTGGAAAGCGCCTCAGGGACAAACTTGACCCTTAGCTAACTCTAAGAGGTTGGCCCTTCCTGAGCTACCTTATCCTAGAAGGAATGCTTGATCTAGTTCATCTCAAAAGAACCAAGTCAGTCAATGATCGTAGAGTTGAACTTGAAGAGGACTAAACGATTGTAGTACAAACTCAACAATCGTAATGCTATCTAAACGATCGTAGTGCAACCTTAGCGACAGAAGAAGACAACTCAACGATCGTAGTCCTACCAAAGGGTATTCCAGTTCAAGGAGCATGAAGAATGAGACATCTGCTAAGCCATTCAAGTTGAGGAGATAAGTTCGAATACATCAGTGATTGAGCTATGCTGGATCGAAGTAAGGAGGAAAGATGAAGCCATCCACTGCAGCATCTCTCAGAAATTAATCGTTGAGTAAACAAATGAAATCGTAGAGTCTATAGCTATCTCATCATGTTACTCTACGAATCAAAAGGTCAACGGTCAAAGCCACGTCAATTAAACGTCCACTCCTCTAATAACTGAAAAGTTGTGGGGAGTTACAGCTCATTACTGGGCAACGTGCAACCAATGGACAGATTGACACATCACTAAGTATGCGAGTTAGAAGGAACCGCCATAAAGACAAGTTCAAATCTGCAGACAGTTACTAAAAAGATATCGAACCTTTCTCCCTCCCATTTTCAAAACCCTAGAAAGCTTTTCAAGAGCAAAATCAGTTAACCTCCAGAGCCTTACCAACTAGACAGCCATCTCGCATAAACTTCTCTATATCTAATACCCACATTCTTCAAACTACTCAAAATGGAAAAGCGGCAAGTGATTCTTGGTATTGACTTAGAACAAAATCGTTTGAGAAATCGAAAAGAAGTTCGGGGACATTCTCGAGCTTGTAAAAAAAATTTGGATTTTCGAGAATGCCTTGAGGCAAATACTCCGACTCATCGCAACCTAGTTAAAGAATTCTACTCAAACGTCTCTATAAATTCAGAAACTCTTACTACCAAGGTTAAAGGTCAGTCTCTTCAGTTAAAATCTTCTGACCTCAATCAATGCCTAGGTTTTCCTAACCAAGGGCTAAAGAACCTTGACAATGTCAACACTGAATTAGCAAAGGAAGTTATGGGGTATCAAAGAAACCCTAGTTTCAAGGACATGAAGAAGAAGGAGTTTCCTGAGCAATATGAGTTCCTTGCTGAAATAGTTGGAAAGTGCATACTATGTAAGAACATTGCACATGACACAGTGATCGACCAGCAGTTGAAAATCATGTCAGTAATAGTTTTGGAGAAACAAATCGACTTTGGAGCTATCTTATTTGATCAGATCTCTAAATGGGTAGAGAAGGCTGAGAAGAAACCCCTGACCAAGGTATTTCATGGGAGGCTGTTGAGTATCATACTGAAGAAAAAGCTAGGGAGAAAGATCAAGGATGATGAGGGAGAAGCCCTAAATGTGCATAAGGTGATGTCTCCACAGTTATTTGAAAATTGGAAGAAGAACCCCAAGGAGAACAAAAGGCTGACAGATGGGAGCAGCAGTAGAGCCTCTGCTAAGAAAAGGAAGATAGCAGAGACAGAGAGCTCTGAATCTGATGACTCTGCAGCAGCTGAAATCACACCAGCCAGGAAGAAATCAAAAGTGGTGAAAAGAGCTGGTGATGTGAAGAAAGCCCAGGCCCCACCAAGGAGAGTCTCCTCCTTGAACAAGAATGAAGAAGAAAAGGCCCAAACTGCTGAAACCACAAAAAGAAGAAGCAGCAGGTTGCTTCAAGGGCCAATCAGCAAGAAAGTTAAGATGGATGACAAACCAGCCTTAGCTTCTCAAATCAATACATCTGCTGAAGAAAGGGACGTGGAGTCAGCAGAAGGGGAAGAAACAGAAGATGTAGTCCAGTCCCCACAGTCAGCATCCAGCAATGAGAATGAAGCAGATGTGATGAAGGAAACTGCAGAAAATGCTAAAGAAGAAAAGTGCTCAAGCCCCAGAGCAGTCACTCTGATGAAGAAAAATAAATTCATGATGATCAAAGTGCATCCCCAAATGCAACTGCCCCAACCAGCCCAGAGAATGGGTCAGAAAATTCTATTCAAGAAGAAGAAGAAGAATGCTCTCATGATGGCTCAAAAAGTGATGAGGCCAAGAAAGAAGAGTCTGCTCCTGCCAATGCTGATCTCTAAAGAAGTCTATCTGATGAGCAAGAGGAGTCAGAGACTGAAGAAAAAGAAGAAAAAGAAGAGTCAGTGTCTCCATTAATTGAACCTCCACGAAGAAGGAGAAGCTTATAGAGTCGCAAGCCCGGTTGCCTCAAAAGGAACAAAGAACCAATCAAATGCCATCATTGAATTGAGTGATGATGAATCTGTATCCTCAGGAGAAGATGCTGAAGAAGAAGCCAGCAGTGAAGAAGAAGAATCTAAGGAAAGATTTGCTAAAGAAAGTTCTGATAATGAAACTCAGCAAGAAGGTTTATCTGTTGAAGATGAGCAAGAAGGATCTGATAATGAAATGCGACTAGATGAATTCCTCTTGAAAATAATCAAGAAAGTTCAGGGCTCAGAGAGAAGAGATTAAAGGAGATTCGGTTACGCACCTCGAAAGCGCATAAACAAGAAGATTATCCATTCCCTCTCACGAAAGATTTGATGGAAGTATCATGAGCGAAGTATCAAATGATCGGCGGATGCTCCACCAGAAAGATGGTTCTTTCAGTGGATGCCATGGCTCAAGGCACGCACTGAAAAAGATGGAAGCTCCTTCAATTGGTGTTACAAGCAGTTTTTAAGCATATAACTGGTGGCTCAGAACTTTCCAAAAGTAAAGAAGTTTGCTACCAAACTGATCAGAGACCAACCTCACTTCAAGGTCTAACGACAAGCTGAAAATCTCTACATCCCCTACGATCGTAGAGTAGATTTTGAAGGAAGAAGGGTCATGACCAAGGAGCTGATCGTAAAGTCTGTTAACTCTACGGCTGATGATGTCCAAGCCCAATCCAAGAAGCCTTCTTATGATCAAGCACTGCTATCAGACACTCCATTATCCTCCACAAGCAATTGGTATTCCACGATTGTTCAGATTATCCAAACATTTGAAAATCTGTCCAAAGATGACAATCGTAGAGTCCAATCCATTGCCCAAACTGAAGTTGCCAATCAAGAGGATCAAACTGCTTTGGAGCAGGAATTACAGAAAAGTTCTGATGATTTAAGAAAAAAGATCTCTATGCTCACAAAAGAATCACAGAAGCAGATAGAAGCAGGAGATGATTCTTTCAAGCACAAACTTCAAGCCATCTTGGCTAATGTATCTCTCAAACTACAAGAAAGGGATAACATCTATCAGAAGGCCATCCAAGATCAGAAGGCAGAAGCTCTACAAGTTCAGGAGGCCAATGCAAAGCAAATCGAAGCCCTCTCTGACAAGATTGACGATCTGAAACAGTCCTTCTCTGTGCAACTTGAACTCGGACAGCAAGAGCTAAAGTTTGAAGTTGAAAACTCCTCCTACCTGATGGAGTAGCTTATGTCCAACATAGATCAGCTCTCTCAAATGATTGATGACAAAAAGGGGGAGAAAAAGAGGCAAAGAAAGAAGAAGAGCAGAGGGTTAAGGGAGAAGAAGTCAAAGAAGAAAGTAGCAGCAACAGATAAAGAATCATCATCTGAGGGGGAGCCTGAAGATGATGATACCAAAATCATAGAAGCTGAAAAGAAACCAGATCAGAAAGGTGATAAAGGGGAGCCAAGCAAAGATATAAGATCATCATCTGAGGGGGAGCAAGAGCAAGAAGCAGAATCAGATGAGTAGCTGATCAACAAGCATCCTGGAAACATACATGGAGCCAAGGAGGTACATCTCTAGTCTGTTAGTATGTTCTGTACCAGGATGTAGAATGTCTGAATATATAATTGCCATATTAATATAAATGACATTCATGATTAACTATTTAGAAATACAGTTGCTCACTGTATCTAAGATTCATTCATAACATGCATATGCACTTATTGTTTTTTTCATGATAAAATAGGGGGAGATTGTCAGGAATAAATATGTGAATGATATTCCTATTTAATATATGATTTGATTATGATATATATATGAATGAATATGCAAGTATGCTTGCATGAAGAAAAGTTATAAAGTCCTTTGATAGATAATAGAAATATATGTACAAGGACTTAGAATGAATTGATCAAATATGTTAGGTTGATCCTATATAAAAGCTTGACTTTGTAAAGTCCTTAAAAAGAAATGATGTACAAGGACTATAAATATAGAAAGATCAAGCTTGTTAGGTTGATCTTATGATGTAATAGATAGGTTTGTCGATCGTCGAAACCTTCGCACTTTAGAAGTCGAGTCTGCCAGAGAGTCGGGAGTTAACAAAAAGGAGCTATCGAGGCGAGAATAGGAGTATGCAAGATAGTGAGATCTCGGAGTTTGTAGACTTCGGGGAAGCGAAGAAGGATCGTGGTGTGTCGAGAAGAGCTTCCTCGGGATCGTAAAAGCAAGGAAGTCATGTTGAGAATCGTGAGAGAGGCACTGCCTATAAGCCGAACGACCATCTCTAGAAAAGCCAAGTATGAAACGTAGACTACACTCGAGAGTGAGAGAGTCTATCGATGCCAAAGCCAAGACAAGGATCGTAGGCTACACTCGAGATCGTAGAGTCCATTGAATGAATGCAGAGATCGTGAGTCGGGCAAGATCGGATGAAGACAACAAGAACAAGGTGAAATTGTAGAGTGTCAAGATCGATCTCGGGGATCGTAGTGTCGGCAAAAGACAAATTTGAATCGTAGAGTGCGGGACTACAAACTCAATGGAAGTTCTCAAATGCTAAGTCGAGAATCGTAGAGTAGATACGATTCTCAGCGAATGAGCACTCCGAGAATATCCAAAGATCTGAAGCCTCTGGTTGGCACTACAATAATGCATTCCACGATAAAGGGAACAGAGAGCACTCAACGAATGGCATGCAAAGCTAATGAAGATCTAAGCACAAACCCAATCGGCGTTAAGATTGAGGTGTAAGGCCATTCGTGATGAAGTCTTCCACAAGGAGATCCAATAAAGACTTCAAAGAAGAGATTAAGGAAAAGTCACTAATGCAAGATGGTGACAAGAGAAGCGAAGACAACGATCTTGGAAGCAACCAAGATCGTAGTGTTTGCCAAACAAAGAAGGAACTGATGGAAGGTAAACCTAGATACTGGTCAGCCTTTGGAGAGCATGACTAAAGTGATTAAGTGCAGGGTCAGTTCATTGATGATAAGTGAGCGGAAGATCACCGGGAGAAAGCAAGTTGGACCGCCACAAATCTGAAGTGTCTTGATATTCAGAAGGGGACCAGAGCAAGGAATTAGGCCATCAAGATGTCGAGAACAGTCGAAGCAAACAGAAGTATTGAAGAACTGCACAATACAAGGAAAAGGTATTCTACATTGAAGATCCAATCAACACTCTTCAGGATCATAGTGTTAACTCTTCTAAGTCAACGAGCAACACTCAACAAGACACTATGATCAGGTCCTTGAAGATATGCATCAGAATCGTAGAGTTCGAATACCTGAAGACTGAAACATTGGCAACGGTTCAATCTGAAGAGTAATATTCGAACAAGTGCTTAAGAGAAGAGCTTACGGTCATCTTAGCAAGTCCATCATGGGAAGGCATCGAGTAGCAAGAAGGGAGATCACAAAAGCCATCTTGGTGTCAAGCATGAGAAAGCTTTTAAGTACCTTGCAGAAGAGCTTACAGTCATCTTAGAAGCCTCTCATGTGCAGTCATCAAGTACCAAGGAGAATGATCTTCAAGGCAGTTCATCAAGGGGTCATCCAGAGTAGTTGAACAACCTAAGAAGCTGAGCATCATGCAACACTCAACTGCTCTTCAAGGATGATCAAGCCAAGCTGCTAGGGATAGAAGATGTTCAGAGCATGAAGACATCTTAGCGACTTAGCATGCAAACTCTAGCAGATTTCAAAGACCGACTCCAACAACAACAAATAAACAACTCAACGAAGCTGAGGGCACGAGGGGTCCTTGTCCGGAGGGACTAAATAAAGCAGGGCCAAAGGGTCCTTGTCCAAAAGGACTAAATAAAGTTCCAAGCCTGCTGGGCTTGAAGAGTTCCTAGGGAACTAGAGGTGTCCCAAGGCTGCGGCCTTGAAGAGTTCTTAGTGAATCAAGTCCCAAGGTCTGCTTGGCCTTGAAGGAATCGTAGAGATTGAGGTCTTGCCCTTCCTTAGTGGAAATCTCGCTAGTTGAAAGCAGAAGAGTGGATTAGGAGCTTGAGTCTCGAACCACTTAAAACCCTTGTGTCTTTTACATTATGTCATTTACATTATGTCTATAACTCGCTATAATTGCTATGTATGTTCTAAGCACATAACTAAACTAACCTACGAACAATATACGTATGATTATGAATATATTAATGAAGGGAATCTTTTACTTATTCATTTGTGCTTTGAAAAGATTCTTATGTTTGTCATATACTCTAATATGAATAATACAATATAAACTAGAAAAGTATTTGAAATAAAAAGGATCTATTCAACCCCCCCTTCTAGATCTATTGTGCCCTCTAGGAACTAACATATTTCACACTTCTCCCCGTAGAGATAGTGCCTCCAAATTTTTAAAGCAAAAACAACTGCAGCTAACTCCAAGTCATGGGTCGGACATCCCTTCTCGTAATCCTTCAATTATCGTGATGCATCTGTGAATGACTTTGCCGTTTTACATCAAAGACACGACCAAGTCCTTTATGTGACGCATCACTATAAACAACAAAATTTCTTGTATCGTCCAGAAGAGATAACACAGGTGCCGTACTCAACCTCTTCTTCAATTCTTAAAAACTTTCCTCATACTTATCTGTCCAAACAAATTTCACAGCTTTTCGAGTTAAATTCGTTAGCGGAGTTGACATCTTGGAAAAGTCTTGAATGAATCTTCTATAATATCCTGCCAATCTAAGAAAACTTCTTACTTCCGACGGCGTTCTCGGCTGATCCCAGTTAATCATGACTTTGATTTTTGATGGATCTACCGAAATTCCATTTTTATCGATCACGTGACCAAGAAATTGTACTCGATCGATCCAAAATTCACATTTCGAAAACTTAGCATACAACTTCTCCCTTCTCAATACCTCCAACGTTAATCTCAAATGCTCTTCGTGTTCTTCTTTGGTTTTCGAATATACCAAAATGTCGTCTATAAATACCACTACGAATTTGTCCAAAAGCGGCTTGAACACACCATTCATTAGTCCCATAAATCTGCGGGAGCATTAAGTAAGACCAAATGACATTATTCAAAATTCGTAGTGACCATATCGCATTACGAACAACATCTTGAGTACATCCTCTGGCCTCACCTTCAGTTGATGATAACCGCTTCTCAAGTCTATCTTGGAAAAATATCTCGCTCCCTTCAATTGATCAAGCAATCGTCGATCCTTGGTAATGGATATATGTTCTTAATCGTGACCTTATTTAGTTCTCGTAGTCAATGCGAGTAGCGCATCGATCAAATCTTTCTTTTCACAAATAATCTAAAGGCGCTCCCCACGGTGATACGCTCGGTTGAATGTACTTCTTGTCCAGTAATTCTTGTAGTTGTACCATTAATTCTTTCATCTCTACTGGTGCCATTCGGTATGGTGCCTTAGATATTGGAGCGGTTCATGGCACCAAATAGATCACAAAATCAACTTCTTTATCTGACGAAAGTCCTGGAAAATCGTTTGGAAAGACATCGACGAAGTCTCTCACTACCGGTACCTCTTCTACCTTCAGATTCTCTTTTTGACTGTCGACTATGTAAGCTAAGTATCCTACACAGCCTTGTCTTAACAACTTCCTGGCATGCATCATCGTCAGATAACTCGCTTGTCTAGGCGACTTTCTACCATAAAACACAACCTTTGACGGAGTCATAAGGTTAATACGCTTCTTTTGGCAATCAATTACAGCCCCGTAATTGAATAACCAGTCCATTCCCAAAATAACGTCAAATTCCCCAAGTCGAATAGGGATAAGATCCATGTTCATGATATTACCCTTAATATCCACTCTACAGTTCTTATGTACATACTTAACAGGGATTATTTCTCTATTCGCAATTTCTATGTTCATGGGGTAATCCAATTCATCTTTAGGCAAATCTAAATTCTTGGCAAAGTCATCGGATATAAAGGAACAAGTAGCACCCAAATCAAATAAAACATAAGCATTAATTTTATTGATTGGAATGATACTTGACACCACATCACGAGATTGAACTGCATCCTGCACCATCATATTGAAAGTCCTGGCAGTCGGTCGGTTTGTTGCGGTTGGTCCGGTGATGGTTAAGGCATTTCCACTGTTATTTCCCCGGTTTCCTCCTGATCCTGACCCTCCCGATCACTTCTTAGGACAGTCTATTGCCAAATGATCCTTTGAACCACAGGTGAAGCAGGCACCCTTCTTTGGGTTAGGACAGTTAGGTGCTATGTGGCCTTCCTGACTACAATTGTAGCACTCTTTTTCCCTTCATACAAACTCCTAGATGAGCTTTCCCGCAGGTCGGGCATGCTTCGATTCTTTTCTTTTGACTTCCTTGTTGATTCCCCGATGATGAGTTTTTATTCCACCTTTTCTTCTGATTAAAATTACCACCTCATGTGCCACTTCCACTAGTCTTGTTATTTCCTTCACCATCACTCTTCTTCTTCTTCTGATCTTGATTGTACTTGGTCACCGCATCGCTTCCACCTTCAGCGAGGATGGCCTTTTCCAGTACTCTGGCAAATGTGTTTATCTTAAACATTGATACTTTACTATATACCCAGGGCTTTAGTCCTTGTTCAAATCTTCTGGCTTTTCTCTCGTCCGTGTGTACTTGGTACGGGGCGAACCTCGCCAACTCGTTGAATCTAGCCGCATAATCAGGTACGCTCATATTTCTCTGCTTCAATTCCAAAAATTGAACCTCCATCTGGTTCTGCGAGCTGGTCGGGAAATACATCTCGAAGAACATCTCTTTAAATCTCTCCCAAGTAATTACACCTTCACCTCATCGCACTTTGTTTGCTTGCCACCAATAGCTAGCTTTAGACTTCAGCATAAACGTTGCAAAAGCGGTCTTCTGGTCTTGTCTAACCCTAGCGACGTTGAAAACCTTCTCCATTTCCATAACCCATGTTTGAGCCTCGATCGGGTTCATGGAACCTTTAAACTCTGGCAGTCCCACCACCTTGAAATCTTTAAACGTAGTATTTGGTGGAGCTTGAGGTTGATTATTCATTGCTCTAGTCAGTAAGTTAACCAACTGCTGAACGGGATTAGCATTGGCATTATTGTTGTTATTTGTTGACTAAATCACGAAATTTGGTTGACGTTGTTGTCTTCTTGGCGGCATAATTACATTAAAATATATGCTTATTAAATCTCTATTAAATTCTCTAAATAGTTAAGACTTAACTCAACAATTTAATATAATTATTAACACATTATCTCAAACAACTTGATATATATTCATTCAAACTAAAAGTTTTAACATCAAACGATAGCATCACTGCTATTTACATCATCTATCCTGAGATAAAGAATCTATAGGATTTAAAATATTAAAATATTCCTTCGTTCATAAACACGTCGGAATTTACATATAAAAACTAATTAAGTCTTTTACATAATTAAACAAATTCTATCATTGTCTGTCAAGGCGCTGAATAGCCTTGTTACACTCCTCTTCCATGATACGAGACATCATCCTGCGATCCAGCATGTACGATAGAAGTCCTTCGAACTGGATGGGGTACCTCAAAACTCGATCCTAGACCTCATCCATTGCATGATTAAGTGTAGAGTATGTCTCTCCAAACTTTGCCTTCTTTGCACAACCATCCTCTTCCGCAAGATCAGCACGACGTGACTCTCTCACCCAGCCTTCCTCTGCTATGATCAGCCGTTCAGAGCTTTCCTTCAGTTCCTTCTTCAACTTTTCTATCTCTGCGGTCTTATCTTCGGTTTGACCCTTCTCGTGGACCAAATCCCATTCTACATTTCCCAGTCATGAGTGAAGAGTCAAAATCTCCCTCTCCTTCTGCTCTAGAGTAATCTACTGAATAATAGCCCGCTCAGTCAAATTCTGCACCTCATCTCGTAACTCCACAAGTATAACAATATAACAATGAATAATAACATGCGAGAGAAATAATAACTTCGAATATAAAAGCTCAACTTTTGAATCAATAATGAATAACAAGAATCAAAAGCAATTCTGAGGGTCGTAAGACCTTGAACTATGTCCTAGCTTGTCAAGTGTTTATTCTTGAAACCTTTAACAGTCATAAGACTATGGACTCTTCTTCTCGTACTTAGGGGGATCACCCTTAGTACCACCACATGCACAATATCTTAACGTTAACGCATAAGTAATCCCCTATACAGGGTTGTTCATCTCAGTTTGACATTCGAGTTCGTGCCAAAGGAAGTTTGGTTTGGATAATTCATCAAGGGTTCTGAAATTTAGAACGCTCATCAACTATGGACTAGTCGAATCATGAAGGGTTCGCTAGTCTAACAAGATTCACAATAACTGATATATAAATCGAATAACAATTCCAAGAGATATACAATAGAATAATTATTATATAACAACATCATGCTTTAAAAGATTAATATACTATTGATATAACAACATGGGCTTAGTCAAAATAACGAGAACTTGCTAGATGAAAAGAGACAACTTATAATTCATATAATGATAACGAGTAGGGTTAGGAAACTTGCCTCGTGCGTAAATTACACTTTAACTAAACTCGTTCTTTGATTTAACTCCTACATATCAATTACGTTCACAATACCAGTCAATTATAACTTACTAAACATCACACGTTTATTCTTTGTCTAACTCGAATTCAGGACTATACTTAGTCATATTACCATACTTGTTTCCACATAATATTACATTATACGAACAACAAGCTAAGTATATAATCAACAATTCAATCAACATGTAATTGCCTTCTTGACTTGGTAAAAACTAACTTTAATATCTCATTATATATCTAACAAGTTTTTATATTCATTAGACTAGGTTACTAACACATTTCTATACTTGAACATTAAAAAAATGCATTTTCTAGACATTCTGCTAAGTGGCGTTATGGCCACTTTTGTATCTGGTCTTGGTCTTTGTTTTGTTGGTAGTACTGCATGACACAGTACTTAATGCACATGGGGAAATGAACTAGGAGTTGGCCATGGCGCACATGACACTCAGAACTCTGAATTCTCATTCGCGAAGAACATGAATTCAAATGAAATAAACACTATATAATCATTAATTCTCCAAATTAAACATACCCAATGTTAGAATTCATATATAATCAATACCCAACATTTATAGAGTGATTTTAACCCATTAAAACACATAATCACATAATTAAATTATGCAAATTGTACTATTGTTGATGTTCTTGAAGTGTTGAACATAAATTCCTAAAATTCAACGCCACGGATTCGTTATAAAACCAAATCCAACCATTCAAATTTCATTTTTATTCGTTTTATCATGAATAATCACATATAAGTAGAAATTTTGTAGAAAAATTTATGGTTGACATATTAAAATTACGTATAAGGGCCATATGGCCGTGTAACGTACTCTGTAAATTTTTGAAACAACAAGTCATAATATTATGAAACTTATGATATGGAATCATATACAATATATATAAAACATGCTATGCTACTCGAATTATTACATATATCCCTAACATAATTTCCCCATTTACAGAGATTCAACAGAACTTGAATGAAAGCCATTTTTCAAAAAAAACTAACTGACGTAAAAAGGAATTGGGTTGAAGAGATTACCCAAGCGTAGAATTAATGGAAGATGAATTCCTTCTCAGATGACTCTCATAATCCTCTTAACAATCTCTGAATTCTTAACTCTTTCTCTGTATCTCTCTCTGTTACGCTTTCTAGACTTAGGCAAATAATGAAGAAGGAAAAGAAGACGTAAATTGAATAAGGAACAACTGACGCGTTGGTGGTCAGTTACCCAGTCATGGGTTAACTGCCCCCAACTCCCTTTAGGGTCATGTTTGTCTAGCTAGAATAGGTTTCAAAAACCATTTAATTTAATAAAACTTTATCATATAGTTTAATTAATGTCACACTCCTTCATAAAATAAATCAATATCTTATTTAATTTATTTTAAATAAAATATAATAATTTCTCATTAATTCACATAGTCACATAATTCAAATTCTCATTGATTAATAATGTCAAATTCTTAAATCTTTAATTAATAATTAAATTAATTAAAATAACATTAGGCTTATTAAATATTTCTTTTAATACAATAAGCTCCTATAATGACATACTTCGAATAACAAAAATTCTCCACATTAATTTAATAAATATAACACATATAATTAAATTAATCTACCACAATTTCATCAATTAATTATTTAGTCTAATAATTAATTCATCGATAAATATTTATTCAATCTAATAAATATTAAAATTAATTACAAAATCTCGGTTGTCACAAAAATCACGGACCGAAGTCCGGGCAAACGCACGCAGCACGACTCTCAACGTGAAGAAGGGTGTGTGCAAAGATGAAGAGAACGGCTTTAAAGTATGTGAGAAGGCTTACAGTTGACTGCCAAAGAACACTTCTATATCTTTAAAGTGGGTAAACACTGGCTTTTGTACGTACAAAAGAAGTTATATATGAGCTCACAGGTGTTTAAAATGAGAAAGTACACTGTATGGGATGAGTGCAGAGCAAATTGGGCAGGGCTTCCTCGCCGTTTTCTCTTGCAAAATGGCCACCCCAAGCCCTCTATTTATAGAGGGTGGAGCCACAAGTGTACCTGCGGCTGAGCCGCAAGTGTACCAGAGGCAACCCGGGTTGGCCCGGGTTTCTCGGGTCGGGTCGTCTCTTAGTACGTGCACTCGGGCTCTGTAATGTCCACTCGAACTTTCAGAAGTTCAATCCGGGCATCCGATTGAGGTATACAAGACCTATTTCGGACCGCCGTTGTTGAGAGTTGTACAAAGGCATAGGATTAGAGTTTGTACGAAGTCATTGAAGATGGGACGATGCCCTCCGGTCTTCAAGCTTCAAATTCCATCCGTTACCCCGCACAATAGTCACTCGGGATTAGTTATCTTTGATTCTTGTGGGACATCGTTGTGTAGAGAGATGTATGAAATGTTGAGATGATGTGGCGTGGCATCGCGTTGGCGAGATGACGATGTTGCCCCTCACCGGTGTTATCGCCGGTTTGGGCTGATAAAGTAGGCGTTGCTCAAGGCTTCGCTGAGATTGGACTGCTGCAATTTATTGAAGGTCCTTAGTGTCATCTTTGAGGTGTGCCTGTCCTCCTGGTGTTATCTCCGAGTTGGTACTAAATATCTCGTTGTGAGCGCCGAGGATGAAGCTGGTTGCATTTGAAACAAGCATTTCCGGGGTTATCGCTGAAACTGCATTCCTTGGGGAAATCACCAAGGTTGGTGGCTATTCCCATGATTGGGACTGAGACTGGATACCTCGGAGTTATCTCCGAGATTAATCGGTCCTCTCCGATGTGTGTTCCGGTATTGGGTCTGCACGCCTCGGGGTTATATCCGAGGTTGGAATTGTTACTCGGTGTGTGTTCGGGGTCGATTGTTGAACTTACGGTAATATCCGGAATGGATGTGGATTGTCTTCCAGGGTTCCCTCTTGAAAGACGAATCTGTCCTCCTGCAATGTCAGTGACAGCAGTATAGAAAATTTTGAGTGTCTACAGGTTGCAGATATAATTTTAGGAATCAAGATTTCTAAAACATCTGATGGAATTATATTATCTCAATCTCATTATATTGAAAAAATACATGAAAATTTTAACAAGTATAATATAATTCTAAATAAGACCCCAGTTGATATAAACCTTCATTTAGCCAAAAATGAAGGTGATAGCATATCTAAATTAGAATATTCTCGTATAATAGGCAGTTTAATGTATGTCATGAACTGTACTAGACCAGATATAGCTTATTCAGTAAGTAAGCTAAGTAGGTATACGAGCAATCCAGGTAAAGATCACTGGAAAGCTATTTTGAGAGTTTTGGGATATTTAAAACATACTCAAAAATATGGACTGCACTATACAAGATATCCAGCAGTATTGGAAGGATATAGCGATGCTAATTGGATATCTGACAATAAAGACTCGAAATCCACAAGTGGATATGTCTTTACCTTTGGAGGTGCAGCGGTATCTTGGAAATCCTCAAAACAAACTTGTATTGCAAGGTCTACAATGGAATCAGAATTTAATGCTTTAGACAAAGCTAGAGAAGAAGCAGAGTGGCTTCGTAATTTCTTAGAGGATATTCCAAATTGGTCAAGACCTGTGCCAGCTATATGTATACACTGTGATAGCCAATTAGCAATTGGAAGAGCACATAGTCATTTATATAACGGTAAGTCACGTCATATACGACGAAGACATAATACCGTTAGACAATTGCTCTCAAATGGAATTATCTCAATTGACTATGTAAAGTCAAAAGATAATATTGTCGATCCGCTTACGAAAGGTTTAACAAGAGAGCAAGTGGAAAAATCATCAAAGGGAATGGGTTTAAAGCCTACTATTTAAATAAGAGTCATCATAGTGGCAACCCAACCTAGCTGACTGGAGATCCCAAGATCTAGGTTCAATGGGCAAACCGAACTATATAGTATTAAGTAAAGCACTGAGGAGATATTTACTCCTAACCATTCCTATTATGAAACAGTGCACATCTGCGCGAGAATCAGGATAAGTTACGCTTTTAATGACCTTTATATCTTGAAATACGTTCAAGTGGGGTATTGCAGGATACTCTTGATAGAAGTCACCTACGTGAGTAAGAAGGGGGCCACTTCTGTGAGAATTTTGAAGGCTGAATTCTCTAATATACTCACGGAACCAAGAGATGTTTCAAGGCCAAAATGAACACAAACGTGAGAACCAACTATGTCTGAAGAGATATTTTGTGAATTTTATTGTCTTGGTTTACACGAAAAGCTGACAGTTCAAAGACATCAAGTCTACTGATTAGCCAAGTAAATCCGATAGATTTTATTAGGGCAAGTTCAAAGCCACTAGGCTACTTAACCTGATGAAATATCTTTTCTCATGTACTCGAACTAGTGTCTGCATATTCATAACAT
Source organism: Panax ginseng (assembly GCA_020205605.1). Lineage (NCBI taxonomy): Eukaryota > Viridiplantae > Streptophyta > Magnoliopsida > Apiales > Araliaceae > Panax > Panax ginseng. Next base: position 47,507,100 of record CM035147.1, on the reverse strand, counting down.
ATTTTACATATTGTAAAGCCAATTTTACATTCATGTGCGGGATTGTTGGAAATGGGTTTGACAAAATAAATATTAAAGCATTTTGAGGCTTAATTTATTGTAGGACCCACATTCCATAAATGTCGGGTTTTTGCACAAATGCGTTCTCCTCAACGAGGAGTATAACGTGGTATATTTATGTGTTCAAACTCATTAAGATTTGAATGAGAAAATTGACTTCAAAGTCACCTACTTAAAATGTTAAAAACTGCAAAGTCTCACATAGGGCATTAGAGGGGGAAATGAAGTCTTTATATATGGGATGTTTGGTCAATGGGAAGGGTCCCAAGGGGCACCCCACTTTTGTGGAAGGGAGAGGACCTAGCCAATGCATGGTTTAAACCCACACGCGCGCACCACTGTCGTCCGTCCGATCGGTCCGGGTCGGTTCAGGATATATATTTTTTAGACAAAATTTATGTAAGACCCCGAATTTTATGAAATAAAAGTATTCAATTTTTCTTCTAATTACTACTCAATAAATGGTTAAATTGATAAAAGTTAAAGTTAAGGGTGATATATGAAATTTTTTTCAAAATACACAAGTGGTTATAAAATATTCATTGTTGTCGGGGAATATTCGTTTGGTCGTGGAATATTCTTTCTATCAGGGAATATTATTTACCATGTAGCGACCATTTGTGGGCCCCATAATGAGAATAAGCATGGGATGAAGAAAAGCGACAAAATTAAGTTTTTATAAATAGCAGGCGTAATCGTTACGAATTAACATTGTTGGAATACGGTTGGTAAAATAAAGTGTACGCGTTGTTTTACAAGAAGGCACCAGTATACACAAAGTATTTTGAATTATTGATTCTTACATAAGAAGGCACTACTCAATAATTGTTATAGTAATTCTTTGTTCAATATTTTATTTTATTGATTCAATAATTCTTTGTGTTGATATTTTATATTATTGTTGTTTCAATAATTGTCATCGCACTATATTTCCCATTATCGGATCAATAATTCATATTATTTGAATAATATTATTAGATAGCATTATTGGCAATGTCTAGAAATTTACATCGAGGAGAGGTTTGGTCACCTAATTATGCCGCTGGCCAATAAGGAGAAATTCTTATTGGAAAGCCCCTCTTTCCTAGAACTACACTGGTTGTCATAAATGTGATTACGTAATATTATTTGTGAATAATTAATTATTGATTCATATGATAAGGAAATATTTATTTTATGTGGATATAAATGTTGGATATATTTATTGTGGTTAAAAATGAAGGAGTTAATGTTGAGGTGTTTTATCAGTATTTTTATCGAAATGAAGGTATTAAAAATTAAACCAGTGTTTTTGAGATATATTGTGTGAGTTATAATTTTTAATCCGACCGTTGGATCGTTGTAATTTTTGGATATGTTATACATATATAAGTTGAGTATATGTCCACAAATTGTGAACCGTTAAACATGAACGTATGATTTGTTATGAATTTTAAGAGGTGAGTGGTTCAGAAATTGTTGAAGTATCCGAATTTAGCATTTTTGTGAAAAATTCTAGAATTGAGTGGGCCCCACTTGTGGTTGGTGAAGAAATGTGCTGAATTTTATTTCAAATGTGGTGGGTGGGAATAGTAGCAGGTAAAGCCATCAGGTTGCAGGTCAAGTCTGCTAAAATTTTCCTATAAATAGAGGGCTAAGTTAGAATTGAAAATTACACCAGAAACAAGTTTTCTCTCTTTCTCTCTCTAGATTATTGAGTTTATTTTGTGAGTATTTAGATACTTGGTGAGTTGATATTCATCAGTGCAAGTTTCCTTCAACGTCATATCCGATATCCAGTCAGAAGTGTTGCTCTTTTGAGGTAAGGGATAGTAAGGGATTTTAAGGGCTATTATGTTTTTCAGTTCGTACTTCTTCTGACCTTCAGAAAATTCTGGAAAAATTTGAAATGATATGTTGATGAGTTTTATTGATTGTGTCCAAAAATGGTGATTTTTGGATGTATAGATTAAGAGTTATGAATTTTATGAGAAAAGACTATTTTAAAAGTAACGCCTTATAACTCCTTATGGTTAACTCCAAAATTGATGAAATTTTTATTGAGAGTACATCTATATAATATCAGTGTACTCTGTGAATTTCGGAATTTTTGGATAAAAGTACAATTTATAATAAATGTTTAAATATTCAAGGTTTTAGTATATATGAAAAATAGTAAATGAATTTTAAAATTCTAAGAAAAATATATGTTCAATATGGGACTATATTCTGCTAAATCTCAGAAAAGAAATATTTTTGGAACTGATTTGGTATTTTTCATGAAAATGGACTAGTTATGAATAAATGAGTTAAATATGTTATGTGAAGGAAGAAAATTGAAAAATATGATTTTATGGCTTGAGAATCATATATGTGGTATATGCAGATTTTTGATGAGGGTTTTGGTTATTGGTAATGAAACCTTATAAGTTTGGCATTTTATGATGATTAAATGTATTATTTAGTAAAGTGTAAATAGTTAAAATAAATTGTTTATAAGTTTAAGAAATGTTATTCTTTCAATATCATTATACCGAAATATTGGTATGGATTTTATTGTGGAATTTCTACCTTTTTGTGTCAGGGTTACTATTCATGAGTTACTATTCATGAGTTACTATTCATGAGTTACTATTCACGAGTTACTATTCATGGATACTATTCACTACAAAATTGGTTTCTTTTTCTAACCAAATTATAGTTGATTTATGAATATTACTCTGGAGATTAAAACTATATATTGATTATATTGATTTTATTATCATATATAATATTTTTATAACCCTGATGTTGAAATTCTATTTCACTGGAGTGTAAAGATGAGTAGATTATTGGTATGATCATGACTAGGGTTCTCTTTGGCCGAGAGTGAAAAGTTAAATTGTGATTTGGTATGATCATGACCATTGAATTTATAATTGAATATCTTTAGCTTAAGTGCAAAGGTGAATTGATCAACATGGTTATAATTATTGTTTATATAAATTACGAAATGATTATATATTTCTTTGAGATATTAATATCTTTGGCTGTAGTAAAAGATGAATTGTTGATGAATATCTTTGGCCGAGAGTGCAAAGATGAACTGTTAATGAATATCTTTGGCGATGAGTGCAAAGATGAATCTGTTAATGAATATCTTTGGCCCGTAGTGCAAAGATGACATTGTTGAATATCTTTGGCGATTAGTGCGAAGATGAGCGTGGATGAATATCTTTGGCCCGTGAGTGCAAAGATGAATTTATTAGTATGATTATGAATAAGGCTGTGATTTAGTATAACCATGATCTTTGATGTTTGAGGTAAAGACATGTGATGAAAATTATATTCGATCACGGAATGCGAAGAGGAATTTAGAATCACAATTATGATCATGAGATATTCATATAATTGTGGAAAGGAACTGTTGATTGATGTTACGTTGATAAAACATTGTTGGTGGACTTTTAACATGGAGAAGATAATAGATCGTATTGTCTATTTGACTCTTCTAATGGATTGCTCGTTCACCGCAACTATGGTTGAAATTTTTATCATCTACCATATGTTCTAAATCTCGATTTGTTATTGATGAAGGCTATTGATAATTTAATTATCTTTAGTCATGATATTCTTTATCGAAGCTAGTTGTGCTCACCCTTTTGCTTCACAATTCCTTTTCGTGTAATAAAAGTTTAATTTGGGTCGGCTGGGTAACAAAGGAATAGAATCGGTGGTCTCTAGTTTGTGGAGTTCTCCTAAAAGCAGTATAGACAAGTGTGTTGTATACATCTTTTAGTAGTTATATTTGGTGAATCATATAGGGAGAGGCGAACCCAACGTTGGAAGGGTGTTTTGCCACTATCATACAATATGTCTAATGACATACAACCTCGTGTCATCATAAGACAGGGTTGTGCTCATCCACTTGCTAAGTATATTTACGAGCACTGCCTATATAATCTTGGTGTTTGTTTGAAGTATAATTCTCAATTTGAGACAGTGGAGATAATGATAAATCAAGAGAAGACTCACCATTGGGAAGAATATGATAGTAATCTTCTTGTTTTTCTTTGGGGTCTATTGGGTCAACCAAGGATAATTCTGTGGCCATATGATATCTATCATAACCTAGAAGCATGGCCTCCCATGTACGAAGGTTTCCTTGAGCACTTCCCAAAAATTCTAATTTCTAAAACAGTTTTTGACTATACCTTTATGTAAGGTGCCATTGTGACGTGCTATCCACGATTGGGACATGAGTCACAGTTGGTATATACTTGTATCCAAACTCACAGCATATGTGTTGTTGTATTTTGTACGACAATTGTTGTAATAAAGTTGTAGTTATTTTCTGTACCATGTATTTGACGACTCAGAATAGGTTGGATGGAATGGACCTATTTTGGGGTCGTCACAATTTGTTTAATAATTATCATCACGATACTATGTCGTTTTGATGACAGTTGAACACTAACGGTCATAAACCGCGCGAAAATGGTCTATAAATACACTATGTGGTATCCCATTTTTCTGAATAAGTTTTTTCCCGTTCAGAACACTTCCCGTCCCGTTTCCCGTTTCTATAAAACAGAATCCCGTTCCACAGTCTTAAAACAGAGTCCCGTTCTGTGTTTTGCAAAATCTCGTTTCTGCAGATTCCGCCGTTCCTTCCCACCGTTCTGCAGTGTTTTCCCGTTCTGCAAATATTTTCCCGTTTCCTGTTTCTGAGTAAGTGTATTCATGCACCATTTTCATACATCATTATTATTAACAGTAAAGTTCGAGTATATAACATAGACTGAATTCTTAATTTTATAGTGCTACTAATTAAGAATTGTAAATTCGTTTTATCTTGGAAAGCAATTATTCATTTAATCCTTAGCACCAGTGAGGGAATAAATTTGCTTTAAGGAGACTTTGTGAATTCAAAGGACTCGGATTTATATGTCTTTCATTTTAATAATTGGGTTCTGTTTTACTTAATTTTATAAATCTGTATATGTTAAATAATACTATATATTACAGATAACATGACACACATGGATGCACACATGTATGTATACAGTTAATAGTTACCTTCTCACTTTATTAAACTTACTCAAGTAGTATATGTATTTATATACATTCTAGACATATATTTTGCAATATTCAAGAATTATAATTTAGACTTTAATAATAATTGCATTTATACTCACAAAATTTATTATAAGGGTTTTTTGAATTTACAGATTTTGATGAAACATACGCACATGTTGCTAGAATTGAGTATATGAGAATGTTTCTTGCATTTGCATGTCACAAGAATTTTAAAGTGTTTTAAATGGATGTTAAGTCTGCATTTGTGATGAATCGAATTTTGAAGAAATTATTAAAATAAAAATTTAATTAAATAAAATTCCTTATTTTATTATGTGTTTATTATACTGCATTTATTAATTATGTGCGGTGTAATATGTGTGTATATATGTGGTGTGGTGTATATATTTAAATATATTTAGCACGTGTTATTAAATTGCAAAAAGTAATTTCTAATGGGAATGGTATAATTTTCGATGAATTAAAATAATTTACAAAAATAAATTATAACATATTTATTTATTAAATAAATTTTTTATTTAATAAATTGCTTCCATTTTTATGGAAAGGATTTATGAATATTTTATGGAGATATTTGAATAATATTATGTATATTTAATATACATAACTTGGAATGCCATATGGACGGAAGGAAGTTAGTAATTGTAAATATATAAATGTAAGTAATGTAATATATGTGTTATATTATATTATGAGTGCTGAGAATTGATAGTGGAAAGTGCTGCAAATTAAAAGCTAAAATATGTGAGATGTAATATGCAAAACAATGTTGAGAATAAAAAAATTTGAATGCATATGTGATGAGTCATTTTTAAGCTAAGCAGGAGGTGGCCTTTGATTAGGCTAATACCAAGATACTAAACATGCATATGATGGAATAAAGAGAGCTAAGGAGACATAAGTTAATCTTCAGCTCTCTCATTCTTCTTTTTCATCCGTTCCATAACAAGACCCATGCCCAAAAATTTTCAATTCTCAAATTACCAACATCTAGGCTCCATAATTCCTACTAAAACCCCACCAATTTCTCTAAGAACAGAAGCTATTAACCGAATTGAAGAAGAATTTGAGCAAGATATTATCGAGGAAAGGATTCAAATCCATTCCAAAGCAACCTTATATCAAGTAAGAGGTAATTAACATTTATATGTTAAATTGTAAAAATTAAAGTAGATAATATATGTGATTATTGATGTGATTGTTGTGGGAAGTTATGTGATGAAATAATTAGAAGTATTCTGGGGTAATAAGGATGGAATTGAGTGTGAACTTGGATGATAAGTTTGTTTAAATTAGTATGAAAACTAAGTTTTTAAACAATGCATGTAAGGTATTTGTGAGAATGCCTAAATGAGGAATTTGGTTTAAATATTCATGAAATAAATTCATGAGTTGAAATATATTATAAATAAATTTGCATATGGTTGTGTTATGAAATAAATTATTTTTTTATTTGGACAATTTGCTAACTGATTTACCTTAAACTTGTTATATTCGTAGTAATGCTCTTATGCTGGAAAAAAAAAACTGAAACTTTATTTGATTGTGAAATTTGGACCCATTTAAGTATGGGTAAAACTAGAAGCCAATAAAATGAACTCCTTCCTTTAGTGTCCAAAAGCTCTAAGAAGTAACACAGTTTAGTAAATGACCTATAACAAGCTTACACAAATTTCTTGTACTAGAAGCTCTTGGTTCTTTAAAGGTTTGAGGTCTGATGGCTTTTTAGGAATTTAATATAGGTAAATCACTAAATATGTATAGTAAAAAAAAACCAAATTGTAGTAAGGTTCAAGGTATCATTTGATGCACCATTGAGATTAAGTGCCAAATTAGAGAAATGATCTGATAGAGGAGATCTTGAATCATGTCTTGATGGGGTTAGCGTGAGGAAGTGGCTAAAAGTTGGGAATGTTGAAATCAATAAAATTGAGAGGTTACATTTGTTAGGCAGATTGTTCAGTTAGTGGATTTTGCACACTTGTGAGGAGTTGCCTTGTAAGACTTACGCCTCTCCTGTTTTCGTTTATTACTCCCTCCGTTCCTAAAAGATTGTTGTTTTAGGAGAAAAAATTTGTTCCAAAAAGTTTGTCGTTTACAACTTTCGAGGCGAATAAATTATTTACTTTCCTATATTATCCCTATTTTCTCTTATTGTCCCAAGAAATTCTCTCCCTTGTATTAATAGTTTTCAATTTCCCATAAAGGGGTAGTGATGGAATTTCAAACAAATTTTACTTGGTAAATGACATTTCTTTAATCCATGTGTCAAAACCTTAAACGACAATCTTTTAGGAACGGAGGGAGTATCATCTTAGAGAAACATATACTCTGGTAGACTAACCCAAAAAGAAATGAGTATTATAAATCAGAATATATAGAGGAAAAGGTCATTGGAACAAGAAGTATGTCTGTAAAATATATTGGGTGTTAAATAACAAAAACTTGAGGTGGACATGAAATTTGTAAGGCACCAAATAAGAAGTATGAAGTTAAGGTTATGAAAGTATGAAATTAATATGTGGGATTTTTAATATAACACATAGTGCAAGTTAAGATTTATAAATCTATTTAGCTATCTATTAAGTCTCAAATGAGATTATGGAACATGTTATAACCCGATGTGGAGATTGAATGAGGTTATGCGAATGATGCTCGATGAGCGTATATCAATTTACGCAAACAAAGGCAAGTCTTCCAGTTCCTATTTGCAAATGAATTGGATATGGATAGTTTATAAACTATACTACTATGAGCATGTGATATTACATAAGAGGTGTGTGTGAATTTCGAAAGTCAAATTATGACTATATTTGATTGAGTTATGGAACTCAATATGTGATATGCGATATGTTGAGCATGTGAAATTTATATTCATTTTAAATTGAGATATATGCTGAGTAGGAAATCTTATAACTGTTTTAAATTGAGATATATGTTGAGCATGAAAGTATGTGCTATATGATGCATGAAAATTGTTAGATTTATTGAGTTGTCGAGCTCAATATTGCAAAAATAAACTTTTGCAGGTTAACGGTACAATGCGATAATACTTGTTATCTGGATGATATGGATAAGAAAAGGAAATACTGCTTCCTTTAGTTGAAACTTAGTTGGTGCGATGATGATGTACAAGATACAAATATGTAAACTTCTGAAATGTTTAATAAAGAGTATTTGTTTGGAACAAGAATGTGTTGTGGTGGTTATTGAATCTAAATTATACAGGTAGAACATTAATATATAAAGATGATAAGCATTGGTAATTGAACTTTCATAGTTCACTTACTATGCTAATACATGGGATCATAAAAGTTGCGATTTGGGGAACGCAGGAAAGAAGAAAGAAAATTTTAATTATCCGCATTTTAGTCAATATTGCATCTAATTTTGATGTAAGGCTAAACTTAGATAGTATTTAACGCTCGAGGTCGAGATTACTTTAATCCTAATTTTGGATTAAGTTGGTCCCGATTTTGCGGTTGTCACATCATTCTTAAACGGTTTTATTGAAAAGGAAGTTTATGTAAAACAATCTCTTGACTTTGAGGATTATGAACATCCTGATCATGTCTATAAATTGCTTAATGCATTATACGAATTGAAATAAGCTCTTAGAGCTTGGTATGAATGACTTAGTAAGTTTTGCTTAAAAAAGGTTTAAAATGGGTGTTGTTGACACCACACTATTTACTAAGGTAGTGTTTGATTAGGTCTTAATGCCTCTTAATATGTGTGCCTCTGATTCGGTTAGAGCTAAAATTTGTTTGGTAATTTTTTTTTTTCTCTTAATGCCTCTTAATCGGTAAGATTCAAAAACAATTCTAAACCATCCAGAGCCTCCTCTTACCGAGTTTAAGTTTTCTTTTGACAAAAATAACCTCAGCTATATTACAAAATCCCTCTTTTGTCCACAATACAATCTAAACTCTACTGATCTCTCCCGTTTCCTTCACTTCGATCGTCGCTCCCGTCTCCTGCTCCTCCTTCACTCTTTCCGCTGGTAAATATTCTCTCTCCTTCATATATTCTTCGTTATTTATTGATTTATTCTTATTAATATTCTTCATCTATTGTTGATTATTGCTCTGTTGTGTGTTGTATCCATCCGAAGATTTGTATATGGGCAGGATCCTTATCAATTCCTTCCATTTTTGCCTTCTACCCGTTCCATTCCATTCCGTTATTCTCTACCTACCGAACATATGCACCCTTCATTCGGCCCAAAACAAGTTCATGACTCCTTAAAGCAACCATTGGTTTGGCTAGAAGAGAATAGAAGTTCCGATAAATTGAAATTGCAGCTAAATTGAAGATTCTTACTAACATTAAAGCTACAATTAAGCATTATCAAACTGAAAATCTGAAGCAAATAGAAGGTATGTCATGAGTTTTATGAGTTTTATTAAAATTGGTTAGTTATATGTGATACAATGTGAATTGTGGTTGTGATATCTATGAATTAGGAGACTAGTTGTGTGGAGTAATAAGGGAGGAAAAACATCTTATGTATGAACATCTATGACCTCTGTCCCAAAAATGGATGGATATTTTATGTTTGATAAAAGTCCTCTTAGAGGCTGTCGGCATCAATAAGGGAAATTTGTCAAGCTTCTGAGCCATAAACTCTTTAAGCATGTTTTCTAAAGTTAGACAAATTAATTTGAAGATAGTCTGTTTTGTGAAAAAAGAAGCAAGTTGAGTTTGGTAGGAAACTATTTCAACTGGGCAGTTTTAAACCTTGCAAAAACTGTTTAAGATGTCCATTTTTGCTGGGATATATTTTTGTAATATAATATGTAATACCCTTTATAACATATTAAAAATTGGAACCAATCTAACATATTGATTTTGAAATATTAAATCGCAAAGTGGGTATCTCGTTAAGCTTAAATTGCAGATTATCAGCAGCGGCTGCTGTAGTGCACCTCATATTCCTCATATTACCTTTTCTTCGATTTAGTGTGTAATTTTTTTTATTATGAACCAGACTTATGAAATAAGACTTAAGGCAGCACCTGCTTTTGCTGTAACTGGAATACTGGAAATATTACCAACTTTGTGAAACCATAGTATCCTTTTTCTTTATAAGTAAAACCTTAATATTCCACTAAAATCATTTTCTTTCTTCCCAAATAACTTTCAATGACTTTTGAACTGTGGCTTTCAACTTGTCACCATTGTTTTGTTTGATGATCCCAGGTGTACATAGGATTTTTTTCGGTAGGAATGTGAGTAGTTCCATGGGTTGTAATGTCTGAGGTAAGTAAAATATACCAAGTCAATAAATTCCTTCTAAAGTTTCTCTTGCCACAAATCTGAGAATTTCCATTCTCTTGTAGATATTTCCTATAAATATCAAAGGAGCTGGTGGAAGCCTAGCAACACTAGTGAATTGGTTCGGTGCATGGGCAGTATCCTACACCTTTCTTACGGTAAATATATGTAACATATTAATGGAGATTTTGTTAGAATCTTTGTTATATATCAATTTGTGATATCAGGAAATTTGACTCATTCTAAAACTTACACTTTTCTTTTTATGAAATTTCAGGAACTTATATTCTTTATGCTATGATAAATCTACTCGCCATTGTATTTGTGATTATCGTTGTGCCAAAAACAAAAGGGAGAACTTTGTAACAAATATAGATGGCCATAAATGCTTCATAATCAGAAAGGTTTCATATGAAATTATGACAGCTCAGTTGGATTTTTTCTATAGATGTAAAATGGTGCATGGATACCCACAAGAACTTAATTTGAGATGACAATCTTCATTCCTACAAATTGTGTATCTTAATTCATTGATAAATATTCAGAAATTAGCCTCGTGCAGAACAATATAAGTTTTTAATACAGTTCTATTTATGTAATCAATATTCACGTGTTTTTCGTAGTTATCACTTGCTTCGCAGTCTATAATTTCATAAGGAAGTATAACATTAAGGATGAATTGTTTGCTCAATATAATGATCTAGATAACATGTTGGACATGAATACATGATACATTTTGTTTTATCATATTGTGGTCAAAATATTATAAACATGTATTTAAAATACTATTCAGACATTTCTAATTATCAAACATATTTTGCTGTTCAGAGGGTTAAAATGATAAAATACTGTTATTCAGATATTTTGAAAAAAATAATTATCAAACAATATTTTTTTATTTAGACACAATTCTGAACATATACTCTATATTATTCTATATTATTTAAATGTTTAAATTGTTCAAATTTTAACACTCAATTTTATCAAACACCACCTAACAGCTGAATGAAATACAAATGCCAAAATCATGCTTTATAAGAGTAAAGGGAAGTGAGAACACTCATATTCGAAGTAGGTGTGTACAGTGATAATTTTGAAGACTAGCATCCTCATGTGAAAGTTCCTGTGTTTCTACATATATTTAAATTTATTTTTTTAATTCCAAATTTTGATTATTCGGGTATCCTAATAGATTAATTTTTAAATCGTACACAATCGAATATCAAAAATAACCAAAAGATTCAAATAACTGAAATAATTCAATTAAAAAAATTCATTCAACAAAAAGTTGTGTCACGAAAATTAATATTTTGAAATTAATTTTATGAACTAGGTCGTTTAGAACCAACTCACGTTAAATATTGTGTTGTTTAATTTGTGTTTGATTTAATTCCCAACAAAATTAACCAATATATCCAACCAGATTTAACTTGCACCACAAAATCAGTCGAGAAGTGGTACACGATAACTGCACATGTACTTACTTTTTAGTCGGTGCACTAATTATTCATAAACAATACCAACGTATCGAAATGAGTATATACAAACTTCACCAAGTAATCTTGAAACAGGCCAAGTATCAGATTCACATGCCTCGCCGCGGGCAAACATTTGCAAAGTGTGATGGGTCTTCACAGATAAAACATCTTCTATCAGAAATGGGTTCACCTGTTGCCGACACAAATGTGCCTTGGGTTGCATTTGCTCCGCTTCTGCCACCTCTGCCTCGGCCACCCCTTCTGCTCAGATTAGATGCTCGGCTGCTATAATTTGAAGTTGAGGCATTTCTTCCATTGTGATTGTCCTCCCATCTAGAGTACAGCCAAAAGAATTAGATCATCAACTAAGACAAGTTCAATACAGAATAGAAACAAATATGTAGACAAATTAGACTTGTTGCAGCCTTAATCCCTGCTTTTCATTTCATATTATCTCTGTTTATCATACCAACCACTTATCAATAATAACATGTAGCACATCTAAATACCAGTCTATCAATGTGGATTGAAGCACAGTTATAACAACGATGGCTAGTCATTAAAGTCTTCCGATATTCATGAAATGAGTTGGGTTTGTATGAGTGTTGAAATTATCAAATTCACTAATAGATCGAATAGGTAATTTACTGAAGCCTCGGTATTTTAAAATGTACTCCATAATTACTTCACAGGGTACTCTTAAAAGAAAACTTACAAGAAGTACCAAAGTGAATTATACTCATCACTTCAAAATGTGTTAAAAGCATGTACAACAAAGAACAGTATCAAGTAATAGCTTAAGGCCAAAACTCGGGCATATGTTAAACTGCACCCTTTGAAGTAGGAAAGTGAGTCCAGTACAAATGCACCCTCTTTGGAAACTCATTCTATCTAATTTACCCCTCCCTTGTTATGTTAATTTATACTCCCCGTTCCAAAATTAGAGATACAATTTGACTTTTGAGATCAAATGACGGCATATTAAACATCAAATTGATGTGAATTTATTTTATTTTAATTGATGCAATTATTATAATTGTATAGTATATAACAAAAACTACTAATTACAAAATTTATTTCATTCTAAACTTTTATGAGTCGTACCAATTTGGCAATTTTGAAGTTTAATATGACACGTTTGACATCAAAAGTCAAACTGTATCTCTAATTTTTAAACAGATGGAGTATATACTATTATTCCAAGCACACACTATTTGTGTGTGCAATTAAAACATTATGGAAAAAAATTAGGGGTTGATAAGTGGGGAGAGAGAACAATTTATTTTGAGAGAAGTTAAATGTTACATAGCTTCAAGAATTAGTTAATTTTCTCCCTCTCCCTTAATAATATAGATAACAAGGAAACTGGGAAAGATTGACTAATGAATATAGAGTAAAATGCAAAAGTGACCACTGTACTCTTAATATATTTGGATATTGTGCCTTTTTTTATTGGTCAATGCAAAACAAATCCTCTGCTATAGAAAATTTTGGATAATAAACTTTATGTGACAGTTAGGCATTGACTATCCTACGTGGCAGTGGCAGTGGCAATGATATGTAAAGTAAGCCAAACTAAGACTAAAAAATACGCTTCCGTCAAGATATCTTTAACTCAAAATCTCAACCTCATAAGTAATTGTCCAACTAAGCTACATGATATAATTGTAAATAAAACAAAATAAATTTTATTTATACAAGTTTCTCCATTATAAATTGAGTACGTCCAATTCACACTTTTATTGCAATTAAAAAAGAAAAGGTTAATGTTGGATATTTAAGTAAACATTTTCAACTTTATTTGGCCAAAAATAGCACTTTATTTTATAATAATTAAGATGTTTTAATAAAGGTGCGTCAAATAGTATTCTCCGACTTAATGAATAAAAAGTGTAAACTAAACTAGTAAATAAGTTAAAAATTGCATTATAATACTGCAACTTAATATACAAAATTTTGAAACAGTTGAATTAAGACAAAGGATATGAGAAATTCTTTTTTTTTCTATAGGCAGAGCTCTAGCTATGTATCACCTTTAGTCTTAAGAAATTCTTTGTGTCAATGGAAATACATATTATTAGTATAATTCCTAATCAATAAATAAGTTAGATAAATATAGATTTGGTTGATGCGTCCCTTGTTTTAGTATGTTAAGAAAGATCAAAATATCAAAATATACAGTTCATTATAGTATTCAATAAATGCAATTAATTTTTTTTAAAATCTTATGATTATCAAAATAAACTTAAAACTCCTCCTCCCTATAAATCAATACCAGACAAAACTTACTTACCAACTTATTTATATTTTATTTTTTGGTTTAAATGGAGAAGCTTGTATAAATAAAATTTATGTTGTTTTATTTACAACTACATAATGTAGCTTGGTTAGACAATTGGTTAAAGTTATGTGATTGAGGTTTTGAGTTTGAATCTTACCGGAAGTGAATTTTTTTAGTCTTAGTTTGGCTTATTTACATGTCATCATTGCCACGAAGTATAGTCAATACCCAGTTGTCACATAAAAGTTTGTTATCCAAATTTTTATATAGTAGAGGGTTTGTTTTTCATTGACCAACAAAAAGGGCACAATATCCAAATATACTAAGAGTACAGTAGTTACTTTTGCATTTTACTCGATGAAAATATGAAGTAAAAGGAACACTGAGCAAGCAACAAGATCAAGAAGCTTCATATTTGTGCATATATAAAATGCAGGGACAAGTCAATATTTTTCTTCCTTTTTACCCCTTATCTTTTAAAATAGTTAATTTAGGTGGACATACACAAAAAAGTTGCACCCTTGCAATTGACATGAATAGAACTTCTTCCCCCTGTTAGTCTCGGTGTTAGCAGTTCGTAAAGTGCATGGTCTGCCACATGAATTACAAGGAATTGAAGGTTCTCCTGCACAATCACAGCCAATATGAGATCAGATACACAGTTCAGCATTTAGCCTGATCAAAATGTAAGTAAATCTCAAAAACATAAAAAAAGGATACAGTAGCCAATGTAATTAAGGGCTCTTTTAACCAGAATTCAAAAGTTTCTTTTGCTCATTATGTTTACAAGGAAGATTAGTTTAAATACATGTGAGGAAATCAGGCACTAAAACAGTTACATGAGCAGTTCATAAATTTCCTTTTGACAAATCTTTATGCTCAGTTCTTGGGTAAACATGGATGAATACCTGTTGAAACTTCCCCTGCATGAGTTATTCAACCATGCTAACTTTATCATACAATGGTTTCTACCAATGCTGGATTCATGGTGACCAGAATAAATTTACAGTTGCACAAACCTTGCTGTTGGTTCGTCCCTTGAGACCGAGTAATACGAGATCGGGAAGCTTGTAAAGGGCAATTATTTGAAGAATGGCCAGTTTGTCTGCAATGGGTGCAAGCACTCTGCCTAGGAACACTGCGTTGGGCACCGCAAGAAGATGTACTGGAACCTCGGCCCCTTCCTGTAAAATATTTTGCAAAAGTGGATCACAAGAGACGTAAACAAGAGAATCAATGTTTCAACATTAGTGTGTTCCACACTTCCTCAAAGTAAGAACTTTTGTTGTTCAGTATTAGAAAAACATTCAATTTCATCATGCCTCCATCAGCAGCGCAGTTCAATTTAAGAACATGATCAGAAATTACCTAATAATGAACCTTATCTTGAAGAAAAAAAATTCCAGTCAACATTAAATGAGTTATCGTGGTTCAGTGCTAAAACCTTGGGAGTTAGTACACTCATTTACAATTGGTTTCAGAGTAGATGGCCGACATGGTTACAAAATATGGATAATATATCTTTCGCCACTTGGCCAAAAAATATGAAGTTCATTTAACAACTTTCATATGTTTCTTTTGAAGTTTAATTAGTATTATTACAGTGGTAAGGAGGGGGGGATACAACTCAAACCCTATAAATAAATAAGGCCATCTAGGCTATAAGATAATCCCTTCGACAGAGGCTAGATAATAAGGACATAAAGGCTGTAAATGATGCCTCCACTAAGATTTGAAACCCTGACCATTCCTATTCAAGGGAAAGTTAGATACCACTTGAGCTAGAGCTCGTTCATATCTAACCACTTCCATTTTTCATGAAATATTTCAACATTAGCATATCTTCTCATCCCCTCTAATAAGACCATAATCATCAGTCTTAATATATTCAAAATGATAAAATCAGTATATATCTTTCCCTTTGCTGGGAAAATATGCATCTTTTATTGTTCTCTACTTCTGACATGCAATAAATTCTTGCAAGCACATTATGCACACCTTCCTTCCAAACTTATTTTCATTGTCTTTACTCTTTAGCTTCAAAATTGTACACCGGTTACTTATTGGTATGTTTCACGTGAAATACACTATCTATGTTTTTTGTCTCACATACGTTCTGACCAGGTGCTAGTTTTCTTATAGAATTTCTTTTAGCTTTTGCTAAAAATACACGTTAATCTATTTAAATCGAATTATTGAGCCTTTGAGCCATCATACTGTCTTTACTTGAATACTTTCAGAAATTCTAAGTTTCAGTGTGATTGACAACTTGAATACCATTTCACAATAGCTAACATCAATATACTACTCAAGAAACAGAGAGCATGAAGAGATATTTGAAACCAAAAAGATTATATGCAACAAAGCACATAATATGAAATACTACATTAAAGTAAGAGGCTAATCAACTGTTGTTTATCTAATATATCTCCTTGCTGATTAATAAAATTTTGAATTAAACTACTGGATGGTTAGCAGTGCAATGGATAGAGTCAAATACATTCAAAAAACAAGTATAAATGTCCTTCAATCATTACTTAAAACCAAAATAAAGAGAATAATGAAAATAAATTTCCTATATGAAATATTGAGAATAAAACTATTGTGCATAGGAAACAAGATAAACA
Organism: Panax ginseng; assembly: GCA_020205605.1. NCBI lineage: Eukaryota > Viridiplantae > Streptophyta > Magnoliopsida > Apiales > Araliaceae > Panax > Panax ginseng. Next base: position 47,490,319 of record CM035147.1, on the reverse strand, counting down.
GACCAAAAAATGTAATTATATATGTGTATCTGTAGATGCGTGTTAATTATATATTCAACTAATAGTAATAAGAATATGTAAGAATCTAACACACACCAGATACGCTTATAAGATTGTGGGACCCAGTGCCACATGTTTCGATAAGCTGTCTTAGAATATCATCACAGCCACCAATGCAACCTGACAAGATGTAAACAAGATTTGCACTGAAACTGTTAAAGCTTCTAAAATGTACAAACTTTAAGAACACAGTGTGTTGGTCTCCCCAAAAATAAAAACACAGAACCCAGTATGTAATAAAAGAAAACATCTACACTAGGAAAAACTTTGTGAAAGTTTGCATGTATGAGTACTATGGTCACCTTTGTGAAAATTCATGTTCTTTTCTTAGATATATTTTCACCATAAGTGTTGTTGCCTCTAAAGTTTAGATCTTGTAAAATCTACTTAGATCTACTTCAAATCATTTAACATGTTATGTGCACGAAGTTGGAGAGGAAGATTATAATCCATGAAGATGTTTTATTCAATATATTATGTAATTGTAATAATTTTATATCATTGATTGCATTATGTAGATCTAAATGTTCTGAACAGTAAATACTTCAAACTTGAAAGTAAATTAAAAAATAATGCTACACTAAAGTAAAATAGTACTCCCTCCGTCCAAGTTTACTTGTGTCCAAATATATTTGTCCTCTTTCCATCTTAATACTATTTTTGACGTTATTTTTTCAATTCTACCCTCATTTAACTTTATAAAACAAATTCATTGACAACAACATGACATACAATGAAAAAAGTAGCACTATTAACTTTGACATTGAAACCACAAGAACATTCTTTTTTTCCCGTCTCTCTCACCTCTATTTTATTATTCCAAGAAAGTGTTAAGAGATTAATTAAAACAGAAATGATGATAATAGAGTAGTAAAGATGGGTAATTTGGAGATAAAAAAAATTCTAAGTGTGTATTGTAGTTGTAAACCAAAAAGGTTGGCGCAAAAAACAAAGCTGAAAACACCTTAAAATTTCTCCAAAATAAAAGATACCTAAATGTTCCACATTGTAGTTCATTGGTATTTCCATTCGACGAAACTTAAACTGGATCATAAAAACAGGTCCTGCGATGAAATTTTCAGTTTAGTACATATACTAAATTTGAAACAAGTAACTAGATTACTAGAGTAATAAAAAACAATGAACTTAAAACAGATAAATCATAATGACAGATAGAAGGGAAGTATATGATTAAATCTGAAGAACAGATAACCTGGAGTACAAGTAATACAAACAGTTGAGGTAACAGATGCTTCGGAAAGAGATCCTGGCAGCCAGATAACATTCCTACACTAAAAAGTTCAAGGGAATATTGCTGATTTAAAAATAAATAAAGCCATAGAAATTTTGATGCAAAAATGAGGATATTTTCCTAGGATATATTCAATATAAATTGACACATAAAATAAAGAAGAAAGAATGGAGGGAGACATAGGACAATGTAGAAAAGATCATTATATAAAGCATCAAAAAGAAATTAGACTTCCTTCTGATGTACATAAAGCTTATCTCGAATGTAACCCTATGCACAGTAGATTGATATATATCATCAATAACAGATTGTTACATTTGGATAAATATTCTAAACAGCATAGAACAACAGGTTGCCACCTTTAGTTAATATACTACTATACTAGTCTTTGTTTTCCTCAGAAATTAAGTTAACCTGACACTTGACAGATTTGTTTTCTTCATGAATCCAAGTGGTCACTCATTGAAAAATAAAATACAACATATTTACAAATACAACATAGATGTAGTGTGTAAAACTGATGCTCCAATAGTTTTTTGAAACTTAGGCATGAATAAAGAAGAAGATGGAGAGATAAGAGTCCATGTTTTGGAGAATGAATGTACTGGGGGCCATTACAAAAGGAAAAGATTTTTGGGGTTTGTGGGTGGGGGAGTGATACGTGTACCAAGTATCGACATAGAGAATATTAATTTGAGTACATCTTTGCTCCAATTTGTGTTCTTTATGTCCAAATAACTTAACACTCCGCAAGTCCGCATTGTAGCAAAGATGTCTCTACGTCAAAATGTTCGTAAGTTGATCAACATAGAGAATACAAATAGAATACAAATAGAAGCATAGGGCCATAGTTGTCACAGCACCACGGCGAGACGCAGTAATAGTTGACCGCCAGGACGCCTAGGCCATACGACGCCTGCTATGGCGACAAGTCCTTAACAATATGCAAGTTATACATTATTTATTTTACTTCAAAAATATATTGAACAATAAAATTTTATATACATTAAAATTAAAAACATAATAACTAACAATAGAGAATATAATTAAAACACAATTATATGAATACTTCACAATCAAAATTCAAAAATAAAACACTTGACATTAAAATAGTAGAACAAATCAACAAACACTATGTAAAAAATAAAAAATCAACCAAGTCAACACCCATCACACATTACAAGTCTAATAAGTTATAAAATTACACCGCATAGCAAGTTCATAGGTCAAAATGTTCATAAGTTGATCGACATAGAGAACACAAATAGTAGCATAGGGTCATAGTTGTCACTGCGAGACAGGGCGATAGTTGACCGTTAGGACGCCTAGGCTATAAGGCGCCCGCTATGGTGTCTGTATGGCAACAAGTCCTTAACAATGTGCAAGTTATACATTATTTATTTTACTTCAAAAATATAGTGAACAATAAAATTTTATATACATTAAAACTAAAAATATAATAACTAACAATAGGGAATATAATTAAAAACACAATTATACGAATACCTTGCAATCAAAATTCAAAAATAAAACACTTGACATTAAAAAAGTAGAACAAGTCAACAAACACTATGTAAAAAATAAAAAATCAACCAAGTCAACACTCATCACACATTACAAGTCTTTAACAAGTTATAAAATTAAACCGTTCATACATCAAAATGTTCGCAAGTTGATCGACATAGAGAATACAAATAGGAGCATAGGGTCATAGTTGTCACGGCGATAGTTGACTGCCAGGACGCCTAGGCCATAAGGCGCCCACTATGTTGTATGTAATCTGTATGGCGATAAGTCCTTAACAATGTGCAATTTATACATTATTTATTTTACTTCAAAAGTATATTGAACAATAAAATTGTATATACATTAAAACTCAAAACATAATAACTAACAATACGAAATATAATTAAAAATACAATTATATGAATACTTCACAATCAAAATTCAAAAATAAAAAATTTGACAATAAAAATTAGTAGAACAAGTCAACAAACACTGTAAAAAATAAAGAATTAACCAAGTCAACACCCATCACACATTACAAGTCTAATAAGTAATAAAATTACACCACATAGCAAATTCATGGGTTATGATGAGTCGTGGGTAAAAAATGACGATCACTTAACTTAGGCCAGTAACCAAGATTTGAGCATTGGCAGCTCGGCATCCAATGCGTCGTCTTGTCCTTCTATAGCACCAGGATTCTGGCCTCCTAGTCGTTGCCTATGTGACGCCATGACAAATATGCACACAACAACTACTAAGCTTTTTTATTTGACTAAATTTGTCTTATAATGATGCATAGGGTCCTGAATGGTTCTTATGACACCCTTGTAATCATAAAATAACCTCATAAGACAATCATAAATTTTTCCCATTTTCGTCAATAATAATGATGTTCACAAGAGCTCAATCACAAAGAGCCATACTTGGTATTCTTCTTCAGCTCTAGATTTGACAACCACTTCCAACTTGTTGCACCAAATGAGTAAATTCCCCCTCCCACCTCCCACCTCCCACCACCCACCTCCCACCTCCCACCTCCCAACAAAGATGTTTCAATTTGATTATGGATTTAGTATCTACCATCATGGATTCTACAAATAGGGTCCATGGTCCCTAGGGAAATACACAAGAGATAAAGGATGATCCTAGGGTTGAGAGTTAGGGTCTTCAGTAGGGTATGAGGGAGAGTTTACAAGGGATTTGTGATTTGGCTTTTTTGGGTAGACAAATGCAAAGCCTTCGGTATTAATTGAATTGTACCACAACTTCTTCAAGTCTAGAGAGGTTATTTCTCTCTTTAGATTTATCGGACCATGTTAAATTGCATCTCTCTTGTTCTTGTTCTTTTTCTACACTCTTGTTTATCTTTCATTACAATAATCCTTGCACAAAATTAGATTTGCTTCTGCAAGTTCCTAAAATGGTATCAGAACAGTGGTTTGGGAAAAAAGAATCCATGGAAGGAATACAATGACAAAATTCAAGATAAGCGAAAGGGAAACCATAGAATCACCAATTGTAGAAGAAGAATTAACCTTCAAAATCATCTTCTATTCTTCTCTAACTTGCACAAAAAAAAACTCAGCACAACTTGACTGTTATGTCATAACCATTCAGGTTGGTAGTGCATTTTCAGAATCATCCAGATCGCAGTAATTTTATAGCTCAATAAATCTAACAGACCAGCTACAATACAAGATTGCATGAGTCCTTCAAGTTGTCTCTAAGGTGGCAATCCTCAATTATATGCCAGGTCAGCATGTCTCTACCTAAGCTCCCCAAACTAAGTACTGAGAACTTTTACATAGCACCTTAAACTTGATTCAAGTTACTTTTCAGTTGAAGCAATCGATGTTCTAAGATATGAAGTTGCTTTCTTGAAAATATCGAGAATATAACACAAAATAATGGAAAAACACTAAACACCAACCCAATATCGATTCAAAAAAAAAGAATAGCAACTACGAAAACGATACATATTACGTGTTCTACACACAAGAAGATATAATTTGTAATACTACTAATCATAATAAGTTTTGCTAAGATAGAGGTTCTCCAGTCTCATTGCAAGCTTGAACATATCAATTGACATAATCGATAATGATAAAGCAACACCATCACTCATCATGACATAGATCCAATGAATTTTATTGCTTAAAACATTGACCAAGTAGTTTATTTGAATTAATTATTAATGAACCATCTAGTTTTAAAAAATAAATTATAACTAAAAGCCCTAAGCAATCTGTGGGGCCCAATGTAAGCAATTTAAAGTATAAAAGGAACTAAACACCTACTTGTGGAAAACCCAAGCACCCAACCATGAAATTGCCATCCTGCAAAGAGGCAGTACAGTATTTATAAGAATGCAAACTAGATAGCTACAGTGTATACACCACAAAATTCAACTTGCAAACAATATAAATTCTAGTTAATGAGCTTCAATTGTATCATTTGTGATGTCTCTTATTTGGAAGTAATAGAACAAAAACAAATAAGTGCTCAAAGGAAAAAGAGAAACAGTAGGCACATAAGAAATTAAGCGGTATGTCAAGTAGGTGGGCAGTATAGTTTTGGGGCTTGGGAGTACTTGTGGAAATGCTAGTTCATTCCCTTCTGTTCTCTAGACCGAGCAGAACAGGGTTTTCTTTGATGGAGAACTAGTCCTGAAAAATTTTGTCCACGTGCACATCCTTTCTAACAAAACTTTATTACGTATTGGTAGCAGCAACTCCACATAATTTTTCCCAATACAGCAGAAACTCAGTAAATGTCAAATGTTGCACAAAAAAAAGAATCTCAGATCGTCAAACTCTGAGTTAGAGAAGAGATTCCAGCATTATTATAACTCCAAATGTACAAACTATTATAATAATGTAATTTTCATTGTTATCTACTAAATTGAAATTCTGCAACATCGACAATACCGGTTTCCGCCTAAGTACCATATCTGATTCCCGGCAACGATCACATCGTCTAACAATACCTCCAACTGTTTGCTGCTCATCTCCACCAGCTCTATTTGATCTGAGAAAATAGTATAAGATTTACTATAGCACAACTATAGTAAACTGTGGCATTTGAGAAAGATAATGATTACCTATCAAAGAAAACATCCATGGCTTCAAAGAGCTTTCCTTTGTTTGACCTAGCCTGCAGAGATATTCAGCTTTAGATTGAAAGTTAATAACTACAAGAGGCACATAATTGATTTGGTTTTCTAGTATCTACTCTGCTACATAATATTGTAAAGACCATATGCATAGGAAATAAGAACTCAATATGAAATATGTGCAAAGCCTAATATCCATTTAATCAGACTAAACTTTGTGGGAAAATGTTTTATATTTTAGGCAAGGCTTCATAACATCACCAGTGCATATTGCATAATTTATACAATTACGGTTTACTTCCTTGAGAGCAATTTAGTTATCATGAATCATGATTAAGAAAATTTCTAGGAGATGTTGTACCCGACCTACTGTTCATTTATCTTCTCCGTCAACTGCTAGATTTTGCAAAGTTGTATCACACAGGAGGCAGGTGCAGTTTTGGTGTTTCTATATATCTTTAGTCACATGGGTTGCTCAAGTGGTAGTGGGCATAGAAATAGGTTATGGGATGAATAGGTTCAAGAGATGAGAGAATTAAGTTCAAAATTCCTAAAAGGAACTTTGGGGCCATGGGGTTTACCCCCGAGCACAGTAGAAGGTAGTGGCAGTGGGTCCATTTACCAAAAAAGCACCTTGTTTGATTTGATCAAGGACTACTAGGAAAAAAGGGAGTCCGGTAGGGAGAACTTTAAAGGGATTTTTGGGACGCCCCCAATCCCCTGTACTTGCTATAGCTAGGGGTGACCAAAAAATTCGGTTTTTTGACAAACCGGACCGATTCGAACTACAATAATAAACAGTATGGCTGCGGTAAATTTAACCGGTAAATACCAGTTGTTTGGTTCTGGGAACCTTAAAGAGTTTGGCTCGATCGTTATATACCGAACCGAGCAGATTGTACGGGTTATCATTTTTCTTTTGAGTTTTGAGTCTGTCTTGATTAATATCTTTCAGACTTTCACCATCTCACTATCTAAGACTCAGACCATCTCGAAGCTATCTCTCCATCTCCGATCCAGCTTTAAAAGACTATCATCTTTCAAATCATCCTTGTTTCTCTTCAGTCTTCAGTCTATTTCTCTTTCACTACTTATTTTCTTCTGGGTTATTTCATAAATTAAACATTATTACCGTCTTTAATCCCCTCTTTGTCTTTCCCACACATCCACCATTTCATTCTCATCTCATCCCTCAAAACCCTCTTCCTCTCCCCCTTCTCTCTTTTATCTCTATATCTTTCTTTCTTCCTCTCTTTAATTAATCCAACAATTTTCTTTTGTTCAAGATTGAAAACAAGAATCTGAGAACAAACAGGGACAAAGGGTGATTCATATGTAATTTTTTTTGGAGGTTTTTACAGTAGATCCATCATCTAATCTTCTGTTCTTTAGTTGGTATGTTTATCAATCTTTGATCATAATATATATGATATATCCAATTTTGTTTTTGTTGATTTTATTTTATTTTCTGGGTTCTTGTGCTGGGTTTTATGTGAAAAATTCCTGCTTTTTATTTTTATTTTTATTTTTATTTTTAAAATTTTAGTGGTGGTGTTTTGTAAATCTATTTTATGTTATATATGCTCAAATTTGTTGTATGAATGGTTAGATCTTTTGTTGTTTAGCTGATTTGTGAATGAGATGTGGCTCATAGTTTTGATTCTTTTAATGTGTGGAGCATATGGACAACATTACTTTCTAATGTATTTCCTCTATTCTCATGTCTCTGTTATATATGTATATAGTTGACTAATAAAAGATTTCCGAGAAATTTTCCGAAAAATACTATTCACTGATTTTTGCTCGGGAATTATTTTTGAACTTCCGAGAAATACTAAATGATAGAATATCAAGGAAAGATGGATTATGTAATAATAATTCACGTATGACGAACGCAGTTTTTCGCCTGCGGACTTAATTCGAGAATGTTAGGGAAAGAAAAGCGTTAATGAGTAAACGATGATCGTATGATACGTAGGTATTGTACGAGATGATGAATACGAGTATGTATGAATAATGGTGTGTCGTATATTATGAATGAGTATACGAGTTAGTATACGAGAATAATACGTGTATAATACGTTATAAGATTTTAAGCCAAATGTATTGGACTTGTAGGATTTGGTAGGAATTATGCAAGCCCAAGTGTAGGAATGGTTAAAGTCCAATTGAAATTAATATACAAGCCCAATGTTTGTTAATGCAAGCCCAAAACATAAATTAAAAGTTAGTTAACTTAAAGCCCAAATTAAGAACTAGATCCGTGGATCGATCCAATGGGTGAGGATGACCCATGGGGCAACCTATGTGGACCCCATGATCACATGGGTGATCTTGGTGAGCCAGTAAATGATAAGTGTTGTGGACTCCAAGTAATGAATAGTAAGGAGGTTAATTGAGGAGGTTGGATTGCTTAATGACTAAACTACCCTAACCTTGGATTTTCTATAAATAAGAGATGAGCTAGATCATTTGTTGCTTGTTTTATTTCATCCAACATTATAAGTGCTTATTTGTTAGAGAGAAAAAGTAAGGAAAAGCTAGTCTTTCATAGTTGAAGAAGAAGAACAAAGAGAACTTCAAAGGTAATGATTCCTAAACCATGATTCTCCCTCTCTTCAAATTGTTAGAGAAATGAGTAGTGGTGGAGCCTGTATGATAAGGAACAAGGATGGTTGTTAGAAGACTTAAGCTTTAATAAACCATGTGAAGTGAAATCCAAAGTATAAAAGCTTTAAACCATTGAAATTCATGGAAGAATCGTTTTTATGTTGTTATTGATGGACAAGTTTAACACCATCATTTGTAGGTTTAGATCTTACATGTTGTGACAATGAATGAATCCATTTGGAACGGTGTAAAAATCTTAAGTAACGAAGTTTTGGCAAAATTTACGAGATTAGACGATAATCGTCGAAATCGTGAAATTCTCAAAATGAAAGTCAAATTTTAACATTTAACTTGGAAACGTTGGTTTTCGATGGAGTATAGTCGCAATTGGCATTCTAGAGTTGCAGACTCGAAAATGACCAAATTCCGACTTAGAACGAAGAAACCAGCTTTGAACGTTCACGAACTTTTATCGTTTTCGTTGAAAATGAATTAAAAGGTGAATTCTGGGTTAACGGATTCGAAAATGTAAAATTCTTGCATTAACACTTAGACCATGTAATTTGTGAGTTAACGGCTTTTGAACGAGCCAATTCGGACTTATAACGAAGAAGTTATGAGCCGGAATCTCACATAAGAAATTATCTGTCAAAGTCAGATGTGCAGGGCACGTGGTGCAACACAGGTCGCGCAACAACGCTAAAGGATGGGCCCGCCGCAGTGCCAGCCGAACCCAAAGACATTGAGAAATTGCACAAAGAACGCGCAGAGAGAAAGGTGGAAGCCTTGCAGCCAAGCTTCGGGCTTGTGCATTCAGAAACCCGCGCCTTGTGCAACATGAAGTTATATAAGGGAAGGCTGAAGCCGCAACGCCAAAGACTAGAGAGGAGGCAGAGAAGAATAGTAAAGCATGTAAAGGAAAGGGAAGTAATGTATAACTTTACTTTAACTTGAAATGACATCCTTAAGTATGATTAGAACACAACTAAATGTTGATGAATGATTAACGTAAATGTAAGAACAAGGAAATGCGATAACCGTAACCAATGTTAACAAATCTAATGAACGGTTAGATTGAGAAGAAGGGTAAGATACGTTAAGATCCATACATGTTTGATTATGACCTAATATGGTATGTTACATGATTATGTATTGTAGTGACCTTAAAGAATCAAAGAGAATTTGTATTAACTTTAGAAGACGCCAAAGGCAAGTATTCTGACCCTTGTCTGAAATTCTTTGGACAAGCTTTGTAATTCATGTACCTTACGCATGAATTGATGTATGAGGAAGTCGAAGCCAATTCCTTCGGCTAGACTTGAGATGTTTTATTTATAATCTATCGAACTATTGTCAATGTTTTTAAGTCTTGCCTAACTATTTGGTGTGGTTTTCAAAAGAAGACTGAGTATGCATGAATAAATGTTTTGTCGTCAAACGACAAGCACGTGAGGTTGCCAAACCTTAAACGTACATACGTTTAAAGAAAGTAGTGTTGTACAACATAGAATACTATAGGCTGATCACCTAGACGTGCTCGTAAGATATGCCGGACTTACGGAATTAGTGTCGGATTGTCCTTTTCAAAGAAAGAATGAAATGCTCAAGGTCTTGGACCGAAATTGATGGTTAATGAATATTTTGTTCACTGTGAAACGTTTTAAAGAAAAGAGAAGTGCTATTTTGAATTATCGATAGTACTTCATAACTATTGTTCAGTTATTGAAGATATACGATTTGTATGTTTCAAGCATATTGTTAAATGAAATTGTCATACTTGCTGAGCTAGTTATGCTCATTCTTGCTTGAACCATATGAACGCAACTAAGATCGAACGGACCGAAGCATCTGGTAAAGATAAAGGGAAGGCTAAGGCGAACCTATAGATTACCTTTGTAATAGTATAGGTGAATGTTGTTATTATTTGATATTATGACAAGAACAAATGTAATGGTTATAAAGAACCTGGGAAATGGTAATATTGTTTGGAATATACATATAGAAAGACATATTCGTTCTTTTGAGGCTTTTCAATTGAATGTATGTGTGAACTGTAACACCGTGTAACACCATATGTCGGGTTGGAAGATACATATTTGGGGGCGTCACATGGCAGATCTGACGTGGGCATTTATAATTTTATTTTACACGTGGACGATCTGACGTGGCCATTTTCAAAATTTATCCCAAAAATGTCGCTGCACAGATTCGAACTCGAAACCACCAGTTTGAAACTTTGGTCCAATGACCACCCGAGCACCACGAGCCTAGCTGTTATTATTTCGCAAGGATTAATCTGTATAACTAAACAATTCATGTTCCCAGATTTTAACCATCTCTGCATAAATATGTCTGCGAAAAAAACCCAACATGAATCTAAAAACAGAGGAAATCACAAGGCAGAGAATTTCACCAAATGGAATAAATTTACCCAACACGAACTGGAGGAAATCATTTATATCACTGGCAACATTTTAATACATATAAAAAAATAAAATACCAAAACAATTCCACCAACTAAACTCTGGCTATCATTAAAAGATTTGGGAAAAGATAATTTGCCTAACTCAACACACATATATACAAGAAAGCCATAAGCATTCAAAACATATGAGTACGAAAATTCCAGAAAGAAGAAATGAATTTAAAAAACTTAATTAGAAAGAACATCCATATAAGAATTCAACAACTTAGTACCGGTAGAAACATCTAGAAAACTTACAGGAACAGTAAATCTTTCATACCCACAAAAAAAAAAGACTTAAATACTTTATCAGATAAACAAACTTAATATCCAAAAAAGTATCAACCACCAAAGGGGAAAAAATAGAAAAAATACAGACTAAAACAAAAGAAATTAAAACCCTAAGTCGAGAAAGAAGTGTATAGACCAGTCCAATATCCACAATAACAGGATCTCGCATGAGTTTTTTGGAAAGAGGACAACGAAACGCTTGAGGAAAATCCAATAACCCATCGTCTTCTTCTTTTTGACGCATTAATTTGAAAGAGAATGATCTTTACCCCTTGAGCTTCAAATCCTTCAATGCACAAAGGATCTGATTGGCTCGATCAATTGTAAGAAATTCAACATCTTCTTCTTCCATAATCGCCTTCACCAGTCTCTGCAACTCTTTCTTCAAATCGGTTGCCTTGGCTTTCACCATCGGCAAATCACTCTCAAAAACCCCCGTTTTCGCCATTCATTCAACAATTAATTAATTCGAAGAAAAAGTAGCGTGACAGTATATTTTGGTTCATAATTGCTTTGGGTTCTTAAAAATCTTTTGCATTTCTTACAAAATTCTCTCTTAACATAATTCAATGCAGTGGGGAGAAGGAGGTGAGTGTTTATGTGGAAGGTGGGGTTGCATGGGAAGGAAGGGGTGGTCCCCTGTGTACACAATCACGGAATCCATGGCCCAAACAGCTGGCCTAATCTGTTTTGTCTTTTAATTTGGGGGAAATGAATTGTTTAGTTATAAAGATTAATCATTGCGAAATAATAACAGCTAGGCCTGTGGTGCTCGGGTGGTCATTGGACCAAAGTTTCAAACTGGTGGTTTCGAGTTCGAATCTGTGCAACGACATATTTTTGGGATAAATTTTGAAAATGGCCACGTCAGCTCGTCCACGTGTAAAATAAAATAAAAAATGCCCACGTCAGATCTGCCACGTAGGCACCACGTATGCAGGTCAACGCACATGTGGTGCCTGGGGCTCAATTTACGTTGACAAAAAGAAAATGGCTCAATACCCAAAAACCCCTAAAGTTCAGTGGTCGACTTTGCATTAAAGTTCGGTGCTGTAATGCTTAAAAGTTGACAATCACAACAGGGTAATACCCCTTTTAGCAGCACCAAATTTAGCAACGCACAACATACCTCAAACTCCAGCTCCAACAAAAGAACTATAATTGAACACTAACCACTAATTTTATTTTTTCTACAGATCAAATTAAACAATAAAATAAACGATGCCCCTCCCTCCCCTCCCTCCCCCTCCCCCTCCCACCGGTTATGTGCCGCCGCCGACGAAAACAAGACTTTTCAATTTAATTGTCAAGATCAACCTAACTCTGATACCATGTTAGAGATAAAATAAATGTATTGAATATTGTCGTTATATCATTACAAAAAGTACTAAAGCCTTATATATAGGCTACTAATTGAGTAAAGGCCAAGTATGTGGGCACTCTTATAGACATTATCCTACAATCCTCTTAACAAGAAGAAAATGGGACTCCCCTTAAAAATAAAATTAAAAAAATAAATATATAAATATAAACTTAGTGGGTTAGCTAAAGAGAGATTACACATAATTTCCTTAGAGAACCGCAATAAGTGGTTGCTCTCTTTAACTCTTATCTTTCTTATACCTGTGAATACTTGACTGTTGTACTTCTATTAATTTGCTTATATTGGAACTGGACTATTCATATTCATACACCAAGCACTTGGGGATTATTTGCTCCAACTTGCATAAAGTTTGTCAAAGAATTGGAAGCCAAAGTCGGCCTCCTCTTAGGATGTTATTTAGTATAAGTGTATAACACAAACCACCTAAGCCGATTCACTCTCAATTTATCTTTAAACAGATCCAACTTCCAGCAAATGCATCATTTAATTTACTAGTACTTGCAGAAAAATACATAAGAAGATATTACCAAAACATGGAGAAAGCCAAATTTGCACAGAGGAAATCAAATTGAAGGCATGGTTAATCAAAGAAAAAATTGACTGAATGCTTTTTTTCTTAAAATGTCTGATACTAACTTACATCTAAGAAACAAGCTTTCATCTGCTGTAAACAAGTAGCCAAAACCTCAGCTTTGTTCTTTGTCCCTATGCTAACTGCTTTCATGTCACACTCCATCATAGCACGGAGATGCGGTTTCCACAGTTCATAACTAAAAGGAAAGATGAAGATATAATTCAGATTAGTGTCAATCAGAAAAAGATGTGTTAACATAAAAACTCTAGGCAGGTTCTTCAAGACAGACTAACATTGACTCAATGAAAGTCCCTAGCGCAGATGAGACCTATCCTATGTTTGTTGACTTTTTCATTCAAATCAGCTTCCTCATGACTACAAAAAACTTTATAGAGCTCCTTGCATACAAATTAATAGAAGCATTGTAAGATGTGAAAGACTTGTCACTTCTTTAAATCTAGGAAGTGTACATATAGGAAGTCATGTGTTACTTATTTCACATTGGCACATTGCTAAATTGCCAGAAGCATTTAGTTCGCGCATAGTCGGGAGAAAATATTTTTTTAATCTAAATTTGCATTCTTTTCCTTCACGACCAACCAAATTATTGCACTGCAAAGTCCTAAGGGCTCAATATCTATCTATAATCTATCTATATTATAAAGCGGGAGGAAGGAATGACAGTTTGTTTGGTGTAAACAAAAAAGTGAAGCTTTTTTTACTTTCCTATTTTACCCTTTAAACTTTCTTTATTCACTTTTTCCCTTTTCTCTCCCATTATCTCATCTCCTATTTTTTTTCGTATTCCATTTTCCCTCTTTTAACACCCACACGTAGTGTGTGCCATCCAAACTAGTGGTTATAAAGACTAAAAGAAGTTATAAGTTATAATGGTTACCCATAAAACAAAAGAGGGAAAGTCATCATACCAATTTACTTTGTTCCAGTACAAGTACAATACTTTTCTATTTCATCCCTAGAATATCAAACCATTTTAGTAAAATGCTAAAAATACAAAAGTGGGGTTTCAGGCATCATATACTTTTGGTGGTCGACGTCAGTGTGTGCGTTGAATCTGATAATAGTAAATGATGTTTCTAATGCTTAAATTAAATTTGGTAAAATTTGGGTCGTGGAGTATTTACCTTGTATAATGTGACTTGAATCCTTTTGCATGAAATTTTGGGTTTCCTAATCCGGTAAGGTTATATTTGTTTTCCTATTCTAGAACAGATTTTGGAACTCCCATCTTAGATTATATAAATGGAGTCCATAGGGCTCTATCTAGGCCTGGCAATATAAGTCATTTAAATAAAATAAAACAACTATCAGGTCAACCCAATTTAACTAGAACCATATGAGTTGGTTAACAAATTTACTTGATAGAAGTTGGATTCTTTATATAATACAATAATACTTGATATACCATTACTTCTCTTCCTTTTTTATCATCATCGGCTTCTCAGCGCTGGTTGTATGGCCCATTAATTGCTCATTCTCAATTAAAGTAGACCTCCTCTATTTTTCCTCCATGTGTGATGAATTGGAGCTGTTATCAAGTAATACTGGAGCTATGTTGGTTCCCTTGTGGAGTTAATAATAAATATAGAGATTAATTAATGTTAATTTATGGACCTGTTTGGTAAGTTATGATTCTGCTTTTGTTGTTCTGCACTTTTTTGGTGTTAGAGAGTTGCTTTGGTCAAAAAAAATTAGAAAGAGTCACAGTAGGGACAAAAAGAAGAGAAATTATAAAAAAAGAGTGTAAAAATTTTAGAGTGTATAAAAGTTGTAGAGTGCCGAATGGTAGGAATAGGATTAATTTTTATCGTTAGAAGCTTGGGTTTTGGCACGTAAATTTATCTTGATAATCTCTTTATAACGTCAATATAAAACAGCTCAAGTGAGATGGTGGGCCGATTACGTCACCTCTCCATAACTTTTAAAATGGCGAATACCGTTGCTACATAAAACCAAACTAAATATAATGAAAACAACACTGGCAGCTTATTAGATCCAATGTTCTAAAAGGCGCTAGGCGGGAGGCCGAGGGGGCCTAGGCGGGATTTTTTATATTAAGTCAATTTTAATATTTTATCTTACATTTATCCAAACAAAACAATAATATAAAGCAAAATAATTTATAATAAAGATAATAAAGGCATTTGCTTAAAGTTCAAACACATTCATATTGCTAATGTCAAAGTTCAAACACAAACATGCAATTGTTCAAAATTCAAACATATTTTTAACGTATTAGTTTTATTCATAAAGAAGATTGCTATTAAATAATAAAATTTAAAATTTTAAGAATTTAATTCAATATTAAAACTTAAGAAACTAAACATAAATTTAAGAATTATATTGAATTAAACTAAATATTACAAATGTATCATCATTTATATAATTTGAAGTTGGTACAAGTTCAAAAAATTATAACTATAATAAAATTATTCATTTTGACTTGATATTGTTCACTTCTTGTTGTGATTTGATATGCTACAACATGTATTATGAATATGGTAAATCATTAGAAAAATAAATATATTAAGATCTGGTTTGGATAGTTCTTAAAATAAAAAAACTTCTCCGCCTAGACCCCACCTAGGCTCCGCCTAATTTCCTGGAGGGATTTTTTGTCGCATTGGGCCTAGGCAGGGCGCTAAGGGGGCCTAGCGCCTAGGCGGGGCCTTAAGGGAGGGCCTAGCTCCTAGGCGGGGCCTTAAGGGGATTTTTAGAACATTGATTAGATCGTAATTTTACATCCCTAATTATTACATTATTGACTACTTTAAGTTATCACAGCCTACCTTGCAGATAAAACTTCTTGAGGAAGAGTCAAACCGACATTCTATGATCTATACATCTTACACTATCAGAAATATTGCATAGAACTGTTCGCCGGATTTTATCGCCGGAAATAGAAAGCTAGATCTACTCTTATTTGCTTATAGGTTTGACAATCTGAATACATGGGGTCACTCAGTATAGGGACGAGAATCTGGTGGCAGGGTCGTCGCCGGAAAAGGACGTCACCACTCGCTAGCGCCGGCAAATCTCGCCGGAGCTCTGGTCACTATGTTTTTTCTTCGCAAACACATTTTTCGGATTTTCTCATTCCAGTGGTTGAGAATGTATTCTTTTAAAGACTTGTTGGGATGTTTTATTCTGTTTTTATAAGTTTTCATGGCGTTGATCTATCCACAGGCAGCTTCTATACCGGTGTTCCCTTTGGATTGTGGAAGTGAGGTTAAAGTTCTGAATTCAGGTATTTTTTATCTCAGTTGATTAGAAGGGGGTGGATGCAAGATTGCATTTCTTACGCACTTGTTTAGTAGGCTTCTTTCTAGGCAATGCAGGTTCTCTTGCTAGCATCAAGGCATAGGCTCAACGAGTTTGGAATGTTGCTACCTTTGTTCGAGTTCTTGCACTTCCAGCTAATCGTGTTTTGTTTTGCTTGCCGTCTGAGTCAGAGGCAAAACGTGTTTTGATGTATGGACAAAGAAGCAAGCAAGGGGTTTTTCTCCATTTAGATTTTTGGGACAGAAATGTGTGTTGCTCTGATTTACAGAATCAAGGGCAAGGAAGATGGCTATCAATTATGGGTTGCCCCTTCATCTTTGGGGTTTTTCTGTTTTTAGAGATATTGGAGATTTATGTGGTGGTTTTATGGATGTGGACGCCATTTTCAACTTTAGTGGATTGGACAGAGTGCGTATTCTAGTTCAAGAAGGTGCAGCGCTTCCCCGCTCGATTTCTATTTTTGATGGAGAGTGGTGCTTTGAAGTTTGTATTTCTGAGGAGATATTTCAAGTGATGGGTTGTCCTCGGGCAGATTCTGGGCGGACTCCGATGAATCATAATGTCTTCGTACTCACAGGATGTTCATTCTATGCATGAGAACTTTAAAAGAGCAAGATTTGGTGCTTCTAGTGAGGACGGTAGAGATCATTTTCAGTAACAAATAGAGGTTGGGAAGAGAGAAAATGGGTGCTATGTTTTAAAGAAATTCAACAAAGGAGCTGATAATAGTAGGGGTTCAGGGTTTGGAAGACTCAATTTTCCTGAAAATCAGTTGAGAATTTTTTCTAATTCAGGACAAAAAAATCTTCTAATTTTGGGAAACTTATTTACAGGCCTAAACTTGTACAAAATCAGCCTCCTTTGGTTAAGAAAGAAGCAACGGTCATAGGGGTTGGACTGGTCTCTGTAGTGGATGATAATAATTTGATGTTAAAAGGGAAGGCAGTGGTGTCTAGGGATGAGGATACAAGGGCTTCTACTAGTGAGGTTGGGAAGGATATGTGTCCTGAAGTATTGATGAATAAAAATCAGCAATGTCTGACTACTTCTGTCATCCATGAAATTTTGAGGTTTTTAAGGAAGGAATTAAGAAATCAGTTTTAGAAGTTTTAATGAACCTTGATTACTTTCCAGGGTAAGTTGGTGATGGTCACGTTGTGTCTAATCATCTTGTAACGCCCGAGAATTTCGAATTTTCAATGAATTAAATTTTTATTTGGTTATGTGGATTAAATGAATTTAATTGAGTAATTATGTGAGTAAGATGTTCGAAGTTCGTTTTATGACCTAGAATGTGCGGATGTGGTTAGTATTTTGGCTTTGTGCTAGAATTAATTGTTGTGAATTATCAAGACGAGAACGAAAGTTTTCCAAGAATGTTTGCGTAAAAACACTATTCATCCGATTTCGTTCGGAGCTGGGGTTTGAGATTCTGAGAAACGCGTAATGTTAGAATATTACGATATTATGGAATATCCAATAATAATTCCGTTATGGCAAACGAAGTTTTCGCCTACGGACTTAAAACCTAAGGGTTGAGTATATTGATTTCCGAGAAGGAAATGAAACGCGTGGAAGAAATTGCGTTAGGGTTAAGGCATGTGTTATACAATTAAGATATTATTTAGTATCTATGTAGAATACGTTGAGTTAATACGGAGTACAATACGATTATCGTACTAGTATTATACGGAAGGAATACGTGACTTATACGTAGGGAATACGAGTTGTATTCTAGAATTTAGTTAGACTTAATGTCAATTTATTTGGTTGGATTATGTTTAGCCCAATCAATTGAATGAGTAAGCCCAAGGGATTAAGTGGTAAGCCCAAGTCAAGGCCCAATATTAGATTGGTTAAGCCCAATGCAAGAAAATCGAACCGTGGATCGAACCGATGGGTGACCGAATGGGTAAAACCCATGGGGCAACCCATGGGGATGACCCATGGGACAACCCATGGGCAAGGTGGGCCGGCCACTTGGTGTGCAAGGCAAGCACATCACTTGGTCACCAAGTATTTTACTTGGTGACAAAGTGGTAAATAAGTAAAGAGGTGGAGAATTGGACATTTTTTGCCCCTCATTTGGTTTTCTATAAATAGAAAGCTAGGTTTGGATTTTTGTTGTTTTACAAAGCTTGTCCAACATATTTGAGAGAGAGAAAAGAGCTACAAACTTATAATCATTCTACTTCCAAGCAAACCATTAGACGTTTATCAAGAACGTTAACTACTTCAAGGTAAATTCTCATAAACCGTAATCTTCATCTTTTTCGATTTCTTTGTCGTAGAAAAATCGTAGATGAGTGGAGTGTGTTTATTGAGGAGATATAAGGATGCCTATTAATGATCAAATCTTTGATTGGACATGACCAAATAGAAATCGTAAGTGGTTACGTGAGTTAAAACCATAAAAAGTCTTGAACGTAAATTGAGTTTTGAATAAACGTTTAAGAATCGATATAGCTAAGGAATGTGCCTATTGCTTGGTTAGGATGTAAAATGAAGTAAATGGAATATTCCAGGTGACTTGGCTTAGAGAATATTAGTAACGAAGTTATGGCGGATTTTGCGGAAATAAACGTTAAACGTCGAAAACGCATAAAGTCCGGATTAAAGGTCAAAAGTTTTCGTGTGACTTGAAAATGTTGATTTCCAATGTCAACACGTGAGATAAGGTAATTAAGAGTCGTTGGCGAAAGATTCGTCGCATTCCGACTTATAACGAGAAAACGAGTATTGAACAGACGAAAACGTTAAACGAACGCTTAAAAATGAACTTAAGGGTGAATTCCGAGTTAACGGATTCGAAAAAGTAAAATTCTTATACGAACACGTAAAGGATGTAATTTGTGACTTGTAGGAATTCGAATGGATCAATTCGGATGTAAAACGAACAAATTAGGAAGTCAGGAGTTTTGTTAAGAAACCAAACTGTTTTGTTAATTGGTGCATTGTGTCTGAGTTCGGCAGTCACGCCAAACCCATGTTTTTCCGCCCGCAGCGCTAGTTATGGCCGGGAGAAAATAAAAAGTCGGAGACTCGTGCCATACATGAGAGAGTTTGTGTAATGCACTCTTCACATGATGCAAGTCCAGCAAAACCTCTGGAGAGTGATGCCCAAGCAGTAGCCGACGAAGAGAAAAATGTTGACCAAGTTAGTTTTTGTTCCATTTTGAATGAAGGCTTAATGTAAGACAATGAAGGTAATTAATGTACATTATAAGACTTACCTTAAATCACTTATAAGGTGTTAATGTAAGAAGATCTAGTAAGGTTTAATAAAAATTAAACGAAGAACACTACGACGTAATAAGTGAACCATGAATGACGTTTAACGTTGTTAGTTAACCAGTAATGATCGAATGTCGTCTAAGGATGTAAGAACGTTAATGAAACGTAACGAAGTATAGAAAGTTGAATCGACTTTATTATCGGAGTTAATTCAAATAAAACGTAGAAGAGAAAGAAGTTGGTTAAAACCGTAAAGTTAATTTGTTTGATAACTAATTACAGTGTGCTATGTGAATGTATCATGTAGATCCTGTAAAGACTGAGAATAGTTGAATTGTAAATTGAAGACTTGAAGGCAAGTCTTTCTTGATGCTTATTCGACCTTCGTGTTAGCTAAGTTTTTTACGTGATGCATGTTATCTGATGCATGAATGATTTTAAAGAAAGAGTCGATACTGTTTTAACTTCGGCTAGACTAATCTTGAAGAGTTGATTGATTTGTTTACAAGTCTTTCGATATAGAATCATTAACGCTTATCCTATGCCAAGTATTTGAATACGGATGTAAAGGTAAGTTTGTCATGCGACAAACAAAAGTATTTTTCATCGATTATTCGATGGGCACGCGAGGTTGCCAAATGTTGAAGCGTAAATACGTTTAACGTAAAGAGTGTTGATCAACATAGAAGTACATACAGTCGATCACCTAGAAGTGCTCGTAAGTAAAGACGGGTGGATGGCCTTAGTGTCGGATATCCTTTTCAAGTATGAAAACGAAAAGAGTACGTTCATGGTCTATTGACCGGTTCATCATTCCTAAGCTATTATATATGCTCTGGAATTGTTGCAGGAGAAGTATTAGTCAAATATTTCATAATGCTTTGTAGATAATTGTTCAGATATGGAAATAAAGCATGTATTTGTTGATGTGATATTCATATGATTGTTGTTAAGACTTGCTGAGCTAGTTATGCTCATTCTTGCTTGAACCATTTGTGTGCAGCTAAAGCCGAACGAACTGAGAGTTCTAAGAGATATAAAGGCAAGGCTAAGATGGACAATTAATCGTCCTGTAATAGACTAGTATATTTGTATGTAATATACTTATGAAGAACAATGAATGTATTCGGTTATGAACCTGGGAAAGGATTTATTACAAATGTAATACTAAGATAGTAATTACACTCATTTTGTTGTTATCTCAATGGAATGATTGTATGGATTATAGCATCGTGGAGCACCATCTGTCGGGTTGGAAGATACCCGGATTTGGGGGCGTCACAATCTAGTAGCTCCCTTCGATCCAAAATCTCAAACTATTGGTGAAGGGGCAAACTTGGACTCGAATGGCAGTTCTATGGAGTCTGGCAATGTTGCAGATGATGATGCAGATTGGGATTTGGATGTTGCTTCCGATGAGCTCGACGATCTTCTTGGTCCTGGTTTACTATGTCAACATAATTGTGGTGAGAGTTTAGTAGTTGGAGCTAACTTGTTTGATAATTCCAAGGTTGGGGGTTCAAAGCTTCAAGCGGAGGAGAATATGCGGGAACTAGTTGTTCAAGGGAAAAGTTAGGATGATATAAATAATTTTGTTGGGTTTGCATCTTCTCAAAGTTAGGATGATAGAAATAATTTTGTTGTGTATTCAGAGAATAACATTATTGCCAGTGATGGAGGGACTTTTGAGCCTTCTTTTGTACCTTCTTTTGTACCTTCTGATGTTCCTAATATTTTTGTTCCTAATTATATTCATAATCTTTCTCTTCGATTTGAGGGTGGTAATAATTTATTGGTGGATGATTTTTCAGGTCTTGCATTAAGGAACAAAAATTAAGGGAAGGGTATTTTGCCAATTCCATTGGATGCTGAGCTTGTCTCTTCGATACCAAATTGCCAAAGGGAAGTAGGGGATAAGGGAGATTGCCTGGTCTTACATCCTTCAGAAGGAAGTGATGATGATAGAGACCAACAAGAGGTGTTGGATATAATGGGGATTAGGTTGGTTAGTCCAAAGGGGAATGATGTTAAGGTGATGCTCAAGTCAAAGCCTAGTGAAGGTGGTTCTAGATAGAAAAAAAGGTGGAGCAAAGAGTTGCATCAACTTCAGTCGTCAGTTAATTATGAGGAGGTTTCGAGAAGGAGAAGCGGTCTTACAAAATATTCATTATGAAGATTGTTAGTTGAAATTTGAGAGGTCTAAGGAGTAAACGTAAGCGTAGGTTGATAAAGGAGTTATTTGTTAAGGCTGCCCGACGTAGTCTTTCTTCAAGAGTCTAAATTGGAGATGATTACAGGAATATTTGGGATTCTAGGTTTAAAGATTGGGTCTTTTTTCCATTTTGTGGAGCTTATGGAGGTATAATTGTCATTTGGGATACTCGATGTGCGACATGTCTCGAGTCTGTTTTGGGCACTTATTCGGTATTTGTTCATTTAGAGATTAGAGAGCATTGGCCTTAGCGGTTTTCTTCTGTCTATGGGCCTAATCAGCCTAGAGATAAACGAGCTTTTTGGGAGGAGCTTTATGATCTTTATGGTCTTTGTTTTTCTCGTAAGTGTATTGGTGGGGATTTTAATGTTATTAAGGTTTCTTCTAAGAAGTTTGGTGGGTCAAGAATTACTAAAGAGTATGAGGCGGTTTGATAATTATACTAGAGTGCGATTTGCGAGATATTGCTCTTTCTAATTCTCAATTCAATTGGTCGGTTTCTGGTGAGCGTACAAAGGCTACTCGTATTGATCGATTTTTGTTTAGTAAGAGGTCCTTCCGCGAATAGTTTCTGATCATTTTTCTGTTTAGAATCTAGTCGCTTCAACTGGGGCCTCACTCCTTTTCGTTTTGAGAATGTGGATTTTCATCCCAACTTTGCCACATTGATTAAACAATAGTGGAGTGAGTGCGTGTGTAGGTTGGAGAGGTTTTGTTTTTATGAAAAAGTTGGGGTATGTCAAGTGGAAATTAAAAGAGTGGAATAAGGAAGTGTTTAGCGATGTGAGAGTCAAGAAGAAAGCAATTTTGAGAGAGGTAGAGGAGATTGATAGAATTGAGGAGGGTAATGTTCTTTCTGAGGATTTGATTAGTAAACGAGCTCAATTGCGTAACGAGTTCGAGGTGATTTTGCGCGAGGAAATTAGTTGGAGGCAGAAAGCTAGGATAAACTGGGTGAAAGATGGAGATTATAATTCCAGATTGTTTCACAAGGTTGCTAGTGGAAGAAATCTTGTATAAGGGAGATTAAGCTTGAATCGGGTGAGGGGGTGAGGAATATTGATTTGATTGCTTGTTGATGGAATTACTGATTTTTATAGAGAACTATTCGACGAGGAGGTTGAGGAGAGGCCTATGGTAGAGGCTTTAGATTGCAATCCTATTGTGATATAGAAGAGTTCTTGGTTGGAAAGACTATTTACGGAGGAGGAAATATTAAGAGGGCTATTTTTGAGATGGATAGAGAAAAGGCTCCTAGTCCTGATGGATTTACGATGGCTTACTATCATACAAACTGGGATGTGGTGAAAGTTTCATAAGTTCTTTGCGACCAGTGTTACCGGGAAAAACATTAATTCTACCTTTATTACCCTAGTTCCAAAGAAGGATCGTTCTATAAAAGTGATGGATTTTAGACCCATTAGTCTTGTACTAGTGTATAAAATTCTCTCTAAGAGATTGGATAGTGTTGTTTGGCACACAATTTTGGATTCTCATAGTGCCTTTGTGGGTGGTAGGCAAACTATTGATGCAGCAGTAGTTGTCAATGAGGTTTTGGAGGATGTTCATAGGAGAGAGAGAGAGAGAGAGGGTCTTGTGCTTAAGTTAGATTTTGAGAATGCTTATGATAAGGTTAGCTAGGGTTTTTTGGATAAGGTTTTGGTGAGGAAAGGGTTTGAAGTTAGGTGACATTCTTGGATGAAAGGGATTTTTGTCTCTTCTCATTTTTCTATGATTATGAATGGGGAGCCCAAATTAGTTGTTGATGTTTTGAGTAGGATGATTAGTCGGGGAGACGAGAGTGGCATTCATACGAGTTGTGCAGCGAGGAGGTGAGAGTTTCTCATCTCCAATTCGTTGATGATACTATTCTTTTTCTTTCGGAAGGGATCCAAGAATTTAAAAAAGTGTTTACAATTTTTCAAGTTTTTGAGGTCGTTTCTGTATGCAGATTAATTTGTCCAACTGTAGTTTAGCATGGATTAATTTGGCTATGGAGGAGCTTTTAGCCTATTCATCCATGGCTGGTTGCACTATTAAGACCTTCCCGCTTACTTATATCGGGGTTCCTCTTGATGGGAATCCTAGGTTAGTCTCCTTTTGAGATCTTGTTGTTGAGAGAGTGACTCAATGTCTAGATAGTTGGAAAGTTGCGTATATTTTTCTTTAGAGGGTAGAATTACTTTGATTCAGGCAAGTATTCCCCTTTATTATCTTTCTTTGTTTAGGATCCCAATTAGTGTAGCCGACACCTTAGAAAAGTTAATGAGGGACTTTCTTTCGTTGGGAGCTAATGATGAGAGGAAGGATGATTTGGTTGGATGGAAAACGGTGTCTTTCTAAGCAGGAGCGGGGCTTGGGGCAAGGTAATTTGGTACTTAAAAATGTTGGTCCAGTTGGTAAATGGCATAAGGTTATTAGAAAAAAGTTTGATATGCATTTGAATGGGTGGGATACTAGGCCTGGGGTTTATGTTACTCATGCAAGCCTCCCAAGGTTGTACTACTTTTATTTGAGATACGGGGTTGGGAGTGGTCATCAAATTCGATGTTGGGAGGATTCTTGGTTGGGAGATAATCACTTTTCTATTGCTTTTAATCGGTTGTATCGTATTTCTTCACTACATGATGCTCCCATTTCTAACTTTATAAAAGCGTGAAGGGAATTTCTTTTCTTGGGATTTTCATTTCTTCAGGAATCTCAATGATTTGGAGACTATTGAAATGGAAACTTTTCTTATCTTGCTTGATTCGGTTCATTTATCCTCCTCTAAAAAGCGCATTTGAACTTTAGATCCATTAAGTACTTTTTCTCGTAAGAGCTACTTCTCTTTTTTTGACTCGGTCTATTGTTCCTAATCCATTTCCTTTGACTCGTATATTTGAAAAGTTAAGGTCCCTTTCAAAGTCATGGCTTTTGTGTGGTCTATGGTTTTACAAAGATTGAATACTAATGATCTCTATCAAAATCGCAGGCCTTACAAAGTTTTATCTTCGGACATTTGTTTTATGTGCAGGCAGAGTAACGAGACACATGCTCATTTATTTTTGCATTGTCCTGTTGCTTGGGGCTTGTGGAGCTCTTTGGAGTGTTAGGAGAGTGGGCGTGTCCTATGTTGCTAGTTCATTTTCGAGGATTTAGAACAAAAGATATGCCAAAATTTTATAGAAGTGTGCCTTTTTTCCATTTTTTGGGAATTTGGAATGTGCGTAATGCTAAACTATTTAGAGGAAGTTGCTCTTGTTTTAAGTTGTTGAATGATAGGATTACTTTCCTTGTTTCTCTATGGACTTCTTCTATGGGGACCTTTAGAGGTATCTGAGTGACTGATTTGTGTAGAGATTAGAAGGTTGCACTTTTCTAAGTGCTCTTTTTATTTTTGGGTGAACTTCTTGTTCCCCTTTTATTGTATCATTTCTTTTCTATTAATAAAATTTCTTTTATCAAACAAATAAAAGTTGTAGAGAGAAGTGTATGAGAGTTTTAGAGAGAAAGTGTATAAAGTTTCTGAGAGAGAAGTTAAAGGAAGATATAAATTAAATAAATAATAAATATTATGATTCATTCGCTTAAAATTTAAAAAATGGGCTGATATAGACCTATAACCATTTGGGTACAAGTTATGTGGTTTTGGTTTTTAATGGAACCATAACTATATTTGTGTAAACCAAAACCAAAATCATCCCAACCCAACCCAACCCAACCCATTTTCTGTCAGGCCTAGCTCTATTAGAAAACAAGACGAGATGTATAGAGCATAGGGAAACCCTAGGGACTTGAAAGTCAGAAAAAGGCTAGGGATCTTTTAAGGGCCTTGAGAGAGGGTGTACAAGGGACTTTTGGGATTTAGTTTTGGATATAAACGCAAAGGCATAACCATTTATTTGTATTATAAGTTAGTTATGACAAATGAAATTGATTCTCTTCATGCATTTAGGAAAGTTTGGTTGAACCACGTTATATTTCTATTGCTTAGGTTGTCTTGTTCTTCATTAGCATCTTATATTATCGGTTTCTTGTTTTCTTCTCGTTGTGTATCTTATGGGATCCTTACACACAATTAAATCTAGTTTCATGTCTTTGAATGGATTAAAACACTATCAAATTGGTATCAATGATTTGGTGTAGAAAGATTTGGATGGTGGAAGGACTTATGGAAATAGGTATGAAGCCGCAGTCCAAGGATGATTCATACAATGGTAAGGGATATTCTCTTTTGGAGAAAACCAAAAGATTTCTCAACTCAATGAAGGTTGGCAAGGTTGTTCAATGGAAAGTTCAACGAAGGCTAGCAAAGCAATTGAACGGGAAATAGGGGAAACCAAAAAATCATACAAAGTTTTATGTTCCACATGGAAGAGGAAGTGAGTGGAATGATATATCGTTTGTTTTTTTATGAATGAACGTATGAACTTCGAAATTTGGCTGGCTGGTTATAAGGGAATATTGCTTGGGGAAGCTTATGGAGAGAATGGATGGTCATCAAGGCAGGACGATATGATGCGGAACGGGACAAGAAGAATAATGAAAATTGCAATAGACTATTATCATTATATGTTTTCCATACTATTATTTATGGATAATTTAGTTGTAGCTAAACTATGTCTATTAGTTATACAACTATATCTTTTACTTCTAGTAGATAATAGTCAGAAGCTTGTTTACTTAATAACTTAAGTTACCTATTATTAGGGTTTTATTTTTTATATAACAGACTTAATCCATGGTTGGATTTCAAAGAGTTTAATATATGGATTTTGAGTTAAAGGTTTTAAGTAATTGTGGCAGTGGGGTGTTATTCTTCTCCCCTTTACCCCTTCTTTATACTCATTTACCCTATACCTAAACCATTCTAAACTTGGGATGTATTGAATTGGTATCAAAATAAACCTAGTATTATTTGATTTTACCCTACACCTTTCAACTTTTCATCGCATTCTCAATCTCATTGTTAACAAGCGCTTCAATCTTCGACTTTGTGATTAACAGTCGCACACTCTAACCAACTGAGCTACCCTAACCCTAACCCTACCCTTCTACATCAAAAGCCACTACTCAAACATTGTTGTTCATTTTATAATCGCCCAAAACCAAATTCATCCTCCAAATATTCAATCACCCCATATCCATCTCAAAACTAAGAGTCACCAGCCCAAAAATACCACAAACAACCCTAGAAGACCTAGATTCAGGTCTATTAAAAAAAGTGAAAAAAAGGGAGAAATATAACCGCATGCCTTTTTTCATCTTTGAAATTCCATACTTCCTTTGAAAAGATATAACTTGAGCATAAAAATTACGTTCAGCACGGACAAATTAAAGGTTTGTATCTTCCATCCTATTCTAGTTGGAGATTGCGCAAAGACTTAGCATGTGATGAATGAAGACTTGAAGATTTGAAGACACGTTATGAGGAAACATCTAAAGGTAATACTCCATATTTTGTGCAAAATCAAACTTGTACTGGTATTACTTCCAATCGGGCAAGCAAGTCGAAGAGTATAAATTCCCAAAGCAAGTTGAAGATAACCACAAGCTATTCATTGAAATGCTTGAAGATATTAAGGCTAATCTTTAGAAACATGAAGCAAAAACAAAAAAGAACCAATTACGAACAAGATTGATATTAAAATTATTTATGAAGATGTTGAGGAAAGGCAATCACTCAATGAAATTCACAAGTTGCACCAATGAGGTCGATGAATTATTGGACGTTGAATATGTTGATTTATCCTTTCTAAGCAGTTCGTTTACATAGCCTATTGGCTTCGATTTCATTATGTTGTTCTTTCTACAGCCAAAGGTTGTGCTCATAGAGACGAAACATGGGATGATTGCACTTTGATAGTGTCCCCTCATCATACTACTGTACTTTAAAACTCATGGAAGAGTTCTTCTAATTGGAGGAGAGAATGATGCGAAACATGCCAAAAATAGTTAATGAAAATTACAATAGATGTTAGGCTTAAATATAAATTACTACTCTGAGTCTTAACTATTGATTTGTTTTCCACTTCAGTGGTCGTTCTTTAATTTTTGCAATCAAGTGACCAAACTATTAAACTTTTTTTCATTTATGTTTAATTGGACATACCACGTTATAAATCAATAATATGGATCGTTTACTAGCCCAATCAGTGCTTATGTGTAATTACAAAAAGTTATTTTGAATAATTTTTCACATTTATTAAATATCAAAGGGTAAGTCATGAAATTATGACTTTATACCCACTGATGTTTAATAAATGCGAAAAAATTATTTGAAATAGTTTTTTTTTTAATTACAAATACGCATTGATTGGCCTAATCAGCTGGCCACATCATCAATTTATGACTTGGCATGTCCAATTGAACGTAAGTGCAAAAAATTGAAAGTTTGATCACCTGATTGTAAAAATTAAAAGGTCGACCACGAAAGTGAGAAAATGTCAATAGTTCACGATAGTAACTTATATTTAGGCTTTTTGTTATTATTATTTTCTTTCTTTCTCTTTATTTTATTCCCTTTTTCTTTTTCGTCTTATTCTTTCAAATTTTGTGGTGTCGTATGGAATTTCATTATCAGCCTTCTCCAACTAGTTTGGGATAAAAGGCATTATTGAGTTCTATTATTATTAATAGATATAGTTGTAACTAAATTATGGTATCTTTTAGGTATAGTAGGCAAATTAGTCTATATCTTTAAGTTATAGTATAATAGTTTGGAGTTTTGTTCTTAAAACTTAGGTTACCTTAGAATTAAGGTTTTATTTTCTATATAAACTGGACTTGAGTTAAAGGTTTTGTTTCTTTGTAACCTTGGGCGTTATTCTTCTCCCCTTTTCCCCTTCTTTCTACTCATTTACCCCATATCTAAACCTTTTTAAACCTGTCTCCCATCAAAGATAATAATTGGTGAGTTTAAGAACTTAATCCAAGAAAATTAGTTAAAAGGCTATGAAAACCATCAGGTTGGGTAATACAATGTAAAGGATAACAATGATAATGTTTATCAGAACTTAAAATATAAAGCGGAACTCTTATAGCTCCTGACCTTCTATCATTATTAAAAAAGTAGAAGAAAGTACTCACCCCATGTCATCATATCCCATGACTAGTGCTTCACCCTGAAACGAAAAAAATAAATACATACATATATATATAACAAATAATGATATATTACTCTGCCGGTGAGACAAGAACATAAATACTTGTGCACTCAAAAATATACAAGAATAAACTACAGGAAATATTATATTTTGAAAAGATAAAAAACCAAAAGCAAAATGGAATTCTCAAGTACTTAAAGGTGAAAGGAATTACTAGATTCGTTGGTGTGAAACGAGTGGTATTCAAGTCTTTAGTAGCATAATGCCGATCAAGCAATTTTTGGATGTGATCATGCATCGTTGCGTCTGTACCAATCCCGGCCTATGAAAATTTAGCAGACAGGAACAAAAAAAATCAGAAATCCACTGTAACTAATTTCGGAAAAACTTGTAAATTGGAAAGAAAAGGCTGCACACCAACCAAAATTCCACAATTCATAACATAGAGCTTCGAGTACCATTGACCTTCCTCACCTTGTCCATACAATCCACAAGATCAGCTTCACTTAAAAGGGGTGGTGGTCTAGTAACTCCAGAGTCAAGTGTCAAAGTTGTTGGCATAAACTGCAATATCACAAAAACAATCCCAGATTGATTATGTACTTTTACCTTTGGATATCACTACTAGTAAACAAAAATAAAATGGTCATAAAATGTAAAAATACACTTCCAAAAATAACTTATTAAACTTTTCTTCTGTTTTGATTTTATGATTAGCAGTTGAGGGATCCACAAAAAGTGAACTCATTTGAACATTACCAAAGGATTCTGAAATTTGATGTTTTACTAAATCCTCCACAATCAAGAAACGATCAACTCTTCTTCTAGAAGAATTACTACATCTACTGAAAACATCATTTTACTACACACAGATATTTCCTCACTAAAGAATCTAATATGTTTGTATTTTCCGAATGTCTACCAAAGTGGAAAATTACAAAACTTTTATCACTTTAATACGATCTAACAATTGAAATGTCAACATTGTAGTGTGGGCTACGATAATTATTTAGGTCAGTACCAATAAGAAATGCAGGACACAGCAATTACTCAAACATGTGTAAATGACATTACAAGTTGACAAACACGTGGCAGGTCAAAAAAGTGAGAATACTCGCCTAATTAGGTAATAATAGCTAACACAATAATAACAATAACAATAACAATAGGCAATTGATATTAACAGGGCTGAAAGGATGGGCACAGGGCAATTTGCTTTATTTTTTAATTTATGGACAAATTTACCCTTATCATTCTAAATTATTGATCGCTGTTTCAAATCATTTTCATAGTTTCAGACTTGCTGTTAAGAAATAACACTTTTCTGGAGAACGAGGAATCAACGCTTTGTGTGACAGGAGTTGAAGACGCGCTTACTCCGCCGGCGACTGCCGAGGATTGAGTCGCCGGAAGAACAATCCGCGATTGAAGCTACCTCTAGAAGTCGCAAAACAGCCTATGAGCCTTTGATGTAGGAGAATTTATAAATTAAAATCTGCTATTGACTGATATATGAATAAAAATCTAAGCTCTACGCTGAAATTCTAGGGTTTAGAGTTTCAACTCAGCGTCTTTTAACTCTAGAAAGATATCTCCACGATATAAGAAAAGCCAATAACAATTGTAATATCCAAAATGGCCTCCCAAGGAGAATTACATCGTAATTTAAACAAAACAACCCTAAATTGGACTTGGAGACATAAAAGACAAAAATATCTCAACTAATTAAAACGAGTTACTAAAATATCCCAACTAATTAAAACAAGTTCATAATAGTAAAATAAACAAGACAACTAAATCATCGATCCCCGTCATTTCTCCCCGGCTGGGAAAAATTCGGCTCTGTCGAAATAAAATCTTCATAACGCGCCAACAATGCAGGATCAATGCGATGAAACTCATCCCTACCAATCCACGTGCAATCACTGTCACACTTAACCAAAAATTGACGATAGCCTCCGCGTCTAGTCGACACAAACCTCTCATCCAAAACATTCTCGATACCATTTGTTGTAGACTGTGAAGAAACAAGAGGTGCAGGTGGAACAAGTAAAGGAGGAACAAGTACAGGCTCAACAAGGTTATTAAATCAAGAAGTAAGAGATGGAGTCAACGGAGTAGAAGGTTCATGATATGGAGTGAGATCGGCCACATTAAATACAGGACTAATACCCATATTATTAGGAAGATCCAACTCATAAGCATTAGCAGTGCTCTAAAAGTCGGCCTAGTCGGCGACTAAGTCGGGGTCGGAGCCTCAACGATTCGACTAGGGCCTAGTCCTTTGATTTAGTCGCTGGCCGACTTAGTTGGGCTCCAGTCGGCGACTAGTCGGAAAAGTCGCCCAGTCGGGTAAGTCGCCCAGTCGGAGTAAATCAAAAAATCGGAACAAGTCGGGAAAAATCGGAAGAAGTCGAGAAAAATCGGAAAAAATGAGAGCGGATGAGGTCCTTCTACCTAGAAGAAGTGGTATAAATGTGCGAGAACTAGATGAAGACGAGTTTATGTCGGAAGATGATGACAACGAAGAGGAAGATGAGGATTATGAGTTTGAGTCCGATGGAGAGCAAGTCTTAGAGTGATATGGAGAAGAAGAGGAGGAGGAGTGATTGACTATTGATTTTGTGCTACTTAGTTTCATTTGG
Organism: Panax ginseng; assembly: GCA_020205605.1. Classification (NCBI taxonomy): domain Eukaryota; kingdom Viridiplantae; phylum Streptophyta; class Magnoliopsida; order Apiales; family Araliaceae; genus Panax; species Panax ginseng. Next base: position 47,458,581 of record CM035147.1, on the reverse strand, counting down.
TTGATTGGTTTTGAACTTAGAGTGTCAAACTATTTGGTTTTACTTAGTTTCCATGTTTTTATTTGATGATTTGTATTACTTATGTTATTCAACTTACTCATAACTTATGAAGGAGGAAGGATAATATATATTTTAAAAAAATAATTGAAAATCCGACTAGCCGATTAATCTCTGACTAATCCCCTAGTCTCTAGTCGGTAGCCAACCGACCTGGGACCGACTAGCGACTTTTAGAACACTGAGCATTAGCACTAACCTTTTTAACACGAAATGGTCTCATCCGTTTAGCATGCACCTTTTTCCATATGCCTGGAGGTAACCTCTCGACACGGTGTCGAAGCATCGCCTAGTCATTCTCATTGAACTCTTGATACCTGCGATGAACTTCTGCAGCAGACTTATAATTTTTAATACTCAAATTAATTTTTTGTCTTATATCAGCATGCAAATCAAATCATGAATGTGTCGTGCAAAAGTCTAAGCAAACTCACTAGATCTATATGCAGGGGGAAGATGAACAAGGTCAATAGGTTTCCTAGGCTAATAAGTGTAAATCTGAAAAGGACCCGCCCCAGTAGAGCGATTAACCAAACTATTATAAGCAAACTCAGCCATAGATAAAACTGTATCCCAACTAGACACATGATCTCCTATAAGGCATCTCACCAAATCACCTAAACTCCTATTAAATACCTCAGTTTGAACATCAGTTTGTGGGTGATAGGCAGTGAAAAACTTAAGTGTGATATTTAGTTTCTTCCATAGGGTTTTCCAAAAATAACTCATGAATTTAACATTCCTATCAGAAACTATAGATAAAGGCAAACCACGTAGCCTCACAATCTCACTAAAAAAAATTGATGCAATGTGTGAAGCATCATCAGTTTTGATGCATGGAATAAAATATTTCATTTTAGAAAAACGGTCCACTACAACAAAAACGGAATCATGACCTCTAAGGGTCCGCGATAACCCCAAGACAAAATCCATGTTAATATCCTCTCAAGGAGCAAGGGGTACCGGCAAAGGCATATATAATCCCGTGTTTTGCTTCCTACCCTTAGCAGTTTGACACGTGCGACACTCGGAAACAATACAAGCTACATCCCTCTTGAGGCTAGGCCAAAAGAACCTATCCTCCGCAATCGCAATGGTCTTATCGTGACCAAAATGACCTGCAATCCCTCCCGCATGTAACTACCAAACTAAATGATCACGCATAGACGTGCTAGGAATACACAAACGGGTGCCCTTAAAAAGATACTCATCATGGATACGAAAATCGCTTGAGGGTGGTACATTAGAATTCTGTAGGACAATATGTCTCTCTAAAGTCACGACAAGAAGGGTACCCATGGATAATACACTCAAACCAAATAACCTTCACACTGAAAGTGTTAAGGAGAATTGATACCCTACTCAACCCATTAGCGGTTTTGTTCTCTACCCCTCGACAATGCTTTAGGACAAAAGAATAGTCCTGAAGAAACTCAATCCACTTAGCGTGTCGATGACTCAACTTCTTCTGGGAGTTTATATACTGAAGTGTCTGATTATCGGAGTATAGCACAAACTCCTTAGGCAACAAATAATGTCTTCAATACCTAAGCGCCTGAACTACAGCATAAAACTCTCTATCATAGGTAGAATACCTTTGTTGGGCCTCATTTTGTTTCTCACTTTCTTTAAGCAACCAGTGACGGTAGCCATAATGGTACTAAATTTCATAATGAACCTCCTGTAAAAAGTAGCTAGTCTGTGGAAGCTTCTAGCTTCATGTATATTAGAAGGTTCTGGCCACTCTTTAATAGCCTTGACCTTTTCAGGGTCAACAAAAACCTCATCTTTGGAGACAACAAACCCGAGAAATTTGACGGATTCTTGCACGAAGGAACACTTTTTCAGATTAATATAAAGTTTCTCACGTTGGAGAGCGGGCAAAACTTGGCTCAAGTGAAGTAAGTGTTCCTCTCTAGTGTGATTATAAATGAGGATGTCATCAAAATAGACCACTACAAACTAGTCAATAAAAGACCGCAACACCTGATTCATGACTCTAATAAAGGTGCTAGGTGCATTGGTTAGACCAAAGGGTAGGACTAACCATTCATAAAGGACATCACTAGTCTTAAAGGCAGTTTTCCATTTGTCTCCCTCGTGGATGCGGACTTGGTGATATCCACTCTGTAGATCTAATTTGGTGTACACACGAGCTACGTTCATCATATCTAACATGTCATCAAGCCTAGGTATAGGAAACCTATACTTGACGGTGATCTTATTGATAGGTCGACTATCACAACACATCTTTAAACTTCCATCAGCATTTGGGGTAAACAAAGTCGGCACCACGCAAGGACTAAGACTCATGCACAAAACCCTTACTCAACAAATCTCCTACTTGGCGTCTCATCTCCTCTTGGTCCTTAGGGTTCATCCTATAATGGGATAGGTTAGGTAAAGAAGACTCTGGTACAAGGTCAATAGCATGATGGATATCCCTAAGAGGTGGTAATCCGCTAGGTAACTCACTAGGCGTCACATCAGCAAACTTATGGAGAAGCTGCCTAACATCACTAGATTCGACATTACTACTCCTCTCAGGAACGTCCCTAACCTCTCTAGCCAAAACAACGTACACAACCTTCTCTCTCACTCTTCTCAAAGGCCTTCTGACTAAGGATATGGAGATATTTGAATTCTTGTATAGGCGTATTATTTTCTTTTGGTTGACCCTTGGGGGACACTCGTGGTCTCACTGGCGCTAAAGTAATCTTTTACCCCTTTTGTGTGAACACATAAGTATTCGATTTCCCATAATGGGTCACATCATAATCATATAGCCAAGGTCGCCCTAAAAGAATGTGTGCAACATCCATAAGAAGGACATCACACCAAACTTTTTCCTCATATCCTTTAAAGGTAGATCGACACTAGACATCTATGAGTCACAGGAATAGATGTCTTATTGACCTAAGCAACACTATAAGGTTGGGGGTGTGGTTCTGCCTTTAGCTTCAATCGTACCACAACTGTCTTGGCAACTACATTTAAACAACTTCCCCTGTCAATGATCAACTTGGAAGAGATTCCAACCCCTCTACTATATGTCTGAAATATTGAAATATGGTGGTTCTGTTCCAATCTTCCTCCTTTTTTGGACAAGAGAAAATGCACCTCATAAAATTCAAGGGGTGATCAACTTGTTCAAGGTGTGCATCCGCTTCTTCATCCTCCGTGTAACATTCATCCTCCACTTCACATTCCCTCAGTTCATTTACTTCACCATGCTCTTCATGAACCACTCCCACTCGGTGTTTGTTAGGGAACTCAAAGAACTTGTGCCCAAGCTCTTTGCAGGAGAAACACCTATCCCTGCCAGTGATTATAGGCATGGGTACTGGAGTACCCTTCCCTAGTCTAGGGTCCAAATTTGGTCCACTCGCGGTGTTATTAGCCCTAGAAGTATCTTGAGGGGTGGAAAAGAAATGCATGTGGGGCATTACGTCCACTAAATTGGCCTAGGTAAGAGGTCGCTCTACGGAAATAGGATCTTTTCACATTGTTATCCTGATCTAAGGCAGCCTGGTAAGCATCATCTAGGCAAGTGAGTTGGCTTGGAAAAAATTGGAATTCAATATCATCTCTCGGCCCTTCCTTAAACCTAATGATGGTCATCCTCGTCTCCTCAACTAGCTCACAACGCTCCATTAACTCCCTATACCTATTGACATAATCAGAGATGGACAAATTGCCTTGCTTCAGATTGGTCAATTGTTCAAACATCCTATCCTTGTGATATGTGGGTAGGTAATATTTACGAAGACTTGCTTTCATTTCTACTCAGTGCCTAATAGGTGGATCCCTCAAACGCTCAATATCTCTCTCAACACTAGCCTAGTACAAACTCGCTTGTTTGACTAATTTCATCTTGGCAAAACGAAATCTACGCTCATCGGACATCTCATACCAATCTAAAAATTTATCCATACTGGACAACCAATCAAGGAATACATTAGGATCAAACCTACCGTCAAACTCGGGGGCATCGACTTTAATTTTTCTAGTGTCATCATCATACCCTCGGTCATAAGGGTCGACATTCCCAGGTCCACGGTACCCATAATCTCTAAGTTCACTGTATCCATAATCTCTAGGTTCACGGTAGCCATTATCCCTACTTTCACCATACCCGATGTCTCGATGTCTACGGTCTCGTCTCTCGGGGTAATCAATATTTCGAGGCTCAAGGTTTTGGTACTCAACATTTCTAGGATCAAGGTGTTCCCTTGCCTATTCAGCTCAGGTTCTCCCTCAAGTATCTCTTCATTAACGCAAACGCCATCATTTCCCACATTTTCTCCTATAGGCTCAGGCAAATGTTTTGTTCGTCGCCCAATGACTCGAACCCTTCCAAATACCATGACAAGTTCCTCAAACCTATCATCCATACGCATTTCCAAATTAGCCATACGGTTTTCCATATTAGCCATTTTAGTGAGTAAGAGATCTAATTTGTCGATCATTGTTTGACCATATTGACTTCCACTACGGGTCATCATGATGCAAATGCAATACTGAGACAATTATTTGTAGAAATTAAATTATAACCTACAACAAATGCAATCGCAATTTCCAAAATATCAACAATCACGACTAAATGATGTCCCACTAATAGGAATAATGTGCAATTTAAGAGAATAAACCAAACGAGTTTTGAAAAAAATTTAGTACTACGCAACGAGTAAAGAAAATCCAAGTAATTGAAGTACTTATCCTCTATTTTGCGAAAAATTTTAAGAGCAATTTTTTTTGGACCTTAGTGATTATAAAATGTGAAACAAGGTGAAAGTTGTCAAGGTTAAAAGTTAGGGTTTCTTTATGTAAGAAGCAGGGCTTATAAAGTTAACAAATTTAGGCTAGTACTAAAGGAAGAAAAGGAAACTGGGAAGGACCAAAGTGTAAATCGGCAAGGTAAATATAGTTGTGGTTTTACGAATTAGGAAAGCAGTTCACGAATTAGGAAAGGCTAGGGTTATCTCCCTTGTTCCTGAACAATCATAGCAGCGATGACAAGGATGGAAACGACGAGAGATTTAAGCGACGGCAGAGCGAGGACTGTGACGGCAACGCAACAATAAGTCTTCTTCTTCCCTTGTATTTCCTTCTGGTTCCTTCTTTCTTTCTCTGCTTTTCTTCTTCGATTTTTTTTCCTCTTTCTCTATTTTGTTTCTCTACACTGATTGGAATCACGAATTGACTTCCAATAGTGATGGTGATGGTCGATCGATGTTGTTGATCATTAATGGTGCGTGTTCGGTTATATCTTGATCTGGGTTGGTTTGGGTCCGAGTTGGGTCGACCCGAATTGATTGATGTTTCTCTGCTCTTTTACATAATATCAATGTAATTTTCTTTACTCTTGGGTTTAATTCACTTTGTGTCCTGCTGTTCTGTCTGAACATTGTATGTGTAGTTCCATCTACATTCCTTTTCTTCTTCACAAACAGTTTGTTCGAGCAGCTCCATTTACATTCGTATATTTCTTCTCATAGAGTTCCCACCATCGTTTGACGGTGAAACTTGATGGGAAATTTTTTCTTCCATGGCATTTTATTTCAAAAAATTGTCAAAAGCTGGGATCTTCAGAGTTATGTCGATGGGAAAGCTCCCAAGCCTATTGAAGGATTCACTTCCACATGGGTGATCATTTGATCAATAATGAAAAAAATCAAAGCATCAATCATGGAGTCTGTAGACAACTCTATTGTTGAAACCTCAGCTCATTCAATATTGCTTAGGCTAAATGGACTCATCTCCAAGGAGTTTATCAGCAAAACAGCGAGTCGCAAATGTATTAACTCAAGCAACAGACAAATTCCTCATCTCTAGAACTACTTAGAATTCAGGAATTTTATTCCTCGATGATGCTGATTTGGAATGAGATCAATATGTTTGATGTTGCCATTCCAATAGATGCTCTCGAGACCAAAAATAACACAACAATCTCGATCACAACAATTTTTTATGAAACAAAGAAATCCTTGAGCATATGTTGCAGCAATACCATCCTCCCACTATGCACCATCTTCCTCTGTTATTGCGACCCCGGATCTGGCCCCTTCCCCCAAACTTATTCAACAAATTATTCAAGCTCTTTAAGCTTCTAATTTTGGTACAATAAATTCTCATAACTCATGGGTTCTAGATTTTGGTACCACCAAATGGGCCCAAAGTCTAGTATATAAAAACACCAAGCTCTCTAACTCAAAACCAATTGGTTATGAGAAGAGTTCGCCCAAGTCATTATATACTAAGACATATTTTCTCAAGTATTCAATGTGGGACAAGATATATACTCTAAAATTCCCCCTCGCGTGTAACCCGGTGTATTGAGGGTTGCACATGTACCTAATGAATATGAAGACCCACACAAGATAAGCAAGCCCATAAGAAGCTAATCACAAGACAAGCCTAGAAGAAATCTAGTAAACCACGAGCAACTATTGGCCCTGATAAGTGATACAAGTTAAGAAATGGGTAACTTTGACCCTTAAAAATGGAAAACAAGTGGGTAAATGAAGGCTAAGAAGAGTGTTTAATTAGGCCCAAAGATAGCCCTCTCTGATTCCATGTTAGATTTATAAAATGGGCCCAAAGTCTAATATATAAAGACATTAAGCTATCTAACTCAAAACCAATCGACAATGAGAAGAGTTGACCCAAGTCATTATATACTATACATATTTTTTTAAGGTATTCAATGTGGGAAAAGATATATACTCTAGCAGATAGGAAAATTGAATGCATTTCGCCACACAATTCCCTATGATAAACAAGAAAGCATTTTTGTTGTGAATGGAGAAAGTCATCCTGTTAAACGGAATGCTGTAGCAATTTCCAGTAACCCTATTATGTTAATTGGCCTAAAACCCAAAATGTTCTATTTCCTTCCATTTTTGGGGTACCAAATATAAATGAGGCAGAGGCATTTGAGCTCCTCTCTAAACTTCTTTTATTGTAGAACCCTTGAAAGGAAAAAAATAAATAATTAACCACCCCACAACCACAGTCGTCACTGTTGGAAAAGATCTAAAAACCTAGGACTGGCAGCTTTCCTCAAGTACACACCTGAAATTCCCCATTAACCTCCTTTCAAAATTGACTGCTCCAACCAGCCCGGTTCTCCACACCAATGACCAATCTCATCAAATGCTAAGTCGTTAAGTCTAGTTCAGATCATATATTCAATTTCCCTAAAAAGCTGATTTAGTAGAGATTAAAAAAAATATTTAGTTGTATAACTATGGATGGCAATTAATTGGGTCCAGGATTTGCACTACCCGTACCCGGATTCTATCAGATTGGGGTAATACTGGTCGAGTTTTACATACCCAACGGGTAACTTGTTCCTTTATTTCATATATATATAAATACAATTATTTAAATTATTTATAACTATGTATTAACCATTAAAATATTAGTATATAAATATAATCATTTAAATAATTATCACTATATATCTATAGGGCAGGTTCGGGGCGAGTAGTACATTACCAGTACCTAACCCTAAACTCTTCGGGCCTGTCTTCGGGTACGAGTTTGGGTAATATCTGCAAGTTCAGTTGTAAATTGTCCTCCCTATGTACAACACTGAGTACCAAGTTATTTGCTCCCGTAGAACTAGGAAAGATAGATGAACTCTACTCTATCGTGCTCTCCTCCCTTGAATACTTTATATAGATGATTTTAAATGCAGCTAGATGTGCTGTGATATACACATTATTTTTTATATTTTATTATTCCCATATTTATTAATTTATATATTTATTTTCTTTAACTAATACATTTTATTTTGTTTTGTAGGATTTATTTAATTTATTTTGGTGAGCAAGTAAAAGATAATGTTCTAGTTCTAAAAGATGGAAAAGGACTCTAGAAGATTACCACGTAGAAGTTGAAGTCAAAAAGGAAAGAAAATGATAAGAGAAGAAAAACAGATCAATTTCATTGAATTTAGATTATGGCACAAATTATTTTTCTTAATAAATAGAGACTTCTAGTTTGGAGAGAGGGATTTTTTTTAGCTTCTGTATTCCATCTTTTCTCTATCATAGAATAGCTAGAGAGAGAGAGAATTAGATTAAATTGATTTTAGTTTGTCTTTTTCCGTGACCAAGTACTTGTAGCAATAATATATTTATGTTTTCTTGTTTAATTCATTCTGTAGTGGCGTAGTTTTCTTTTCGGCCCGGATCAATGGTCTGTTTCGTTATATAAGTAAAAGTCATCCTCTCTCATTATATTAACATAATATGTATTTAACTTTCCTTCCATCACATGCATTAGTCATTTAAATAATACAAGTCAGTCTTTCATCCAACTTAGTTAATTATCTTATTTTAGTTAGTTATATTTAATTTTCATGCAAATAATAGTTATTAGAGTATATTATTATTATTACTTGGTGACCAAGTCTGCTTGATGCCCGCACATATTTGGTGCTTACACATACTTGATCACTACTCAACTAGTAGTTTATATATAAAGCTTTAGTATTATTTGTAATAAAAGGATAACAACTATTCAATACATCTATTTTATCTCTAACATGGTATCAAAACAGTTGATCTTGGCAATCAAATAAAAAATTCTTGCTACGTTGGCAGCGGGCATCGTTTATTTTTATTGTTCAACTTCATCCTAAAGAAAAAAAAATAAGTGGTTAGAGTTTAGTTTTAGTTATTTTGTTGGAGTTGAAGTTGTAGTTTGAATTTTGTCATGTGTTGCTAAAGATGGTGCTCTAGTACTCTGTTACCCAGATTTGAGGTTTCTTTTTGAAGATACAGGTTCCTTGTTGCATGTTATTTTTTTTTCTTAACAAGGGTCAAGGGTGATGTCCAGACTCCAAAGAAGTTTATTTCTCAGGTTGAAATACGTAAATGGTTGATTGGAAAATAAGGATTGCACGGGGCCGAGATTTCATTCAGGAGTGGGTTCGTAGTTGTTTTTAAAAGATAGTATTTCACATTTGTTATGGGAGATGAGTATTCTCCGTTATTGACGGCACATGATATCCTTGGAAAGCGAATGTGTGAAGTGATATACCAAGGGTAAGAAATCTAATTTTGGACGCAAAAATAATCAATCTTGCAAATTGAAGAGTGCCTCAATCTTCGTAATTGGTTTGAGTCTTTTATTTTTAAGATTATGTTATCTAACAAGTTGTAAGTTAAGATATAAAACTTTCAACTAGAGGGGGAGTATTAGAGTATATTATTATTAAGCAAGGAGTCCGTCGTAGTTGTTTTTGAGTCTTTTATTTTGTTATGTAACAAGTTATAAGTCGTGATATAAGCTTCCAACTTGAGGGAAAGTATTAGAGTATATTACTATTATTACTTGGACACCAAGTATGCTTGGTGCCCACACATTTTTGACCACTTCTCAACTAGTAGCCTATACACAAGTCTTAGTACTTTTTGTAATAAAAGGATAACAACTATTCAATACATCTAATTTATCTCTAACAATAGTGTAGAACAGAATTTGTTTCTATCATTCAATTCAACTTTCTCTGTTACATTGATTGCTATATATATACAAAAAAATAAAACATGCCCAACTCTAAAAACATAAACCCAAAAATGTATAAAGCTAACAACATAAACAGGGAAACATATAAAGGTAACAAACATAAACAGGGAAACATATAAAGGTAACAAACATAAACACGGAAACATAAATGCTAACACTCTCCCTCAAGTTGGTATATAGATATCTCGCATACCCAACTTGAAACACAATGGATGAACTTACCACTAAGAACCTTAGTCAGAATATCAACTAGTTGATGTTCTGTTTTTACAAAAGGTAAGCAAATAAAACCATTGGTTAACTTTTCTTTGATGAAGTGTCTGTCAATCTTAATGTGCTTCGTTCTATCATGTTGTACTAGGTCGTTTGCAATACTAATGGCTGCCTTATTATCACAAAATAGTTGCATAGGCCCTTTAGTTGTAACACTCAAATCTTCTAGCAAGGTTCGAAGCCACATTAGTTCACATATACCCAAGGCGATACCTCGATATTCAACTTCAGCACTAGATCTTGCCATCATATATTGTTTCACACAATGGATGAAACATCTTACCACTAAGAACCTTAGTCAGAATATCAACTAGTTGATGTTCTGTTTTTACAAAAGGTAAGCAAATAAGACCACTGGTTAACTTTTCTTTGATGAAGTGTCTGTCAATCTCAATGTGCTTCGTTCTATCATGTTGTACTAGGTCGTTTGCAATACTAATGGCTGCCTTATTATCACAAAATAACTGCAAAGACCCTTTAGTTGTAACACCCAAATCTTCTAGCAAGGTTCGAAGTCACATTAGTTCACATATACCCAACGCGATAGCTCGATATTCAACTTCAGCACTAGATCTTGCCATCATATACTGCTTCTTACTACGCCAAGTAACAAGATTACGTCCAACAAATGAACAATAGCCTGATATAGACCGACAATCCTCTATAGATCCAGCCCAATCTGAGTAGGAAAAGGCTGCAACTTTCATATGATCATGTGGTGCAAACAATAAACCCTTTCGAGGAGCAGACTTGAGATACCTCAGAATTCTGTAAACAGTTTCCATGTGACACTGTCGAGGATCATGCATATAATGACTCACTATTCTCACATCATAAGATATATCGGGTCTAGTATGAGAAAGGTATATCAATCGTCCCACCAAACGTTGATATCTTTCTTGATCAACCGTAGGTCATGTGCCTCCTAATTAGATGATGATGAACTTCAATAGGAGAATCAACAAGCTTACATCTTAACATGCCAGTTTCTGTTAAGAGGTCAAGAACATACTTCCGTTGAGATAGAAAAAAAACCCTGGAAGATCTTGCAACTTCAATACCAAGTAAATATTTCAAAGGACCAAGATCTTTGATCTCAAATTCTTTGGTCAAACTCGCTTTGAGATTAGCTATTTCTTCTTTATTATCACATGTCACCACAATGTCATCAACATAAACAATAAGAATGACAGTCTTCCCATTTATCTGTTTGACAAATAGAGTGTGATTAACTCAACTCTGCTTGTACCCAAATCTAATCATTGCTTTGTGGAATCTACCAAATCAGACTCTGGGAGATTGCTTTAGACCATAAAAAGCCTTTCGCAATTTACAAACCTTTCCCTTGGTGGCAGATGAAGCAAAACCAGAGAGTATTTTAATGTATACTTCTTCCAAGTCACCATGAAGAAATGCATTTTTCACATCCAATTGTTGAATATCCCAGCCAAAGTTCGCTGCACATGAGATTATGGTACGAACAGAGTTCATCTTCGTCACAGGAGCAAATGTCTCCTGATAAACAATTCCATAGTTTGAGTATACCCTTTTGCAACTAGCCTAACTTTGAGTCTCTCAATTGTCCCATCTGGCTTCTGCTTGACTGTATATACTCATTTGCAACCAACTTGTTTTTTTCCATAAGGCAGAGTAACTACTTCCCATGTATCATTCTTCTTTAGGGCATTCATCTCCTCAATCATAACTTGTTTCCAATTCTCATCAGTGATTGCTTTTCTCCACCCATGAGGAACGGATATTGAAGACGAGGAAGAAACAAAGGAGCGGTAGGAAGCAGATAATTTATTATAGTCTAAGAAATTAGAGATAGGATGTTGAGTACAAGATTTAACTTCTTTTCTGAGAGCAATAGGAATGTCAATATCATCAAAAGAACAAGCAGGGTTAGGATTCTCACCATTAGCATTATCAAGACCAAGTGCGGAGTAAGGTTGGTGTAGTGGTGCAGAAATGGTGACTTTATTCTTGCCTTTTCAAAAATAGGTCCTCAACTCAGGTAACTCCCCCTGTGTAGAATTATCAGAAACAACAATAGGAACGGGGCTTGTAATACCAGCCTCATAAGGGAACTTATCATAAACAACAATAGGAACAAGGCTTGTAATACTAGCCTCAGAAGGGAGCTTCTCCTCCTTATCAGTAACATCCTCCCCCAAGGAGAAGAGGAAGAAGAATAAAAAGGTTCCAATTCCCAAAAAGTTACATCCCGAGTGACAAAAACTTTATTAGGAGGATGATAACATTTATAACATTTTTTTTGGTTGGAGAATAACCAATGAAAATACACCGAATAGCCTTGGGATCTAATTTTTCCCGAGTCGAATACACACCGAAAAACTCGAGATGAAGGAGAAAGACTGGTCGTGTGTTTGAGAAAAGAGATAGGACTTTTGTTCCAAAGAATTCTAGAAGGAAGGCGGTTAATAAGAAATGCAACAGTCAAAACTGCATCTCCCCACAGAAACTTGGGGGTTGTCATGGTGAACATAAGAGTGCGAGCAACCTCTAGTAAGTGGCTATTTTTCCTTTCCGCCACTCCATTTTGTTCTGGAGTTTTGACATAGGAGGTTTGAAAAATGATGTCATGCTGAGAGAGGTAATATTCAAAAAACATGATTGTTGCTATATTCACTATGGAGAATTATGACTTTAGCATAATTGGGTTTTAATCATTTTATGAAAGTCCTGAAAACAATCAAATACCTCAAATTTGGAACGCAAGAGATAAATCCAAGTGACACGAGAATGACAATCAATAAAGCTAACAAATCATCTAAAACCAGAACGGGAAACAACCCAAGAGGGTCCCCACACATCAGTATGAATAATAGCAAAAGGCTCAGAATGTCGACGGTTAATATCAAAATAGGTCAAACGTTTGTGTTTACCGAATTCACATGGTTCACACAAAAACTGAGTCTTGTTACATTGCTTAAAGATAGAAATAAAGACTCCAATACTGAAAAGAAGGATGTCCCAAGCGTCGATGTCATTGATGAAGAGAGGTCAAGCATGAGTCAGAAGTAGAGTGAAGAGCCTGAGTGGAGGACATGTTATAAAAGGGAACATCTAGGTAATAAAGACCATCAACTACACTAAAAATACAATGATTTGAAAAAAAGGTTACTAAACAGTGTAGAGATTCAGAAAGACGTTGGACGGTTAATAAATTCGCAGTAAACGAAGGAATATGAAGAACAGGTGATAATATTAATGGAGTACAAAATACAGAACCACGCCTGGAGATAGATGATAGGGAACCGTCAGTTACTCGAACCTTGTCTTTTCCAGAGCAACGTGTATGAAGTAAAGAGGTTTGAGGACCCAGTCATATGTGCGGAGGCACTTTTGTCTATAATCCAACTAGTGCAAGTTGATGAAACAAAAAAGGCACAAGAATGGATACCTGACTGGGGATAATGAGTAGATTTGGAACAGAATTTTCGAAAACTAAAATTTCCTCCGGAGTAAGTGAAGTAATTTCTGAAGTACTGGGTGCATCAACAGGAAGTGGTGAAAGCATGGGATCCACGTCCACGACCACAACTTGAACGACCACCATGCCCTTTAGGACGCCCATGAAGTTTAGAGCATCGATCATTTCCCCGACAATAATCACATTCGCGGGACTCCTTTTCAATAGTAAACTGAATGGGGAAGCCAGGCTTAGGATATGAAGCAACCAGGGATGATCGGTCAACAGGATTTAAGTTTAAAACCATCACCCGACGTTTACTTTCCTCTTGATGGACTCTAGCACGAGTCTCTCACAGTGATGGGAAAGGTGTGTGACCGATCAACTGTGCTTGAACTTGATCAACCTCAATGTTTAAACCAGCCAACAAATCAACAACTCGATCCTCATTAACAAACTTTTGATAAGCAAATGTATCTTCTAGACATTTGGCTGAAAAAACCCGATAATGATCGAGTTCCTGCCAAAGTGCATTAATCTCTACAAAATATTGTGTCACAGGCTTCTCCCCTTGACCCAGCTCTCGAATTCGTTTACGGATGTCATATGCCTTAGACATATTTTGTGTCTAAGAACATGTAACTACTCCTTATATTGGGTTCCATTGAGTTAAAAACCCATGTTTTTACCAAGGAGTTATCAGATTTTCATTCTTCTTGGGTCACACCTGCTTGAATAGGCATGGTTGTTGTACCAGTGATAGAGTGTTGCATCCGGTTAGCTTCAATTGACATACGGCATGCTTGTGACCAAGCTAGATAACTGTTTCCATCCAACTTAAATGGACTAAGAACCAAAGCAAAATTGAGATGATGATTTCTAATCATAAAATGAAAGAAAACAAAATTATAGGGACTGATATGTAATTTTTCAAGGGCTATTTTGAACTTTCAGAAAACCTGAGGGACTAAATTAAAAAATTATAAAAACTATGGGGTACCGAATTGTAATTTTGCAAGGATAGTTTTGGTCTACCAAATACGTTGGAGAAGAAGAAGCAACGAAATCAGACCCAAATACGCGATCTCGTTGGAGAAGAAGAAGCGACGAAAAAGAAGCGATGAAACTCACCAAACTCGTTGGTGCGCCAGGTAAGTTTCTCACGGTCTTTACTATTTCTTCTTCCTCCTTCCTCGTCTCTTCTTCTCCGATGAACAGCCGTATCCGGATTCTGTGGTCGGATCCCGTACCGGTGTCGTGTCGTGTCGACACGGGTACTCTGCCAAAAATGACGAGTCCGAGTAACACAGACTGCCCTTTATTGATTTCAGTAGAACCATCACTATTAATGGAACCAGATTCGGCCATGATGGAGCAACAAGAATACCAAGGAAATATCAACAAGGATAATATAAAGGCTTAAACAAATGGCAGTGTAATTCCCAAAAAAAGAAAATTAGTGCATCTAATTTGTTCTTTAGGAGCAACAACAATTTATCCAAGGAAATATCAACAAGAATAATTTAAAGGCTCAAAAAAGGCAGAGTTTAAAAATAACCGATTGTACTTAAGGACCCAAGGTCACAGTATTAGGCAATTGTCCTTTAATTGCAACATTACATAAGATTTGAGAAACTAACATAGGCATTGAAGGACTAACAGTAAACTCAATAAGCCAAAACGATATAACAGTAAGCTCAATACCAAGCAAACCTGAGTTTCAGATTATATGACCACTGTAGATGGCAAGAGGAGAGAGAAACGACCAACCTGGAAGAGAACCCCACCAGAAAAGTTGCCGGAAAAAGTCTCACGTGCCGGTCAACAATGGCGCGTGGCGTTGGCAGTCTGGCAAGTGGGTGGCGCATGGAGGCGTGTGCGGCTATGGGTCTCGGAGCTGCTTTTCTGGTGGTGGTCGCATGGCTGTGCAAGACCCTAATATGGCCTTAATTCCTCAAAACAAACTAATTTTGGAATGTTACTAATAGAATTTGTGATCGGCAGTGGAACAATAAAAAGAAACAGGTCTGTTATGGACCTTGCTTTGATACTGTTTAGAACTTGAGAATTTGTTTTTATCATTCAAGTTAACTTTCTCTCCTACATTGATTGCTATATATATACAAAGAAATGAAACATGCCTGACACTAGAAACATAAACCGGCAAATGTATAAAGCTAACAACATAAACAGGGAAACATTTAAAGCTAACAAACATAAACAACGAAACATAAATGCTAACAAATAGTAATTTGTTTTAATTTTCAATTGTATGGCTAGCCAAATTATTATACATAGGATGATAATGAAACTAGGTATTTTAGAATTAATAGTTTCTTTTTTGTTCTGAAATTAGTGTTTCGTTGTTTAATTGTTTTCGCCTTCATTTTTACCTTCACACAAAATTCTTTTATGATTCTTATTTTAATTAGTTAAAAAGTTTTGATAGATTATTGTTAATCTGTGTATTTTTCATATTCTATGCTTACATTAAATATAAGAATTATTATTTTTAAAGGGAAGGGAAAACAAAATTAGGAATAAATTTAGAAAATAAAAAATTGCTTATTATGTTAGTACTTAGTGGATTCGGATTCCTAGGTAGTTTTTCACAGTTCTAGTGTTCATTATTAATTGTTAGTTTGTATTATTTAGTTAGTTAATCATCTCCACTACATCTATTCCTCATTTTGCTTGAAATATAAATTAAGGATATATTTAAAAATTGATCTAGTCTCTGGTGGTTCGACCTGTATTTTCTTAGTCTGTAATAGACGTTGTGCACTTGCAATACATAATTTTAACACATGCTGAATACGTTTTTCATTAAGATTTAGAACAAGTCCAGGTTTATATGCCAAGAGGTTAAAGAAAGTGCTTGAGCTGAGAAATGCTCTTTCTGAGCTGAAAGCCTGAAACCGTCATAGAGATTAATTTAACAAGGTTATTAAAGCTATATGTTGAGGTTTAGTTATGGACAAAGACGTGCAGACTGCAGACCCTGTACGCTCATCAAACAGGCAGATGGTGAGATCATTGCCCTTAACTCAGTACATGGATGGCATAGTGGTGACAAAGTGTCAAATTTAATCTGGCGAAGGTGTCTGTGATCAAGGAGTTGAGTCTGTTGGAATATGTTTGGCCAAGAATTTGAGATACTTTAGAAATATTTAAATCAAGAGACTTTATGATGAACTTAAAGTAGCCTTGGAGATCAAAAGTAAACAGCTGATTACTACAACATATTGAGTATATTTTTTTTAGTTAAGTTAGCACATAAGAAAGACATGACTAGCAATAAGCCATAGACTAAGAAGTAGACCGATTTCTGATTTGAAAGGAATTAAAATGCATAAAGGGATGATTAATAACGAACCTGTTGCCCGAAGGAATATGTTGGAATAATTGATCCTCCCCATGATTCAAAGCGATAAACTTCCAAATAATTTTTCTGATAAATGAAAAGCATATCAGTTAATAAACAACAATGTTACATCATTTTGAGATCACTGACGAAAACTGGCACAAAACTTAGGAGATGAGACATTTTTAACATATAAAATTTGAAAGAATCGACTTCTCCACTAACACGTATTCAAAACTGTGTTTCATGAGTCAGAGACAATAGATTCTCTCCATCTACAACCAAAAGTCAAAATTCAATTGGGTAACCGTAGAATATATCCAATAAAACTAAGGTTTACCCCATTGTACTTGTTAATGTTCACCCTTTTGCACTGAACCACTAAATTTTCACTTTCTTTCAATTGACCCATTATATAATAAGATTTTTGCAATCTAAACAATTCTGTTAGCAATTACTAAGAGAAATTAACAAATTCCTGACATGGAGCAAAATAGATTTAATAATTAAAAAAAAACACTAAAATTGACAAGTCATATGAATTGAAGGTTTCAATATTTTATTATCTTCTCTCCTCCCCTTTCTCCAAGAGCGTACAGACTCTTCCTCATCTTTTTTCATATAACCAAATAGTCATATTGCAGAGCAATCTTAAACCTCATTCGCATCACCTCCTCTCTACCATGTCCATAAAACTCAAATCTCATGCTTTTGCAATAATTAGATTAAAAACCCCAAAACCAAGTGACCTATCTTTGACCTCCTCTTCTATCCAATTTAAGATTGTTCAAGTAGCTATTATGGTCTCGGTGCTGGAGTTTCGCATGTCACTAGAAGGTGGGTCATGGAGGAGAAAAATGAAAGCAGCCGAAGGTGGCTAGATTGTGCGTGTCAGCAATATAAAAATCAGTCAATTGCTACTATAAATATATATATATATATACACACACACACAGATATATATAAAGAGAGACACAAACCTAGAAATCATAGCAGAATAGCTCCAACCAAGATACTTAATCATATTGAAGGCAGTACCTCCTAGTAACTTAAAATTATTTTGATGCTTCTAAACCACCTCAATAGCTACACTTACTACACCGGAAAATCTAATTTCCACCTTCTCTCCACCTTTGTTGTAACCCTTGAAGGATTTCATAAAATCCTTTATAAGGAAGAGAATTTGGCGTCTTTGGCAAAATTTAATGGTCCTCAATTCTATTTAAGGGCTTTTTTTGTGGGACTGAAAATTGGGTTTCAACATCTGCAGATGGAAATTGAAGACATGGGAGGAGCAGAGCATAGGGCATGTAGATGAATCCGGGATATGAGTAACGGAATCAATGCAGCAAGTGCACTTTAGGTAAAGGGGGACTGAGAAAGATGAGAGTGTAGCGGATGTAGGGAGGAGGAATTGAAGGGAGTGGTGGTGATTGGAGACAAGGAATCTTTGTGGTGCTAGACTTGGATTTTTTTCGTCTTTTTTCTTTTGCCTTCTCATTGGTCATTGATGTCAAATAATTTTTTTTAATTTCTTTTTTTGGTCTTAATAGTGTAAAATTTGTGCCAAAAAAAATTCAAAATTCTTATTTTTTTTCACGTTCCATGTCATCATTTTTGTTTGCATCCATTAGCAATTTTCAACAGGATCATTGAATACATCAATTGGAGAAGTTTTATTAGTAAAATGGTTCAATAGAATAAATTGTAAGTGTAAGGTTCAAGGCAATACCTCAGGATTCTGCTTCCTTATCTTCTCAGTACTCTGGAGTCTAGAGATCACTTATACTCAACTTCTAAAACCTTTCCACGCATAATGTTCCTCACCAACAATTTGAGGTTGGAGCATAGTTGGTGTTGAATCTAAGGGGATCTACTTTTGGATAGATACCTCTGGCAGCTAATCCTCTTGACAAGTAGTGGCATCTAAATGTTCAAATGTCGTAGCCATAGTTGTTACGGCGTCGCCTAGGCGACGCCAAGGCGTCCAGTCAGTGAGAGACCTGCAAGGCGAGCGTGCGACTTGGTCGATGGCTGAAAGGCGAGCGCCTAGCAAAAACAGTCGACGCCTTAGACTACGCCGCGACGACTTTGATGACTATCCGGCTGGTCGAGCGACTTGGTGGGTATGATCGACCCAAATCTGAACTGGGCGACGTCGCAGATCTCCAAAACATGCCCTAGCCGAGTCGACTCGCAGAGAACAAGTAGTTCAGCAGATCTCGATTGCGAGGCTAGAACTCTATGATGAGAGGAGATTGCGATGCAGAGAGAGAGGCGAGGCTGCTGTCATGATCGAGCGAGAGGCCCGCTTCTTGAGACAATCGACTTCTTGAGACGATCGATTGAGAAATTGCGTCTTTCGCTTGGCTCCTATGTACTTTATTGTCATGTTAACTGATGGAGATGGTTATATATATATAATTACATATAAATATATAAATATAATTATATAATAATTATAATAATAAATATAATAAATAATTATAATTATAAATATAATTATTATAATTATAAATATAAACTATTATAAATATATAAATATTATTAATAATTATAATTATATAATTATTAGAATAATAAATATAATAAATAATTATAATTATAAATAACAATTATAAATATAATTATTATATTATAATTATAAGTTATAATAATAAATATAAACTATTATAAATATTATTATTAAATTATAAATATATAAATATTATTAATATATATAATAATAATAATGTAATAATAATAAATTATATATATAAATATAAATATATTATAATAATATAAATATATATATATGTGTATATATATTTATATATGTATTTATTTATTTATATTTTATATATGTACTCTTTACATTTTATTCATTCATATGTAACATTTATCTACTTGATGTGGTTTATGGTGGTATAATTTATCTGCTTTATTTTTTAATTGTTATTGCTAAGTATTTACATAATTGTGTTTTTAATGTTATTCCATAGTATTATGTTTTGGCTTTTAATGTATATAAAATTTTATTGCCAACATATTTGTTAAGTAAAATAAATAATATATAAATTGCACATTGTAAACGACTTATCGCCATACGGACGCCATGGCGCGTCGCTTGTCGCTTTAAGCGTCTTGGCGATGGCTACCGCCATGACTTCATCGCCATGCCGCTGACAACTATGGTCGTAGCAGGAGCAAGTTGGTAAAATCGTCTACCTAGTTTCTAAAATATTCTTCTTTTACTTCAAATATACAACCAAGCACCTCTCCACAAATATAACCAGCCACTAGAATAATCATAAATCCAAAAGCAAGCAACAAAGAATGTTGACATCTTTCAGCTACTGAAACATCAATTTGAAACAAAAACACATTTATCCACTCATAACATGTGGATTAGGACGAGACATTATTTTCTTGTGGTGGTTAAAATTTTATGATTCCATTTAATTGATAATATATAATAGTAAAGTGTTCAATGATAAGTGAAATTTAGCTGCAAGTGGACAAATTAAAAGGAAAATTGTAGGAAACTCACAGCAACAATGACTCTCCCAGTGGCAGAAAATAGTTCACCTGCAATGTCAATATCAACTGTAGTTTCAGCCCCCACAGCTGGCTGAGAAACACAGGCCAGGAAATGGCGAACAACCAGTTCATACAATTTCTGCATCAAAGAAATTTACAATTCATTAATAAATAATAATTAATGAAAAAAAGAAGAAAAAAAACTTCATCTTATTCCTATTTTTTTCTCTTAAACATCAGCTCAGAATTTAGGTCATCTAACCGACTAACCCAAAAGTACTAATTATAGTACTTACATGATGGTCCGGACTCCAGCTAGATTCTCCAGCAGAAAATTTTGTTGGGTGAATGGGTGGATGCGCGTTATCGTCATGTCCACCATTACCAGGATTTTTCCAAAGTCCTGCTCCAGGGTCTAAAAGACACTGTGCATATGAGCCCCAGACAGGATGCCCTTGTTGCTCTTGCACAATTGTCTGCAGAAAACTGGAACAATTAAGGTTGCCTTAAATAGATCCAGTATTAAAGTGATAATGTTCATTAAAATGACACGTGATATTAACATGTAAGCAAAGCAACTTTAAGCATTCAACTTTTGGGCAAGTCATTCAAAAGATGAAGTTAAAACTAAGATACTATAAATCAAGTTTTCACCAATAAGGTTTTTTAAGAAACAAAAGAGATGTATGTTACTTTAAAACCTGGAGTGCAGATCACAACCCAAGTAACTAATACCAATAAGCCTATAAAATATTGATATAAGAGGCCGTTTAAGATAATATAAAGAATTAACAGTCAAAATGTTACAATAAGGGGGCGGATTTGTTTAATTATAAAATATTTGACTAACAGATATATATGACTGTGGTTAGTAAGGATCACAATCGCGTTAATCTGCCCTGGACTGTAATCTCTAATATAAAATATAGCTCCAAGATTAAAAGTTCTTGTCATAACGAATCCTGCGATGTATTGGTGATGACTGATGAGTATATAACGCAGCTTGTGTAGTTAAGTCTTGTGCTATGAATTCATCCTAAGGGAGGAGAGAGAGAGAGAGAGAGAGAGAGAGAGAGAGAGAAAAAAGACCTAAAAAATGACAGCTAAAATACAAATGTGGCCACTGAACTTTAGGTGTTTTTGGGTATTGAGCCCTTCTTTTGGTCAACGCAAATCGAGCACCTTTCTCTTCAAAAATTTGGATATCGAGCCCCTAGGTGCCACGTGTGCGTTAACTTGCCTATGTGGCACACGTGGCAGCACTGAAATGTACTTTTCCAAAATTAATTCCCAAAAATATGTTACTCCAAAGAATTGAACCCACGACCTCCAATTTGAAATTTTGGCCAAAACACCATCCAAGCACAACATGTCTAGTTGTTAAATTATCCCAAGAAATAAGATTTGTACAAAATCAATCCATTGGTTATAATAATAATAATAATAATAAAATAATAATAATAATAATAATAAACAATAAATATTATTTTTATTATTGTTATTATTATTATTATTATTATTATTATTATTATTTATTGTTATTATTAATA
This sequence comes from Panax ginseng, assembly GCA_020205605.1. Lineage (NCBI taxonomy): Eukaryota > Viridiplantae > Streptophyta > Magnoliopsida > Apiales > Araliaceae > Panax > Panax ginseng. The sequence goes on along the minus strand of CM035147.1, from coordinate 47,436,842 downwards.
TTATTATTATCATTATTTATTATCATTATTTATTATTATTATTATTCTAGCGAGACACCAATCTCACTAGAATCAAAGCATCACCACCTACAAATCTTGCCGCTGGAAATTCGTTGACACCATCTCATCCTTGCCATCACATCTACTGCAAAGTTTTCATCATCTTCGTGAAATCCCAATCGCGTCTACATCAAAATCTTCCGCGGTAGGCGTCACCTCACTGTAGTTGCAACACCGTTGTGTTGTGGTTGTTAGGTTCAAAATACCCACGAATCCATTTCCTTCATCTTCCCAACTGAGTTTTTGTACCAACGCAAACAATGGAAGTAAAGAAGTTAGGTATTGTTATTTTGATTGAACTTTGTGACACCCGCACCCGACACCTGACACCTAGATTCGTACCCGCACCCGACATCTAGATTCGTATCCGCACCCGACACCTGTATTACTCGGACTCGTGTGCGGGTGTCGGGTGCGGGTACGAATATAGGTGTCGGACACGTGAAGTCAAAAAATAGAGGATACGCGGATATGAATCCGAATTTGGACACGGGTGCAGAGATACGATATTTTATGATTTTTTTAACAATAATGTTTTTAATTATATCACAAAGTTTTTTTGCTCTAGGGACTGAAGTGCAAAAAGTATAAAGAAACAGGGGCAGAAATGAAAAAAAACAAAACTATAGGAACTGATATGTTATTTTCCAGGGGCTATTTTGAACTTTCAAAAAACCCGAGACTAAATTAAAAAAATTTAAAAACTATGGGGTACCGAATTGTAATTTTCCATAGAATATGTAATAACTCAGCAGATATCTCACGCCTCTCTTCTTCATATATCTCACGCCCCTTTTCCTCTTCCACTCGACAGAAAAAATCCTACTCGACAGTTGACAGACGTCTCTTCTTCCTCCTCTCGCGTCTTCTTCTCTTCCCAAACAGCCGTTCTTCTTCCCCTTGACGCGACAGACTGCTCTTCTTCTTCTTCCTCTTCTTCCTCCTCGACAGTCGACTCGCGTCTCTTCTCTTCTTCTTCTTCCCAAACAGCCGTATCCGGATTTGTGTAGCCGAATCCCGTACGAATCCCGTACCCGTGTCGTGTCGTGTCGACATGGGTACTCCACCAAAAATGGCGAGTCCGAGTAACACAAACTATATGTTCTTGCAGCATTTTAGATTCTTCAAAATGGAGAAATAATCAAGGAAAATTTTATTTGAGTGTTCATTATAAATTAATCAAAACAAACCTGTGTACATATACACCCAAAAGTGTGTAAAATCATTGAGAAACCCAAAAGAAAAATTTTAGGGGCTTACAAAATAATATAAACATTACTCTTGGAGTAACTTCCTCAAAATTATGAATATACTTGAATAAATTATAATAACAAAAAATATGTTGAAATTTTAAAAAAAATAAAAATAAGTTCTTATTCAAATAATTCAAATAAAAATAAACACACTTAAAATGTAAAAACAGTTCATCTCCTTCTAAGAATGTATGTGAAACCAAAAATGAAATTTGCACCCAAAAATTAAAAAACAAAAAAAATGAAATCAACCGTGCTTATCAACCAAAAACGAAATCAAAACCACCCGTTGAAGCTCCTACTATAAATGTTCATCTTCTTCACAATAACTGCAACCTAGATCATCAACCCATTAGCATATTTCATATCCATAAATACACACCGAATCAAATTAAAACAAATTCTAACCTTAAACATTGCATCTTCCTCACCACACCAATTGCCATTGAAATCCCTAAACCCAACCATACAACCCAGCACAACTCAATCTCACCGGGAAGGAATAGCATTTTCACCATGGTGTCGATCTCCCATAGTTGCCCTTTACGCATGAGAGCTCACATCTATAACTTTGAAGCATGCTACAGATCTCGACATTTGGGACTACTTATTCACTTTTCTTCTAATTTTAGTGAATCATCGGCATGATTTTTGTATCTGGTACTGATGGTTGATGTTTGGTCAGTAGTTTGATCTTGTGATGAGTTTGACCAATTGAAGGATCTAGGTGAAGATGAGATTAAGAATGGATTTGATGTTTCATCTATTTGGGTTTTTTTTGTTTAGGATAATCGTTTTGTTGTTAATCGGGTTAATGTTCTTCAAAAATTGTGACTATTTAATTAATATTCTAGTATTTTTATTTTATTTTCTACTCTTTCTAATTTATTCTAATGTCATACATGTATTTCTTTTGTATAAAAATTGTCACGTCGAGTGTCATGCCAATGTTCCGTTACAAATTTAACACCCAAGACAGAATTTGAGATTTAGGTAAGTAAATTAAAGTTCAATTAGTTGACTGCAAGAAAAGAAATAGTTGTTTGTGGTCTAACATATACTATGGAAGATTGCATAGAAGTATGAGTAAAATTTATTCTTGGTCAAGGATGAAATTTATGATAATTCAAGAATTTTTTCCACATGACCATGCATACATTACTTCTATGTTGGATAGATTGGTTGCTAAATACTTGAGATATTATGATGAGTTCTTTGTTCAGCCATACATTATTATCCAGAAGCAAGTGAAAGAAGTTAGTAAAGTCATGCAAAAGGTTTCAAATACAGTCTCGAAAATGTCTAGCCAAATGAAAGACTGTTCGACTAAGAAAATCATTGAGGTGCCAAAAGTTGATCAAGAGTCGAAGACTAATGTTGCAGATTGTGGTTCGGAGATAACTATTGATACCCCAGAAATTATTGGATACTCAAAAGGAAGAATTCAAAGTAGAGGTAGTTGATGAGACGCCAATTTTAGAGGTTCATGAGAGTTTTGTTTTGGAGCTTGATTGATGAGACGCCAATTTTAGATGTTCATGAGAGTTTTGTTTTGGAGCAAAGTCAAACTGAGATTGAAACTACTAGTGGTGTTGAAGAATCCCAAGTTCCTAAAGAGTTGGCCATAATTGAGGAGAGCAAAGACGATGTCACAAAATCTAAGGATGAAGATACTACAGATAGGGATTTTACAGCACACAAAATTGGTCATGCGATTGTTTGGGATAAATACTTTTTTCATCACTCTAAAGTTCAACTTACAAGCGACTAACTAGACTTTTTTTTTTTACAGTCAACTCATCGAACTTAAGTTTTCTTACAAGACGTTAGAAAATCCGTTAAATCTTTTGACTTTAAACAAAAATGACCACATCAACTGTAGAGGTGTAAAAAAAATCTTATGTGGCACGTATCATCCCATGCGGCCTTCATTATGTGGAAATGGAGGGAAAAATTATGAAGAAAATGAAAGACTTATTCTAAATAAAACATGTCAATTAATCAAACAAAAATAGTAAAATTCAAAATAAAAAAAAACATTAAAATTTTACATCATTTAACCAAAAAACGGAATATATCATTTAATCAAAACAAAAAGGGAAATACTAAAATTCAAAATCAAAACACATAATAGATTTACAGAATTTAATCCCTCATCCAAATGTGTTGCAGATGATAAGGTATCCCATGTTGTTGACCTTTCATTTCTCCCATTTATTCATCACAATCAAAAATATCCATTTTTATCAAATTCAGATCTAGATCCATCTAGATTTACATGTGTTATAGCTTGATTTCATCCAGAAACTCTTCGCGGAGAGGGGCGACAAAGGCAGAGGTGGAAGTGGAGGTCAGGAGGCGGTGGTGAATCTGAGTTGAGGTTTGGATTTGGGTAGAGGATCTGGGTTGGGGTTTGGTTCTGGTTTTGATTTTGGTGGCGAATCTGAATTAGGGTTTAGATGTGGGTGGACGATCAAGCCATTAATTTCTTTGTTTTCCATCCATGGCTAGCATCACAACACAAAACCCCACTTCCACTCTCAGCCACCGAAACTCTGTCGCCGCCACAACTGTGGTAAAACCGGCAAATTGCATCCTCCCAACATCAAAGCTCTTGATCCTCCTAACCACCGTTGCTAGTTCGTCGTCATCGACAACTTCATCCTTCCAATCATTTGTGTCAATCGATTTATAATTTATCAAACCATCTTCTTCCTACACCAAATTAGTAAACTCGTATTACTAATTGGATCTGTCATTTTTGAATTATTCTTTGTTGTTTGAATTGTGGTGTGTATGGCTTATATCGGATTTAGGAAGCTATTGAATTGGGTTTGTTGAGAAGTTTTGTGAATCCAAATTTATTAGTTTTCTTTTTCGGAAATGAAAATGAACTGTGGGTTCAATTTTTTTCAAATTAATTAATTTCAATTATTTATGTTAGATTATAATTCAAGTGAATTATGTTTTATTTAGTTAATTATTACGTGTATTGATAATTTATTATAGGCATATGTGTGTTCTTGGTGTGTTAGTGTGTTCTTGACATATTTACCCTCAAATGATTAATAATTGTGAAAAAAAATATTTTAATTTTTTTTTTAATTACACATAAGCATGTTTAGGCATACTAGCATAGTCATCAATTTATATTGAAAAAATTAAGCCACGTAAGTGCCACGTCAAAGTTCCGTTAAAAATTTAGCAGTCAAGACGAAATTTAAATTTTTGTTAGTAAAGTATAGTTAGTTGACTGTAAGAAAAAAAAAGTTTAGTTAACTGTAAGTTGACCTAAAGTAGAGCGAGGAAAAAAGCATTTATCTCGAGATTGTTTCAGTGATCGAGGACATTGAAATTATTGATTTTGTTATCCCTAAAAATCTTTGTTATGCAGGTTAATCAGAAGACATTTTTATTTTCTCACTTCTAGGATTATTCTTTGCAAAGGAAAGTCATACAGATTTTATATCGCGAAGATTGAATATTCATTCTTGGTGCTTGATACTCGTTTGTCAAGAAGGGGAGTCTGATGCAGTGGAAAATAATAATGAAAATTAGGATTTCCATATATTTTATTATTTATGGAGTTTTAGTTTATTTGATGTATTTTTATTTATTATTTAAGAAAAATCAATAGGTTAATTTATATTTAACCCATTTATGTTTTGGGCTTTAGGTTTTCTAATTTTATTTAGTTTAGGATTTAATTGTTTTCCTTTTCCAATTAGTCGTAGGAAAGTAGTTTACCATTATAAACATCTTATCTTAGGGTTTTATGAGATACAATCTTTTGACAATTATTATCGATTCTATTGTGTTTTCTCTTGATGAATTCTTCATCTTCCCTTGTGTGCAAGAATTTATCTATGTTAGTAGGTTAAACTAACCATTATTCCGTTACGTCGAGAATAAAATGTAAAATTCTCAATTTCTAGCTCATCTACCATATTATCTCCATCTCAATTATTATACTTGTGAGAATTAGGTTGTGATTTGAAGCATGTAAAACCATATAGCTATATTTTGGGAGTTCAATTTGCTTGGGTAATTTTGTGTTGCAATCTTGGGATATCCAAGGTGAATCTAATGTTTGTGGTTCAATACTCGGGAAATTAGACTTAACCCATGATGGAATTATGCTTAGAAATTCATGTAAATGCTTTGATTTGAGTTATTTCCTTGGTTGTGAGCCTAGGATGAGGCCCAAGGCCTCCAAATCCATATTTGGAAGAATAGGGGCCCTCTTTCAATGATGGATTGTTGATTTGAATTGTAATATTCCTTGATGATGTGAATTTATGCAAATTGTGAGCCTAGGAGAAAATCTAAGACCTCTAAATTCTTATTTTGAGGAATTAGAATCTTCCTCCCATGACGTACCTTTGAATTGGGTTGCTTTTTAACCCTCAAAGTGGAGTTTAAGGTCAATGTGATGATTGTCATACCATAAGTTGGACCCTAGCCCATTAACTTGATTTGGGTAACTAAAAATTAATTTCAAAAACTAAAGTCTTTCTAAAATGAAGAAGCAAATTCAAACGGTAAAAAAACAAATGCTTGAAAGGGACTCTTAGCTAGAACCTAAAAACACCTCTTCAAAATCATTTTGGAAAACACCCCTCATAAAAAACAAATACACATCTTAAAACCATTTTTGAAAACACATTTTAAAACCACTTTTAAAATACCTATGCTAAAACTACCCTTTGAAATTCACATTATAAAATCACTTTGGAAACACGTCTTTCAAAACACACATTTGAGTTTAAAAATTAAATTCACAAACATTTGAGTTTAGAAATCAAACTCACACATTAGAGTTTAGAAACCAAACTCACACACATTAGAGTTTAGATACCAAACTCACTTTTGAAAACATCCACGAGTTTAGAAACAAAACTCACATCTTTGCAAACACACACGAGTTTAGAAAACTAAACTAACATCTTTTGAAAATGCCCATTCATAAGTTTAGAAACCAATCTCCCTCTACTCTAAAACACACGAACACGAGTTTAGAAATCAAACTCATAACTCTCTTTTGCACAAAAATCATAAATAAAATAAACCAAAAGTCCCTTTCTAGACCAAATTGAACCCCACTAGGATAAAAATGGACTCACTCACAATGCATGATACCAAGCACACATGCACTATCGAATGACATAACACACCTAAGCACGGATCACTTAAGACACACACTAAGGCAACTTCAAAATTTGAGAAAAGATTAGGAAAGCGATAACCATATTTCACGGAAGTCGAGGAACTCTTTGAATCTCGATTGCAGACCAATGCAATGGAATAACAATTTGGGTCATCTATTTTCAAAAACCTAAAAATTTGGATGAGTTGATACATCCATTTGAACTTATAACACCTTCTCATCGCTTAAGCAAACCCCCCGAACTTTTTGAATCTATGTTACGGACCAATGTAATGGAGTAACATTTTGGGCCATTTATTTTCAAAAACCTAAAAATCTGGATCAGTTGATAATCCATTTAAACTTATATTAATTGGCGACTCTATCACATTGGCCCATATCTAAAAACAAACTTTTAAAATCCCATCGAAAAGAACTGTTTTCTAAAAATCTCGCCTAAATCACCAATTTTACAAAATTAAAGAAAAAACAAGATTTTTTTTGAAACAATTTTTCTGGCATTAACAATTACAAAAAAATCAAAATCTTGATGATCAAACAATATTTAATGCTCTAATTCATAGAAGGAAATGTCATAATAGAAGATTCCTACAAAATAAAGTTGATATCTGAAAAAGGAAGGGGGTGGAACAAGCTTGAAGAGGAAGGAATCTTAACCTATATATATAGAGTAAGAGAGATTTTGATGTGATACTTAGGAATCAGCTTTAGGAGTAGTAGGAGTAGTAGGAGTAGGAGCAGAGTAGGAATAGAATTAAAGAAACTTCTTGCTTTCCATTATCTACTAGCCGAAGGATCGTACACACAGAGTTCGTATTTTATTTTATAAATGTTTGCCAGGCCTAGGCAGTTATAGACAATATTTCTGTTTTACCTCTAATATTAGTACGTGTGCTAGGAGTTGTGTAGGCAGACTTAGTAATAAAGTGGTGTAGGTTAAAGAAAGTAGGTGCATGATAAGCTAGAGTCAGTTAGTCACTCTATAAATAGTTGTAATTTCTGTTTCTGCTATAACTTTGATCATTCGCATGAAAACTGATCGAGAACTCTCAAGCTGAGACTCTAGGTAAACTTCCCTCTTTTTTTCTGCTACTTCTGCCCAATCTTTTCTCCCTCAATTCAGCTCTATTTCTGTTAATTCTAGTTGACAAACCCTAGGTTAGGTCCTCAATGATCCTGGCAATGTTCTTTAATTTATGGAAGTTCTTTTCAATTTTTTTTAATTATTTAATCTCATACAATAAGTAGTAGACATTTTATTTGTTCTCATGTTCATTTCTATGGTTAGCTAAATTGTCCAATTTCGAATGATGATGAAGTTAGATAATATCATATAACAAATATTTTCTCCCTTCTATTATTGGTGCTTAAATGAATTAATGGTTTCACCTTCGTGTTTCATTATTGGAATACATTCAAAACAAGATGATCTGAAAAGATTAAACCAAGAATATTGTAGAAGTACTATGAAATAAATCAACTCTTAAGTGGTAGTAGCCGTTAGAGAACATTATTCAAAATTTGGAGAAGCTTACAACATTAATGTAAATCTTTTTAAAGTCCCTTGCATTTCTAAAGCATTTTATCATGCATCACCTCTTTGTACATTAAAACCTACAAGTTGCCCCCAAAAAAACATTATCAACCCAATCTATAAACAGAATACACCATCATTCTCACAGTTAATGCTGTCATTTATCAATCACAGTGTTCTAAAAAACCCCGTCTAGGCCCCCACCTAGGCGCTAGGCCCCAGGGCCCCCCTAGCACCTCACTTAGGCCCAAGACGGAAAAAAAATCCCTCCATGAAATTAGGCAGGGCCTAGGCGAGCTAGGCGGGGTCTAAGCAAAGGGGTTTTTATTTATTTTAATAACTACCCAAACCAGATATATTTATTTTTTTAATGATTTATCATATTCATAATGCAGGTTGTTTCATATCAAATCACAATAAGAAGTGAACAATATCAAGTCAAAATGGATAATTTTATTATAGTTGTAATTTTTTGAACTTGTACCAACTTCAAATTATATAAATGAGGATATATTTGTAATATTTAGTTTAATTTAATATAATTCTTAAATTTATATTTAGTTTCATAAATTTTAATATTGAATTGAATTCTTGAAATTTTAAATTTTATTATTTAATAGCAATCTTGTTTATGAATAAAACTAATACGTTAAAGATATGTTTGAACTTTGAACAATTGAATGTTTGTGTTTGAATTTTGACATTGGCAATATGGATGTGTGTTTGAACTTTAAGCTAAGGCCTTTATTATTTTTATTATAGATCGTATTGCTTTATATTATTGTTTTGTTTAGATAAATGTAAGATAAAATATTAAAATTGGCTTGAAATAAGAACTCCCGCCTAGGCCCCGCTTAGGCCCCCTAGGCGCTAGCCCCCTGACCGCTCGCCTCCCACCTAGCGCCTTTTAGAACATTGTCAATCATATTAGGTGTATACCACCATGATGCAGAACGAGTCGGAAAGAATAATGAAAATTGCAAGAGATTGCTTCTTTTGTATTATATAAGAATTATCAATTGTAATTATGTTATTTCAGTTGGATATTGATTATAGTATTTTATTTTATTTTGTAATAGTTAATGATTAGGATAGTACGTAATTATTAGAGTAGATAATTATTAGCTTAGTAGATAATATTAGGAGCTTCCTTAATATAATAGATTACCTTAGAATTAGGGTTTATGTAAACCCCAAGGGGTTGGCTCAATGGCACGTTCTCTACCAAAATAAGGTTTAACGATCCAGACTTCCTTTTTGTGTCTTATTCCTTCTTGCTCCCCTAGTATCTTCTCTCTACTTTTAGTAAATCTACTTTTTCTATCTAAAAGAAAAACAAAGATTCAGGGTTCAAGAGTTCTCTAAATATCTATCACCTCCCCTGAATATTCTTTTCAATTTTCTTTCACCTCCCCTGAATATTCTTTTCAATTTTCTTTCATTTCATCATCACTCTCAGTCACATGACTACCTACACACATGATTCTCCAATTCTACTCTTTCTTTTACTAGTAGAATCACCAAAACTAGTTAAGTACAATTTCTATAGATATTCATTTACTTTAAATGATCATATCACATGAACTCTCAAGAAATGCTAAAATTAGATCATTTGTGTGATGTCTGCCAATAACTTCAATCATGACCAATAGCATAACTGTAGCTGTCCTAAAAAATATAGTTACTCACACGCAAATCAGTCTCTGGTGAAAAGGAATCAGTCTCTGTACGAGGATAACTGATGAAACCAGTTAGGTAAAGCTCTTCCGCCACCTGTTGGTAAAAGATAAGATAGAAAAATAAAAATACGAAAAACAAGACATCAGTTCATATAAGATAGCAACCTAAAGCAAAGTAATAAAGCAATGGGAATAGTGAAGATGATAAATAAATACTCCAGCCGATTTCAGATGTCAACCTTTCTTCTCTTTGGCTGTACCAAAACAATGTCAACTTCAACAAAATCCGATAAAAGCATCACTTTAATCTTGGATTTAAAAATTGAGAAAGAGGTTGATTCTAGCAGATGCAAAAGTTAAGGGTAAATATGAAACTTCATATCATGTTTAAAAAAGTTGAGCCTGTTAAAAAGTTTTGATTCATGAAATTTATTCCACTTGAGCAGAAAAAAATTTCTCAAATGTTTTAACATTATTATGCAAGAATGACCATCCTCTAAAACATGGAAGGAATGGTATTACAAATATGCATGATGGACATTCCTTCCAAATACCCCTTCCCAACATTTTGCAGTCCTGCCGGATCTAAATGTGTGAATAAGTTTTCTCAAGAAAAGATTCAAATTCCAATAACTGAACAACACCACCACCTTAGAGAACTAACACCAAGAGAGGCAGCTGGAGAAGTTAACTTAGTTATCACAAATAAAGCTGCAAAAGTAGCTCAAGCACAACTCCATGTTCAAAACACAAACTGCAAACCGAGACCGACTTCTAGTGTACTTCTGGGAATGGTTTATATTTCAAGAAAAATCAAGAACTAATACAAACAAAAGGGCTCAAGGTATAATTAGAATGAACATAACTTGTTCAGGAAAGCCATAGAATGAATCAGAATCACGCATGCCATCACTTAATAAATTAATAAAGCCTTAAAAATACTCAAACAAATCCAAAATAAAGACTTCAAACACTAAAAGAAAATATGTAAGCGAACCTTCATGGTTTGTTTGGCACTCATCCGGAAGTAACGTGAAGCACGTTTCTCAAGCTCGATAGTGTTCAAAGGATTAGGAGGCCTTTTCAGTGTCTCATGCTGTCTAACTTTTGTGACCTGAATATTTAACAAAATGTTAAAATGATAGATCAAGTTTAAATTTAATTGCAACTGTTTCTAGAAGGCAGTTTTAGTTTGAAAGTTGAGGCTTCTGTGGTACGCACAGTTGCAGTGGGTTCCACAATACACATTTCGTATATTATTACTGCACAAGTGTAATCAAACAAATGCCCACGCCTGCAAATCAACAAAGGTACTGTGTATCACCAATTGCCATATCTTAAAGAAAATTATTAAATGGTGTCAAATTCCATAGCACTTACATCCAATTGAAGGTAGCAGTGCGCTCATCCACCCTGTGAGTACAGTTGATTGTCCAGAACTCTTCAGGTTCGTGTGATTGTATCTCCCAATACCGTTCCACAACAAAGCCCAGCGTAGGAAACTGCCAATGGCATTAATTAAGTAGTATGACCAATGAATAATTGTTGGATCACTCTATTTGATACTTTCAAAAATGAAAATCAGACATGAGAGCCGCTAGACATGTTGATCAACATAATCAAAACTTGATGTCTTAGAATATATCGATACCTGGCAAGGACCATAACTTAGAACAACATTTTTGGCATCCGTAACAAAATCTAGTACAAAGGCATCTCTCAACAGCATAGTCTGAAACCTAGTGAAGGAAGCTCCAATCCTAAGATCTATTTCCTGCAGAAGACTCCAAACAAACCCTTTGTTTTAGCAATTAAATACCACAAGCACACATGGTAAAAGGAAAGAAACGAAAAACAAATGGCACAAACAATTAATCCTTGAGTAAATAACTTATATACGAGGATCAGCATATTTTTTGTCCCCTTTTTTCTAAATAAAATGAGCATGGTACATAAAAGCAGTATATGCTTTTTCAGACCAGTTCAGACATAAGAAATGACTAAAAACCATATTCATTGTAGTCATGGAAAGACGGATAAATTTCCAACTGAGTTCTTTATGGTACTCACTTGTCTAACATCTACTGCATCAGCAAACAGTTGATTAGGACGACCAAGACGCTGTACGGATTCATGAATTTCCCTAACCATCCAAAAGTTGAATGTAAGGAAACATTAAGATTATCACAAGTAAATTAGGTGCAGAGTTGTAGCAGCTGGAACCTATCAATAATTGAAGAGAAATGAGCTCTCCACACGTTAAGATTACAATTTGCCTCTGTGCAAACTTGTACCACCTCAAATGCAATGTTTTCTCCTTCTCTATCGCAATCAAGCCACAAAATAAGCCACTGGCACTTTCTAGCTTCTTCCTCCAATGTCCTTTTGATATTTAATTTATCCTAAATTACCATGTATCACAACAGAAAGAGATCCAGCCAATACTGAAATTAGAGCATATGGATGAAAAGAAGGAACAGGGAAAGAATAATACGAAGGAAGTGACTTAATATGAAAGTTTACAATCTCAAAATTTATTACCAAGGAAAACATTTACATTGACCAAACAATTTCCACTCGTACAGAAAATGTAGAAAAATAAATAAATAAATAAATCATTAAATGGGTCTTGATCAACTCTTTGTCAATAAAAACCTATAAGTTGAGAAAAAGAAATGTCATGATCACATTTTCAAGGGTGTTAGCTTATTTATAGGGGGAATCACTACTCCCTCCGTTCCAAATTGGAGATTATTTTTTTTAGTCACTACCAAAATTTAGATACATTTCTACTTTTGGACTATAAGTCACATGAAGTTTCTAACATGTCATTACATTAAACTAGATAAATTGAGTAGTACTATGCCACAACTACTACATTTTCTAGCAAATGTTAGGGTTACAATTGGAAAATTAAATTATTCTTAAAAATCATCGTTTTAAAAATGTACATCTAATTTTGGAACGAAGGGAGAACATTTTATAATTTTGGATTTTAGGATTTCTCAAATTTACTTCAAAAGGGCAAAATCTATAATACTCTCTACATTCCAAAAATAGAGATACATTTCCTGTTCTTCCATTTTAAAAATAGAGATACATTTGTTCTATACTATAAAGTAGCATAAAATTACATGATATATTACTTATATACTGGACAGAAAAAACATGCCACCGTTATTACATTTCTAACAAATGTTAGGGATATGTTTAAAAAAGCAAAGTTATTATTACAAGTGGTTGCTTTGGAAATGGGATCCGGATCCTCTATGAGGATTTCTCTGTGAGGATCTTGTGAGAGTTTTATTGTGGGGTTGACAACACATTAAAAAAGAGATCCAATGGCTCACAACTCTTTTTTTTGTTTGTGTATCAAAACGACGTCGTTTTGATAAGAATTTTTTTTTACAAGTTGACAAAAAATTAGAAGCCATCAAACGCCGTTTATTTTTACATATAATTATTTTAAATTTCTTGATTATTCTGTATATGATTTTTTTTATATTTAATAACTTAACTTGATATTAATATTAGGATAACTACAAACTTGGTTAAAAAAAATGAATAAATATATCGATTATAATTATCGTTAATGTTTTCAATGTGACTTTAGTTATTTTTCGTTTATTATTGTTTTTGTTTGTTTATTTATATTATTATTTATTATTATTATTATATTTGTATTTATCTGTTCCATAAAAAGAGTTTACTCTCACCATTGAAAATATTATTATTATTTTCTCTAACATTGGGCCATCTGGGTCAACCAAGAAAATATTCTAGACCTATCAATTATTATTATTTACATATTCCTTTATATCTTTTTTTATTATTAATAATCGTTTTACTTTACATCTCTTAATCCACTACTCAACGGAGACAATCACCATCACAACTCAAATATTATTTTAAATGTACTCTTTTTACTTTACTTCTTTTGTTTGGTAAAAGTAAACGGCGTTTAGTGGCTTCCAATTTTTTGTCAACTTGTAAAAAAAAAATCCTCACAAGATCTTCACAGACAAATCCTAATAGAGATCCTGATCCTTGGAAATGGGGTATTGCCATGGGGACAAAAAAAAATTACAAAAGATAACTTACAAAATGATGGGACAAGGTCTAATTAGTTGGGTGGGCCTAGTAATAATAACCGATTAAAATTAACCACATAATTTTGAATCCATCTCTACTAATCATTCTTTAGTCACCAAACATCATTTTATATCTATCTTTAGTAATCATTCTTTAGTTATTGTTCGAGATATCTCTTTAATTCTAGAACGTAGGGAAAAATTAATAATTTTTACTTTTAAATCGTTACCTACAGTATAAATATACACAGAGAAGGACAAAAATTGAAACCTCAGGGACATATTTCCGAACAGGAGCCTGGTAAAGACAAACAGGATCACAGGAATGCCACTTCCGGTAACGGTCGTCGAACTCAAGCTCCATGAGGTGACCATGGATGGAGGTAAATATCATTTGACAGTGGTGCCCTTGAATCTCGTAATTGAACTCGAAGATTTTGTTGTATACCGACCTCCCATCTCTCATTCTCAGCCCTCCATGGTTCCTTGCCAATATTCCCGACACATCTCTTGCCACCGAGTGCTTCTCCGCCACGTTGAACACCCTTATCAGACGCCGGCCGCCGCCGGCCATTTTCACTTTACTAAACAGCTGAGTATTGCAGACCGTATCAATTCCCTGCCGTTTGGGTACTTTTCAAAAGATAGAACACGCTTCACCCTAGGGCAAATTTGGACTGATTTGTGATAACATATCGAATTTCAGATGAAAGTGATCTAATTTGAGCGGGAAATTATCTGGGCTTCTCTTAAGAGCATTGGAAACGGCGTATCACTCGGCCCAGCAGTTCCATATGTCTATCTATTTATCTAAACTATAATTAAATAAATAGAATTTTATTCGTCTTCCGTTTTTTTAATTTGACCTTTTTCTTGGTTCACCTATTTTTTTTGTTGAACCTTTTATTTTTCTACATTAAACCAACTTCTATTATTAATCTATTCAAATTAAAAATTACAATAAGTAACATAGTTTTACAAGGAAAAAAATTAGTATAATATAATTTTATACTCCCTCCGTCCCATAATTATAGGCTGATTTTCTATTTTGAGATGTCCCAATATATAGGCTACTTACTATTTATAAAATTTAGTTGGTTCATTGTTTTATTTTTATGCCCTTATAATAAATATTCAACTATTACTCTTTTTTTGAAGAAACAACATTCAATGTCATTATTTTTATCACCACATTTAATGTTGTTGTATTCTCTTTGGTTAAAGTTTATGGATTTTAATGGTCAATACACGTCAGTCAATGAAGTTGAGAATTCCAGTGTGATAAGTAAGGAATAATTAACTTATTAATTAATTCCATATTAAGAGGTATATGTGGAAAATTTATATTAAAAAATGTCACTTAACTGATTTTCTTAAACTATGTGCCAAAAAGAAATCAAAGATATAACTATGGGGAATATTTATGGAGCGGAGGAGTAAAGATTATCTTATATAATATTAGTCTATTATTTTTATTGAAATATATATATAATAATTAAAGTATAGTTAAAATTATATTACGACTTGGATAATATAGTTTGAGAAATAAAATTCTAACTATACTACTTTCACAAATTAATTTCCAACTATTATTAAAATATAAGTGTAGTAATATTTCAAGTATAAGTAGGATTTTATTATTAGTATGTAGTATAATTTTAGAATATTATTTTTGTACAAAAATCATCTTATCAAATATTAAACTATATTATTATTAGAATATGTATATATAGGTATAAAATAAAACATTAACAAATAATTTGATTCAATTATTAAATTAAAATTTAAATATTATGTTAGGAATCTACATGTAGATTAGAAGGTTGTTTTATCGAGGGGGAGATTGCTTGGAATCCATATGAGATTCCAAATGTATAAGATTTGATGATGAAATACTTAAAGTATATTTGTATGCATAAGTTTTGTATAGTCATTAACTAAGATATCTATGTACAAGAACTTAGATTAGAGAAATGTCAAACATGTTAGGTTGATCTCACTGAGTTGATCCAAATGAATGTAACACATATATATAAACTGTTTGACTGAAACATAAATGTGAAAGAGAAGCTTTGTAAAATCTTTACGAATCAATGGGATTTCTCGGAGATTGAAGACACATTCACAAAGTTTATTATTCTCTAGTTATTTCCTTTGATTCTGTATTTATAAATGTTGTTATTGTTGTTACTTATGTTTAGTTTATTAGCTATGAACTGAATATTGGCTCTAAGATTATAATGGAACCCACTATTTATTTGAATTGATTTACTTTTTCCCTTTGATTGACACCATATGGTTTGGCTCAGATATTTATGCTTATTGTTTAATTGCCAAGGAATTAGTGATTAATTGGGTAATCTATAAGAAATTGAGAAATGGACTGTAGATTAGACCGTGAGTTTCTGACATGTGATTATGTTTGTCTACATAGTTGGACGGCATAATTTGCGTATAGGATATGAATATACTTGTGTGTCGCGTGTGACCTAATTGGAGAACCTGAACTTGAATTCCTTGTCTTTGGTTAATTCGAATAGGAATGTGTCGAATTTTCTAGTTAGGATGTTCATTTCCTTTCTATTCCTTTTTGGGTAGATTAGAGAGGATAAGTTTGTATATACCTCGGAAGAGGAGTAAAAATACTTACAAGTTCTCGGTCGATAATTCGTCGTGACTACTAAGACCAAAGAGAGAGTTAGGATGCTCATTAAAGCATTACACGCCAAGTGTTTGAGGAAATGCTTGTGCGGGTGGGGGAAGTTATGATCTTAGCTTGTAGCGCCTTAGATACCAGTCGTTAGCCATTTAAAGTTAATTAGTTAATTAATTATCTTTTATTCTGCTGTTTAAATAAGACTAAAACGATATAAAGTCGGTATTTGGTAAACATTAGTGTTAATTCCTCGTGGGATCGACAACTTTCTTATCATTGTATTACTTGTTAGACCGTGTATACTTGCGCGTGTTTAGTGATCGCGAAAGCGATCAACAAGTTTTTAGCATCGTTGTCGTTGAATTATTATTCTAATATTGTCTAATATTGATTTCAATCAATTTAGACTTAATTTGAACGTATATATTTATCTTTTATTTATTTGGTCTTTGTTTTTGTTTTTAAGTATTTTCAGGCAATGAACAAAAATTGTTATCAATGGCCTTTTATGAAGACGACACAATCAAGATCGGACGAAAGACTTGAGCGATTGCAAGTCTCTTAAGGTTTTCTGACAATCTGAGTATCAGTCCACTCAGAATGCCAACTGTCAGGAACGAGCTGACGATGAACCGAGTTACTATCATCCAGACTATAAGGGTTATCCAAACTTGTGATGCCCCAAATCCAGGTTCTCTAACCTCATATTCAGTGCTCACGATCTATCATCATCATAAGCATTTTATAAACTATTGCGGAATAATAAACATACATTATATTGATCATTATAATAAAGTTTCATAACATAATCCCAATGTCTTTTTTACCTTAACTTAAACACGCCTTTAATATTACAAAAGAGTTACATAAATAATTCCATCAGATAATATAATAATCAACATTCATTTTAAACTATTCTTGGACATTGCCCTTGCCTTTGTCTTTTGTATTCGATCCTTCGAGCTTGACTGAAATAAATGTCATGATATAGCAAGGGTAAATTGTGACGCCCCCAAAATTAGGTATACGTCACCCATCTTGGGTCGCCACTTACATGGTACATAAATTCAAATACAACTTAATAATACAACTATCGTGTACAATACTACAAAACATAAACTGTGAGTTTGAATACAAATATTGTCTACTAGAGATTATACAAACTCAAAAGGAGTCCTTATTACAATTATTATTACACTATTTCACAGAATAGTGATGACTACTAATGCTATCATCTGGTCCATCACTCCATTCCACGACTAGTCCCTGCTAAGTTCTTATTTCTTGAAGAGAACAATAAAAGTAAAAGGGTGAGCTCAACTAGCCAAGTAAAAAATATTAAGAATAAAATCTACTATCTTTTATGATTTAAAAGGTTTTTCATCACTTTTATCGCTGGGACTCAGCTTAATAAATAATCCACATCATCGAATCACCCCTGCACTACGGCCAAGGATATTCTTTAGTATCACGACCATAATTATCCATGCACTACGGGCCAAGAATATTTGTGTATTCAATAATGGTCATGATTATGCCAACAACTGTCCATTAATGCACTACGGGCCAATGAGGACTTTTTCCACATCATTTATAATATTACGGTCATGATTATACCGAATAATCCCTGGTCATAATCATACCAAGTCCATCTATGCACTATAGGCCACAGATGACTTTCAACAAAATATAGACATAAGGATGATGACAATGATATAAGAATTCAATAAAACAAGTTCAAGAATTATTTTATCCAGGAACTAATAACGTCCAAATTGTCAACATGATACTGCTTTGTAGAGTAAATTTCAAGAATGCTCAGAAGAATATTTCCATGAAAAAATACTGGATGAAGCGCAAATATCAAGGATATTCCACTAATTTCATGGAGTATAGAAGTCAAAACTTTAACCAACTGAGTATAATAAGGAATGGAATAACAAAAAAAATCACCAAGCATGCGATAGGCAAGACGAGGCGAGTTATTCCAGCGAGAATAATAAATAACGGAATCAGTCCACAGAAACGCATGCATGAGGATATTCCATGAGAATAATAAAAGCGGAATAAGGTCCGGCGTGAGAACGCATGCATGTGATATTCCAACAGAATAATAAAGAGCGGAATCGAAGTCCGGCCAGAAACGCCTGACAGGATATTCCACGAGAATAATAAAAAGCGAGAATCAGTCCGGCGTAGAACGCATGCACGTGATAATCCAGCGAGAATAATAAAGAGCGAAACCAGTCCGGTAGAACGCATGCATGAGGATGTTCCAACAGAATGATAAAGAATGGAACAATGGAAGAATTTCACCAAGTATAGGGTAGCTTCGGCATTATCAAAAGTTATTCAATGAGAATAATAAGAATGGAATAATGAAGTTCTCTTCATAAATAAGAAAGAAATAATACTCCCTACCTTGAAAAAGCTGGATCTTTGGAATAGTGAGTAGCAGATTTTCTCTTCTTCTCTCTCTATAATTTCTCTCTATAATAATTGCTCTAAAGCTTTTGTGAATTGGTGAGAAATGAAGTAAGAATGAGCTTCTATTTATAGGAAAATATAGTTTCGATAATTGCACGTTTTGGAGCTCGAAAATTACAGTACAATACCTCCAACTTTTCTTTCATTTTTAATTTAGTCCTGCAAGTATTATCAATCTTGCACCAACTCCCCTAATAGTAAATAATGTGAATCAATAGTACACATATGTGAATAAATAGTTATATAAGCATGTGAATTAGCAGCAATTAATTGCTCATTTATCCGATAAATTACCCGATTTATCAATCTAACCATTAGACATCAATTATCATCGGAATAAATGTCGATTTTCATTAACACAAACAATTCCAACATAATGAAACTATTTTTATCAAAAAATATAAATTTTGAAATTTCAAAGTTTGACTTTTCCCGAAAAAGTCAGATGTTGACTTTTTGACCAAATAGTGAATCCTGGAAAATTTTGTGTTTATAGACTATTTTTACTAATTTTGTTGTTCCGGACTCAAATATCACGTCCGCGTCTCCAAATTTAACTTCGAACAACATTCATCATTAATATTATAACTCACAATATTTATCAACCGTGTCGCTCCGAGAAAGAGGAGGCTTTCAATAAAGGATTTCTCCCTATTGGCGCGCAATTAGGTGACCAAACCTCTCCTTGACAGAACTTCTAGACATTGTAAATATTGCAGTTTATAATATGAATAACTTTGTCGTCTCAAGTATTGATTTAATAAAAAAACATTTTATCTGTATGATACTGACCATAATTGAATCCATAATATGATAGATATGATGCAGCAATTACTGTAGCAATAATTGAGTATAACTGAGTGACTTCTCACGTAAGCATCAATAATCAATACCGTGTGCTACTATACAACCACGCAGTACATTGTATTTTTTAACAAGGGTGTTTCAACAGTTAACGGTAAAACTTCCGCCGTTATTTTCATAAAGTATTTTTGTCGTTTTTCAATCAAACAATAATTCCGTTAATGGGGTCCACCAATGATTGTCTTGGTTATACGAATATTCCTGTTAAAACGAATATTTCCCGACCAATCGAATATTATATAACAACTTGCATACTTTGCAAAATTTGTAAATATTACCCACAACTATAACATTATATCAAATCCACACAATAATATTCAAAAATATATTTTGAGAAAATTTAATCTTTATTCAAAAAGTTGGGGTCTTACATAAACAACTAATTTGCTTAAAGTTTAAATACAAGAAGGGTATATCATGATTAGAAAGGAATTTAGCTTTTAATGTTCAACAATAGAATCGATTATGAAAGAACATGAATTAAGTTTCAATACTTGAATATTCGAATAATTGAATAACAAGTACTGAGTGGTTTGAAATAACCATGAACATTTGCTAAGGTTCTCAGCATTTAAACTGGACCTTTTAATAAGTTTTGGTAATTAAGGGGATCAGCCTTTTATACCCCGTGATTTATGCATAAACACTTAATAAACCAGCATTGATATGATCACGCTTTAATTAAATTCATCCTTTTTTCAGCCAAGAGTTCTTACCATATCAATTTAATAAGAACAACTTTTAAAACACATTTGATTTAACAATTTAGACATGCTTGATCTGTGACACCCCCAAATCCAGGTACTTCGATTCCACGGGATCTGGTGTTCATTGTATAAATATCATCTATCTATCTACCCATAATAAATGCAAACCATGCAATAGATAGAATAAAAATCTTCCCCTTAAGGGTTACAACATCCAAATAATAATAATACAATCCCAGGTTAAACTAACCTTAAACATCTGTGCGGAATCATAAACAAATAAGTCTTAAATAACATCATTAACTTAAGTCTTAAAATAAATACATCATCTAATAAAAATAACAAGTCTTCATCACTTGTTAACTTTGCCCTTGCCATTACTAGTGGAAGGTTCATCGGTTCTTTCGTTCTTAACTGCAATGTTATTATTAAGCAAGAGTGAGCACTATTGCCCACAAGTATAATAATGAAATAACAGTATAATAACATGCGAGTAAATCAAAAACATCTGAATGAAAGCTCAAATTTTGAATCAAGAATGAATAACAAGAATCAAAAGAATTCCGAGGGTCATAAGACCTTGAACTATGTCCTAGGTTATCAAGGGTTATACTTTATTTTATAAATATTTTAATAATAATTTTATCGAATATTTATTTTATTCCATAAATATCTCAATTAAAATATTTAATTTATTTAATAAATATTTTAATAATAATTTTCATCGAATATTTATTTTATTCCATAATATCTCAATTAAAATATTTAATTTATTTTATAAATATTTTAATAATAATTTTCATTGAATATTTATTTTATTCCATAAATATCTCAATTAAAATATCTAATTTATTTTATAAATATTTTAATAATAATTTTCATCAAATATTTATTTTATTCCATAAATATCTCAATTAAAATATTTAATTTATTTTATAAATATTTTAATAATAATTTTCATCAAATATTTATTTTTATTTATTTATTTATTATTTTTTTTTTTACCGCATTTGTAAGGGATAATTTAGTTTAGTAACGTTCACGAAGTAAAGTTACTCAGACTCATTTTCTGTCGTTTCTGCAGTTCTGCAGTTCGCGAACATAACAAGGCCAAATTAGGCCAAAAATCAATCACAGGTAAAATTATACATGAATATGGCCATAACTTCCAATTAGTTATTTTTTTACTAATTTAGACTTACCCAATCATTATAATACATATATAATCAATACTTACCCCATCTAGCATGATTTTTAACAAGTTACAACACATAATTTGCAAAATCAACACATTTACTTCCCTTTGTTCTTGATGTTCTCAAGGTTTTGAAAATAAAACATGAAAATTGTCACTACGGATTCGTTATAACAAAGAATCCGTTTATTTAAACTTTGGTCTCTTCAGTATCAACATGCATAACAACAACATAATAATAAAATTTAGGGATAATATCGTTCAATATATGAAATATCACGTATAAGGCCATATGGCCAAAACCCAAACTCTGTAAAATTTTTGAAATAGCAAGTCATCATTTACTGAAACTTATGATATGAAATCATATAAAATATATATAAAACATGTTATGCTACTCGAATTATTACATATATTCCTAACTCAATTTCCCAATTTACAGAAATTCCACAGAACTTGATTGAAAGCCATTTTTGTAAAACTTAAACAACGTAACTTTAAAAATTTGGGAAGGAGGAGATTACCCTGAGTGTAAGGTATAGATTAGAAGGGAATAATTCTTCTCAACTCTTCTTCAATCAAAATTCTCTCTCAACACTTCTCAATCTCTCTCTGAAACTCTCTCTGTTTCTACTTTTCTAGACTTAGGAAAAATGAAGAAAGAAAAGGAAGGCGTCAATTGAAATAAAGAATCGACGATTGAGTGGTCAGTTAACCCAATAATGGGTAACTGCTCCAACTCCCCATAGGGCCTTGTTTGGCTAGCAAAATAGATTTAAAAACCATTTAATTTAATAAAGCTTTATCATATAGTTTAATTAATGTCACACTCCTTCATAAAATAAATCAATATCTTATTTATTTTAAATAAAATATAATAATTTCTCATAAATTCACATAGTCACATAATTAATTTTCTCATTAATAAATAATGTCAAATTATTTACTCTCTAATTAATAATTAAATTAATTAAATAACATCATGCTTAACTAAATATTTCATTTAATTCGATAAGCTCACATAATTACATATTTGAATAATAATTATTCTCTACATTAATTTAATAAATATAACACATATAATTAAATTAATCTACCACAATTGCATCAATTAATTATTAAATCATCAAAAATATTTATTTAATTCAATACATATTAAAATTAATTTACAAAAATCTCGTTCGTCACATGATCTAGCTGATACAATTAGCATAGATCTATCTTATAAAAAGTTAATGAATGAAGAACTTTAGTCTAATTCGCAGTTCAATAATAATATAACAGGAATTCAATTGTACAATGTACGAATCTCAATAATCAGTATAGATGTGAATAATCAACAATAATTAATCACTAACATGCTTCGAAAATAATAACTCGAGTTTGAGTTAGGGAACTTGCCTGTTCGACGGGCTACGACTAACTAGCTTTAATTAAAACTCTTTAAGTAACCTAGCATTGACAATGTTGGTCTACTAATTAGTATTGCATATAATCGTATGTCTATATGTTTACTTATGTTATTATCTAGCAAATAATTCAATCACAATGTTCACATAGTATAATGTATCATCATTAATCCTATAAGATATTTAATAAATCTTAGGTTAATGATTTAATAAATTTATAAGGTTTTCTTAAATAATAAACACTTATTAGATCCTTAAACAATTTATTATAATTGTTTAATTAATGAGTCATTTAAATTATCTTCATTTATTAACTTTATCTTCATTTAATTATCATTTAATATTAGTTAAATAGTAATTAATTAATTACCTTTAGTTATTATTTAATAAATAATAGATAATAACATTACTTATTATTTAATATTAATTAAATTATTAACATTATTTGTCTTTAATTATTATTTAATATTAATTAAATAATAATTTATCCTTGAATAATAAATAATTGATTTATTTCTTCATTAGTCTTTAATTATTCATTACTATTTATAAATGAATAATTAATTAACATTTGTCCTTATGTAATATTAATTAATTATTTATTTATCCTTGAATAATAAATAATTAATTCACTTCATAAGTCTTTAATTATTCTTTCTTATTAATCTAAGAATAATTAATTATCTTTTTTTCTTATTTAATACCCCCTATGTCCCAAGATAAAAGTCATGGTAGACTTTTCACGCATATTAAAAAGATGAATGAAATGACAAAATTGCCCATAATAATGTCATTAAATATGGATAGAGAATTAGAATAAAAAAAGTATGAGATATTTAATGCTACGGGTATAATAGGAAAATATGTGTAAAAGTTTGGTTATTAAAGGAAAATAAACATTTAACATGAGACTACCCAAAATAGTATTAAGGACTTTTATCATGGGATGGAGGGAGTATTAATTAATTATTTATTTATCCTTGAATAATAAATAATTAATTCACTTCATAAGTCTTTAATTATTCTATCTTATTAATCTAAGAATAATTAATTATCATATGTTCTTATTTAATATTAATTAATTATTTATTTATCCTTGAATAATAAATAATTAATTCACTTCATAAGTCTTTAATTAACCTTTCTTATTAATCTAAGAGTAATTAATTATAATTTGTTCTTATTTATTATTTAATATTAACTAAATAATAAATAATTAATTCATAAATTTTATGTCAATGTGAAAGTTCAATAATAATCTAGAAGGGGGGTTGAATAGATTATTACCGATTAAAAAAATTATCTTAGGCTTTTTTGAATTTTTGGATAATTAATATGCAGTGTTAGAAATTAATATGCAAGACAGTAAAAAATTCAATCACATAATGCACAAAGATTTTATGCAGTTCACGAGATACATCCGGGTATCTTTGTTACGTCGATCTCAAGCTCCTCTCCAGGACTTGAGATCCTATTACTATCTATAATAAATACTCCTTCAACAGGCGGAGAAGCCTTTACAAAGTTTTATAAATAAACTTCCAACTATTCTCAACTAATCTATCTTGGACAACAAGCTCCCCGCTCCCTCCTCAAGTTTAGTTGTACCTCTTTTGAGTTTAGTTCTATTCTATGATCTAGTCTTGAAACAATAGCCTCTTCCTCACCTCACAAGTATACTAGAGACTAAACTTCCCGCTGACCTCTCTAAGACTCTGGTCTTAGTCGAAGAATTACTCGTCTTTCTCACAGGTACATAAAATAAACTAACTTTGACCTTTTCTCCTTTTTACAAATTATTTTACAATAATATTCTTCTTAAATAAGTAGATAAGAATTTGGTACAGATGGATGCTTCTTAAATAAACAGATATAATTTAGTACAGATTGATGCTTCTCAAATAAGCAGATACAATTAAAGAGCAAATGTATTTATAAAAGTTCAAAGACTTTTATACTTGAGAAATTATGCTTCTTTGTAAGCAGATAATAATTCGTGCTTAGGTCAAATAAAGCTTCTGTGTAAGCGAATATGAAAATTATGCCCTGTTATAAAAGTTTAAATAACTTTTATATTTTGTGTGAAATGATGCATCTTGAATAAGCAAATAAGTCAATTTTAGCTTTTACTCAAAATGCTTCTGTTTAAGCAGATATATAATATAATGCAAATTTATAAAGAAATAGTTATTCTTTATGAAGTAAAGAAAAAGTCACTTTAAGTTTAAATAACTTTTAGAGTGAGGATGCTTCTGAGTAAGCAAATAAGTTATTTTAAGCTTTGAATCAAATATGCTTCTATTTAAACAGATATATTCACTTAAGTTTGTGAAATAAAAGTTTAAATAACTTTTATATTATGCAACAAGTATTTTATGAATAAATGAATTTATGATCAAATACTTGTGATGACATATATCAAGTATAATAAATAAATCAGTTAAGCAATACTTGATATAACAAATATTATTATTTAACTCAAACAATATATAAGAATATTTTATCTATTATGTGAAATTTTATAAATAATGTCACTTAGTACTATAAGGAATTGTACGGTTCGAATTTCTCTTGGTAGAGGTGTATCTCCGTAGCCTTGCGGCGTCTAAGTACGACAAAATTTATAATTTCACAATTGATATTTATATAAATATTTTCAATAGATCACTACGATTCACAAATCCAGTTTGGATGACTACTCTTTTTGGAGCAGTATCTCAGTGTTGTTTTGAGCTATCAAGTGTCGTATCTATTTTACGATATTTATATAAATAATATTAATAAAATGTTACTGAAGACTATAAGGAATCGTACGGTTCGAATTCCTCTCCATAGAGGTGTATCTCCATAGCCTTGCGGCGCCCAAGTATCCTTTTATTTGATAAATAGATAAAATATAGATATATAGAATTGTGTATAACAATTTATATTCGAATATCTATAAATATAAATAAGCAAGAGATAATTCAAATAAAATAAATCAAACAACTTATCTCAATTTGCTTAGACCAATTTTCCTCTTCTCAAATGATTAGAACTTTGATAAGTAGAGAGAGAAAACTTCTTAGAGAGAGAGTATGTAGGAGAGAAATAAGCTTTTCTTGAAATTGAATTGGTAAAATGCAAAAGGAAAGAAATGCCTCCTATTTATAGTTTTTTTTGAAGTCAGGGGTAAAATGGTGATTTTTGAAATCTGATTTTAAATGAATGGCTAGGATTGCTTTAATTTAAAATCAATGGTTTAGATGAAAGAAGAGCACGCGAATTGCCATATGTACAATTTCAATATTTTGCTCGGGTCATTTTCTGCCAACATAGCATTTATTGCTTTGTCCACATGTTTAAAAAAATTTCAAGCATACTCAGTTTCTTTGTCAAAAAAAAAATGGCTCACACGTTTTGCTTTTCGTCCCATAATGATTGTCACCCTTTACTTGCCAGCACACTCAATTTTTTTAAGCCAGCACATGTGTAAGACCCCAACTTTTTGATGAACAAATTCGAATTTCCTCTATTTATTTTTGTGAATATTAAGGTGTTAATCTGATATAATGCTTTGGTTATTGGTGAAATGTGAAAATTTTGCAAAATAAGCAAGTGGTTATAAAATATTCATTGTTGTTGGGGAATATTCATTTGGTCGTGGAATATTCTTTCTGTCGGAGAATATTCGTACGACGGCACAACCATTTGTGGGCCCCATAACGGATAACTGTCGAATGAAGAAAACGACAAGTTTGAATTTTTATAAATAAAGATGTAATTGTTATCGTTAACACTGTTGGAATACCTGGTGGTTAAAATACGTGAATCTGGCGTGGTTGCATAAAGTAGTACCAGACATTGCACATTATTTTGAAATTATTGATTCTTACGTAAGAAGGCACTACTCAATAATTTTACAAAGAATTCTTATTCAATATTTTATTTTATTGATTCAATAATTTCTACGTTAATATTTTATATTATTGTTGTTTCAATAATTGTCACTGTACAGTATCTCCATTATCAGATCAATAATTCATATTATTTGAATAATATTGTTAGATAGAATTATTCGCAATGTCTAAGGAAGTTCTGTCTAGGAAAGGGGTTTGGTCACCTAATTACGCACCAATAAAGAGAAATCTTTATCGGAAAACCCCCTCTTTCATGGAAACGACCTGGTTGTCATAATTATGATTTTGTAATATTATTTGAGAATAATTAATTATTGATTTGTATGATGAGGAAATATTTATTTTATGTGGATATAAATGATGGATATATTTATTGTGGTTATAAATGAAGGAATTAATGCTGAGGTGTTTTATCAGTATTTTGTCGGAATGGAGGTTTTGAAAATCTACCGTATGTGGATTTCGGTCATTTTTCGTTTTGAAAAACTTAAACTTACAAAGTTGTAGAGAATTTAATTTCCTATGGAATAGACATGAGATTCAAATTTTTCTGATAAAATGGCTATTTATTATGAATTATTGAAGTTTTGGAAATAAATATTTTTATTAAAAATATGGTGGGCCCCACTTTTGGTTGGTGAGAAATGAAGTATGCTGGAATTTATTTTCAAAAGTGGTGGGCTTAAATAATGTGAGTAAAGCCATCAGTGGCGAGAGTTAGTCTCTTTATGGCGTTCTAAGCATTTTCCTATAAATAGGGTGCTTAGTTAGAATTGAAAATCACACCAGAAATAAATTTTCTCTCTTTATATTATCGAGCGTATTTTTTGAGTATTTAGATACTTTGTGAGTTGCTATTCATCATTACAAGTTTCCTTCAACCTTATACCTGATATTTCAGCCGGAAGTACTGTTCTTTTGAGGTAAGGGATATTATTTTTTTCATAATGATGTTATTCTTTCAATATCATTATACCAAAATATTGGTATAGATTTTATTGTGGAATTTCTACCTTTTTATTTTGGGATTACTATTCACGTATACGACACTATTCACCGAATACGACACTATTCACCGAATACGACACTATTCATGTATATGACACTATTCACGAATACGACACTATTCACCGAAAAATGAAATTTTCTCATTTTTGTCCAAGATGTCTATTATGGTTACTATCTTTGATTGTATCCATGTTTTGATCTTTATTTTTGAATTCTGCTTCACAATTGGTTATTATGGAGTATTATTGAACTTGGATAAAATGTAAAATGAATCCCTAATATTTGTCTCACTGGATTCGTTTTCTTTAAGATATTTTTTTCATCATCCTCAGTCCTAAATGATGATATTACTGAATATCTTTGGCCTGTAGTGCAAAGATGAATGATTACCTAATGAATATCTTTGGCCCGTAGTAAAAAGATAAGCAGTGTTGAGATGAACATGACTTATTTGGTGATATAAATGAATATCTTTGGCCAGAGTGCAAAGATGAATATTTGATTCAAGATGTATATTGATTGATGTTACAAGGATAAAATATTGATGATGGACTTTTAAATCTTAGAAGATAGTAGAATTCATTCTCTACTTGACTCTTCTAATGGATTGTTGTTTCATTGCAGATTGTTGATCTAAAACTTGTTGTCTATTATATTCTATCAGATTTTTCCCCGTTGAAGACTAATGATAATTTGTTGTATATTATCTTAGTCATAATATTCTTTACTGGGCTAGTTGAGCTCACCCTTTTCCTTTTTGTTCCATTTTTCTTCTCAGGAGGTGAGAACATAGCAGGAACTAGCCGGGGTTTGGAGTGATGGTTCATGATAGTTGTTTTAGTAGTCCTCACTATTTTATAAAATAGTGTATCAATAATTGTAATGAGGACTCCTTTTGAGTTTTGTATCTTGTCTATTAGACAATATTTGTATTCAAACTCACAAGATATATGTGTTGTCGTATTTTGCACGACAATTGTATTACTGAGGTTGTATTTATTTCTGTACCATGTATTTGGCGACTCAGAATGGGTGATGTATACCTATTTTGGGGGTGTTACAGTTGGTATCAGAGCTTAGGGATATGATCCCTGACTGAGATGTGAGACAAGAACTAGGAGGGAGAGACGGGAATTCTTCGCTAGTATGTATGACTGACTAAGTTTATTTGGTATTTATTTGGTCGGTCAGAGTATAGGGATAATATGTGACATGTCAATTAACCCTTGTTTTATGGCAGCATTTGAGAAGGGCAGCTGAAAATATTAATAATGGAGTGAATCAGACCGTGGAGACACCTTTAATCACCACCCAGGGGAACGTGCAACATGAAGACAATATTCCTCCTGTAAAAAACACTACCGAACAAATGACGAATGATGGGATGTTTAGAAGCTTTTTGAAGTTCATGCAAAATCAGACGAGGGAGACTCGTGTACAAAATACGGATGAAAATGATAGCAATGCGCGGCTTTTCACAGCCAAGAAGTTCAAGGAGTTGGGACCACCAGAATTTGGGGGAAAGCCGGATCCGATAAAGGCGGAAACGTGGGTCAAGCAAATTACCAAAATATTCGATGTCTTGGGATGCACGGAGGAACAGAAGGTTCCATTCGCCACCTTTATGTTCCGTGGTGAGGCGGACTCATCGTTGGGAGTCGTAGAAGCGCGACTCACCACTGCAGCACTCACATGTCTTGGGAAACATTTGAAACTTTTTAATGACAAGTACTTTCACGAAAGTATTCGTCATATGAAGGAGGTAAAGTTTATCAAACTCGAACAAAACAACAGGACGGTGTCCCAGTACGAGGCGAAGTTCGCAGAGTTATCCAGGTTTGCACCTCATTTGATAGAGAATGAGGAACGAATGACACAGATGTTTCTGAGAGGTCTAAAACCCGAGATTCGATAATATTTTATCTCTCATAAATTTTCTTTATATTCAGATGTTGTCAACATGGCTCAATTATTAGAGCGACATAATGAGTATGCTCAACTGAGGGACCACAATCAGGGTCATACCGGTGACAGTAGTCATCAGAGCGATGATAACCACCGGGGAGGAAAGAATACAGACAAAAGAGGTAACCACTCGAGTGGTAATCGTGACCATGATAATAGGAAAGGTGAGTCAAGTGGAAATTTCAGAAAGAGGAGATTCAACAATGATGGGAAGACGTCATCAGCAGCACCAGCACCAGCACCAACAACAAATTCTAGGGGAGGAGAACGACCGCCAGTTAGATGCTACAGATGCGGAGAGGAGGGACACATAAGTCCAAACTGTTCACAGACTTCCAAGGTGTGTTTCAGTTGTGGAAAAGACGACCATATAGCCCGGTTTTGTCTGGTAGTGAAGTCAAGTCCAGCTGGGACGGCGACACCAAAGGCGACTACGGACAAAATAAAGTCGGTGATTCAAGGGAGGGCGTTTGTCGTGACTGGCCAAAACGCGAGAAACCCGAACGAGGTGATCACGGGTAAGCTAATCATAAACTCTTGCAAAGTTAATACCTTATTAGATACCGGTTCTACCCATTATTTTATCTCTCCTACTTGTGCTCAACGTTTGAACTTGACTCCAGAGAAATTAGACCTTGACTTATCTGTTGAGACTCCGTTAGGAGAAACTTTCATTACATCTACTGTTTATAAATCTTGCTTGATTAAAGTTGGAACCATAACATTACCTGCCGATCTTATTTTGTTAAAAATACTTGCATTTAATGTGATCTTAGGGATTGATTGGTTAACCACTCATCATGCTAAAATTGATTGTTTTTGTAAGGTTGTTAGTTTTCATATTTCTAACCAATCTGTTATGCGAATTCAAACAACCAAACCACTAAATTCAATCACTGTCATATCAAGCCATAAAGCTATTCGTTTATTGAAAAACGGATGTCAAGATTTCTTAGCCCATGTCACGGACTTGAAAAAAAACACGTCAGATTTGAATAATATTTCTATTGTTAGTGAATTTCCTGACGTATTTCCTGAAGAACTTCCCGGTCTACCCCCAGAATGTGAAGTTGAATTCTTTATTGACCTTGAACCTGGTATAAAGCCCATTTCTAAAACCCCATATTGAATGGCTCCTATTGAACTTCAGGTGTTAAAGGTCCAACTACATGAGTTGTTGGACAACGGTTTCAGTCGTCCTAGTACATCTCCTTGAGGTGCTCCTGTTTTATTCGTAAAGAAGAAAGATGGGAGTATGCGACTTTGTATTGACTACCGGGAGTTGAACCATGTCACCATAAAGAATAGGTACCCGCTACCTCGCATAGATGACTTGTTCGACCAGTTGCAAGGAGCACAATTCTTTTCAAAGATCGATCTTCGTTCTGGATATCATCAGCTGAAGATTAAAACTGAGAATATTCAAGGCGCCTTGAGAACTTCCCAGACGGGCATTATGAATTCTTAGTCATGTCTTTTGGATTGACTAATGCTCCTGCTGCTTTCATGGATATGATGAATCATGTGTTCAAGGAATATTTGGATCAGTTCGTTGTTGTCTTTATTGATGACATACTCATCTATTCCAAAAGCCTTTAAGATCATGAGCACCATTTGAAGCTGGTACTTCAAAGGCTTCGTGACAACAAGCTATATGCCAAGCTGAAGAAATACGAGTTCTGGCTTGAGGAAGTAGCATTCCTTGGGCACGTGGTATTAAAACATGGAGTATCTGTTGACCCGACAAAGATTGAAGCAATACAAAGTTGGGAACAACCGAAGTCGATGACCGAAGTACGTAGCTTTCTGGGCTTAGTTGGTTACTATCAGAGATTCGTGGAAGGATTTTCTCGAATCGCTACTCCGTTAACTTAGCTGACTCATAAAGATACAAAATTCGGTTGGAGCGAGAATTGTGAGAAGAGTTTTCAAGAACTCAAGAGAAGACTCATTTCAGCACCTGTTCTGACAATACCATCTGGTTCAGATGGATTTGTTATTTACAGAGATGCTTCAGGCAAAGGGTTTTTATGTGTTCTCATGCAACATAGGAAAGTCATAGCCTATGCCTCGCGACAACTCAAAGAATATGAGAGGAATTATCCTACTCATGATTTGGAGTTGGCAACAGTTGTTTTCGCGTTAAAGATCTGGAGACACTACCTGTATGGGGAGAAAGTGGAGATCTATACAGATCATAAAAGCCTCAAATATTTCTTCACCCAAAAGGAACTCAACATGTGGCAACGACGTTGGCTCTAGCTGTTGAAAGATTACGACCATACCATCAAATACCATCCTGGAAAAACAAACGTGGTAGTTGACGCATTGAGTAGAAGATCATATGCGGGTACGAGTGCAATGTTGTTAACACAAAGGCCCATTTTGTATGACTAGAAAAGGATGGAGATAGAGGTTAAGGCTCCAAGTACCCACGTGATGATATCAAGCATACAAGTAGAACCGAATTTAATCGATAAAGTTAAAGCTGTTCAAGCTACGGATATGGAGCTGATGCGTATGAAGAAGGAAGTGAAAGAAGGTGTTATTCCAGAAGCAAGAATCGATGAAGAAGGAATACTTCGAGTCAACTCCAAACTTTGTGTTCCTAACGATTCTGACTTGAAGCATAGAATCATGATGGAGGCACACAACACAACATTTGTAATCCATCCTGGAAGTACCAAAATATATCATGATCTTCAACATACATTTTGGTGGAGCAATATGAAGAGAGAGATCACAAAGTTTATCTCGAGGTGTTTAACTTGTCAACGTGTAAAGGCGGAGCATCAAGTGCCAAAGGGTCCATTACAACCACTTGAGATTCCGAAATGGAAGTGGGAACATATTACTATGGATTTCGTTACGAGTCTTCCCAAGGTTTCTCAAGGCATAGATGCGATTTGGGTCATCGTTGATAGATTAACCAAGTCTGCTCATTTCTTGCCTATACGGGAGACTTATTCCCTTGAACGTCTTGCTAGTATATACGTAAATGAGATTGTGAGATTGCATGGCATGCCAAGATCCATAGTTTTTGGATCGTGACCCAAGATTCACTTCACGATTTGGGTTAGCTTTGCAGTAAAGCTATGGGCACGGATTTACGATTGATTGCGCATACCATCCTCAAACGGACGGGCAATCAGAGAGGACTATTCAAACTCTTGAAGATCTATTAAGACTCTGTGTCCTAGATTTCAAAGGGAGTTGGGATATGTGACACCCCCAAATCCTGGTACTTCATTTCCTCAAGATTTGGTGCTCACTTAATCAAAACATTCATTTATAAATACCTAATTCTAATAAAATTGAATAATAAAAACCTGCCCATACAGGATTAAACTCAAATAAAAATCTCCCCAGGTTGTCTAACCTTTAACAACAATCCTTCAAATGCGGAAATTAAATAAACTTCATTACAATCTTTAAACCAAAGTCTAATAATAATACTATCAAATCTATTACAAGTCTTCAGTACTTGTTCATCTTTCCTTTTCCTTTACTGGTGCTAGGTACGTCACCAGTTTCAACTTTAGCTGTAAGAAATTTTTCAGAAAAGAGTGAACAAACAAGGCCCACTTGAAATAACAATAAATAAATCTTTAAACTTTTACATCAATTGCCAATACTAGGCTCAATAGAACGGAACAATATATTCTATTAACTTTCTAAAAATTATAACATTCACTGAGGGTCTAATGACCACGAATCATGTCCACAGTTATAAGTAATCTTTCAACTTTAACTTTAAAAGTCATAAGACTATAAGGACTCCACGTACTTAGGGGGATCAACCCTTTGTACAATGTATTGTGCACAACCATTTTAATGCTAAGCGTAAACCTCTATTAAAAGAGTTGTTCATCTCAGTATTTAGAATACAAGTCCGCACCAAAGTAAGTTTGGTTTGGATAAGCTTTCAAGGAAATTTGGAATTTAACGAACATCAACTAAGGACTAGTTGAATAAGACCAATAACACTATACTACAGAATAATAGTGATTGAATCAATCATAGTAACTAAAGTCATGCATTAGGAATAATCTAATAGCATACAATTTGAATAAATATAGCATACCTTGCTTGAACAATACTAAGCCAATGTTAATTAGGATTGAATACTAAACATGCATGGCAATTCAGTTATGCATGTTAATCAATAATTGAAATACAAGAATAACTTGTTCAACATCAAACCAAAGTTTAGACCACTTACATCATTATAAGATAATCGAATTAAAAACAATAATTAGCTCAATAAGACAAAGGATTAGAAAACTTGCATCGTCATGAGTAACTAGATACAATGACTTACTCAATCATAGGAAATCTAGCTCTATAAAAGTGTAGAAGTAGCAACTTACAACAATTGTAATTGAATTTGAAAACAATAATGTACCAAATGAAATTAAACTCGCACAATGAAGTTTTGAGTTAGAAAACTTGCCTTGCTCGTAGACTAAACCGAACCAATTTGAATCACAATATCCTATATACATATGTCATCGTGACATAGTTAGTCATTATCACATAACTAATACATTCATCACATAGGTTTGATTATTTAATCACATAATCAACTTATAACACAAATTAATCCTTAATAACATAATTATTCATAGTATAGAAATACAAAAATCTATATTTTACAGTCCTACTATCATCACAAAAATGTTTTTTTAAAATTTCGTGTACAAAAAGTACCTTCGTCGACCATTATTCTAACTTCATCATGCATGGCTCCACGATTTACATTGTGGGTCGTTACTGCGGCATGGTGATGATGGCGTTGCGGCGCGTTGATTATACTCACGGTTGCCATGGCTTATGGCGATGGCGCTGAGGCGCCACGAACATCTTCTTTGGTCACTTGGCAGGTATGTAATCATCGATTTCGATCGATAACCAAGAACAATACCAGAAAAAGCAAAATTGGCCTAAAAGCTCGAATCTAATAGATTGCTTATCATGTAATTTATATATAGACTTCATATAAACATATTGTGAAGACTTCTAACATGTTTATACTCATAAAATAACACAAACATCAAATATACAACACCCAATTTCAATGTTCTTGGTAAAACTCCATTTTTTATACTTTCAATGAAAATCAACACTGTGATTTTGTTTTTCAACCAAAAAAGTAAATTCAAAACATCATGATTATGATTTTACATACTCTATCAATTTTAACAATCAATTTATCAATTTAACAACAAATAAAACCTTAATTTCTACTTTAAACTAAGCCATATTCATATATATATTTTCATATGAACTCACTGTGATATATTTCTTCACAATTTACATACATATATAAAGTAATTGATTATAATCATACATAATCTCAACAAAACAGTTTTACAACAACAATCATCATCTAAAGCTATATACACAAGAATTCATCATCCATAATTATTTACAGAGAACTCTTTGGAGAAGAAAACTAAACTTTAAAAATAAAATACAAGGATTAATATCCTACCTTTGATTAAGAAGACGATACTCTAGAGTTTAGAAGAAAATGGTTATGATTACAATCTTCTTTTTTCCAATTCTTTTCTCAATTTTCTCTAAGTTTCTCTCAACTTTTCTCTCTATATTTTTCTTCTTCTTCTTTTTCTTCAACCGAGCCTTCTTCTCTTCCTAACTCTAACTACGTAATAAAAATATAACGTATATGATATAATATCTATTAATGATATAATATAAATATAGATATAATTATATCAGTTATATTTTGTTTGAAAATCAAAAGCCATAAGGCTTGTTTGGCTAAGCTAATAAAATAACCCTTTAATCCTTACACCTTGTTTGGTAAACTGAATTAAAACAAATGGATTAATCCTTATACCTTATTTGATAAAACACTATTAGATTAAATACTTAATATGCATTAAGACTTGTTTGGCCAAAACTAAATTAAAGTCCTTTAATTTATTTTAATAACTCTTTTATAGCAAGATTATTTGTCACACTTCTATTTAATTAAATAATCAATTTAATCAATTCAAATATTAATCTATTAAATTACTTTAATACATAAATCATTATCACAAAACTATAATTTCTTTATAATTATAATTTTATTTAACCAACTAATATTTTAAATTACAATTTCCCATTTAAAATATTATAATTTATTTAAATCACTATAAGCTCTCTAGTTTACTTATTAAATTACATTGGTATATAATCTCATAACAATTAATTTACTTAGCTCCTTAATTATTTATTCAACAAATAATTAACTAAATCACATCAACTCAAATTGCCATATAATTCAATAAATATTTAATATTGCAAATAAATATTTAATATTTAATTATTTATTCAACAAATAATTAACTAAATCACATCAACTCAAATTAAACAATTATTTATTCAATAACAAACATATCCATTAAATATTTATATAAATAAATAAATATTTAATATTACACTTTAAAATTCGAATGTTACATCATTCCCTCCGTATAAGATTACGTCCTCGTAATCACAACTCAAACAAATCATTCGTTACATTCTTCCCTACTTACAAAGATTTTGTCCCCAGAATCGAAGACACAGATTAAACAAATAACTCTGTGGTACTCTTTCAACATTTTCTCTCGAGTTCCCACGTAGCTTCTTCAGCGTTGTGGTTCCTCCATATCACCTTCACAGAAGGTATCACTTTATTCCTGAGCACTTGTTCTTTCCTGTCGACTATCTGGATAGGAACCTCTTCATAAGACAAATCTTTCTCGAACTGCAACGGTTCGTACTCGATCACATGTTTGTAGTCGGGTTTACATGGTCGTAACACCGAACTGTGAAAAACATTATAAATGTTTTCCAACTCTGGAGGTAGAGTTACCTCGTAAGCCACTTCTCCCACTCTTCACAACACTTCAAAGGGTCCAATAAACCTCGGGCTTATCTTTCCCTTTTTACCGAAACAAATTTTCCCCTTCCAAGGAGAAACTTTTAGGAATACAAAAGTTCCTACGTCGAATGCATGAACTTGTCTGTGTTGATCAGCATACTTTTTCTGTCTGTCTTGGGCTGCTACTAATCTTGTCCTGATAAGTTTAACAATGTCGTGATTTGTTGTACCGATTACGGTCCTAAGGTTGGCGTTCACCGACTTCATCCCAAAGCGGTGGAGTTACGCACTTTCTGCCGCATAATGCCTCGTAAGGTGGCATGCCGATGCTTCAGCGTGATAACCGTTGTTGTTGTAAGCAAATTCCACCAACGGTAATTGTTCTTCCCAGCTTCCTTTAAAGTCCATAACACATGCTCTCAGCATATCTTCTAAAGTCTAAATTATTCGTTCGCTTTGGCCATCTGTTTGTGGATGATAAGCCGTACTCATTCGCAACTGTGTCCCCATGCATTCTTGTAGTCTCTTCCAGAAATTTGATGTGAATCGCAGATCTCTATCGGACACAATTGATATTGGCACTCCATGCCTCGAAACGATCTCTTTAATGTACAATCTTGCCAACTGATCAAGATTGAATCTAATCTTTATTGGTAGAAAGTGTGCTGATTTTGTCAGTCTGTCCACTATCACCCAAATCGCATCGCATCCTTTCTGAGTAGTTGGAAGACCCACCACAAAATCCATCGTGATGTTTTCCCACTTCCATTTCGGTATTTCCAACGGTTGGAGTAATCCGCTAGGTCTTTGATGTTCGGCTTTTACTCTCTGACATGTCAAGCATTTCGCTACGCATTCAAAGAACATCCCTTTTCATGTTTGGCCACCAAAATGTCGGGCGCAAATCTTGATACATTTTCGTGCTTCTGGATGAATTGAATATTTTGAGTTTGTGAGATTCATCAAAATTTCTTCTTTTCGATTCTAAGACGCTGGAACCCAAATTCTTCCCTCGAACCGTAGTAATCCTTCGGTATCGACCTTGTATTTTACATCACCGCCTTCAACCAGATTCTCTTTGATTTCCCCATACTCTTCATCTTGTAGTTGAACATTCTTCACTTTGTCCACTAAAGTTGGACCAACTTCTATCTGGAATAGTTGTTCGTCAGATTCTTTTGGAAATTTGATTTCCAACTCCAGTTTTGTCATTGCTGAAATGATCTCCTCCTGAGTTGTTATCAACATCAGCTTCTCTCGACCTTTCCTGCTTAAAGTATCTGCAACCACATTCGCTTTTCCCGGATGATAAAAGATCTCACAATCATAATCTTTTATCAGTTCCATCCACCTTCTTTGTCGCATGTTCAAATCCTTCTGAGTGAAAATATACTTCAGACTTTTGTGGTCTGTGTAGATCTCACATTTCTCTCCATAAAGATAGTGTCTCCATATCTTCGAGCAAATACCAGCTGCAGCCAATTTCCAAATCATGAGTGGATACCCTTTCTCATAATCCTTTAGTTGTCTTGATGCATACGCAATAACTTTGATGCTCGCATAAGAACACAACCCAACCTTTTATGTGAGGCATCACTATACACCACAAAATTTTCAGTATTATACGGTAATGTCAACACGGTGCCATACTTAACTTCTTCTTTAAATCTTGGAAACTCTCTTCACATTTTCTCGTCAAACGAATTTTTGACTTTCCTTGCAAATTTGTTAGTGGAGTGGCTATCTTAGAAAAATCTTGAATAAATCTTCTATAATAACCAGCCAGTCCCAAGAAACTCCGCACTTCTAACGGTGTTCTTGGTTGTTCCCAATTGATTATAGCTTCCACTTTTGATGGATCCACTGAAATCCCATCTTTGTCAATCACGTGACCCAAAAATTGTACACGATTGAGCCAAAATTAGCACTTAGAGAATTTCGCGTACAACTTTTCCTTCCTTAGTGTTTCCAATGTCAAATGTAAATGTTCCATGTGTTCTTCTTGAGTTTTGGAATACACCAGAATGTCATCAATAAATACCACCACAAACTTGTCTAAGAATGGTTTAAACACCCTGTTCATTAAATCCATGAATGCAGCAGGGGCATTTGTTAAACCAAAAGACATCACCAGAAACTCGTAATGTCCATACCGAGTTCTGAATGCCATTCTAGGTATATCCTCCTTTCTTACCTTCAATTGGTGATACCCACTTCTCAAATCTATTTTTCGAGAAATATTTAGCACCCTTTAGCTGATCAAACAAATCATCTATTCTAGGCAACGGATACCTATTCTTAATAGTGACCTTGTTTAACTCCCTATAATCAATGCAAAGACGCATTGATCCATCCTTCTTCTTAACGAATAAAATTGGCGCTCCCCACGGTGATACGCTTGGTTGAATATATTTCTTGCCCAGTAACTTTTGCAACTGTACCATCAGTTCCTTCATTTCTACCGGAGCCATTCTGTACGGGGCCTTCGATATCGGTGCTGTTCCCGGTGCTAAGTCGGTCACGAACTCAATTTCTCTGTCAGGCGAAAGTCCTGGAAAATCTTCTGGAAACATGTCTTCGAATTCTCTCACTACCGATATTTCTTCTAGTTTCACACCCTTCTTCTGAGTATCGACTATGTAAGCTAAATAGCCCACACAACCTTGACTCAACAATTTCTTGGCCTGCATAGTCGCCGGACATTTCATTTGTCTAGGCGACTTTGTTACTATAAAATACAACCTTTGGATTGAGTCATAAGGTTTACACACTTCTTGTGACAATCGATTCATCGCTCCATATTTGAACAAACCAATCCATTCCCAAAATTACATCAAATTCCTTGAGTCTAATCGGAATCAAATCTACCAACAAAATATTTTCCTTAATGTTCACCCTACAGTTCTTGTATCTGAATCTAACAGGATTACTTCCTTATTCGCAATTTCTATGTTTAAAGGAAAATTCGGTTCTTTCAAGGCAATTCTAACCTCTTAGCAAATTCATCGATATAAGCGAACAAGTAGCACCCGAATCGAATAATACATAAGCATTTATATCATTGATTGGGATAATACACGACACTACATCTTTTGATTGCACAACATCTTGCGCGGTCGTGTTCAAGGTTACGGGCGTGGGTTTGTTTGATGTTGCAGTCCCGTGAATGGCCCATGTACTTCCATTGTTACCGCCATTGCTTCTGGTTGTCACTCCTTCCCTCTTCTTAGGGCATTCACGAGCAAAGTTTTCCTTGGATCCGCACGTGAAGCATACGTTCTTCATCGGTTGAGTGCAATTTGGGGTGATGTGACCCTCCTGGCCACAATTGTAGCATACTCGTTTCCCTATCAAGCACACACCCTTATGGAATTTCCCGCATGTCGCACATGCTTCAAACTTTTTGTTTTACTGGTTACCCTGCTGGTGTCCAGCACCCATACTCCCATTCCACTTCCTCTTCAAGCTGTTGTTGTTGTTATTGTTGTTTCCACTGCTACCACCTCCATTCTTAGTCTCATTCTCATTCCTCTTCTTGTTTTGTTCCTGGTTGAACTTTGTCACTGCCTCACCTCCACCTTCTATTTAGCACTCGCTTTCTCCATCATCGCTGCAAAAATCTTCAATCGAAGCAGGAAACCCTCAGATCTGACCCGTGGCTTCGGTCCCTGTTCAAATCTCTCTTCGCTTTACGTCTCGTCTTCAGTCCAATTCGATATGGCACAAACCTCGCCAATTCGTTGAACTTCGCGGCATATTCAGATACCGTCATCGTTCCATGCTTTAGTTCTAGAAACTGCACTTCTAGCTGACTCTTCGAACTCTCCGAAAAATAGGTCTCGAAGAACAACTCCTTGAACCTATCACAGGTCATCACTCCTGGCCCTTCACGAGTTTTATTGGCCTGCCACCAATAACTAGCTTCTGCTTTCAACATGAATGTTGCGAAAGAAGTCTTCTGGTCATCCCCTACCCTAGCGACATCGAACACTTTTTCTATCTCCATAATCCAGGTTTGTGCTTCGACTGGATTTATGGACCCACGGAATTCAGGTGGTCCAACCGCCTTGAAATCCTTAAACGTTGTACCATGGTTTTGTGGTTGATTCTGCAACGCTCCTGTCAGTAGTGTCACTAGTTGTTGAATGGGGTTACCGTTAACATTTTCATTATTGGTAGTTCTCTCATTATTGGTAGTTCTCTCATCTTGTCGGCACAATGTTTGAACAAGTACGGTTCGTCCCACATATACCATTTGACATCGTGCAGAAACTTCTTTTTCTGATGTCGTGTAAGATCAGGAGGTAGTATGTTACTGACGAGAAAATTGACGAAGTCTGCATACCATGGTACTTCTGTTTGAATCCCGAATAATTGCTCATCAGGGAAGGTTTCGTTGATGACACACTTATCCTCTTTCTCTTTATCAAAATTTTCCAGCCTTGACAGATGATCCGCAACTTGGTTCTCTGTCCCTTTTCTGTCCTTGATCTCTAAGTCAAATTCTTGTAAGATGAGGATCCATTGGATAAGACGTGGTTTTGCGTCTTTCTTTGCTAACAAATACCAAATGGCCGCATGATCCGTATAAACTATTACCCTTGCACCGATCAAGTAGGCCCAAAATTTATCAAACGCGTACACTACTGCAAGTAATTCTTTTTCTGTTGTTGTGTAATTCAATTGGGTCTCTGTGAGTGTTTTACTTGCATAGTAAATAACATGGAATATCTTGTTTCTGCGTTGGCCCAACACAGCCCCGATTATATAATCGCTTGCATCACACATTAATTCGAACGGCATGCTCCAATCTGGAGCGACGATAACGGGGGCTGTAGTTAGCTTTTTCTTCAACAACTCGAAGGCCAACTTACACTCCTCATCGAACTTGAATACTGAATCTTTCTCCAGGAGGTTACACAATGGTTTTGCTATTTTTGAAAAATCTCGAATGAACCTCCTATAGAACCCTGCGTGTCCTAGAAAGCTTCAAATACCTTTGATTGAACTTGGTGGAGGCAATTTCTCAATTGTTTCCAGCTTGGCTTTATCGACCTCCCATCCTTGCATCGATACTTTGTGTCCCAAAATTATGCCTTCTTCCACCATAAAGTGGCATTTCTCCCAATTAAGTACCATATTTGTGTTAGTGCATCTTTGTAAGACCATTATTAGATTTTCCAAGCACGCGTCAAAATTATCCCCATAGACAGAGAAATCGTCCATGAAGACTTCCACATTCTTTTCCACCATATCTGAGAAGATGTCCATCATGCACCGTTGGAAAGTGGCAGGTGCATTACACTGTCCGAATGACATTCTCCTGAATGCGAACATACCGTACGGACACGTAAATGTTGTCTTTTCTTGGTCCTCTGGGGCGATGACAATTTGGTTATACCCTGAGTATCCATCTAATAAACAATAGTATGCATGCCCCGCCAGTCTGTCTAGCAATTGATCGATGAAGGGCAAAGGGAAATGATCCTTGCGAGTTGCTTTATTCAATTTTCTGTAGTCCATGCAAACTCTCCATCCAGTCACTGTTCTTGTTGGAATCAGCTCATTGTTTTCGTTTTGAACCACATTCATACCTCCCTTTTTAGGCACACATTGCACTGGGCTAACCCACTTACTATCTGAAATTGGGTAGATGATACCTGCGTCTAACCACTTCAGAATTTCCTTCTTAACTACTTCTTTTATGATCGGATTGAGCTGTCTCTGTTGTTCCATGACCGGTCTAGCATCATCCTCAATCAAAATTTTATGCATGCAAAAGGTTGGACTGATTCCTTTGATGTCCGCTATTGTCCATCCTATTGCCGATTTATGTTCCCGAAGCACTCGCAACAGCTTTTCTTCCTGCAATTCGTTTAGTGCAGTAGAAATAATAACAGGTAAAGAATTTGACTGGCCTAAATACGCATACCTGAGGTGTTTAGGGAGTGGTTTCAACTCAAGAATTGGTGGTTCCTCCAATGACGATTTCATTCTTGTTGTTGTCCTCTCTTCCACGTGCAATGTTTCGAATGGTGATTTAAATTTGCTTACTCGTGGCAGAGAGTCCAATACTTGCAAATATTCTCCAATTTCCGGATCATCAAGTCCTTCACCTCCCAATAATGTTGTCACCAATGGATCGTTCTCCAAGCTCTTGTTCATGTCTTCGCAAACTATGTGGTCAATAAGATCCATCCTAAAACATTCTTCACCATCCGTCGGGAATTTCATGGCCTTAAACACATTGAACTTAATTTCTTGGTCTTGAACCCTCATAGTCAGTTCCCCTTTTTGTACATCGATGAGCGTCCTACCCGTAGCCAAGAAAGGCCTCCCTAGAATGATTGGGATGTTTTTATCTTCCTTATAGTCTAAGATAATGAAGTCTGCAGGGAATATGAATTTGTCCACTTTCACTAGGATGTCTTCCACAATGCCTCTTGGATATGTTACTGACCTATCTACTAATTGCAAAGAAATGTTTGTAGGCTTGGGTGCAGGCAACCCCAACTCTGTGTAGACCAATAACGAAATAAGATTCACACTTGCTCCCAAGTCACACAGACATTTTTTGAACGTCGTATTCCCAATTGTGCATGGAATGGTGAAGCTACCTGGGTCTTTCAACTTTGGTGGCAATTTTCGCTGTAACACTGCACTACACTCTTCTGTTAAAGCTACTGTCTCATAGTCTCCCAACTTTTTCTTTCTCGATAGAATCCCTTTCATGAATTTGGCATAACTAGGCATCTGCTCCAGGGCTTCTGCAAACGGAATATTGATTTGAAGTTTCTTAAAAATTTCCAAAAATTTTGCGAATTGTTTGTCTACTTTTCGCTTTTAAATTCTGTCTTTGAAATGGTGGGGAGGATAGTATTCGTTGGTTCGCTCCTTTGGGATGCTTATTTT
The DNA here is from genome assembly GCA_020205605.1 of Panax ginseng. Lineage (NCBI taxonomy): Eukaryota > Viridiplantae > Streptophyta > Magnoliopsida > Apiales > Araliaceae > Panax > Panax ginseng. The sequence goes on along the minus strand of CM035147.1, from coordinate 47,393,079 downwards.
ATCGGTTTATCTTCCCTCTGTCCGTCTCAATCTCTCGCATTTTCCGAATCTGCTCTCGACTTCCTTTACACCCGCTGTTTTTGTTTGTTGCCCCTCAAGATGTCTTCCGCTCCTCAACATAATAGATTGACATTGCTCGTGATTACCTTTCGGGTTTCGTTCGGTATCACTGGGTAGTGTTCCTTGTGGTCTATTATTCAATGCTAGTGCAATTTGTCCTATTTGATTCTCCAAATTTTTTATTGCAGTTTCTTGTGATTTCATGGCTATTTCTTGTGCTTTCATAGCCATTGCTTGATTTTTCATGGCTGCTTCATTGCTGGTTATGTACTTTTGCCACCAACTCCTCCAGATCTGATTTCCTTTCTTCTTGGTATTGGGTTGGTTGTTGATGTGTCTGAAATCCTCGGGGATCTGATGGCCTTGGAGCTTGTTGTTCTTTGGTTATTACTCCACGATAGATTTAGATGGTTCCTATTCCTTGGTTGTATGTATTACGATAGGTGTTTTGGAATTCTATTATAGCTACCCACAAATTGCACGGAGAGGTCGGATTAATTGCACATTGGTCAAAAGTAGAATGTTCTCTCGCACACAACTCACAAATACTTGCCACTTGTCAGATTCATTGTGCTTGTTGCGATTGTATACCTCGCCATATAATCAAATTTCTTTGAGAGAGCTAAAATTTGTGCTTGTATTGCAGTCATTCCATCAACTTCTAACACTCCTGCGACCTTTGCTTGATTCATTTCTCATGGTGGGCCTTGGTAATTGTTAGTCGCCATAGTCTCTATCAACTCATACGCTTCCTCATAGCTCTTTGCCATAAATGCTCCACCGAAGTCGCATCAATGCTCTCGCTCGATGTTCCCATTCAATCCATTATAAAATGTGTTCAATTGCAACCATTTCGACAACCCATGATGTGGACATTTTCGAAGTAATTCTTTATATCGTTCCCATGCCTCATACAATGACTCCCCGTGTTGCTGTTCAAACATCGTTATCTCGTTCCTCATTTTAGCCTTTTTTGCAGGTGGGAAAAATTTAGCGAGGAATTTCTGAGCTAGGTCTTCCCACGTAGTTATAGATCCGGATGGTAGGGAGTGTAGCCAACTCTTCGCCTTGTCCTGTAAGGTGAATGGGAACAAGCGAAGTCGTACTGCATCATCCGACACTCCATTATACCGAAAAGTATCGCATATCTCAAGAAAATTGACCAGATGCTCGTTTGGATCGTCATTCGCCAACCCCCCAAACTGAACCGAATTCTGAATCATTTGAATCGTTCCCGGCTTAATTTCAAATGTATTTGCAGCTATTGCGGGCCTCGTGATGCTTGACTACAGTTCAGTCACCTTTGGTGTTGCAAAGTCCCTTAGTGCTTTATGATCTTCGGCTGCCATTTCCTCTTCTTTTTCAGGTGTCTCAAATTCCTGTCTTGTTTCCTTAATCCACTTACTCAATCTTTGAAATCTTTTCTCGATGTCGTCCTCAAAAGGAAACATGTCAGGATTTTTGGACCGTGTTTGCATAAACTGCTCAAATCACTTGAAATAAGATAACAAACAAAGTAAAAAAAATTGTTTAAGTAAAACTGAATTAGTTTAACTGATATTGTAATAAATTAAGATCTAGGCTAATATATCCCTAAGGCAGCGCCTCAAAAACTTGTTGGGTAAAATCTAATTACGCACAACACGCAAGTATACGTGGTCAACAAGTAATAAAGTGATAAGTTAAGTATCGTTCCCACAGAGGCAATTCACAAATTCAAGCTCAAATCAATATAGATAAACTGTTGAATATTTCATTAAATTGAGAATTAAGCTAATAAACCATTGTTCCGCTTAAAGATCCATCAATCACCTAAAAAAAAAATTAATTCATAATAAATAAATAAACTACTGAATAAATAAAAGGAGACATCATCCCAATTACAAATAATAGAAATTAAGGAAGAATAATAAAACACCACCCTTCTCTGAATTTAATTCCTGCAATTTCCGTGAAGTGATTCCTTCTTCTCTAGACCTCCAAGCTTTTTAATGTCGTTCTTCTTCAAGTTGTATATCCTCCCTTTATTTATTATTTTTTTTCTTTTTACTTGTAGACCATCTCTTGTCTAGATACTCTCCTAGTTTGCCTCCACTTCCTATCCAAAACAACTTAAAAACAATTCTAATTCACCCCAACTGCTGCCATCTAAATCCTCTTTAAAAACCAAGTCATCGCTTGTAAATAGCCAATACCGCTTAGCCTTTCTGCGGTAGTGGTAGTCAGTCATTCGTGCATCAAGATGTGACATCGATCCGTGGTGTTGTCCTAGCCAAAAATGATCGGCCCACATGCGATATCTCGCCCATTCCAGTAGTAGATCGCCGTCTTCGCCACGCCAAATGCTACCCCATCAGCAACTTCATGAACTGATCACACAATCTCAAATGCTTCAAACGCGAGACGCCTCGCTTTTCCTTCATTAAACGAAAAACCATCAAGCGAAGAATATAAAATGCATAAAAACAAACACAAAAACAAACCAATCTGAACATAATTCATGGTTTAAAAACCTACTCATTAGAATTCTCCTACAATAACAGTTATCAGGCAAGTATAGGTGTGGCTCCATTTGAAGCATTGTATGGACGAAAGTGTCGCTCTCTAGTATTCTGGGATGAGGTGGGAGAAGAAACATTGTTGGGACCGGAATTGGTACGCATAACTATAAAAAAGATCCAAATGATTCGATAACATATACAAACGGCACAGGATCGACAAAAGAGTTATGCGGATCTTCATCGAAAGGACATGAAATTTAATATTGGGGATCATGTATTGTTACTTATTGCTCCATGGAAGGGAGTTACAAGATTTGGGAAGAGGGGAAAGCTCAATCCAAGATTTGTTGGTCCATTTGAGATTCTTGTTCGAATAGGAAATGTGGCCTATATACTCGCATTACCTCCAAGCATGTCTCGTGTTTATAATGTTTTTCACATATCTATGCTTCGTAAATATGTGAAAGACCCGAACCACATTATTGAGTTAGAACCGGACGAGATAGCCAAAGATTTAACGTACGAGGAAATACCTGTTATGATCTTGGATATGAAAGAGCATGTCCTACGCACGAAGGTTATACCACAAGTTAAGGTTTTGTGGAGAAATCATTCTATTGAAGAAAAGACCTGAGAGTTGGAATCAGAAATGAAAGCGAGGTATCCTCACCTTTTCGAAACACCAGGTACGTACGTCAATTTTGAGGACGAAATTTCATAAGGAGGGGAGGTTGTAAGACCCCAACTTTTTGATGAATAAAATCGAATTTCCTCTATTTATTATTGTGAATAATAAGGTGTTAATATGATATAATGCTTTGGTTATGGGTGAAATGTGAAAATTTTGCAAAATAAACAAGTGGTTATAAAATATTCATTGTTGTCGAGGGAATATTCGTTTGGTCGTGGAATATTCTTTCTGTCGAGGAATATTCGTACGACAGTGCAGCCATTTTTGGGCCCCATAACGGATAACTGTCTGATGAAGAAAATGACAAGTTTGAGTTTTTATAAATAACGACGTAATTGTTACCGTTAATACTGTTGGAATACTTGGTGGTTAAAAGAATGATGTCTGGCGTAGTTCTTGCGATAATACTGCAGATTGCACAATATTTTTGAAATTATTGATTCTTACGTAAGAAGGCACTACTCAATAATTGTTACAATAATTACTGTTCAATAATTTATTTTATTGATTCAATAATTGCTACGTTGATATTTTATATTATTGTTGTTTCAATAA